>ML685811.1:4420949-4475559 GCA_007922175.1 Pelusios castaneus
TCTATCTATCTATCTATCTATCTATCTATCTATCTATCTATCTATCTCATAGATTCTCAGGTCAGAGGGACCAATATGATCATCTTTTTGGAGACCCTGCACAATACAGACTGCAAAACCCTACCCACCCACTCCTGTAATAAACTTCTAGCCTATGACTGAGTTATTAAAGTCCTCAAATCATGGTTTAAAGACTTTAAAGTACAGAGAATCCACCAGCAAATGAACCCCATGCTTCAGAGGAGCTCCCCCCCCCCCCCACAACAGCCTTTGCCAATCTGCCCTGGGGAAAAATTCTTCCCCAACTCCAAATATGGCGATCTATCACCATGCAGGGCTGACACAACCTTATAGGTGAACTAGGCGGTCGCCTAGAGCGCTAGGCTTTAAGGGGCACCAAATTAGAAGGAAGAGAATTTTTACATATGTTATCTCTTATAACATGTGTGGGAGGGGGCGCCAAAATCATAGTTTGCCTAGGGCACCAAAAACCCTTGGGCCGGCCCTGTCACCATCCTATTGTAATTTAATCAGACTGTGCCTTTGAGGGAGTTGGAAAGTTCTAACAGTGTCTCCCAATCAGCTGCCCCAAGCCATCATTTTTCCAAGAAAGTCTGGTGAGTTCCAGAGTTGTTAGAAGAAGTATGTGCAGGATTGTCCCTCGCCAACATATACATCAGGAAAAAAGTGTAGTTAATGTAGAGAAGATAGAGCCCAGTGTTATCCATCACTGCTGCTTGGAACAAAATAAAGGCTTCAATTGATTTTGTGTTACAAAGTAATTAATTGTTGTGCAAAGAATGGCTCAGAGTTTAAAGGCCACGTTACTGCAACTGGAACATCTGCCTGTGTCAGCATCATCTGACAACTGTGAAATGTTAAGTTCATCACAGAGTGCCTTGGGCCAGTGGGTGCTCAGAAAATGGACATAATTTGCAATAAGATGATAAAAGATGTAGTGAGTTAGGTGTGAGAATTGGGAAGAAACTGCATGGAGCAACTTGGGGACAGAAGAACATAAGATCTGCCATACTGGATCAGACCATGGTCCCTCTTGCCCAGTTTCCTGTCTCCAGCAGTAGCCCATATGAAAGTTTCAAGTGAATTATATATAGCATGGCTGTAGGAGTGATCAACCCATCTTCTGCTCCCACCTTCCGGTAGTTAGAGATTTAGAGTTGCCTTTCGCATTGTGTCTCTGATCGTCTTGACTAAAAGCAATTGATGGACCTGTCCTCCGTGAATTTATTTAATTCTTTTCTGATCCCAGTTATACTCCTGGCCATCACAATATCTCATGGCAATGAGTTCCACAGGTTGGCTGTGTATTGTGTCAAAAAGTACCACTTCCTATTAGTGGCCTAATAATTTCATTGGATGGCCCCTAGTTTCTGTATTGTGTGAAAGGGCAAATAACTCTTCTCTATTCACTTTTTCCACACTAGTCATAATTTTATAGACCTGTATCATATCCTCCTTTAGTCATCTCTTTTCTAAGATAAATAGCACAAATCTTTTTAGTCTTTTCTTGTAAGAAAACCATTCCATACCCATGATCCCCTTATTGCCCTTCTCTGAGCCTTTTCCAGTTCCGCTATGGGTTTTGTTTTGTTGTTTGTTTGTTTTTAAATGGGACCGCCAGAACTACATCACCAATCTATTAGATTCAAGTATTCAAGGGGTGGACATATCTGGAATTTATACAGTGACATTATGGTATTTTCTGTCACATTATCTGTCCCTTTCCTAATAATTCCCAACATTCAGTTAGCCTTTTTGGCCAGAGCTGTTCATTAAGCAGAAGTTTTCAGAGAACTATCCACGGTGACTCTTCAGAGCAGTTCCAAGGGGGTAGCCATGTAAGACTAGTTCAGCAAAACAAACAAGGAGTCTAGCGGCATTTTAAAGACTAGCCAATTTATTTATTGCCTGCGCTGTCATGGGAGAAAATCCCACTTTGTCAGGGATTGTCACTTGAAGATGGAGAACTAGAGATGAATGGGAGGAAAATAAATGCAGGGAAGTGCAAGTCATAGGATCAGGTCAGATTGTTACAGCAAATCAATGTAGTTGTTTAGATTCAAACAGTGGAGAACAGTCTATTAGAGGGAGGTGAGGGAAGAAGGAAAGAAAATGACCTGTTGTAATGAGGAAAAAACCCCCTGTAGTCCCTATTTAACCCTAAGTTGACAGTGTCAAATCCGCATGTGAATTCCAATTCTGCAGTTTCTCTTTGAAGCTTTGCTTTGTAATTCATGTGTCTAAGTACAGCTATTAAGTACAGATCAGCAATGGACTGATCAGGGAGACTGAAGTGTTCCCCTATTATTTTTTAATGCTGTTATTTCTGGTGTCGAATTTATGTCCATTTATTCTTTTGTGTGGAGACTGTCCTGTTTGTCCAATATATAAGGTGGGGGAGGGCATTTCTGGTATACGATGACATAAATCACATTGGTGGATGAGCAGGTGAATGAGCCATTGATGGAGTAGCTGGCTTGATTAGGTCCTATGAAATTGTCTTTTGTGTAGATATGTGGGCAAAGTTGGCAATGGGATTTGTTGCAGGGGTATGTTCCTGCTTTAATGTTTCTATTGTTAGGTCTGTAGTTGCTGGTGAGTATCCATTTAAGGTTGGGGGGCTGTCTGCAAGCAAGGAGAGGTCTGTCTCCCAAGGCTTGAGAGAGTGAGGGATCATCTTGTAGAATAAGCTGTAGATCCTTGATGAAGTGCTGTAGAGGTCTGACTTGGGGGTTGTAGGTGATGACCAATGGCGTTCTGTTGTTTTCTTTCTTGGGCTTCTCCTGTAGTAGTTGGCTTCAGGGCACCCGTCTGGCTCTGTTGATCTATTTCTTGACTTCCCCAGGTGGGTACTGTAGTTGTAAGAATGCTTAGGTAGTGAGAGCTAATTTAAAACCAACCATTTAATATGTGTAGTTAGGATCATGTTTTCCAATGTGCATTGCTTTGTATTTATCAACACTCATTTTCATCAGCCATTTTGTTGCCCAGTCAGCCAGGTTTGTGAGATCCCTCTGTAATTCCTCACAAACTGCTCTGCACTTAACTGCCTTGAACAAGTTTGTACCAGCTGCAAACTTTGTCACTTCACTTTTCACCCCCTTTCCCAACTCATTTATGAATATGTTGAACAGCGCTGGTCCCTGTAGAGATCCATGGAGGACATTGCTGTTCACCTCTCTTGATTGTGAAAACTGATGATTTATTCCTAGCCTTTGTTTCCTATCTTTCAACCAGTTACTGATTCATAAGAGGACCTTCCCTCTTATCCCGTGGCCACTTTGTTTCTCTGAGTGCCTTTAGTGAGGGAATTTTTCAAAGACTTTCTGCAAATCCAACTACATTTTATTGGCTGGATCACCATATGGCTGCTAACTCCCTTAAAGAATTTTAATTGATTGGTGAGGCATGACTTCTCTTTACAAAAGCCAGTCATCTGGGATGGAGGCAGATTTCAGTGATAGGTTACATACCAAAGTTTGCTCCGAATTCTAGGGTGAGCATCATCTCCTTTCACATGTGCCAGCTGCAGACCTGTTTAGTAATTTTGTGATAATGGGGCACTGATTCTGCAATCGTTATTCTTGAGAATTGTCTTTGGTTATGCAAGTCATTGAGAGCCATTGAATTCAGTGAGCTTACTCTCACAGTTCAGGATCAGAGAGGAAAACTGGAAAGA
This sequence comes from Pelusios castaneus, assembly GCA_007922175.1. NCBI lineage: Eukaryota > Metazoa > Chordata > Testudines > Pelomedusidae > Pelusios > Pelusios castaneus. The sequence continues at coordinate 4,424,650 of ML685811.1, forward strand.
TTGGTCCTTATTTGTCATGGAGGCTGATAAAAGTACATGATGAATAGATGAGCATAGTGAAGGGGGAGAGATAAGATGGAATTTCCCATTACTTATAACTCAACATGTCTTCAGCAAGGTTTAATGAAGAACCTGCCCTTTCTCCATTATTTTCTGCCTTTCTCCTGTGTCCTCCACTCACTTGGCCAAGGAATTATTCAGATCTGCATGGAAAGCCAGGAAAAGCAAGCAGCACCCAAAATGTGAAAGTAAGGAACAGCCTTTCTAGTAAAGCAGAAGAATGTTAGCTGCTGTCTGTAAGATGCGAGCCTGGTAAATTAGAAACACAGGTGACAATTCAGAAGACGGTGAAGTAGGAAGCAGGTTTATAATGATGCAAAAGATAACTAGTGTCATAGACCTCTGATGGAAATGAGCTTATGGCTGAATGTCAGAATCTTTACAAGGCAATTAAGAAAGTTGAGAGTTTGACTTGAAAGACATCCCGAGATTTCTGGCATTTCTAAACACCACAGTTAATATATTCAAGTGATGGCATAACCCCAAAGAGTGCACAAGAGATGAGAAGATCTTTAGAAGAAGCATCTTTCCTCCTACTGTGACTTTTAAATTAACAAGATTTTGGCCTCAAAATCTAAATAAGACTTTTCCGAGTTCTCTGTTTTCTATTTGTACAATGTCTGTCATTAAAGTACCCGCTACCGAACGCCTGCTGTTTTATGCTGCACCACTTGGAAAAGTCAATTTCAAATGATCATATGTAAGTGTCATTGTCTGTTGTATGGCCATTAGTAAGTTTCACTTTCAAAATGGATCTAGATGGTCTGTAAACTTCAATCCAGGAGGCTCACTTTTTTATTTTTAAAGGATACTATGAAATTGTCTTCTCTGTTCCCTGGTTTTGATGAGATACAAAGCAACTTTCAGGAGAAAACTTTCTCTGTCATACATTGATTGGAATTTGTCAGTTCATTGTTTGATTAAATAATGAAGTGTGTAGAGTGAGTGATTCCCAAGCATTCTAGCTACCAGAATAAGTTGCTTCATAAACCATTGTAATGTTGGAGGAATCCCTCACATTGCAACAAGGATGTAAAACTGACCACCTGGGATCTATAAAATTCCCAGAACACCTTCTGGAGGAGTTCCAGAGTGGTAGCCATGTTATTCTGTGTACAGCAAAAAACAACGAGAGTCCTGTGGCACCTTAAAGACTAACAAATCTCTTTGGGCATAAGCTTTCGTGGGCTGCAACCCACGTCATCAGATGAATGACACGGAATTTGTTAGTCTTTGAGGTGCCACAGGACTCTCGTTGTTTTTGGAGGAGTGAGATCCTTTGCCAAATTCCAGCTTTGGTCATTACATTTTACTTTCATAAATTTCCCCTGCAGTTCAACTGGATAAATTCTTCTTCACCACCCTCCACCTCCCTGAAGAAAAGCTGTTAGGGAGTGTAATGGTTACCAGGTTTCCGAAGTGGCTGGCTGTCGGCGATGAGGGAGTGCCGATCCCTGTGTACCTGAGCACTTTAGGATCCATCCTTCAGAACGAAAGTTAAACCAGTGAGAATTTTTCCTCAGTGTGGATGTACTGTGCTACTGCTGTGCTGTAGTCACTACTACTGTCAGGTTTTAATATTATTAGCTAAGTAAATTAGTTCTTGTTTGGCCATTTCTGAACTGGGGCCATTGAACAAATGCCTGAACTAAGGAGAAAGTGAAATACCATGCAGATACTTCATAGCAAGGAATTGGAGTTAGAGAGTCTCAACTGCTCAAAACAATGATCTCCAACCAGCAAACTTGTTCTATTAACAGAAATGCTAGTCCCTTAAACCATGTTATTTCACTGGTTAGATCAATTTAGGGTCTTTCATACTCATTGCATCCATTAAGAGAGATCATCTGTTTCATGGGAACCATCTGAGAATGGATAAGGTACCGTTTTCTTCTGTTGGCCAGCTCCCTCAATATCCTGATGGGCCTGGTCTCAGTAAGCCTCCCTTTTTGCATCACTTCTCATAATTTTATTTTACTATGTGATTTACTAATGCACTGTATATTATTCTCACATGGATTCTACTCTGCACCTGCAAATCAGGTTCTTGCATTTCCAATTTGCATCCATTGCACCCATAAATAGCTGCAGATGTGGGACTGCCCATTGAAGGACATGCCCAAGGTTCAAGAGGAACTGAGACTCAGTTAAAGCACAAAAGGAGGATTTTCTGCCCTCAGTTCCAGGATGTTGGATCTGACGGTTATGCGCCAGCCCCCCCCCCCCCCAGCAGTTAACAGCATAGAAGTGGTGCTGTGCTTCAGTTACACTTCAGATCGTGATGGTCCCCAGCCTACGGACATCCCATTCCTTGCAGAAGGATCTGAAGAGGTATTGTGATGCAGGCCAAGGAAATATTGTTTGCCATCACGTATGGGCTAATCCAGAGTAGGATAAAAGGTGCATTTGTAAATGTGTTAGCTTCAACTTTGTAACCGACATGCTCAGCCCCTAGTGTAGGCAGGGCAAACTGCATTTTATCATACTTTGCCTGTTCGGGGTGACAGTAGATTTGCTGGTGGCCCTGCCTGGCCAAACTGAGGTGAAAAGGATTGTTAAACAATGGGAAAAGGTCAGGTGTGCACATGGCCAACCCCATATGCTCACTAACCAGTAAACAGGCCTCCAAACTCAAGGGATCAGATTAAAATCAATGTTGGGTTCTTTTAATTTACCACCTCCTTTCTGAGCTGTTAGGTCAAACTCACCTCAGGTTTTCATCGTTTTCTAGAAATTGACTCGTTGAAGTAAACAGTGAGATTTCTTGTAAAGAGTTAATAGCAAGAGCTGAGGATGTAAGAAAAATACCAAAGATTGCAAAGACTGAGGATATTATCTTGGGAGTTGGGCACAGTGTGGTTAGGCTGTGGTGTTAGGAACTACGTTGCTGGATGACAGAAGCCATTTGCACTGAGCTGTGACAACCGAGGTACAACACTGTGTATTCTTGGAAGCTGTTTCCTGGCACCTTGTATGTTAACTACCTAATTCCTCTCTCCAGACATTTCCTTGGTAGGCCATTCTTATAACAGAGGGTGGGTAGTATGTGTTAGCTAACACCAACCTAAACTCAACCACTTTTCTAGTTTAGTTTAGCTTCATCTTGACCAGCTCCCATACAGGAAAACATGAGGGTTTTAAAATATGTTAGCTGCAACGTTGAAGCTAACAGGGTTGGAAATTATCCTTTTTATCCTTGTTGAGATAAATTCTGAGGAAGCAGTTAATGTTCTTGTCCTGAGATGAAATTCCAGCATAGAGTTTAAGGCCAAGAGATCCATGAGATCATCTAGTCTGACGTTGTGTGTCAGATGCCACCAGCCCCACCCAGCACTCCATTGAACCCAACAAGCAAAATGAGACAGAAATATTACAGCCAGGGCAAGGGAGGACTCTGCAGTCATTGAGAGAGAGTCAGATAATCCTGGCAAGTGACCCGCACTTTACACTGAAGAGAAGGTGCAAATCATCCAAGGTCACTGCCAAACTGACCTAGGGGAGAAGTTAGACCCTGACCATGTGGGCAAGAACCAGCCAGTCAAGCATCCAAGATAGGGAATGCTCCATCCTATCTCACAGACCTGGTCTTTCCTATTCTAGGTCCTATCTCCAGCTATGGTCCACCCTGGTGCTTCAGAGGAAGGAGATTAAAAATTTCTAAGAATACACTAAGTGAAATCATCCCTTCTTGATCCCTGTAAATCATTGGCTGAAACCCTGAAGTTTGAGATTTGGGAACCTAAGACATATAAACCCTGCCCCCACACCATCACCAGCGACTCTGTTATACAATCTCACTCATACATTTGTCCAGCTCTTGCTTAAAACCAATTCAGTCGTTTGCCCCCACTCCTCATATTGGGAGGCTGGTCCACCACTTCACCCTTGGGATGGTGAGAAAGCTTCTAATCTCCAGCCTGAATTTGTTCCTGGCCATTTTAAATCCATTTGTTCTTGGGCCAACATTGTTTAGTTAAAAAAGCTCTTCACCCTCCCTGGAATTTACCCCCCTTCCTCCCCTCCAAATATATTTATAGAAAGCAATTGGATTCCCTCTCAGCCTTTTTTTTTCCAAAACCTAAACAACTCAAGCTCTCCCAGTCTCCTCTCCTAAGACAGCCCCTCCATTCCCTTGGATGAACTCTTTGCTGCAGCTCTTCCAGCTTAAACAAATGGCTCCTGTACATGGGTGACCAGAGTCGCACACACTATTGCAGGTGAGGCCTTACCAGTGCCTCATACGATGGCATTGAGACTTCAGTAGCTCTGCTGACAGTGACTCGCCTAGGATCACACTTGCTTTTTTCCATAGCCACATCACAATGGCAGCTCAGGGTCATCCTGAAGTTCAGCCACATACTCGGGTCTCACTCCTCCTCTGCTCTTTCCAGCTGATGAGTTCCCAGCTGGTAGCAGAATTTCTTATTATGAGACTCGAAGCACTTGACCTTTGTAGTATTGAATTCCATCCCATTTTGGGGCATGCGGAGATGCAGGATATGGGCAGAAGGCCGCGGGGGCTTTGGGGCTTGCACCCATCCCTAGGAGGAGGGATGCCCATCTGTCCCAGGATCTCCCGAGGGACGAGTGTGAAGAGACACCTTGAATACGCAGGCTGCGGGAGGGTCAGCTGACTATCTGGGTGGCAGTGATTTGCTTGCTAGCCTGGGGGAACCAGAAGTAAGAAATTGAAAGAGAGTGAGAGGGCAGGAGCTGTCGTGTGTGTAAAATACTTTGGAGGTGTTAAAACTAAAAATAGTCTCCAGCGCCCTGAGGCCTGTACAGTGACAGGAAATATTGTGGCCTTCCTGTAGCTGCTCTTCTGCTTCTCTCAATCCCTCCACACACGCTTAAGCTCTCGTACACACTAAGGGATCCACACACTGTCATGCCAGGTTCATTGTGTTTGTGTCTGTACAGGAATGCCAGGCTCCATGTGTGTGTTTGGACGCTGGTCTAGCAGGGACACTTACAGTACTTTGTCCCTCCCACCCAGTGTGGTTTGTCCATCAAATCTCTTGGAAATCTCTCCTTTGTTGTGGTGCTGCCGAAAGAATGGACAGTGGCCAGGTAGCTGGTCAGCTGGGACTGCTGCTTTATGTAGCTTTTCATCCCCTCTCAATGTGCTCATCACCTTTATTGGTTGTACTGACCTGCGGTCCCTCACCTTTCCTAAGACTAGAAGCTATTTGGGGCAGAGCCCGTGTCTTTGTTATGTCTGAATGTTGCTTAGCACGGTGGGGTCCTGGCCACTTCATTTCACACTTGAATAATCATCATTCTTAATAAATCATAGAATCCTGGAACCATTGGGTTAAAAGGGGCCGCAAGGGTTATCTAATCTAACCCCTGGGCAAGATGCAGGATTTGTGGGTCTGAACCATCCAAGACAGTCCACAACCGCTGGAGGTAGTCTGTTCCATTGGCCTACTTGCTAGAACAGTTCCTGAGATTTAATCTAAATCTGCCATGCTAAAGTTTGAACCCATGGCATTGTCCTGCTTTCTGCGGCAAGATAGAACAACTTTTTCTCATCTTTTTTATGGTAGCTTTTTAAGTATTGGAAGGCCACTATTGTGTCCCTCCTTCATCTCCTCTTTTTCAAATGAAACATGTCCAGTCCCTCAGCCTTTGCTTGTATTCCACCCCTCTGATCTTTGTCATTTTCCTCTGGATCCTTTTCAGTTTCTCTACATCTTTTCTATTCATTGGTGGCCAAAACTGGACCCAGTACTCCAGCTGAGGACTAACGAGAATCAAATGTATCGCCATCTGTGACTTGCATGCTATGCCTCTGTTGATGCAACCCAAAATTGCATTTCTTTTTTTTTTTTTTTTTTTGGTAACAGCATCGCATTGCTGATTCATGTTGAGGTTGCAATCCACCATAATTCTAGATCCTTCTCAGCAGTGTTATCCCCAATTCTGTATTTGTGCAGCTGTTTTTTCTACCCTAAATGGAGCACCTTACACTTGTCTTTGCTGGATTTTATTTTATTGTCTATAGCCCAGTTCTCCAATTTATCAAGATCCCCCTGAATTTTAGCTCCATCCTCCAAAGTGCTGGCTTTGTGTCATCTGCAAAACTTCTCAGTTTGCTTTCTATTCCTACATCAAGGTTATTAATAAAGATGTTAAATGACTCCAGGCCTAGAACAGAATCAGTGGAACCCCATTTGAGACCCCTCTTCCCCCCACCATTCCACTACTAGTTACTCAGTGTTTTTGATTGCTTAGCAAGGATTTTGACACAGTCCCACGTGAAATCATGTTAGGTAAGCTAGAGAAATGTGGGCTTGGCAAAGCTAACATGAAATGAATACATAATTGGTGAAAATCCAGGTATATTGCATCAACCATATTCTTCCTGTCTACCAAACCAATTACCTTGTCAAAGAAGGAAATCAAGCTGGTTTGGCATGATTTGTTCTTGGTAAATCCATATTGGCTGCTTATTGTTAGGACCCTCCCAAGTCCTTTCAGTTCTTGCTTCACTGACAGGAGCAGAAGACCACAGTCCAGCAGCAGGCAATAGGAGAGGATTATTGGGATGTTTTCCACACCAGCACCATTAGGACACCATAGTCCTTTACACCAAGAAGTTTCCCCTCCCTGTAAATTTTCACCCTCTCAAATAAATTCCCCCTTCAGTAAATCCCCCTTCCCCAATAAATCCCCCCCTAGTAAATTTTCCTCCTCTCCTTCCTGGTTCACCTTAGGTTTTATAATGTATTTTAGCCAATCATTTCTTTAATATTATTTTAAGAACCAATCCTACCATATCTATATAACTAAACCACAGTTGTATATATGCACGGCGGGGCGTGGACGCAGCTCCTGCGCGCGCATATAACTGATACAGCTGTGCGCGCGCATATAACTGATACAGCTGGGCACGCGCAGCAGCTGAATCCACGTCCATGCCGTGCATAAGCCTGTGGATTAGATAGCTCGCGCGCACGGCTGCCCTCCCGCCCACCCAGCGGCTCTCTTACATGAATTCCCGCCCAGCGTTTTTCTTACTTATGAGTGCAGAAACTCAGGACACTCCACCCTCCATCATTTCTCATCCGTGAAAAGTTTGGAGTAAACACTAAGTGATTACCATTCTTCAATTTGCGATTCTTTAGAGAATCGGGGGTTTACTGCTTGTAACATAATCCTCCACCCAACCATACCCACCACTTTAACTGATTACAACTCATTACAAGACAGATGGAAACAATTCAGGATGCAGACAGAAGTCATCGGAACAATAGAGACCAGGATGACCAAACAATACGAAATGTAAATTTTGGCACAAGTGTGATGCTCTTGAGGCAATGGCTCACATGATGTGTTTGTAATGTGTGTGTGGCTGGGACTGCTCGCTTCCCGGTTGATGGCAGCCGCCGGGGCTTTTTGCCTTTGCTTAGCTCAAATACAAGCCTCAGCCAGTCAAGCTGATTCTTTGATTTGCTACCACTGTAGCTAGCGAGTGATACAACATATTTAAAGAAAATCATAGGCCTTATAGGCAGGACTGTCCCGGGGGGGGGGGAGGGGGGCGAACGGGGCAATTGCCCCGGGCCCCGCGGTTACATGGGCCCCGCGGGCCCCCCACCATGGCCGCTTCCTCCTGCAACCCTCCCCGCTGCCTTCGGCAGCTAGGCATAGGCAGCGAGGCGGGGCAGGCCGGGAGCACTATGCCCGCCCCCAGGGTGGAGCAGGCAGGCCCAGGGGTGGAGCACATGGGGGGAGCCCCACCTCTGGGCCAGCCTGCCCCACAGAGCCACATGTGGCCGGCTCTCTGCCAGCAGCCTCAGCCTCCCGAGGCTGGAGCCGGCTCCCTGGGCCTGTTGCCACGGCGACCCAGGCTGGAGATGGCTCCACCAGCAGCCTTCCGGGCCGGTACTGAGGCTGAGGCCAGAGCCGGCTTTATCCCCCGGTGGCCTCGGCCTCCGGGGCCAGCTTCCTGGGGGGCAGAGTGAGCCGGAGGGTTCACCACGCTCCCCTGCAGCATGGGGGGGGCAGGGCCCCACGTAGGCTTATTGGCCCAGGGCCCCGCTCCCTCCAAGGGACGGCCCTGCTCATAGGCAGGCCTAAATATCTACAGTCCAACACTTGTGATGTGTGGTTGTGTAATATAGACTGTACCCGAATGCACTGGCCGGAGGGGTATGGAAGTTGGGGGTTGTGAATTAAGGTTGCATGGACATTCTGGCATTTCCCAACTTCAGGTGACGGACTTTACAATCTCAAAAATGTCCTCTTGCCATAGTTCGTTCTTTGTGGTTTCCACTCTGTTCAGAAAAACAAACTGAAAGGCCAGAAATTCCTTCTTGTGGGAACCCTAACAACCCCACATGTGTCAGCCGCAGATCCTGAACTTGAGCCAATGGAGTAACTGAGGAGTTACTCTTACTGATAGCAGTAGTAGGTTGTCACCCTCTATGTGGACTTCTGAGTGACTAGAGGGAGATGAGAACAATCCTAAGGCGACTGGTCTTCAGAGCTGTCTCAGAGGAGCTGGATGGTGAAGGGGCAGATCTTGTATCTCGTAAAACAGAGCTGTTTCTTCTGAAATGGTTAGGATGCCCTGATTACCACTCCACCTGCTTCTCAGCCCCTGTGGGACACAGCAGTGTTGCTACATGAGTGGGTGATATTTCCTCAGCACTGGAGAACAGAGAAGGAATGAAAGGAAAGCAAACGTATGCATCTCTTTAAAGGATGAACTTGCGTCGTAGGCTCTTATCTTCTCTCTCTTGATGTCGCGTTAAGACGCTGCTTGGCTGTGAGACGGTGATGAGGTTTGGAGCCCAGCACCGTTTAAAGAGCGGAGAACACATGTTTGCATTGCTAATTAAAGCCTGAACCGAGGTCCTTTGTAGAAATCTTGATCATTCTCATGTCATGAGCCACAGAAACCAAAGCAGCCTCTTTTCACTCACTGCCAAGCAACGCTGGGCTTCTCCGCAGATCTCTGGAGAGGCATTTGTTCAGCTGCAATGATAAAGTTGCAAGGGGAATATTTCCCCTCCACTGCAGCGAAATGGAATGAGAAAGGCGCCTTCCCTGGGAAAGCAGTCAACTGTCAACAGCCAGGCAGCAGGCCCCCAAGCTGGAAGGAGTGGGCCGGCTCTGGGTTGTGCTGGTCTGAAGCAGCTTTTCTGCCCCATGTGCGTCCCTGCTAGGTGGGTTCAGACATTTGTCCCCTGCCCCCATCTGTAGGTCTCAGCTGGGGGCTGAGAAATCTCTGCTCTATTTGGAAGACAGAAATACGGGAGCTCCCAGAGTCAGCATCAGTTCCACAACATGGCTGGCCACGGGAACAGCCAACAGCTGGTTTGGTCAGAGAGAAAGCGCCTCCCAGAAGGACCCAGCGCTCTGCAGGGAACTTCTCTATATTACCTTTAGGCTGCAGGCTCTCGGGAGCAAAATCTTTCTACTACTGTGTGTGTGGCACCCAGCACAACAGCGCCCCATCACCCTGTGTGAATGTGGATGCAGCGCAGTTCTAGCCACTTAATATCTAGCCACAAAATGTCACCTCACCCACCTTGTCTGGGCAGGTGAGAGTGTCTCTGTGCCTCATTTTCCCCATCTGTACAATGGAGACGGCTTCTTTTAACTTTTCAAAACTTCCAGAGAGCTGGAAACTCTGTTATTCACTCGGCGCTCATCCTCTGCAGCAGTTGGCAGCAAGAATCTCTTTTACTGGACCTAGAAAGAGAGAGTAATGCCAGGATGTTTTCTAGGGGGAGGAAAAACAGGAGACACGACAAAGCTGGGAAATACATGTGCTGCGTCTATGGGGTTCAGAACAAAAGCAGACGTCCTTAGGAGACCCGGTGTCTGTCTGACTCACCTGGGCAGCTCCTATGGGGCTGAAATCCACGTGTGTGTAAGGCAGGATGTTGAGGGACTTGGGCCTACTGCTAGGGCAAGGGGAGAAATAGAACTGAGCTGACCCTGCCCCGGCTTGGAAGTAGTGCTGGGGGCTACCTCAAAAAGCCAGCAATTGCCAAGAACCCCACACAGTGACTTTTTACAAGAACATTTTGAAACAACATAAATGTGTTGGGTTGTTTGGCTTTTCAAAACCAGAACACCTCTTGAACCTTCATGTTTGTGGTTTTCCCCTGTCATTCTTCCAGTCTCCTTTTAGGTCCAATGAAAGAGCATAAAAGATGACAGGGAGAAGACGGTTATTTGCTTTCCCATGTTCTGCTTTTCATTTTTCCTTCTGCCGTGCCATTGCGTTCCCAAAATTGGAGATGTTTGCAAAGTTGCAAAGAAAGAAAGAAAGAAAGAAACCATGGAATTTGTCCTTCTATCACATTTCAGAAACAAAAAGGAACAAATATTTTGAAAAACAAAACCCCAAAATTAAATAAATAAATAACAAGAGAACAAAAATTTCAATTCAAAATGGAGTTAGGCATATATTTTAGATTTGTTTCATTTCAAAAGTTCTGAATGAAATTTTTTTTAAAAGTATTAAATAAAAATGGCATTTTCCTGCAAAAGCTTCATTTTTCATAAAAGTCCATGTTTCAAGGGGAATAGTTTTCATTTGAAAACACCAAATATCTCTCATCCCCGACATTAGGTGAAACAATCTCTGATAGGCCTCGCTGTCCAATAATAGAGCCCTGAGCTGTACCGAACACATCCCTCACTGAACTGTCCAGACAAGGCAGCGTAGTAAGGCTCAACATTAATCCCATGGTCCAGATGCCAGTGGCTTTTGTCAGGACCCAGCTCCTCAGGGAGTATCTTTGCTGAATTCCATAGCTCGGACTTACACCTGATTAGCACGTTGGGTGCACATTGGCTCGTGATGGGAAATGCTGATTGCTGGCCACTTGTGAAAATTCAACGATGAAATAAATAGAAGGTGACCTGCATAGGAGTCTTAAAATATGGCCCTTTCTGTTTCTTAATAATGCATGAGAAAGGCCTGAGGACAGGGGTGAATCTGCTTGTTTAATTATCTTGGAAATATCAGGAAAGACAACCCTTCTCACCCTTGTTTTTGCTGTCGTGGCTGCAGCAAAAGTGATCCCCCCCCCTTAACCAAAGAGGCAAAGCATATTTAATTTTCAGCAGAGAATGCTTTTCTCCTGACTGTTATTGCTCATTGCAGTGGTAGGATGTTAACAAAGTGAATAAAAAAGAGCTGTGAAAAATCCCTAATGAAAGTCTTGACTGAGAATGATCTGCTCTTCACAGCATTTGGTGACTTATGAAGTCTGAGGCATCCTAAACTCAGTGTCCCCTTAGAGAGGATAGCTTGCAGTTCCATCACCACAGAACAATGGCGCAATGGTCTCAGGTTGCAGTAGGGAGGTCTGGTATTTTCCCTAGGAGGGGAGTGAAACCCTGGAATGGGTCACCTAGGGAAGTGGTGGAATCTCCATCCTTAGAGGTTTCTAAGGCCTGGCTCAACAAAACCCTGTCTGGGATGATTTAGTTAGGGTTGGTTCTGCTTTGAGCAGGGGGTTGGACTAGATGCTCTCCTGAGATCCCTTCCAGTCTTCATCTTCTATGATTCTATGAAAATACGCGCTCAACAGTCCCTGGGAAGAGGTGAAGTCAGACTTCTGCACAACTTTTCTCTTTGGCTTGATCCTCCAACTCCGCTATTAATTCTAACAGATTTAAGAGAACTTGAGCTGGATCAGATAAATATATTAGCACATCATCTGAATATGGCATTAGCGGAAAGCTCTTTGATCCCACATAATGCTGGGGATATTTTTGTTTTGGGACATACCTGATGCCAGCAGTTCAGAGGCTAAATTAACCTATATGGGGAGTGAGGATGCTGTTCCGGTGGGGAGGCCGCTAGAGCGTGAGGCCACGTGGTGTTATTACAGAGAAAGTACCCAACGTAAATCCATCCGCAAAGCCATGCAGCAATTGGCTACTCATGAAGCTCAGACCTTCTCAGCATCACTCAGCCAATACCACTGTTGGCATCAAATGGGGATTGGCAGAATGGCTAAATATTCCCAGGATGTGGTATGGTGGTGCTCTAGCTGGAGGGTAGAGTGAGGACGGGGGAGACCCAATCACAGAGCACATTGATAAGTGAGAGTGTGACCAGGGCTGTGATGATGCAGAGCTCAACATGGGTCAGAGTGCTCAGCACCAGCAGGGTACGTCCGCCTGGACTTTCACGTGGCCACAGCCCCTCATGAGCTCGCTTCTTCTTGAAATCCAAAAAAAAAGGGGTGTTGTTAGTATCTGTCTTTGCCTGCCTCTACTTCCATCCACCTAGAGCTTATCCACTCACCTCTCTTCACATCTGATAGAGAGGAAACTTCATCTGATTGGTGACGAGCTGGTCTGGGATCCAGGACTCCTGAGTTCTATTCCTGCCTCAACCATCACACACCCTTGGACAAATCCTGCCCTTTGCTGTGCCCCAGCTTGTCCATCTGTAGGGAGGGTTAGGACCCCAACTGGCCTTCCTCCATGGGAAGGCATCATTTCTTGCACTTACCTTTTGTTCTCAGACCCTTTATGGAAGCAGCAGAGCTTGACACACTAGGCGTTATGGGATCTCTACGGCCCAGGGGTCGGCACGTCATTAACAGGGCCTGATGGTATTTATGTAGCTGGAGGATGCTGTCTGCTTCCACTGGGGGAAATGAACCAATAAAATCATATTCTCAGTGTCCCCCTTTCTGAGCCACCAGGGCTCGCCTACACTAGCCTTGAATTCCCCCAGGGCCAGTGCTCCTCCCCACCCTGGCTGTTTGTGCAGGGTTGTTCAGAGATAGGCTGTTAGAGGAGAAAGACCTCTTTAATTTACACCTCTGTCTGATTTCCAGGCTCCTTTTCATGGCACCTAATTGAATGGAGTGCTGCGATGTCAGAGTTTACTTAGCCAATCAGCATTATGTACAAAGAGAATTTAAGATTGTTGGACTCAGAATGTCTACTGGTCAGAATAACATGATTGTTCTGACATTTCCCTGCCCTTTAATTAACTTCTGTCCCATTTTGATGAGTTCCTAGTCCATATATACCTCTTGGTCACCTTTCAGAATGGAGAGAAATAAGTAATGGGATCTCCAGGGGATCTGTATTGAGACTAGGGCAGCTCAATCTATTCATGAATTATCTGAGGAAAGGGGTAAACAGGGAGGTGGCGTAATTTGTAGATGATAAAAAAATGCTGCCAAATTTCAACTTAACTATCTTGAATAAAGAGTTAGAGAACGGTGTCACAAAATTGAGTGACTAGGCAACAAAATGAGGGATGAACATCTGTGTTGATAAATGCAAAGTAATGCGCACTGAAAAACATAATCCCAGCTATATATACACAATTATAGAGTCTAAATTACCAGGAGCCACACAAAAAAGAGATCATGGAGTCATTGTGGACTGATCTCTGAAAACATCCACTCAGTCTGCAGCATCAGTTAACAGCTAACAATGTTAGGAACCATTAGGAAGGGGGTAGATAATAAGACAGACAATATCACTCAAGAGGGAGATACTATGGGTGATTCACTTACGGGAGGGAGGAAGAGCTAAAGCTGGAGAAGATAACTAGAGGGATGTTGTTGGGTAAATGTCAGCTTCATCATCCTTCAGTAGTTTTAGGGGGCAGCATCTTGTTCCCAAGGTGAATTCAACCAAAGTGTTGTGGATTGCGTCCCCCACTGGCCTGTCCAGGGAGGAGCTTCTGAGGGGCACAAATACGGGGAGGCTCCTGCGACACTCCTGTTCACCCTTCCAGTCAGGGCAGCATGGCCCAGCGGACACAAAGTCAGTAGCACAAGCCCTTAGGTCAGGGCAGTCTGGCCTAGTGTAGGAGGAGTCAGGGGGGGTGGTAATGGTTCCCGGGTAGAGGGGCTCAGGCCCTCCCACTTCACTGAGCCCCAGCCCAGGGCCCTAGGGGTGCTGGGGTTATGGCACCTGCCGGCGGGGATCCCAACTGAAACACGCCGGTATCTGGCCACTCTACCCCAGACCCTATAACCCGGGCCCCCTGGGCTACTTCCTACCCGGATAAAAGGTATTCCTCCTGGTTGGTGCCTGGTACTCACTCCTCTGGGGAACTCTGGGATCCACTTGCCGCAGTCTGCGTCGGCTGGCTGTCCTTAGGCGGCCGTCGCAAGAGGGCTGCTTCCCGCTGACTACTCGGAGAGTGTCCCTCTCCTGCAGCTGGGGACTGACCACACACCTGGGAGGGCGCTTCAGGCAGAGGTCCTTCCTCCTCCCCAGTCAGCCCCAAATGAGCTGAGCTGCCTCCCTTTATACTGGGGCAGCAATCGGAGCATGCCCAGCAGGGCTTAAGGGGCGGGGCTTCTGCCACCCACAGGGTTTGCTGAGCTTCTTTAGTGTGCGGTAGGCTCACCCCGTCACACAAAGAAAGGGCTCTTTGATATAACGTGTCTAGCTTCTCTTTCATTGCCTGAGTTCTGATTCAATAGCCTGCTGGGAGAAGTGTGGAGGTGACGTTCTGGAACCACACAGAACTGAACACTTGCCCAGATGGCTACTGAGATATCATGGTGATGCATGTAGGATGGATGGATGGACAGCGAGTTGGATTGGTAGACCTATTGAACACAGCTGGGCAGTGAATTCTAAGTCACCTCAGTAGATGTTAATTCTGTTACTCCACATCCAAGTGACATGGAATTAGGAGCTCAGTGAATAGATTGTAACAACCGACTTATTCAAATTCATTTAACTTCTTTTTCTGTTCACCAGTTGTCCATGAAAGGAAAAGGCTTTTCTCTAATGTATGCATCGTTCAAAATATTCACCAAATAATCCCTGCAAATCATGAATGGTTTGGAGTCATGGGATGCAAGTATTTGGTAACTAAAACATCCAGCGCTAGCTGTCTTTATCACTTTTGATTGGACATATGTCAGATGACTTTGTGGCTGTACACCACAGACTAGACAAGGAACCAGGTGGCTTGGGGAGACTATCCACAGGGAAAAATCCTACACTGATGATCAGGGCAGGCACCAGAATGGACTCTATATGTTTCCCACGGAAAGAGAGACTAGCTTAGACACCACACTGCTTGGTCCAGCGCCCTGTTTGTTAGTGCCAGTCACCGCCCTTGCGTCCCAGAAGCCAAAGTGATTTCTGTGTCGGCAGCCTGGGTGGGTCTGTTCCCATCAAACAGGACTGCGCTAAATGAAGTCAGAACAGTCCGCGGCCATTCAGTGACAGCTACTTAATGATTTCTCCTCCTTCCTTTATATTAAACAGTTTTCTCTGGCTGGAAGCACAGATGAAGTTGTCCTTCTCCATCAGGCTAATCTGTGTTGAACTCTGTTGTCACAAGTCAATTACCTGCCACGCTGCATAAAGCGAGTCCGGAATGTTTATTATGGATAAATCTTCATTTGGAAGGAATCATCTTGTCAGACCTGCCCAGCGTCTGCCTCCTCCTTGTTAGGCCCTCAACTTAATCCAGCAAAGGAGAGGGAACGGAGCTGCCGAAAAGCAAAGCTGGGCACCTCCAGCAAGAATGGTACTTGCAACAGCCTGTCTGGAGTTAACAGTTACCCCAAAGTGATGAGGGGAGGGTAACATGGGGCTCATCCTAAAGCCCTGAGGGAAGGGGACCCTGGGGGTCACCCCAAAAGAATGAGGGCAGAGGGCCTACTCCAATTGTGAGTTTAGCTGGCAAATAGTGTTTTATCTGTTTAGGTTTTCCTTGGGATAGTCCCTTTTTGGAGGCATCTCTCCTGGGAAATCTGGCAGACTGCTCAGTGCACACTGCCAGCTGTCTAGCTGTACAGACCCAGAATCAACCCAGCTGTCCCCTTTTTTTGTACCGCGGAGGAGGTGACTCGACTGGTGGAAAGCGGGAAAAGGTTCGTGAATGTGCCTGTTATGTAAAATCGTTTAAGACAAGACGTCAGAAAGAGACTGAAAGTCTGAATTAATTTAAACACAAAGGATCTACTAATGCCCTCCACAGAGTGTGTTCAAATTATGCCTGGTAAACAAAAGGAGTATGGGACCAGAAATCAATGGACCACAATTAGTGCTTTGAAAATTAGACCTAATAGATGGGCGAAATAATGAGAGGATGCGCAATTCTGCCCAGCACCCTTTCTGGGGGCCCTTAAAAGGAAACTTTGGGATACTGGGAGAGAGAGAACAACCGCTGTTACAGCTGCCAATTTTTCAATGTGATAGCCAACCTTGGCGAAAAGCAGAAATGTTCAATAAATGTTACTGTGCTGTACTTGGGGGGAAAAAACCTGATGTAGTCTGACCAAACGATAATGCTCTTTCCATTCCATTGGTATCTGAGAAAAATGTTAAACAGCAGCTGCTAAAGGAAATATTTTTAAATCAGCAGGTTCAGGTAACATACATCCAAGAGTTTAAAAATAGCTGGCTGAGGATCTGACAGGCCATTGATATTGATTTCAGTAAGTCTCAGAACACCGGAGAAGTCCTGGAAAACTGGAAGAAATTGAATGCTGTGCCAATATTTTAAAAGGGTAAATAGGATGACCCCCAGTAATTACAGCACTGTCAGTCTGAAATTGATCCTGAGCAAGATAATGGAACAACTGATGTAGGACTCAATTAGTAAAGAATTAAAAGAGGAAAATATAATTAATGCAAATTAACATGGGGTTATGGAAAATCGATTCTGTCAAACTGTTGTATTTTTTGTGAGATTATAAGTTTGTTTGACAAAGGTAATAGCGTTCATGTGCTATATTTAGTGTTCTGTAAAGCCTTTCACTTGGTACCACCTGACATTTTGATTAAAAAACTAGAAAGATGTGAAATGAAAACGGATTAAGAAATTACCAACTGAAAGGTCTGAAAATGTAACTATAAACAATGAACAGCACTCGGAGCGGGCGTGTTTCTAGTCGGCTCCTGCAGGAATCACTTCTTGGCCCTATGACATTTAACATTTTTATTAATGGTTAAAATCACCACTGATAAAGCTTGCAGATGACACCAGAGTTGGGGCAATAGTAAACAATGAAGAGGACAGATCACTCATGCAAAGAGATCTGGGTTGCTAGGTAAACTGGGTACGAGCAAACAATATGGCTTAAATTAAACCTGTAGGAACAAAGAACGTTGGCCATACGTACAGGCTGGAGGACTCTCTCCTGGGAAGCAGTGACTCTGGAAAACACGGGAGGGTGGTAGATAATCAGATGATTTGGACAAACTGGTGAAATGGTCTGAGGTTAATAGAATTAAATTCAATAAAGACAAGTGCAAAGTACGCCACTTAGGAAAGAACAATCCTTTTCACACGTACAAAATGGGCAATGACTGCCTAGCAAGGAGTACTGCGGAAAGCAATCTGGGTGTCATAGTGGACCACAAGCTAAATATGAGTCAACAGTGTAACGCTGTTGCAAAAAAAGCAAACACCTTTCTGGGTTGTATTAACAGGAGTATTGTAAGACAGACCCGAGAAGTAATTTTTCTGCTCTACTCCGCCCTGATTAGGCCACAACTGGAGTATTTGTGTCCAGTTTTGGGTGTCTCATTTCAGGAAAGATGTGGGCAAATTGGAGAAAGTCCAGAGAAGAACAACATGAATGATTAGCGGTCTGGAACACTTAACTTATGAGGGAAGATTGAAAGAGCTGGGTTTGTTTAGTCTGTAAAAGAGGAGACTGAGAGAGGACATGATAACAGTTTTCAAATACCTAAAAGATTGTTATGAGGAGGGAGAAAAAATATTCTCCTTAACCGACGATGATAGAACAAGAAGCAATGGGCTTGAATTACAGGTTTAGGTTGGATATTAGGAAAAAATTCCTAATGGTCAGGATGATTAACCACTGAAATAAGTTGCCTAAAGTGCATTGTGGAATCTCCATCATTGGAAGTTTTTAAGAGCAGGTTAGACAAACACCTCTCAGGGATGATTTAAGAGGGTACTTGGCCCTGCCATGAGCACAGGCGACTGGACCTCAATGACCTCTCATGGTCCCTACCAGTTTGATTCTATGAATGCAAGTTCCCAGTGAGATGCTGTGGCCAAAAGAGTTAATGAAATCCTTGGATAGATGCATAGGGGAATCCCGAGGAAGAGGAGAGAAGGTATTTTATCTCAGTAGTTAGGCATTGATGAAACAGACGCTGGAATATTGTGTCCAGGTCTGGAGCCTACAGTTCAAGATGAATGTTGATACATTGGAGAGGATTCAGAGAAGACCTTATGATTAATTAAACGATTGGAAAACATGCCTTATAGTGATAGACTGAAGAGCGGAATTAATTTACTTATCAAAGAGGTTAATAGGTGGCTTAATTACAGCCTCTAAGCACATATTTGGAACAAATATTTAATAATGGGCTCTTCAGCCTAGTGGAGGAAAATCTAACATGGTCCAATGCCTAGAAGCTGAAGCTAGACAAATTCAGCCTGGGAAAAATGTGTGACTTTTTAACAGAGTCATTAACCATTGGAACAACTTAGCAAGGATAACGGTGGATTCGTCATCAATGACAATTTTTAAAGCAAGATTAGATGGTTGGCTAAACTTACTTTGGGGAAGTTTTATGGCCTGTGTTATACAGGAGGGCAGACTTCATGATCAGAATGGTTTATTCATGCCTGGGGATGGGACCTGAACCCTGCTGTTTTTGTGGCTTACGGTAACCCACACAGTGTACCTTTCTGATCGTCGGTCTCATTGTAAATTTGCAACTCACAGTTTGAATGTGTGGGCTGGTGACATCCAATCAAGAAGCCAAAACAAAGCCATCCTGTTTATGTAGCACACTATCACTGCACACAGGGTCAGTTCTGCAACCAAAAAAAATTGTTTCAAATGAGCGTTCAAAGTAACATTTTTCTGTTCATTTTTACCGCATTAGCAAGCCCAAGGTGTTGAGTGTCAAACCAGTGAGGCTTGTGAATGGGTCCGACACCACATTTGTTTTTGAATTCCACTGACTGTTACAAACCTTTCCCAGTGTCTTCTCCGTTCCAGTGCAACAGCAGAAATGCTGCATCCGCTTTTCCCTGCTCTGGTGATCACACCTCAGGCTCAAACCCCGGCCCCTCAAATCACATCTGTTCCGCTCTCTCTATGGCACTATTTGAGCTTGCTCTTTATTGCAAGGAGCTCTCTCTAAGGGCTGCAGCAGCTGAACAGGCATCTGCAGGAACTGATTTGTGGGGATTCTGTGGACAAGCACAGGAGCTGGACAGTCAGATTTTTTGATGATTCAGACCATTCGTTCCTAAGGGTTCGCAGGCAATAATGAACGGGCTGCTCCCACAGTGCTTGAATCTTTGACGAAGAGCTGGCCCTCGCCCTAATGTTCTGTAAAAGCCCATATCATGCACCGGGGCACGCTCACCATGGCCATGCTCCTTAAAACTGTAAAGGCAACAAGATTTCAACAGCTGAAGTCTCTGAAGCCCCAGGAATCAACACGGATTGGTGCTGTATTTATAACACAGTCACACCCAGAACTCTCAGCTGGGATTGGCCCCATTGTGTTGGGTGTCCTGGGTAAACATATAGGAAGATATGGTCCCTGCTCCCAATAACCAATTAGATGAAGTGCTGGCCTAGGAAACGGTAATGGTGGGTTCTTCTATCAAAGCCAGCCACTAAGAGGTGCTCAAAGGCATGGTACTCTGTACCTTTCTCCAAGTCCCTCTGCATTCAGCAACCTGCCCTGGTGTCCCTCCTAATCCTGTGTCCGTGGGAGTTAGAATGCAGCATCCGCTCCCAACAGCCGTGCCAGCATCTCCGCCACGTCTGCAGAGAAAGCTCCGCCGTTGTTTGTGATCGTTAAACGTATTATGACAAAGAAACCGGAGAAGAAAGAGAAGAACAGAGCCCAGGTACTTCCCAGCACTAGCGCAGTGCCTGTGCAGAGGATCTGCCATCTGCTGCTTTGAGGCTGGTTTCATCTACAGCATCTGCCTCTCATCCCATCACAAAAGCTTCAACGCGACAAAGAACTCCCCCTCACTTGGTCTCATGCTGAAAGCCCTGAGCTGCAGCGCTTGGCACTCCCTCCCTCCCGCCTGCCTTTGAAGCAAAGGGCCCCAGGAAGGAGGGTTTGGAAAGAGAAGTGGAGAATAACAGCTGGGCCTCCGCACAGCTCATGGGGAGCGGCCTGTGAGTCTCGTTCCTCAACCCACGGTCTGTGCAGGTGCAGCTGTACAGCATTGAGCCTGTTACCCTTTGGAAGCCACGGCCACTGGAGCAAATCAGTTCTCATGCGTCACCTTCGGTTTCCACTTTCCTTTCTTTCCTCACCTTGCTTCTTCTCTCTGTCCTCCTGAGACGTCGCGTTTGGTTGCCAGCCCCCATCCTGCTCCTGCTTTGAGTTCGGCACGTGGCGACCTCTTCAGTCTTAGTGGCTGAGCTTCATCTTCAATCGCTTGTGCTCTTTCTCTTGGGTTTGGTTGTTGGGTTTGTGTTGCAAACTGGGATGACGCTGGGAGAGGAGGGGACTGGGTAGTCTGCGTGACCATGGGATGTTGAGACCTTGACACCTGGCATGGTGGTTTTGTTCTTTACTTGTTTAGCAGTGCTTATTTGTCACTCGTTCTTTGTGTGGCCAACCAGAGAGAGGTCCCCTTTTGTTTTCACTGATCATCTGTTACCTGTATTGCTCGCTCTTATGTCTATCATTAACTCCACCATTTTCTTCTTCTTCTTTTGTCTTATGAATTGCCCATTTGGACTCTCATTCAGCCGCCCAGCCTTATTCAGTGCTTCACACTGGGCAAATACTAGAATCCGTTGAAGTCACTGCTTCCTGACTCAGGATGGCCTGCAGCATGTACTTAAAAGCTTTAGTGGAGAGGGCCCTTGGAGGCCTTAGTGAGCACCGCCAGGGAATTGTTCTTCAAAACTGAACACAGGTGCATTGATGTTCTAAATCTGACCAATGCAGAAATGAAAAATCACCCACACAACCCTCAGGAAATTTTCAAATCAACCTGCTTCAAAAACACATAATATGAAAACAATGGGGAGCGTTTGGAAATGGTCATATTGCTTTAATGAGCTCTAAATTATTTGTGATGGAAATGCCAGAGCCCCAGGTGACATCACATGTCAGTCTGGACTCATTCCTGATGTCACCTTGGATTCTTGTTTGTTCCCTTTCAGTCCATTCTCGCTGGGCTAGACCCTGGATACAGAGGCAGATTAGGGGCTGCAGGGCCCCTGGGCCTCCCCTACCAGTGGCCCTCCCTGCCTGGGGCCCCACTCCCCTGCCTGGGGCCCCAAATCCTCCTCCAGTCAAGGGCAGATTCCAGTGTGGCCCAAAAGCCGCCCTGCATGTCAGCCAGCCAGCCTCACCCCCAGAATGGAGTAACACATCACACCAGCCCACCCCACCCCTGGGGGAAGACCAGCTGGCCCAGGGGTGGGGTGGTAATGCTCCCCCTCCCAGTGCCTGCAGGGCAGACAGTCCCCACATTGTGGCAGGCCCCTGGAAATGGGGCCCATAGGCCTGTGAGGTAATCCACCACTGCCTGGATATGTACATTTGGGAGGAGTCAAGAACAAATCCACCATAAAGATAATGTTGCGGTTTGCCTTGAAAATATAATTAGAATCATAGATGAGGGGGGCTAGAAGGGACCCCAGGACATATCTAGTCCAAACCCCTGCTGAGAGCAGGACCAACCCCAAGTCAATCATCCCAGCCAGGGCTTTGTCAAGCCAGGCCTTAGAAACCTCTAAGGATGGAGATTCCACCGCGTCCCTAGGTACCCATTCCACTGCTTCACCACCCTCTGAGTGAAAAAGTTGTTCCTAATATCCAACCTAGATCTCCCTCACTGCAACTTGAGATGATTGCTCCTCATTCTGCCATCTACTACCACTGAGAACAGCCTCGCTCCATCCTCCCTGAAACTCCCTTTTGGGTAATTAAAGGCTGCTGTAATCAGCTCCCCCACATTCTTCTCTTCAGCAGTCTAAACAAGCTTTGTTCACTCAGCCTCTCCCCATATGTCATGTGCTGCAGCCCCCTCATAGTTTTTTTTGCCCTCCTCTGGACTCTCTCCAATTTGTCCACATCCTTTCTGTAGTGGAGGCCCCAAACTGATTCCTTTGTTTCATCCTTCAGTCCCTGAATTCACTTTCCCACATTTCCACTCACCATTCGCATGATGAGTGAATTCCCTGACACATTACAGGTTAGTAGTCTCGCTCATTCTCCTTTCAAGAGAAAATTTGCACAGTGGGAAATGTAGCTCCTCAGATCTCACTTGTATTTTCTCCCAGTTAGCACTGGGGATTCACGATGCTAAGCTGCAGCCATTAGACCCACATGGCACCCATGTTCTGAGAGTTCAAGCACTGTCCTGGATCACTTTCTGGAAATGGCTTTTGTGCACCTTGTGCATCACAATGATGATCCAGTGGTCTCCTCTGGCTTTAATATCTACAGTCCTATGAAACCAGAACCTGGGTAAGCCTCCAGGCTTCTCCGCTGCAAGCCCTTTGGCCAGTTCAGTGGCTCAGAGGCTATTCACTGGAGCCGTTTTATATGCAGTGAGAGGCTGATGCAGATCTCAGGGTGTGTGTCTGTGACACTTTCTGGGGTGCCCAGAGCAGAGTCCGCAGTTACCCACACTAACTCCAGGGGGAGGAAAATTTCCTGGTCTGTTTTTGCAGCCAACTCCCATAAGCAAGCTGAGCGCCGCGTTTCCTTTCCTGGTGTGCTGGCTCCAGATTGCCATCACATACGCAGGTTGATTCCACATGCAAAACGGCCCTCCGTTGTGTTGGCTTACAAGACTTAACCTACCTCTGAGCCTCAGCAGACTGGCACATACACCTCCCGTTGGCTGGCCAGCCCGCTTTGTTAGCCCCATCTATCTCACACACTCTAGGACATGTTTCCAATCCATATATCCGACTCTTTGACTACGAGCCATACACACATGTCGTCTGTGCAATGAATGCCACATGGGTGCATGTGTCTGGGACCTTCAAACAGTCAGTTCCAGGAACTGTTTCCCCTTCTCCTGGAATCCAGCCGGACAAGAGGTAAATCTGCACACCAGGCAGACCCAGCCGGGTGTAGACATCCAAGCAGGTCCAGTTGAGAACCTGTGCCACGAGTGCTGAATACCCAGCAAATTTCAGAAGCCAACTTCCCAGGGACTTGCCCTTCTGATAACTGTCGCTAACACTGTGATTTTATCATGAGTCTCATGATATTTGGTGTTTTCGCCCAATCATCAGCTTCTGGAGTCAGGGGATTATGTAGGAATCAGCTTGCACTTCTAAAGAAAAATGACTAGCATTTATGGAAACAGAGAAGAGCTGGAAATCATGCCCCTGGGGATGGGTGCCTTTGCCAACCCAGCTGATGAAAGGGTTAACATGATCTGACAGGGGAATTAACCTGCCAGGCTGCACCTGAAAGGGGACAGTCATTATTGGACTCAGAGAAACCTAGAAGGCTGAGGCCTGAGATGGAAACCTAGCTGTAGCCAGGGGCCACACAGCAACGGCTGCCTGTCTGCAACCCAGGGTACAGAGAGAGTGTGGTAGCCCCCATGTGGCAGAATTTCACCCCAGGGATTGGGGTTCATCAGCATTGAGACATGTTGAGCCCAGCCTCCAAAGAAGCAGGTCACCAACTGAGCCCAGGGGGGCTGAATATTCAGTTGTTCTGATGTTTCTCTTGGACTTTAAATGCAGGATTGTGAGGCCCTGCAAAAGGTGGGACTCTGGTACCTGGCTTGGCTTCATGCCAACACTGAAACAGACCAAAGAAGGCACAGGAGAAACTGAGGCATGAGGTCACAGTGCCATATACAGCCACTGGGGGTTGTGGAGAGGCAACGAGTTTGCCACAGACCCCGTTAATGGCTCCAGGATGTTCAAGCTAATAGGGAGATTTTTCAGGGACCGAATTGTGGTTTTACATGCCCAGGCTTAGTCACCCCTGCTCTCCTCTTGGGTAGGGGGGTCAGGCATTACCTTAGCAGGACGGCACTAGTGCCTAGGAGGCTTCTGTGGCATTTGTGGCTCTTGCCACCTGATACCAGCACAAAGGACGTGGAGCCCTCAGTGGGGAACATTTGCACAGCAGCCTAAGTGTCCTGTATCTTTAATTACCATAGGCTGTAGGCCCAATCCTGCTCTTGCTGAAATCACTGACCCAGCTCCCATGGAGAGCAGTGCTGGCAGATCAGCCCCTAGCTGCCGGAGCAAGAAACCCTTCGTTCCAGGCCAGTCACCTTCTCCTTTGTCTCTGTCATTGTTGGTTCAGTTTCTTGCTGGCTCTTTGTTTCACCTACGCAGCTCTCCGAGCTCGGCATGTGGAGCCCTTGGCAGGGGCAGTTTCCCACAGGGCTGTGATTGTGCTGTTAGCCAGGATAATTAATCCCTGCCTCCACCTGAGCATTATATTTGACCTTTCTTGCATGGCACCTCCTGCCAACATCAAGGCAGAGCCACCGTCGACAAACTGAGAAAACAGCCGCCCGGTCTATCCGCTGGCTGCACAGACCCAGGGTGGCTCCCACATCAGCATGTAGGACGCAGAGCTTCCAATGAGCTACCAGTGCCTGGCGTGGCCCCCGTGGCTCTTCCCCTCCCCACCGGACCGTAGCCTCTCACTAAATGGGTGCAGAGCAGGCCTGGGTTAGTAATTGCAATCCATGCCCAGTGGGACGGCTCTAATGGGTGCCGTGCTGAGTGCAGGGAAGAGAGCACCCTGTGGGGATGCTGGAGGCAGTGGGAAAGGCTGGGGCAGGAAATGCAGACAGACTCTGAGCCGGGGGTGCTCTGGGGGTTTGCATGTGCGTGAGACAATCCAGGGAACATGACTTTGGAGAGGAAGAGACCCTGAGAGGAGAGAAAAGCCAGCCTCCCCTGCTCACACACCCAGAGAGAGGAAGAGACAGACACATCTGATGCTGCCAGTCAAGGCAGGGTGAAAATCATGAGTGTGACCCCAAACAGTCATGAGACTGACCCAAAATAGATCGGTTTTAAAACCCAGCTCCTCTTTCAGCCTGCCTGTTGACTTATTAAAGCCTCTCTGTCGTCTCCCAGCAGGTGGGTGAGGAAGTCAAGGTGGCTGGAGTCTGCCTTTACCCTCCTCTCACCCCACAGCAGGGAACTGGCTTCTGCTCCAGTCGTCTCTCCTGACCCCGTAGCACCCTGGCTCTGCCTCCCGCTGCCCCTGGACTTCACACCAGCTCCTCCTGCAGTGTCACAATCCCCCAAATCACCCTCACATCAGTGATACACCTCATTTCACAGATCATATGCTTCCCCCACCCTTCCTCTGCCCCCCACAGCCTGTCCTGGAGGGTAGAAATGCGAGTTCTGCTGTTTGATAGCGAGGGAGATTCCTTTTGTTTATTCCTTCGGAAGCACCTGGCTCTGGCCATTACCAGCAGACAAGATGCCGGGTTAGATGGACCATTGGTCTGATCCATTCTGGCTCTTAAGTTCAAGAGTCTGTGGCTTGACAGCTCTGTACAAACAGCTGTGCGCACGCCTGCCTGTACAATCCCGAGCATCACTTTCTTCACAGGCCGCAGGCTGCATCACCACCGAACAGCTGCGGGATTTAGAAAAATTAACATCTTGAAATGCGAAATGCCTTGTAATTACAGGGCCCTGCAGACTGCTGGGTAATTATATCTGAATTTCTGAAGTAATTGTGAAATTAACGAGAGAGCAGCCACCTCATGGAGTCTAATAAGAGTTTAGTTGGGAAAACAGAGCTGTCCGGCCAGTTACCCTAACATTATAGTGAGTGGCAGACCATCAGCTAATCACAGCTCTGCTGTTCCCGTGCTTCCAGGCTGGGAAACACGGGACTCGTGACTCAGCAGATGTTCTAGTCAATCGGTGCCCTGTTGGTTCCATCCCCACGAAGCCAGCAAGTCACGCGCAGCTGATTTCTTTTTCATAAACCAACACAAATGGAAATCTGGCTTAGGGGGTGCAGCAGTAAATACTCCTGGCAGCACCCTTGAGCTCTGGCCAATCATCAAAGCCTGAGATATTCTTTGAAAACGACTTACCCCAGCCACTAACGTGACAAATATTGGCAGCGCACACACTTGAAGGAGCCCCAGAGATTGCACAGGTCCCAATCCAATACCCATGGAGGTCAAGGAAAGGCTCCAGATTACGTCAACGGGCATTGGCTTAAGCACGGGCTGTGGTGGAATGGGGAGGAGGTGTGCCACGGCGTTCATTGCTCACCACTGCCTGGTGTCTTCTCCTCACTTTGGGGACTGGCTAGAGATAGAGGCCACCTTTCTGTAGTTGCTTTCCCCTGGCTTGACTCAATCTGATGCTCCACTCGCTCCTGGATCTGCAGCTCCTTCCTCGTGGGTTGGCCAGCTTGGCCCTCCAGGGAATACCAGTCTATCCAACCCCTGCTGTCTGGTTGGTGTCTCCCATGCCTTTAACCACGGGCTGGAGCAAAGCGACCAAAGCTGATCCTCTGCTCCAGGTCCTGCTCCAGAGACCCTCTGAACCACAGTCAACTATCGTTTTCCTTTTTTTAGATTATTGCTGCAATTCTCTGGGCCACATCTCTCAGCACCCCACTCACTCCCAGCAGCCGATCAGGAGCACCGTTTGCACTCCCTAGGTCCCTGCCTGCATGGCTCTGTCCAAGGTGTTACAGGGCTGTAGCCTTCTAGGGCCACGGTCTCCTCTTCTCAAACTCCTAGCAGTCAGTCACCCACATTGTCTCTGCAGTTCCTTTTATGAGAGCCTGCTGAACCCAGATAGGTTGCTCCCTAATTGTCTGAGACTCATGGAGCCTGCATAGCCTTTTTAACCCGTTACTTGCCAGGGAAGGGCCCCAGCATGAGGTGATTAAGAGGAATGGGAGGAAGTTAAGGAAGGGAAATTTGCAGATTAACATCATACATGTCCTCTGTGCTGACATTGGGCAGGGGAAGGGTCTCTCAAGGGGAGGCAGAAAGGACCATAATATGGGAATTGAAGTTGATATTGTTCTGCGAGACCCTGGGAAGCAAGGGTGAGCTTCATCCACCTACAAAGGGATCTAATGGGATCTGTGGATCAGAGACTCCATTGCAAATAGAAGATGATTGGTTTGCACTGGCTGAGCATCTGATCCAGATGTGAATGGAAAGGAAATTAGGAAGTGAAACCTAAAGATCATCCCTGGTGATCCCCGAATTCAAAAGAACAGCTCTCGCCAAACTCACAGAAACTCCAAAAAATCCCTGTTTGCCTCAACTATCGGGATAGGGTAGGAAGAATTGGGTTCCTAGTGGATGTAGCTCAGAACCCTTCACAGTGACAAATATTCCACTCTAACAGCACATCAGCTGTGTTCAGAAAGCACGAGGTAGTACGGTTCATTCATATAGCGAGAAAGCCCGGATCTTCTCACTAACGGGTTTAGGAAGTTGCAGCCCTCATCCCTGGGGATTCCCCTGGTCCAAATGCCCAGACCATTGGCCCAGCTGTCTGTGAGATGCCACCGTTTAGAAGCTCTGCATGGTCATGCTTGGCCTTGCCAGACTGCTGGATGGTGTCTGGAGGAAAATGCAAATAGTCTGATTTCCTCTCTGCTGTCCTGCTTCCATGTCATGCACACACCTAATCATCATGGACAAGGGGTTTCCTCTGCTTCAGCTCCTCATCAACCCCATTCAGTAGGTGAAGGCATTTTTAGAAAGGCTGATCCTTCTCCGGTGGGGGTTTCTCTCAGCTCAGCAGCACATTTGGCCAATATTTGCTTATGATGATGAGACAATTTATAGAGCTGTGAATGTGTCACTTCTCAGCTGTGGATACACTAAGGCTGAGCAGAATTGATTGGGTCTGGCTTGCAGTGGCCTATTTCTCAGACAGAAGTGTTGGAATTGGCATTAACCTTTGTGTGCTTGCATGTGAGCATACTTCACCTCTCACGAATAGCCCCAAGACACCAACGGCTAGTCGTTCTGGGCACATAGGAGCCCCAACACAGGGCTTGTGCCCCATTCAGTACAATCCTATTCTGCTCTCACCCCTTTTCAAAGGGAGCCCTGCCCCACCACCTTAGCCCTTGCTGAGTCACAGCTGTGGATGTCAGATAGTGTTGCTGTCCTTACCATCTGTTCTCAACACTAGATTCCTCTCAGCATGGATCTACTCAGCTTGCACCAGGAAATACTTGGCCTATTTTCTGGTGCAGGGACAGGCCACCTGGTCCCTTCTTGTTACTGGACTGAGGCAGCAGACAGAGAAAGGACAGATTGCAGTGGGGTGGGAATCATTGCAGACAGGAGTCCAACACAGCCTCCCCTCCACCAAACGAAAACCACACCAATGGCCTCACCAAAGCCCTACAAATTAGCCATGTGACTAGCCTGCTTCTTAACTCTAAAGAGAACCAGACATGGAGCTCTACAGAGTGAGATTCTCCATCCTGCAGAATACCCTGGATCTCCTCCTCCAAATGTCCTCTTTGGAACATGTGGTGACTGCTGTATCCTTGCACATCTCACCAGCTCACCCAGGGGGAGCTGTGACCTAGAGAGTGGGTGAAATGTCCTTTGCATGCTGAAGATCAGTGAACCAGGGCAAAACTTTGATTTTTTTTTTTTTCCCATCCAAAATGACCATTTATTGGATCAGGAATCACCAACAGAAGTTGCTGGAATTACCAATCTTTTCTGTTGTTTAATTTCTTATTTAATGTTCTTATTGAAAAGCACATCCAAGTCCTCTGGTAGATTAACCCTTTCAGTAACCACGGTGAGAACTTTTCCCTAACATTTTTTATTAAAAAAAAAAAATCACAAAACAAAACATGGGGGTGTTTGAAACCTTGGGGAGCCAAAAGGATGGTGACATTCTGAATGCCTTTGGTAACATTTCTCCTCTCCTAATTTCTGACCAGCTCCAGGGATCAGCCCCATAATACAAATGAGGGCATATGGTGACGAATCTGACCTGGTCTCAGCATCACATTTCTTCTTACAGCTGTTACCTCCATGCAAATATTAGCACCGTCATTAGCACAGGCTGGATGGCTGCCTTTGCTGTGGCGAAGCTTATAACACTGTAGTGCCAGGCAGCAACCCCACATCCCATCTCATCCTTAAATCCTTGTCAAAAGAGTAGAGAATCGTATCAAATCTAGGAGAGTTGGGTCTCCAGAATTGATTGGACGATCCAACTCACACTGGAACAGATCAATAAATATTCTTATTCTATATTTGGTGGGGGGAAACAGTAGTCATTTCATATACAACTCTGCCCGTTACACTATTACCTTAGGAGGATGTTAAACAGCAGCTACTCAAGTTAGACATTAATTCACATCCAAGAGTTTTAAAAGAGCTGGCCGAGGAGTCACTGGCTTATCAATGTTGTTCTTCAATAAGTTGTGGAGCACTGGGGAAGTTCCAGAAGACTGGAACAAAAATAACAGTGTGCCAATATTTCAAAAGAGTAAACAACATGTCCTGAATAATTATCGGCCTGTCCACCTGAATTCGATCCTGAGAAGATAATGAAGCAGGACACAATTAATAAAGGATAATGTGATTCAGGGGTTCCCAATCTTTTCTTTTCAGAGGCTCTCCAAAATGCTATAAAACTCCACTGCCCATCTGTGCCACAAGAACTGTTTTTCTACATATGCTGTATATTAAAAATGGTTAGTTATACAATTGAACACATACATATATAATATAAAAAAGATAAGGATAAAATAGGTACAAAAATTTAAATCCTGATTTTTAAAAATTTACTCAGCGTGAAACTTGTTGTTGTGGCTGATCAACAATTCTGCCAAGATGTGGGGGCATCTCTGACGAGCATATGTGCACGTCATGGTCGATTTTCATCCTAATTGAGATCAAGGGAAGTGATTATTCTCCTCTGTTCAGCACTGGTGGGGTGTCATTTGCGTTGCTGTGTCCAGTTTTGGGCACCCCACTACAGAAAGGATGTGGATGAATTGGAAAGGATTCAGCAGAGGGCACCAAAAATGATGACGGGGCTGGAGCATGAGACTTCTGAGGAGAAGCTGAGGGAGCTAGGCTTGTTTAGTCTGCAGAAGAGAAGAACGAGAGGGGATTTGATAGCAACCTTTAACTATCTGAAAGTGGGTTCCAGGGAGGATGGAGTTAGGCTGTTCTTAGTGGTGACAGATAGAACTAGGAGCAATGGTCTCAAGTTGCAGTGGGGAGGTCTAGGTTGGATATTAGGGAAAACAATTTCTCTATGAGACTGGTAAAGCTCTGGAATGGGTCACCTAGCAAGGTAGTGGAATCTCTTTCCTTAGAGATTTCTTAGGCCTGTCTGGATAAAGCCCTGGCGGGGATGATTTAGTTGGGGTTGGTCCTGCTTTGAGGAGAGGGTTGGACTGAATGTCGCCTGAGGTCCCTTCTTACCCTCATCTTCTATGATTCTATGTGTTGTACTGTTTGAACACTCCCATCAAAATGTCTCCAGTGGCACTTCGTTGAACCTGGTTCTGAGGGAACTGTCTGATGAAGTATTCAGGAGCTTTTCTAACAGTTTCAATGGGACAGGGTGTGGGAATGGAGATTCAATTTCTCACTAATGGAGTTTGTTGTCCACATGTGTATAGCGGCTTGTTTCATGGTGAGTGCAGGAAAATAAGTATTAAATTGGTTAAGCAGACCATCCAGATGTGCTTCTAGTTGAGGATTATTGATGTAAAAGTCATTGTTTCATTCCTGTTGAGCTCAGACATATCAGTAGTGCCCCCACCGACATGGACCTTCCAGAGTTGCAGTTTTCTTTTGAAAGCCTCAATTGTTTCACACTGGGCAATAAAATGAGTGTTCTCACCTTGCTTGAGTTTATTCAGCTTATTCATTTCACTGAATATATCTGTGAAGGACACAGTTTTGCCAGCTACAGATCACGTTTCAGCACTTGGGCAAATTCAGGTTTCTTATTGGCTAAGAAAGTACATAACTCTTCCTTGAGATTAAATAGATGGGTAGGTAATCTCCCCCGAGGTAACCATCTCACCTCTGTATGCATGAACAAGAAGTGTGGCTCTGCACCCACTTCCTCACAAGGTGCAGCAGAATAAAAACACACTTGGGGGTTGTTGCTCTGGATTTAATAAAATTAACAAGTATTACCTCTATTTTAGGACACTGCGAGGACCTCCTTCAACCTCTTCTGCAGCAAGAATCTTTCAATATAAAAAAAGCAGTTTGTCCAAATAATACATGGTGTAACGGATTTTATTTTTGGTCCAACGCCAGAATGCTTTCCGTTCGTTACTGCAGCTTTATCAGGGCAGACACCAATGCAATTAGTCTAGCTGATTTCTGTTGAAATCATAAAATCCTCGAGCAGTTTGAAAAATGTCATCTGACTTTGTTGTCATCTTGAGTTTTATGCAAAATGAAAAGTTTTCCTTTATTTCCTTCTTCCACACACACCAAACAGAAGTCACTATATGGGGCATTTTTGAATATCTGTGGATTTATTTAGTTGAATAGCGAAATCATTGTCACGCAACAAATCAAAACTATGTTTTCTGACATAGAGATGATCCATCATTTGACATCAGTATTTTTTCCAGTACCTTGGCCTTCTCTTCTCCAAATATTTCCTTTGTGATTTCAGTGGCACACAGCATTATCAAAGTCTCAGCGGTCATATGTGATTTTTTTGCTTTAGCAATTTTCTGAACCACTATGTAGGAGGATTTTACAAGCTTTTTATCTGCTGTAGCTGAGGATTTCATTATTGGTTTAGTACCAAGCAGTTCCTTGCCCTTTTGTGCAAAAAATGAACATTATGTATCCTTATAGATTTCCTGCTTTTGTAATTAAATATCTCTGTAATTTGGAGGGTTTCAAACACCCATTGGACAGCACTTGTGCACACATTACACACAACGGTTGAGGTATCTTACCACTTCCAGAATAAATCAAACCGAGATTCAAATAGCTGTCTTCAAGGTTAATAGTGGCTTTATGTTTCTTACTCACACCACCCGCTCGATGTTCGTCAGCCTGAACAACTATAGAACTTGAAGGAATTTCAGTCCCCTCGCCCTGTGGCTTTTATTGGTTTGATGCTGATGGCCTGATTAAACATGTGTCTGTCTTGGATATTTATCATTTGCATTTCACAATGCTCTTCCCAGCGTGATGTAACTTGTTGTGCTCCCATTGACATAGCTCCTTTCTACCCACTAAAGAGAGAACAGGCTACGTAACTTGCCAGGCTGGTGTTAGACTTGAAACAGAAACTAAGGAGTGGGCCTCCGCGGGAGGCATGTGCGAAGGCCTCTGGGGGCAGAGGCAGCTCTGAGCAGGAAGGTATTGAGGCTGACCACAGGACGGGTGGGCCATGGGTGTGAGTTGGAGTGGAGATAGGGCTCTTTCTCCAAGCTCCACCCTTGGATCTGGGCATCAGCCCAGGCAGGTGAGCAGCAGGTACACACACCAGGGACATCTTTGCTCAGTAGGGCTGAAGTTTGAGCCCTGCTACCTGCGGCTGAAATCTGGTCCTTGGCAGACTCCCTGAAACCTACACGTGCCCCCCTTCCCAAGGGCTATTGACACTCAGTTGAGAAGCTGGGCTACAATTAATGCCAGTCAGCACTGCTTTATGGAAAATAGATGCTGTCAAATGGTAAGATAATTTATTTTCTTTTTTGCTGAAATTACAAGTTTGGTTTATAAAAGCAAAAGTGCTGATGTACTAAACTTAGACGTCTGCAAGGCGTTCGACTAGGTACGGCGTGACATTTTGAGTCAAACAAAAAAGCGGTACAATTAACACGGCACACGTTAAATGGATTCAAATCTGGCTGATGGGTCTCAAAATGTAACTTCAAATGGGAAATCATCAGTGCATGGATGTGTTTCTAGCTGGGTCCCTGGGGGAAAGGTTCCTGGCCGTACGTTCCTTAACATTTTTATTAATGAATTGGAAGAAAACGTGAAATCATCATGGATAAAGTTTGCCGATGACACAAAAAATGAGGGAGTGGTAAATAATGAAGATGACAGCTAACTAAACTGGGCTCAAGCAAGCAATTCTCATTTTATTATGGCTAAATATAGCTATACACATCTGGGAATAAAGAATGTAGGCCATTCTTACAGAATGAGAGACTCTATCCTAGGAAGCCCGGAAACTGATTAAAAGATTAGAAAACATGCCTTACAGAGAGAGAGAGTCAGGGAGCTCAATCTAATTAGTGAAACAAAGAGAAGGTTAAGGGGTGACTTGACTACAGTCTATACATATCCATGTGGGGAACAAATAGTTAAGCAGAGAAAGGTGTAACTTGATCCAGTGGCTGGGAATTGAACAAATTCAGACTAGACGTATGTCATCAGTTTTTAACAAAGAAAGTAATTATCCACTGGAACCATTTATTAATTGCTGTGATGGATACTTTATCATTGGCAACTTTCAAATCGGGATTGGCTGTTTTTCTAAAAGATCAGTTCTAGGAATGAATTATGATGGGGCAGTTCTCGGCCTGGGCTATACACAGTGGCCCTTCTGGCTTAGGAACCTATGCCTTTTGCAGCCCAGCCCAGATCAGACCCTCCAACCCAGTCTCCTGTCTCTGACAGTGGCCCTTGATGGAAACTTCAGAGGCGGTGTTATGGATTGTGGGGAGTTTGTGACACAGACTGGACATTTCAGGGTCATGTCATGCCCTGGGCAATGGGTCCTATAGATACCAGCCGTGCCCCTGGGTCCAGCCATGCAACCTTGGGCACCCCAATGGCTCACAAACATGAGGGAATTTACCAGTGTTCCCCGCACCATGCAGGAAGGGGAGGGAGAGAGACTTGTATGCTGCTGGTTCAGACCACTTCTGGGAGTGGGGAGTGTAGTTATATGTTGCTGGCCTATACCATTCAGGGAGGGAGGTGAGACTTAATGAGAATTAAGCACTCCTGGCCCATACCATTCTGGGACTGGGGTCCGTTAAGTGCAGCTGGTCCATACCAGCTATAAAATATGACAGTCTCTGTCCTGGCTCAGTGATCCGCCTCTGTGACAAGGGAACAGCAGAGATACTGCATGGCCTCTCTGCCCCCCTACTCTGGCCTTGAGGTCTGGTCCGTCCACACAGGGGTGGCAAAAGTGTCTGCTTTCTTTCGGCCCCTGACGGTGGCACTGCCCAAGTCAATATCTACGAGTGGATGCATCGTGTGGTCTGTCCAGCATGCCCCTTTCACTTCACCTTTTCCTAATGCCCCTAGTTTCTCCCTATCCTAATTGCAGCATCCCCACCTCCAGTTTGTGCTGGAGTTACAATACCCACGGCGTGCTGGCCAGGTGCTTTCACTCTCAGAGGGGCGGTTAAAAGCATGTTGCAAAACTGCAGCGCAAGCTAATTGTCTGTGCCACGAGGGCGCATTTTGTTTAGCAACAGCCTGTGTCAGCACGGCAGCTTGAGACAGGCACCCTGTGAGGGAGAATTCGTGGCTTGGCCCTTTACTCCCCAAGAGCTGGAGAGTTTAAAAGAATCCAGCTGCAGCGGATTTCTATAATGCACCTGGGGATGCTTCAGATGTATTATAAACTCTTAACCTATAAATATGTACCCTCCCCCCTCCAGAGTTATTTCCCAGAGGCCCTGTGCATCAGTTTTCTAGGAAGCTGATGACTGGTAAAGGATGCAGACCCTGGCTGTCAGTGAAGCCACCCCTCTCACCGGAGGGTGGTACAGCCAGCACCCATAGATTCATGGATTTTAAGGTCAGAAGGGACCAATCTCATCTGACCTCCTGCACAACGCAGGCCACAGAACCTCCTGCCCACTCGTGCACTAGACCTCTAACCTATGACTGAGTCACTGAAGTCCCCAAACATGGTTTAAAGATTTCAAGGTAGAGAGAAACCACCAGCAAGTGACTCATGCCCCACACTACAGAGGAAGACAAAAAACAGGGCCTCTGCTGATCTGTCTTAGGGGAAAATCCCCTCCTGATCCCAAATATGGTAATTAGCTAATCCCTGTGCATGTGGGCAAGACTCACCAGCTAGATATCCAAAAGGAATTCTCCACCCAATCTGCCCTGTGGTGCTATCTGCTGTCACCTCTCTTGGGCACAGGTCTGTGAGTCTCTTCTTCTTGACCATGATATTTCCAGGCTGCACAGTTCCCTGCCCACACAGAGATATTGCCAACACGAAGACTGCTTAGGCAGGCCAGATCTGCACTTTGCTTCCTCTTTCAAGGGTAATTGCCATGATTACAAGTAATGTGCTGCTCTTTAAAAGCAAGTACATAGATTCTTAAGGTGAAAGCATGACAGAGAAACATATTCAAAGCAGGAAGAACCTATATGCTTACTAACAAGCTTCCCAGAAGTCACCCCAACTCCAGCCTCAGGCTCTGGCTGGTGTGAGCCCAGTGGTTAAAGTATAATTTGATGGGCCCTGGAACCCTCCTAATCTCCGGGCCCCCTTCCCGTATTGTCTGGGCCCCCTTCATGCACGTGCGGGCCCCAGCCCAGGTAGGCATTTGCAACTACTTCCCAGTACTACATGCATCGGTTATCGCTCCATAAAAATATGTATAATTTGATATGTCATTTATGTCTATAGCAATTATTGTCACAAACTAGCAAACACTGCATCACACAATAAGTATTGTGATTAACAACGGTGGGGAGTTGGACCTGCCAGCAGTCAGGGCAGGGCGGAACATGTGTTCCGCTGGATTTTTCTATTTTTAGGGGCCCCGGAACTCTGGCTCCTCAAATTTGTGGACCCCGGAACTGCATTGCAGTGCATTCCCCCTTACTTTAACCCCTGTGTGAGCCCCCCCCCCAACCCTATGCTGAGAAGTGGGTCGCTTCTTGGCCAGTGCCTTTACTGGGTCAAAAAGCAGGCCCTGAGTCAGTGTGAAATCTACCCATGTAGCCAAAAGCCATTTCTTTGTCTAGTAGGCTCTGGAGAATCCAGTTGGAAGCCTTTCAGCGGATGTAAGAACCTGAGGGAATTTGCCTTCTTACTCCCTCAATGATCTTTGTTTCTGGAAGTTCTGTGGTTACTCTCCCTCATGATCTATGTGTTGTCTCTGATCCACAATGCTGCACAAACATAATGCATTGAGGTCTCTAGGAGATATTGCTGGCAATTGCCATGTCTGTCATGGCTGGAGCTAGGGTTGCCATGGACTGACCTACAGTTGAACTCTGACTGCTACAGCTGGGCAAAAATTGTCCACCAAATACGTTTTTCTGGTGGGAAATTGGGTTTTCAGTGAAGCAGTGTTGGTTCTGGCACTTGTCTGCTTTCGGTGGAATGATGTGATATTTTGTTTGCTAACCTGGACACCTGAAAATCAGAATATTTTGATTCAGAATGGTGCTGCAGTGAATTGTAGTTCAGTTGCCAGTCTCCTCTATCTCCTGGGCTCTCTAGCAGAACTACCTCTCCCACAATTCATTAAGACCGGGGCCTCCTGTGATATACTTCCTCCTCCTAATGATAGGAGAGGAAATGGTGTATCATGGGAATTGTAATCTGGCCAAGGAGCCGGGCCCCAGGGGAGAATGGGAGCAATAGAACAGCCGCATTACAGTACCAATAAGGTATGACAGTGCTGTTTGTAGTTCATTTGCCAATATTTCACCAAATAAATCAACATTTCCCATATTTTCTGAATATAGTATACATTTGGGTTCTTACTGCTTTGAATATGTTTCCTCTGTCATGCTTTGACCTTAAGAATCCATGTACTTGCTTACAAAGAGCTGCACCCTGCTTGTAACCATGGCAATTACACTGTTAATACACCTTGAAAGGGAAAGCAAAGTGCAGATGTTACCCTGTGTAGGCAGTCTTCCTGCTGGCACTAAAGGCTGTTTACCATCTAAATCCATTAGATCTTCAGGACGCTGTAAAATCAAAACAGGCTCCGATGTTGTTGATGAAACATACTGATTATCGATCTGTGTATCTATCATCTGTCTATCTGCACACACAATCATTTCACTCTTGCTCGCCCTCGTTTAAACCCTGATGGTGCTGCTCTGCAGAAGGATTTCTAACAGCTGCAAACATTATTCTATTTTTGTTGAGGGATGGCTCCACAATCAACGGCCCTGAGTTTGTGACAGTGGGGGCACACGGGGAGTGTGCTGCTGCATGGAGAGAACCCAGCACAACAGCGTGTCCTCCCTACCAGGCCTCATCCTGCTGCACAAACGGGAAAGTTGCCAGTTGAAGAAAACTCTTCCTGTAAAAGGTGACAAATGGACAAATCCTGACGGGCTGCTGCTCCTGCCTTCAGGGACTGGCCCATCACATTTGGAGATCATAGGAGAAACGGTCACTTGCGGTGAAAGCCAGTTACCGCAGTCACTGGTGGTGATGTAAACCTGCCATGCCCTCGTGGGATTAACTCCTCCGTGATGTCAGCCATCCACGCCCCCAGGGGATTAGCTCTTGGTTCTGAGGCATTTGATCTTAGTCGCTTGATATTCTGCAGTCAGTGATAGACATGGTGACATCCAACCGTCAAAGATCCAAGAGAGGGAGAGCCCAGCCATACCTATTCCTTCCAAATGACCCACGACCCTACGAGCAGGGGAGGATTCTGCCTGTCAATGGGGCAGCTTAAAGGCTGGAACATGCCCACAGCTTTATGCTTCAGCATTGTGCTGCATGAAATTCGTTCAGACACAAAATTAAACCCAGTGGAATGAAAACTTCCATTAATAGCTGCCTGCAGGGCTGGAGGTGTTGATGCTTCATCCTTGGATCCATCAAAGAAACATTTTTAGTCCCTGGTAGTGTGAGGCTGAAGACGAATGTCACAAGGATGTTTCTGTTTCCAACCCATAGTGTCTGGGGGGTTGAGACACAGCATGGCCTGTGCAGGGCACATGACATCCTAGGGACATTGGGAATAAACTGCTGGGCTTAGGAAATACATGGAGCATACTGGGTAAGTGGGTCATGGTCAGGACAGGGTGAAGAGAGCGCGGGAAGAACAGCCAATGAGCAAGCGTGGCTGGAGAGCCAATCAGAGCCTGGAAGCTCTGAATAAAAGGGAGGTGGAAAAGCCAGAGGGGGCAGTCCGTCCTGGGAGCTCAAGCAGGAAAGGCTGGCTGGCTGAAGGAGTCAGCACTCAGGACGGTGCAGTAGCTGATGCTGAAGCTCTGTGGGAACCAGGGCCCCGATACTAGGTTGGACAATGTAGTGGGGCTGTGGGGAATCTATTGAAGAGTTGGGGGAAGAGGCAGTGCAGAAGTCGCTGTATATAGGATCTCTGGGCTGGGGCCTGGAGAAGTGGGTGGGCCTGAGTCCTCTCTTGTTTCCACCAGAGTGCCAGCAGAGTGGTAGTGGAACCGCGGGCCGCCCCCCCCGGAGCGGATAAGATATATGCCCAGCCGGACGACTGAGCAGCTGGACAAGGATAAGTGACAGAGCACAGGCCACGGAGGGGATGTTGTCTTGAGCAATACCCCGAAAACACCAGCAGGAGGCACCCATCTGACAGAGAGCACAGACAGCCTGTCACATCCTCGTTCAGCAGCTGCTCACTTCTACCAGCTCACAGAGTTACTTCTTTAGCTTCAATGTCAGAGGCGTAGTGCAGAAATTCCTGGCTTATCCCTGAGGCAGGGAGAACTCTGGGATCCTCTTGACCCGGAATGATGGAATAAAACACAATGACACCTTAGGATCCCTCAGCTTCTCCAGCAGGCAGGACCCAGCCCTGCAACGGGAGGCATATCCACCTTCATTGCACAGCCGTGACTTTACAAATGCATCCTACAGACAGGCCCCTCCACAGAAAGCCTTGTGGGCTTGACTTGTCCACATCACCCATGAATCCATACTTGGCTAGGCCAATATGAGGCAGATCCATTCCTCATCTTTCCGTGTCCTACTCTGGATTAATGAGGTTGCAGCCCAGCACCGGGGCACAGAGATGTGCCAGCTTTCCCCATGCATTCATTGAGGGTGCTGAAGTTGCTTCAAATGTTACCAGGTGTAAACGATGCCAAGGGGCAAGGTAGGGGGAGATCAAGGCCAGGGAATGAGGAGCTGAACTTCTCTGGTGGCCCCACCCACCAGAGATAGGCCCAATTTGGGTACAATGAGAACTGGCCCAAGCTGACTGAACCTCTCTGGGTTCAGCTATTCCTTCTCTTGAGATCTGGCTGCCCTTTGCCAGTCCATGAGTGTTTGGCACAGTAGGGTCCCACCCATAGAGAGGCAAGCAATGCAGAAGGACATTGACTTGAGCCCCCTACCCCTACCTTTCTGGAATGTATTGACTTGAAAGAAAAACAAAAAGCAGGGAAAGGGACACCTGGGCCACATCCCCATCTCCACTAGGGTTTGGGATCCCTCTGTGCTGGAGAAGAAATGTTACACCCATTCTTACTCCGAGAGGGTGTTTCCAAGGCCCCGCTGGAGATACAGCAATGTGATTTGACTGTTACAGCCAGACTTGAGTCATAAGCGCCTGGCTGGCGTCTGTCAGGGAAGCTGCAGCAAAGCTTGATGGTCTTGTGTTTCTGCACAGAAGAGTCTTCTTGCCCCATGGGGACGCATGTCCTGCGCCGGAGAGTAATTCACCAGCTCTCTCAGCACAAGCAGCTCTTCCTGCTCTGGAGCGGGCTGCCGGGGGGAGGAGGTTTGTCCTAACCATGGGGCCCTTTCCTTGCTCAGGGCACTCCTGGCCCGCGAGAGCAGTGCAGCCATGTGCCAGCCTTTCTCAGCCCACTGGTGCTGTGTCCACGCATCTCTCTCACGCCCTGCCATTGCGGATGCTGACATTGGCTATTGATTCTATCCTTGGCCCATTCCCAAATATGTTCTTCCCAGGAAGGCCTCTCCCTGCTTCTGCTTCATTGCACAGTCTGGCAGTGTTCCAATACTGGGAAGGGGCTGGAGCAGCAAAGGGAAGGTGTGACTAATGTGCAGTTTCCTGGCCAGCAAAGGACCCGAGGTGCATGTGAAGACGGGGAAACTGCTGAGCAATGGGGGACGCTTTGCCCTCAGTTTGTCCTCGACCTGCATTTCCCTAGGTGTGGGGAGGGACTTCATCTATCAGATGCTCTTCTATAGCTCCCAGCACCAAGTTATGAGAGCACAGCACAGGTCATTAGCATCATGCAGCTGGGCAGGGCTGTTCTTCCCCTTGAACAGAGGAGGCCTGAAGCATCAAGAGACTGAATGATTTGGTGAAGGCCCTGGGTTGGACTCAGGGATAGAACCTAGTTCTCCCATGGCCCAGCTGCTGTCCTAACCATTAGCCTATGCTTCCTTGGAATCAGCTAACAATCTTCCTATGTTACGGAGCTGTTGTTCTTGAGCACTGGTGGACCTTATTCTTTAACCGTATTCTGGGGTCTTCCATGAAGCCTCTACAAGTCCATAAATATCTTCTGCTGTTTGGTTTCCAACCTTGCTCTGATGGGCTGCAAACAAAAGAAGTGAGCCAATGCAGTGCACACTCCTGCCCGCTACTGGATAGAATCTGCTGCCCTCGCTGGAGTCACCTGTGCTTACCTATGAATGGATTTTGTTCTGGTGAACGCCTCTCTCAAGATCAAGCAATGCTATGTTATTTATAAATAATTCTGTTCAGCTCAGGCGCTTATCCCGAGACGATCGCCACAGTCTCACAATCTGTAACATTCACAGTGCTGCCAAGGAATGGCATGGAACCCTTTTATTGTATTGGAAATTACCAACAAATCAGCGCCCAACACTTTAGCCCATCACATTGTGGGGCTGATTCCAATGATTTTTTACCCCTGGAAAATTGCCAGGCCAGACTCAGACCTAGATTAAGGGGGAAGGGAATATGTCACTCCTGAATTCTTGCACACCAAATCTGTGTTTGTCCCACAGTTTTTAAAATTTTGGGAATGTGTTTTTCAAAGTACAGATACAAAAGTGTTCTGACACACAATGTGCTGCCCCAGTGTGCAACTCACGAATGTGCACAAGTGCCCAGACCCTCTAGCACAAAGCTTTTTTAAAATTGCAGGCCTTCCTGTTATCAGCAGAGTTTCTTCCCCTGCACCTCTCCTTTTGGGGGTCACTCAGGATGGCTTTTTCTTTGAACTCTACTGCAGAGCTTCAGGATACAGCTCAAAGATAAACTATCTACCCTGTCTCATTTGAAGGAGTGGCTGTGCCTCTCATTCTCCAGGATTCGTCGGCTATGTCTACACTTGCTAAAATTAGTTCGAATTACTTAGTTCGAACTAACTAATTCGAACTAATTTTAGTTAGTTTGAATTAGCTTAATTCAAACTAGCATGGCCACACTGGAAAATTAGTTCAAATTAGCGATCCCCATGCATTTCAATGGCTGGTTAATTTGAACTAAGAAATTAGTTCGAATTAACATGGCCACATAGGTTAATTCGAACTAGTTAGTTCGAATTAACCCCTTAGTTCGAATACCCTAATTGAATTTATTAGTTCGAATTAAGGAAGCCCTTAGTTAGTTCGAATTAAGTTAGTTAGTTGAATTTAGTTAGTTCGAATTAAGGCTCCTTAATTCGAACTACCTTGCCAGTGTGGACGTAGCCATAGATTCACAAGGGACTTTAATAATTATCTAGTCTGTCTTCCTGCAGAACAGATCAGTTCACCCCATGATCCCTGTACCCAGACGTATGGCATGTTGATGAACCAGATCTTTTAGAAAGACTTAAAATCAGTTTTGATTTAAAGACTCCAAGCAATGGAGAATCCACCACACTGCTTGGCGATCTGTTCTCATGGTGAATTACCCTCACAGGTAAAAAGGTGTGCCTCATTTCCAGTCTGAATTTGCTGAGCTTCTATATTTATCTACTAGTTGAAGGAGTCCTTTAGTATTAGAGATCTCTCTTCAGCTAGTTTTTATAGACCATCATCAAGTCACCTTCCTTCCTACGTGTAGGACTTTTCACTTATCTTTACTGAATTTCATCTCATTGATTTCAGACCAGTTCTCGAGTTTAGAACTCAAAATTGTCTTGATAATCTTATGCTCCAAAGTGCCTGCAACCCATTTGAGCTTGGTGTCACCCACCAGTTTTATAAGCATTCTCTGTGCTCTATTATACAACTCACTCATGAAAACACTGAATATTACCAGAACCAGGTCAGGGTCTAAGATGAATTTTGTCTGGCCCTGCTGATTTCAATGCATCATACTTATCTAAACATTATTTAACTTGTTGTCTTTTCCCCCCCCCCCCCCCCCGCATTCTTGTGTTCAATCCCTCTTGTTGTTAAAATTAACTGTGTGAAGCATCTGGTCATGGATACATTTTTTAGTGAAGACTGAAGCAAAACAGACATCTCAGCTTTCTTGGTATCATCCATTATTACCTCTCCTTATCCATTAAGCAGTGGATCTACACTTCAGTTTTCTCTTTCTCAGGCTCTAAATGTATTTATAGAACTTCTTCTTGTTGCCTGTTATGTTCCTTGCTGGGGTTAACTCATTCTGTGCCTTAGCCTTCCTGATTTTTCCCTACATACTTTTGCTGTTCCTTTGCATTCATTGTGACATTTCAGGGCACCTGTACATATATTCCCTTTCTGGGGAGCAGCAAGGGAACCCGATCTAGGCGCCCAGCTCATAAGCCATCATTGCTCTTGAGCAGAGATCTGCAGCTCTCTCCCTCCTGATTGGGGGCAAAAAGGGGAAAAACTGGAAGGAGGAGTAACTGGAGAATTATAGATCAGTCAGTCTGATCTCGATACGCAGGAAGCTATTGGACAAATGTTTAATCACTCGCAGCCAGCATGGATTTATTCAGAAGAAATTGTGCCAAATCAGCTTGATTTCCTTCTTTGGTAGGATAACTGCTTGGGTGGATGGGGAAATGCAGTGGATATAGCATAAATGGACTTTAGCAAAACATTTGACACAGTCTGACATAATATTCTCATAAGTAAGCTGGAAAAATGTGGGCTCAATGGAATTGCCATCAAGTGGCTCCATAACTGGTTAAATAACCGCAAACAAAGAGTGACTATTAATGGAATGATGGTAGATTAGGGAGGCCTCCAGTGGAGTTCCATAGGGATCTATTCTGGGTCTGGTGTTATTTAACATCTTTATTAATGACCTGGATGTAGGAATAGAGAGCAGACTGAGCTAATTTGCAGATGACACAAGACTAGAAGTGTTGCAAACCCCGTGGAGAATAGAGCTCAAATTCAGTGGGACCTTGATAAATTTGAGAACAGGACAAAATGAAATTTAACAAAAACAAATATGAAGTGCTACACTTGGGGAGGAAACACCAAATGCACAAACATAAAAGGGGATAACTGGGTTGGCAGCAGCACTGTTGGGAAGGATCTAGGAGCTGTGGTGGATCGCAACCTCAACGGGAATCAGCAACGTGATGCTATTTCCAAAAAAGCAAATGCAGCTTTGGGTGGCATGAACAGATGTATACTTAAGCCTAATTCAATAAGATATTGCAGGAAATTGGCATATCCATCACATGTGTTCTTAGCCATCGGTCCACGTTTCCAATGATCGTAGGGTTCCTGTTTGATTTGCCTGACCAACCTGATTTCCTTCTATGATGAGATGACTGGATTTGTGGATGCGGGAAGAGCTGTTGACATGGTATACCTTGACTTTAGCAAGGCTTTTGATACGGTTTCCCACAGCATTCTCGTCGGCAAGTTAAGGAAGTATGGGTTGGACGAGTGGACTGTAAGGTGGATCGAAAGCTGGTTAGATTAACGGGCTCAGCAGGTAGGAATCAATGGCTCGATGTCTGATTGGCAACCGGTAACAAGTGGAGTGCCCCAGGGGTTGGTCCTGGGGCCGGTTCTATTCAACATCTTCATTAATGATCTTGATGATGGAATAGACTGTGTGCTTAGTAATTTTTTGGATGACACCAAGTTGGGGGGAATGGTAGATACTCTGGAGGGCAGGGACAGGATCCAGGGAGACTTGGACAAATTGGAACACTGGGCCGAAATCTCCATCTTTGGAGGTTTTTAAGGCCCGATTAGACAAAACCCTGGCTGGGGTGATTTAGTGGGAGTGGTCCTGCTTTTTAGCAGGGGGTTGGACTAGATGACCTCATGAAGTCCCTCCCAACCCTATTGTTCTATGATTCTATGAAAGAAACCTCATGAGGTTCAACAAAGACAAGTGCAAAGTCCTGCACTTAGGATGAAAAAATCCCATGCACTGCTACAGGCTGGGGGCCAATCGGCTAAGTAGCAGTGCTGTAGAAAAGGACCTGGGGGTTATGGTGGACGGGAAGATGAATATGAGCCAACAGTGTGCCCTTGTTGCGAAAAAGGCCAATGGCATATTAGGCTGCATCAGTAGGAGTATTGCCAGCAGATCGAGGGATGTGATA
Source organism: Pelusios castaneus (assembly GCA_007922175.1). Taxonomy (NCBI): domain Eukaryota; kingdom Metazoa; phylum Chordata; order Testudines; family Pelomedusidae; genus Pelusios; species Pelusios castaneus. The sequence goes on from ML685811.1 coordinate 4,469,021, forward strand.
ATTCCCCTCTATTCGACACTGGTCAAGCCAAATCAGGAATACTGTGTCCAGTTTTGGGCTCCCCACTACAGAAAGGATGTGGACAAATTAGATAGAGTCCAGCCGAGGGCAACAAAAATGATCAAGGGGCTGGGGCACATGACTTATAAGGAGAGACTGAAGGAACTAGGCTTATTTAGTCTACAGAAGAGAAGACTGAGGGGGGATTTGATAGCAACCTTCAACTACCTGAAGGGGTGCTCCAAAGAGGAGGGAGCTAGGCTGTTCTCAATGGTAACAGAGGAGCAATGGTTTCAAATTATAGCTGGGGAGGTCAAGGTTGGATATTAGGAAAAGCTTTCTCACTAGGAGGGTGGTGAAGCATTGAATGGGAGCACCTAGGGAGGTGGTAGAAACTCCGTCTTTGGAGATTTTTAAGGCCCGGTTAGACAAAACCCTGGTTGGGGTGATTTAGTGGGAGTGGTCCTGCTTTTAGCAGGGGGTTGGACTAGACGACCTCGTGAGGTCCCTTCCAACCTTATTATTCTATGATTTGCAGGTCATTGAAGAGCTTCCGATGCAGCCATATTGGCCTCTTTCTATTCTTCTTCTCTTTCCTTTGCAACAAGATAGTTTGCTGTTGTGACTTAAATAGTGTCTTTTTGAAAAACTGCCTGTTTCCCTGAACTTCTTTTTCCCTTAGATTTTCTGCCTGTGGCACCTCAGCTATCCATTCTCCGAGTGTGTTCAAGTCTGTTTTTTAAAAGTCCGTTCTCCTTATTCTGCTGCTCCCACTCCTTCCTTTCCTCAGACTCATGAAATCTCTCATTTTATTATCACTTTCATCTGAGTGGCCTTCCAGCCTTACACTCACAGCTCATTCCTCCCTGCTTGTCAGAATGAAATCTATAATGGCTGCTTCCTTAGTTGAATCCTCTAGCGCCAGCATTGCATCTGTTGCTCATGCTCTGTCGCTTTCCACCAAGATCCCTAAGGGATCTTTCAGAGTTGCTGCTTTCTGGGATCCATTCCCCCATCCTGCCAGGGTGACCTGCATTCCTGGTTCCTAGAAGCATGGCCTTGCAGTCGGCTGGGTGAAAAAGTAGACGGATGTGCCTGGCTCACCAAAAGATGCAGTTTACTCTCTATTAGTGATCTGACTTCACTGCTTTTTACCACCCTCCTGCCCTTAGTGGCACCTGCAGATTTTGCCAGTGATGGTTTTATATTTTCTGCCAGATCATTGATACCTACATTGAACGGAACTGGGTCCATAATTGATCCCTGTGGGACCCCGCAGGCAGCTGAGAGAACAGAGCACTGTGAAAACACCTAATGACTTAGCATTACTGGACAAAAGCCTGAACCTGATTCATAACACATTTGTGATTAGCAAATGGCCAAGAGACAAACTTCACGCTAATTTGTCTCTGTAAACCTGACCTGCATCATCAAAAAACAGTCACATGACATAGGACCACTGACGCATCTTGGCCACACAGGGAACCCTGACCTTTGGAAATCAGCAATTAATCCCCTAGTTGTGTCTAATCAGCACTCTGCAGTAAGCCAGCACTGATCCAGAAAGCTGCCTTCTCGTGCTGAATAGAGTAAGAGGGCAAACTGATTACTTAACAGTTGCATACTGCCTTGGCCTTGTCAGAATTGGAGCATGGATTAGCTGAGAGTTATAACATCTTGGAAATGCATTGTGCCAATGGTTGTCTCGTATTTTCAGGCACCCGAGTCGCAAGTGGTTGCTTCTTCAGTATCAAGCATATGGTAAGTGCAGACAGGAGGGGGAATGTGTGCAGGATGATAGCTCTGCTCACTTTCTGCTGGGAGAAAAGTATGGTGTCCATCATAGAATCATAGAATAATAGACCATTAGGGTTGGAAGGGACCTCATGAGGTCATCTAGTCCAACCCCCTGCTAAAAGCAGGACCACTCCCACTAAATCACCCCAGCCAGGGTTTTGTCTAACGGGGCCTTAAAAATCTCCAAAGATGGAGATTCTACCACCTCCCTAGGTAACCCATTCCAATGCTTCACCACCCTCCTAGTGAGAAAGTTTTTCCTAGTATCCAACCTTGACCTCCCCAGCTGTAATTTGAAACCATTGCTCCTTGTCATCCCACCAGTTGCTTTGTGTTTGTGATACATTGAGGCTAAGGGAGACACACTGATGAAAAACAAATAAGGAGCCCTGGGGCACTTTTAAAGACTAACAAATTTATTTATCGCATGGAACTTTCGTGGGAGAAAATCCCACTTTGTCAGATGCTTTGAAGAACGAAGTGGGGTTTTCTCCCATGAAAGCTCATGCAATAAATAAATGTGTTAGCTTTTAAAAGTGCCCCAGGACTCCTTGTTTGTTTTGCTGAACTAGACTGACACGGCTCCCCCTTTGGAACCTGTCAACACACTGATGAGGCACATGTCTAAGCCAGGGGTGTGCATACACACCATGATTTCCGGTCCTTGAAATATCCCCTTTGTACAATTAATCGGGTTACGCAGTATCCCTAGCAAACACCACAAGCTCATTAGACTAATGCATAAGGAGGCTTTTAAACACACTCAGAGATTCCCACTGTGTGTTTTCACAGGCGCGGGTGCATCTGTGCCACTCCTGGGGGAGGAAGCAAAGAAGGCCATTCATGGGCTGGATGTGTCTGGAACAGCATCAGAACAATCTGGGAGCTCATCTGTAAACTTTCTGAGCTTCACCTAGCCAAAGAAATGATGTTTATCTCTAGTCAGAGATGGGGCTGTCACTTGGATGCCAAATTTGGGTGGTTTCTGTTAGTGACATACGTCTGCTCCTTTCCCCTAAGCATCTTCTGCGGGAACAAAGAAGAGTGATTGGAAGTGAAAGGCAAGGAGACAGAATTACCCATGATCAGTCACTGGGGAATTAGCAGGCTGGAGTGTGGGGTGCTGGTTTTTAGGAGATCCGTGATGACCACTTGGGCTCAGATTGGCTTCTGATTTGTGCAGTGTGCTCTCATCAGGAGAGAAATCTGAACAAAGGACAATACCTCCAGAAAAGAAGGGGGGAGTTTGATTAGAGGGACTCTAACAATGTGAAGTAACTTCATTCGCCCTCCTTACAGCTCAGCTCATTCCACTCGAAGACTCGATTTCCTCTCCTGCATGTTCAGCAGGTGAGGCCAGACTGGGGGACAGAAATCTCAGGTCGTTGGTGAAGTAAAAAACTGTAATGCAGTCCAGGATCCCAAGGAATCAGGACCCTGGATGGAGAAAGGGTTTAAGGGTTCCACTCAGGAATGCTCCCTGACTCTGATGGTGCTGAAGCCTTGAGGATTGGCAGGGTAATCTTTCCTGTACCACCTCACCCCCAGCAGGCCCTGTCCTGGACTTTACTCCCTTTCTCTTTCTTCAGCAATTAACCCTGCCAATAAAGCAAAGGATCCTCTCCACAGATGTCACTCGGAAGGATGATCTGCAGAGAGAGATGGGCAGGTTAGGAAACACCCAGCAAGCTAAAGCCTTGGCACCACCCAAAGCAAACCAAACCATTTGCCACTATAGCACAAGATTTGTGTATCATGGGGCTGCACCTTTTGCATATGCAGACAGGCCAAACTTAAAGTTGCAGGGCAAACTTAATTCTCGCATCTCCAGGCTTCTGAGAGCTTGACTCTGCCAGGTTAATCCTGTTCTTGTAGTGTAGTTTTCTGTAGGGAACATCCCAGCTCTTTGGTCCCCCTTCAAAGGAGACTGTAGGATTTTGGGCCTGTCCCATCCCTTTGCCTGGCAGAACGCAGGTAGGTACTTTCAGAAGATGAGGGTTAGACATGGGAGGAGCTCCTAATGCAATGCCAAAGAGCCTGGAGTCCCAGTGGGCGCAGAGAAGGGGGAGGAGGCATTCGAGAGAGCAGGAATTAGAAATATGACAGAAGTCAAGTGCATGGCCCATTAAACATGAATGAAGAGGACGTGGCTTACCTCAAGGAGAGGCCCAGCATGGAGTGAAAAGCTAAGCCCTATGTGAGGAACAAAGGGGGTGTGAACAAGTGGTTTAGAAACGGCAATGCTCACGTTCTTTGCTGGTCAATCCTAGCTACATTCAAAGCTAGAAGACCACAGACAGGAGGAGGAAAGATAGAACCAGAAAGACTGCAGAAAAGCAGAGCCAGGGACCAAGTGTCTAACCCCAAAGATAAATGCAGAGAGAGAGAGAGCGGTGAAGTAGGATAACCCCAGAGTTCTTTGCAACATTGGAAGGATTAAAGGGCAGCTGGACCTCCACAGCCAAATTCAGTTGGAGACATGGTGCCTTCATGTGGCCTGGGGGTTTGTGTCCAACCACACAATCCTGCCCCCTTCTTTGCACGTGGTTATTAGAAAGGAGAGAACACATCACTAGCTCTGTTAGTACAATGTCCTGGCTGATATTCAAGGGCCAGGACAATCCAAGGGCTGCTGACCATGAGAGCTATCAGTCAACAGGCCACACTGCACATGGCAATGAGATGCAACACTCTGCCCTCTCTAGTGGCTGCATCTCACAGAGGTTTATGAGTCAGCCACTGTGGTCCCAGAACTGGCTGTTTACTTCATGCAGCAGCAGCTCATCCTTGGAAATCTAAAGGGGGTTCCATCCCCACTGCTACTGACCCCCCTTTGGGATGCAACTTCCATATTAAGGGTGCAAACACCTTACAAGGTTCTGAGTTAAGGATCAGTTTTGATAACTGTTCAGAGGTTCTCCTGAGGACAATTTCAATTGAGCATGGACTTTCAGTTGCTCCTAGCTCTGCACCCCTCCGAGGTCCGAGTCCAGCATCTCTCTCCATGCCGGTTGGGGGCAGCTTATGTTCCCAGAGTTCCCTCTGGGACCTCTGGAATAAAAGAACCTTTCTCAGGCAATTTACTGCAATATAAAAGTATAAAATGAATGGCGAGTCAAGACCAAAGAGGCCTTTGAACAAAATGCTAGGAAAGCAATAATTGCCAAGTGAGAATCTGGTCACCAAAGCTGACCCATGGCAGACTCCTTCTGTCTAATCCAACAGCTATCTCCTCAGCCCTATCTGCTGACACTTCTCTGCCTGAGACAGTGCAAGAGGGAGCAAAATGTGTGCACTCAGGAGTAAGGTGTGTGTCAGGGAACAAATCCCCGTGGATTTTATTAACTTCATGTGTACTCAGCTTAAGCTTGGGGAAACATCAGGTTCATACTGGCCATGCTCAGAGGTTGGAAGCAGAATTACTAACCAGTTCTTATTACATCATCTCATTTGTATAGTTACAACCACAATAATAACAATAGTCATCTTGTGGTCTCAGAAGCAGTGGCTGCTCTTCCCCTTCCATATTACATATAGGGTCATCAGCCGACAGCCAACCCAAAGTGTTACTTTCCCAAGGGATTTCTTTGGGACCCACAGAGTTTATGGTCAAAGGGACCATTGAGGATAGATCAGTATAACACAAACTGTTAAATTTCACCCTGTTACCTTTCTACCGAGCCCAATAACTTGGGTTTGGCTAAAGCATCTTCTGGAAAAGCAGCCAGTTTGGAAGTGATAACATCAAAAGAGGGAGAAAACTCCATGTCCCTAGGGAGTTTGTTCCAGTGGTTAATCACCCCTACTGTAACAACTTGACCGATATTTCCCATTTGAATTCCAGCAATCTGTGCTGCCATTGGGTTGTATATTTCTTTGTCTTTCTCCATTTTATCTTTTTTTTAAACTCCCCTATATCTTTTTCTTTCTTGCCCCTATCGTTCTCTAAGTCCTCCACTCTTGCCTTTAACCCTGAACCCAGTAAAGGAATGTGTCTGTAAACTGACTCACGGGCTATGATACAGGAACTGTAATTTGCAACCCCACTCTGCCATCTTCTAATATGAATTATAAGAAAAGCCTTTACCAACCGCCCCCTTCTTCTCCACCTTCTCCTTGCTGGGGCCTCCAAATCTGTTATCCGTGGATTTTCTGAACCCAAAGCTCTTGGTAAATTTATTCTTTGCAAGGCAGTGTTAGAAAACAAATCAATGGGACCACAGCACGTCTATCTAATAGATGGTTGGTACAGGTAGAACTACACACGAGCGCTTTCACGTAACATTTCTACTTTACTTATTCTCAAGCACCTACAAATGCAATAGGGTTATAGAGCACCCCGAGTCAATAGTTACCCCAAAGTTCTGGAGTAATTTTGCGTGGCAAGTGACAGCTTTCCAGTGGCCAGCCTTCAGGACCGTAAGATGGACCTAAGAGAGCCCTCTTGACCCAGACCTCTTCTTTTTATGCTCAAAGTGTCACATTACCTGTCAGTCAACAATAACCGCTGAGCAAACAGTGTGTTAAGTAAGAAATTTCAAGCACTTAGTTATACAGATATATCTTTTCCCCCAGAATTTGCAGTGTAACAAGCCCTGACAAACACACACCAGAAGTCAAATATACAGTAGAACCTCAGAGTTACAACCACCACAGGAACGAAGGTTGTTCATAACTCTGATGATGTTTGTAATGCTGAATGAAATGTCATGATTGTTCTTTCAAATCTTACAACTCAACAG
>ML685811.1:4475569-4555250 GCA_007922175.1 Pelusios castaneus
TCTATCTATCTATCTATCTATCTATCTATCTATCTATCTATCTATCTGCTTTCTGCGGTGGACTGCTTTCACTTCTATATTTCCTGGGAGCTTTGCTGACTGATAATGTCATGCTTCTTTGCCATCTCCTCACCCTTGAGGGGATGATGCACAGGGTAATGGCAATGGTAGAAACTCAAGCGAGGGCTGTCCAAGCCCAAGGCAATGCACAGCTACTTTTCCTTGGGTCCCTCTGTGCAATTCAAGCCCTCGCTGCAGGTGTCTCACTCCCCTCAGGCTAAACAGGAGTCCTGTGGCATTTTTAAAGACTAACAAATTTATTTATCACATGAGCCTTCATGGGAGAAAATCCCACTTCGTCAGACACTTCAAAGCATCTGACGAAGTGGGATTTTCTTCCATGAAAGCTCATGTGATAAATAAATTGATTAGTCTTTAGAAGTGCCACAGGCTCCTTGTTTGTTTGGCTGCCCCTCTGGGACTCCCCTTAGGCTGTGTCAATGGGATGGATCCGTCTCAGAGCCGCCTGCTTTCCTCCGTGCTCCCGGACTGGGGCCGGCCTCTCTGAACAGTGCATCTGTCTGAGCTAAAGGCACACTGTTGCAGGCCGAGATGCCCGCGTGTTGGGAGCACCGGAATCCACAGCAGAAACACCCTAACTTGTCTCAGCCCTGCGCTAGGTGCCCAGCCTGAGCCACATCACTCTCTGTCTGCGACAAATCAATCTGAAACCTTATCCTCTGTTCATTTAATAAATCCCCTCCTCTGGCTTCTCATCTTGCAAAGAGATTGTTTCTGAAAGACCCCAGCTCAGTGCTATTGCTGGGGTGAAGTTGCCATTGATCTGTGCGAGGGGCGCTCATAAATTATTCCCAGAGAACTCATCAGCAGGTGGGAGGCCAGCTCTGGAATGGTGCCGATCATGTGAGCATCCTGTTAGCGTTTCAGAGCACGTCTGAGAAAGATGGGTGGAAGGAAACCACAGCTGGGGAGCCCTGGAAGCCATCCATGGGCCAAGATTGCACTTCTGCTGTCTGAGTAGGACTGATCTGGGCCACAGCATGTCCGTGGCTGAGCCCACACCCTCAGGTCAGGCAGGGAGGTGGTGGAATGTGCCAGCTGGATCCTGTATCAGCCCTTTTTCGGTGGCTGTGGCTTGGCTGCTGGTTTGGGGTTCAGGTGCCACTTGTGCCCATTTGGGTTGGCAGGAGAATCTGGGTGCAGACTAGCTTTGAGGGTGACTGGCCAGCTGCTGGGGCTGGGGCTGCATGACCAGTGAGGAATCAGCCAAGCTCTGGAGCCGTTGTGAGGTTAGAAATGCTCATTGAGCAGATCTGCACTGTCCTGAATACCAGAGGGGGCACTGAAGGGATGGCTGAGCACCTCCCCCTCTGCACAGCACAGGCAGAATCGGCTCCAAAGGGCAGAGCTCACGAGACCAGACGACTCCTGGAGGGAAATCATTTCCCTTGATCTTTGTGAGCTCAGCAAGGTCAGGAACAGGCCATTTTCCTCATTTAAAAAAAATCCCCTCTAGATTCTTTGAATGTGCGGCTACAGTGAATCCAGCTGGAGCCCAGAAGGAGGAACCCGCTGGCAAATGGGCGGGCACCGCAGAGTCGGTGCCGCACCATGGAGCTGAGTGTGCCCTGGGATGCGACGGTGCTGTCACACTACCATGCACTCTGTGCCATCATGGATGGGCAGCAAGAAGCCCCAAATTCCAGGGGGCTTGTGGGATTCGTTACCAAGCAATGCCTCAAACCAGACAGCAGGAGACTTTCCTCTGAAGCCCCCGGCTGGCCTGTGTGTGGAATGAAGGGTTGTGTTGTTCCCGGGGCCGGGTGTGAGAAGGTGGTGTTAAAAATGACTGGTGACTTCCTACCCCAACATGAGGGCGGTGGATTCTGGGCCTCCTGTGGGTGGCTAAAGATAAACCTCTCACAGGCCTGAGCAGGACCAGAAGCTGGCGGTTCCCGAGGGAGGGGTGACCATGATCTCACACCATTCATGGTGGGCCCACGGGGGAGAGTCCCAGGCATTGATCTGTAGACTTCGTGCTTCAACTGGGCCAGTTTGCCGAAGCTGAGGAAAATTATGAGCAAAATGGATTGGCAGGGGAGGGAACTTAGACAGAGAGGCGTGAATGAATCTCCTGTCAGAGGAGTTTAGTGAGGGCTAAAAGCCACGATTCCACACTTCAGACAGCTTTGGCTGAAAAACCGTCCCGGTTCAGTGGTGAAGTGAAGGCAGAGGCGTGGGAAGTCAGGGAGAAGAGTGGCTGGGTCTGCCCCACGATGAGCAGAGAGCAGTGGAGGAAGCAGCAACCAAGGAGCTAGAAGCAGAGGACAGCCCCGTATTGATGGGACTGATTTGGAGTGGGCAGGGTTGGTGCGGCTTGTATTGGGGGGATCACTAAAGATGAGTGAGTGTAAACCCAGCCCCAGCTAGATCCTGGCCAGCAGATCCCATGCCTAGCTCAAGCTTTTTCCTGGCTAGGCTGGATGAAGTACCATCGCAGCACTAACTCCTGTTCTCCTTCTGCTCCCGCTGATCTCCCCTGTCTTTATAGCAAGAGACACTCATTCCCACTCATGCTGAAGTGGGTGGGTGAGGTCTTGAGGCCTGCATTTTGCAGGAGGTCAGGCTAGATGATCGTACTGGTCCCTTCTGACCTTAATGTTTATGAGTCTATGAGTCATTAACAGTTGCTTCAACCAGCAGCCCTCCGCGTCCTTGGTATCAGGCTGATGCCTTCTGTGTCCCTGGCTGTGACTTCCTAAGGGACCACGGCCCCCTGGACTCGATGCATGGCTATGGTTCCTGGACCCATTACTGCTGACTGCAGGAACAATGATGTTTCGAGATGCTTCGTTCTCATTTGGGTATTCCTGGAGGCCTGTACTGCTACAGGATGGGACTGGGTACACGTGAAGTCAGTGGGGTTCTTCATCTCCTGTAACGGGACAGTGGAGCCCCATCAGCGATTAGTGCAAATACTCCTGGCCAACCTTGCGAGCTCCGGGCTTCACAAGCCACAAAGGCAGGCCACATCTCAGATAAACAGCCTCCTAAGGAAAACAAAGAGTGTCATTCATGACCTTGATGGCTTGAGCCAACATTTCTTCCCTTCTGCCAGCTGCTGCATGGGCTCTGCTGCCAGCCCTGGGCACAGGACCCAGCTCAGCCGCTCCGAGCAAGTGGTTGCTAGCAATTGCAGAAGGAGACAGGCAGTGTCTTGGCTAGAAGGTGGAAAGCAGCGAAACGCTCATTGAAAATGGATGGGCCAAGTATCCCCGTTTCCTGCTTCGCTGCCTTGTGCGGAAGGAACAGGAGAATGGCTAATCCCAGTGCGGACCCCCACCACCAGCTCATTAACATATTGAACTGACCTGCCAGCATTTGGCAGGGAATTCTGATGCTAGCTGCTTCGCAGACAGATTGTAGCCAGAGTCCCTGTTTCTCCCTGCTGGGATCTTCCGACTCAGCAGTCAGGCTTTTCTTGGATAGACTAGCGCCTTGGACACAGGTCACGCACTTCACAAAAGTCCAGCCTGTTTGAAGCGTCTTGGAAGGATCTGAAAGCCCAGCTCCAAATCTACTCTGGGATAGCGTATTTGGACTATCAATTTGACATCAAGGGATTTTCCACTCACAGCAGACTCTCCAGTCTACCCTCAGCCTGTTGGACTTGGTGGTGGGACTAGATGATCTGATGAGGTCTCTTCCAGCCCCATTATTCTATGATTCTATGTTATTTTCACCTTACAGGCCTGGCGTGCCCAAGGAACTGAAACTTGTGAGCAAATTGAGCCTGGTCCTCAAAGCCATCTGACAAGTGCTCTGTGGCAGATGGCAATCAAAGCCCCTGGCTAAACGGGGACAGAGAGGGGAGCATCCCTGGCAGTTTTGAAATATTGCCTTGGTAATTTGGAGCCATCTTGTAGGCTATGGACTAAGGTACATTACTATCGACTTCAAAAATAAGGGGCTAGCTCATTCCATGAGCACGCTAAGGAGGCAAACCCTACGTCCCGCAGACAGCCACATGTGCCAGGATGGTGGGTGAGACACAGGCATGGAGACCTTGGAGGCGGGGGTCAGGCTGGCTGTAACAAGAAGCCATTTAATGCCCTTTTGTGGGGCCCAATATCTGCTCTACTCTGCTCTGCTATTGCCCAATGTCCCACCTCCTGCTCCACCAATCCCCCAAGGCTCGTTGCCTGTGGCTTGCTCCTCTTCCGCCTCTCTTTCTGAATCATCTCAAGGAGATTGGAGGTGGTCCCGAATGAGCAGGGAATGGCAAGTGTGAATGAACCACTGCCTTCCTCTGTCCCACAGAATCCAAACGTTTGGTCTGTGTGTCCCTTCGGATTGTCAGGTTCCCAAAAACCTGCCACCCGACAGCCCTAAATGGCAGCCAGACACAACAGTCAAAAACTGGATGGATTTCAACCCGATGACAGGAGAGCTCTTTCCCATCGGCATAGAGCGTCTTCTCCAGACATGTTACGAGCCACAGCTATGCCAGTGAAGCAGTAGCTGTAGTCCTTTTGTGTGGCCTAGTCCTAACTAAAACCAGAATTAAGAGATCCACGCCATATGGGACCAATGAAAACCATTCTGCTACTAGAGCTGGGATCGGACTTTACTATGGTTAAAGAAAATAGTTCTAAAGCCCTCGGGGGAAAGTTAGAGGGATTGCTGCAGGCAGTAAGGGTTCTGGTTCCATTGTAGGCCCCACTGTGGGTGCCCCCGGGATAAGAGGTGCCATCCAGCCATGAAATTCAGCTTTCTCTTCCCTTGATGACCGCTCCCCCAGCTGGTGCTCCAAGATGGATCCCATTACTGAACTCCCTGGGTGTGCACTCAGAGTGTTGGGCGGGCACAGCGCAGAACAGTTGTCCCCCATCACCCAGCCTATCCCAAGGCCAGCACTTGGCCCTCAAATCAGATTTCAGATCCACCTGTAGGCTTCAAACCCAGGACAACCTCACCCCCTTAGGCCACGCGTGACAGGAATTGTGCAGGCATAGAATCATGGAAGTGTTAGGCTGGCAGGAACCTCAAGACGTCATCTAGTTCAGCTTCCTGCGCTGCACCAGGACCAAGTAAACCTCGAGACCATCCTCAGTAGGTGTTCGTCCTACTTGTTTGTAAATACGTCCAGTGATGGAGACCCCACAAGCTCCCTTGGAAGCTTATTTCAGAGCTTAACTGCCTTTAAAGTCAAAACTTTTTCCTAATATCAAACTTAAATGTCTTTTGCTGCAGATTAAGTCCATTATTTTGTGCCCTACCTTCAGTGGGCATGGAGAATAATTCATCTCTATCCTCTTTATGACAGCCCTTAATATATTGGCAGACTGTTATCCGGTCCCCTCTCAGTCTTCTTTTCTCAAGACTAAACAAGCTCATTTTTTTCACCGTTTCATCATAGGGCAGGTTTACTAAACCTTTGATCTTTTTTGTTGCTCTCCTCTGGACTCTTTTGAGTTTGTCCACATCTTTCCTTAAGTATGGTGCCCAAAATAGGACACAGTGCTCCAGCTGGGGCCTCACCAATGCTGAGCAGAACAGGACAACTGCCTCCTGTGTCTTACATTCAACACTCCTGTTAATACACTCCAGAATCCTATTAAACCTTTTTGCACTTGTCTCACATTGATGATTCATATTCAGTTTGTGATCCACTACAACACCCACGTCCTTTCTAGCAGAACTACTATCTAGACCAGCGGTTTCTGACCTTTTTAGCTTAAGGGACACAACAATTATTTCTTCAATTCTGAAGGGCCTCCCTCCCCATCCACTGCAGCCAGGTGGAAGAAGTTCAACCAAGGAGGCTGCCTCCGTGAGGCTCTCCAATCTCTGTGGCTGCAGAAGGGAAACCCCATGTGTTCTGTAGCCCCATATGCTCCACCTGGGTCCCTAGACAATGGCTCCCCTCTGCAGCCGGGGGAATGGAAGGTCAGTGATCCCCTCCAGCAGGGACCTATGCAGAGTGTTTTGCTGTACTCCCTGCTACAGATAGAGGGAGGGGAATGCAGATCTCCCATCCCTTGGCTGCAGCAAGGAGCCTGCACTGGTCTTTTAGTGCTGAGCAAACACACTCTGCCTGGGTCCATAGCAGCGCTTCCTTTTTCAGCCAGAAGGAGGGGAGCCGTGGGCCACTTTGATATCCTCTGTGGGACACTTCTGACTCGCAGGCCCCAGGTTGGGAGCTACTGATCTAGACCTAGTTGCTGGTAGATGATAGCACTAGGAACAATGGTCTCAAGTTGCAGTGGGGGACGTCGAGGTTGGATATTAGGAAAAGCTTTGTCACTAGGAGGGTGGAGAAGAACTGGACTAGCTTGCCTAGGGAGGTGGTGCAATCTCCAACCATCCTTAGAGGTTTTTAAGGTGCACTTGACAAAGCTCTGGCTGGGAAGATTTAGTTGGGGTTGGTCCTGCTTTGAGCAGAGAGTTGGACTAGATGACCTCCCGAGATGCCTTCCAACCCTCATCTTCTAAGATTCTAGACAATTATTCTACATTTTGTAATTGTGCATTTGATTTTTCCTCCCTAAATGTTGTACTTTCCACTTGTCTTTATTGAATGTCCTCTTGCTGATTTCATACCAATTCTCCAGTTTGTCAAGGTCATTTTGAATTTCAAAGCTGACCTCCAAAGTGCTTGCAACTCCTCCCAGCTTGGGGCCATCTGCACATTTTATAAGCACGCTCTTCACTCCATTATCGAAGTCATTAATGAAAATATTGACTAGTACCGTAAGAGTAATATTGTTTAATATGATGGGAAAGTCATTCTTTTTTTAGAATCCTCCTAATCAATTTGTCTCACTGATGTGCAGAGAGTACCACAGGGCAATTATTAATCAGACATTGTTTAAAAAACAAGTCACAGAAAAGTCTCACGCATTCTTCTTCCAGGGATTTTTTCAGGTGAATTTTAGGTTGGCTGAATTCTCCAAGCTCTAAATTTAAACTATCGTGGAAGGTAATATTCCATACTCTCGCTCTCTTTCTCATTTAACGGTAGCCAGATAAATAATAGATTGTTGCTGCCTCTGCCATATTTCTACGTTAGCAGCAGAAAGACACGGATGCTCCTATTGAATAGGAATGGCCGTCAGCTCTCAGATGAGCTATGGTCTTCACACCAATGGAAATGCAGCTGGCAGCCCCATCGCACAGGCTTTGATAGACATCTAAGCTGCTCCAAAGTGCAGGGGCTTTCGTTTCTGAACCGCAGATTACAAAGAGTCCTAGGCAGGTTTAGTGGGCATTGTTTCTCTAAGCTTTTGTATTCTGCTCAAACGGCACTTTTCTCAGCACAGTGAACTCGTCCGAAAAAAGAAAAGGTCAGGTCAAATCTCTCTGCAAGTGGAATCCCTGAAAAAGACTGGTTTCATTGTTTGATTCAGATGCTGCATTTGTTTGAGTAAGACACCGTCTCTAATTCTCGCCCTTTGAGCCACAGCCAGGAGTCACATTGGGCTGCCTTTAATGACAGGTGCAGTAATAGAGACCCGTGACCTTGACGGGAGCATTTAACTAGGGCTCAAATTTAATGGACACCTCCTCTGTCTTAATTGTTTAATTAATACTCTGCACAGGCATTCAGCAGCATGAAAGAAAGCAGGTGTGAGGCTGTGAGCAGCCCCGCAGAGCAACTTCCCATTAACATTCACTTGGCTTTCTGCAGCACCAAGCAAAAGAGCAAGGCAGAGAAAGCGTAATTAAAGGGCCATTCATTCAAATGTTACATTTACATCAAGGTCTGGTGCCATCCGGAACGCTCCAGCCTGGCACGGCTCTCCCAGTGAATTGATTAGGATTTCAGCCATGCCCATTTGGAAATGCCAGTGTTTCTAGTCAGTACTCCTTTGCCATCTCAGCTGCTGCTATCTGTGGGCATGCATTTCCAGGAGAGCTGCCTGGTCAGACAGAGCATTACTGTGAGGGAACTGGGCACAGGGAGTGTGTCTTTGGGCCTTCACATGCACCGGGGGATGTCCAGACAAACCACAGGGAGAGATTTAGGGAGACTGGAATGGGAATGTTTGCTTAGAGAGGGAGTTTTAATGGGACACCGTTAATTGCAGGCAGAACCAGAAGCAGGGTTCGTTTCTCATGCGAGATGCCAGAATGGAGTCCACTATGTAGTAGCTGTCACCGGCAGGGGCAATGTGAGTTTGCCTCATCCACGGCCCTTTGCTGACGGGCCTCGATTCTGGCCAGCAGGGTGAGGAGCCGCATCTGGGCTAGAAAATGGGGCTAGAGAAGCCATGCGTCACCTGTCTGCAGCCACCCCCAAGTCAGGGCGAGGTGGCCCAGGGCTAGCGGAGCGGATAGCCAGCCTTCAATTCGTTAGGCCTCCCAGTACACTGGCACCATAGTCATTGTATGGGTGAGGGCATTGAATGGCTCATCCTCCTCTCCCACTGCCAGTCAGGCCTGCAACCTCAGCCTCCCACATAACAAGCCCAGCTGTGGGCCCTGAAAGGCCCCCCAGGAGAGTTCCTCCTGCCAAATGCTGTCGCTTGTATCCTGAGTTTATAGCAACAGGAACATGCCAGGCGTCAGGACTAGCCCCAGCACATAACTAGGCGGACAGGAAGGCTGGGATCCCCACGGGAATGCAGCAGACTAGAGCCTGGCTCAAGGCGATATGATGGGTGGTTCTAGGACTGACTCATCTCAGAGTGGCCACGTCTCTCGCTCTGAGCCTTTGCTTCCCCATCTCCACGGTGAGATAACAGCAGGGGGCTGGTTAGGTGCAGAGTTCCCAGCTTCCTGCGCTGGTGCTGGCAGCCCTCGCCACGGGAGGCAGAACAAACCTTTTGCCTTAATTTACCTGTGTGGCCTTCCACAGAGCCAAAGGCGCAACACACAATGAATGTGGGGCAAAGACCCATGGGAGCAGGTACCTGAGGGGTCTGAGCAAAATGGGGAGGAAGAAGGTGTCCGCTATCAAGAGCAAGAAACTGTGATTGGCCCGCTGAATGCTGGAAGAGCACCACCAGACTGGTGTCTGGGTGGGGCAATCTGTATGTATGTAGCAAACAGCCACATATTGGCTCCATCTGCAGACACACAGTTTGAATAATGGGCCTCTGTAGGATACCTACGGATCATCTCCCTCCCCCCCAGCCCTTCATCATAGCACTGCATTGTGATGGCAGAGCATTAGGCTGCCCCCCCTCACCCCTCAAAGCTGTCCTATGTAGAATTTTGGGAACTGAAAACAGCCTCCTGGGCAGGTCTGGTCTCCCCATAACCTGCCAATGCAATACGGGCTAGAGCAATAGGCTGGAGATACGTCTGCTTCATCACCAGGTCGCTGTGATTCTCCAGCCTGCAGGGAGCCTGGGATGAACAGTCTCAATCGAGAACGGCGCCAAGTCCCAGTGCAGAATGGATGCTCATGGTGCTCTGATGCTCACACCCCACAAGCCCAGTCCAAGAACATTGGCTGTTAGGAGGTAACCCCCCCACAATGGCCTCACTAAGAAGGTGCTCTGAGGTCAGGGTCTCATAGCTTGTTCCACACTGGGGTTCCTTCCCCCTCCGAGAGCTGGCAGCCCCGTCCAAGTGCCAGGCACATTTCTCAGACCCCCAACTTAAACATGGAGCAACTCGTTTATGGCTTGTAGGCAAGAACTGCAGCCCACGCTTCTCCCTGAGAAGAGGAGGGAAGAACAAACGTGGGACAGCTACTGGTTGGTGCACCCTGGAAAGGTGCTCAAACACCACAGTGAGGAGCACAGTGTAACGCCTACCTGGACGAGAAGAGACCTTATACAGGTTCAGTCACCTCCAGCGTTAGCCGCTGAACAGAGACAGGCAGTACAGCAAGAGTTTGTTTAGAAAAGGCAGGGAACAATTCCACCCACCCAGTGCAGGCTCATTAGCATGAGGCCAGGGATAAGGCAGACTTCACAGATCATTGTCAAAGGGCGGAATAAAGCAAGCAGCCATTGCCTGAAATCCAGGCAACCAGCCTGACGCAGCAGGGGGGTCTCGACAGGTGTCGGCAGTTCCTTACGGATCAGCTCCCTCCCACTCCCATTGCTGCCAGACCTGGATGTCTGCTCCCAGAGACATGTCACGCAGTGATGTGGGCTCCTTAAATGACTTCTTGAACTGGGATTCCCAGTGGCTGATAAACGAGAAAAGCCAAATCATTGTGCTGGATGGAGGGCGGGCTGGAAATGCAACAGGGAGTCTGCCCAGATGGAGGGGCAGGGTCTCCATCACATCCTTGGCCCCAGAACAGCCCCTTGTTATCTGCAAAGCAAACACCTGGGGTTGTCCCTTAACAAACCAAGGCCCAGGGTATCTCTGGGATGAGATTGTGATTGTTTTTTTCTCTACATTTATTAAAGATCATTCTTGGGGGGAGCGGGCACTGTGTTGTTCTGATAATAGTGCCTCCAGACGCCATACATGCCTTGGGTGAAGCCCTTCCTTCTTTAGTGAGAACTGATACCATACAAAGCCCTCGCCCCTCAGCTAGGTAAAGTCCAGCCAAGTGTTTTATAGGCATTACAGTGATCTGGTTTGTCAGGCTTTGCATCTTGTGTTGGATTCCAGCCTCAGCTTTACTCAACGGTGCCAGTTCCATCAGGGCATCATAAACCTCCCTCACTTGTTACCTCACTGGTCTGATACTGTTAATGCAGCACTCCCTCCCAGAGAGTGTTTCTTAGTGGCTTCCTGGTCAGATTTGTAACATTTCCAAGATGATCTTCCACCTGACTGTTGATGCTGAAAACGGGATGTGTCTCCTTCAGAGTGTACCAAAGAGAGATATTGATTCTAAAGAAGGTGATACTGCATTTGACACAGCCAGGTTGAGGGAATTAGCAGCCACAAGGGATAAGGGTAGCTCTTGGATTCAGCGAAAGGATCCTTGTGTGAAAGCCACTGTTTCTTCCCTTCATGTTTGTGCAATTGTCATAAACTTGGCAGCAGCAATCCTGAAGCTTTATGTTGCTCTCATTCAAAATGTTCATAAACAGTTCGGTTAGAGCTATTTCGAGTTGAAGCATCCGCAGATTGGAAACAGCTAAAATATTCCTTTACTTGGAGACAGCCATCCTCATCGTCAACAAATCGTTCTGAAAACGACGTCTTTTCTCTGTGACTAGTGCCGGGAGAGCAGTCCATTATTACGGCATAGCCCTTTGCTTTGCCGAGATTCATCAACACGTTATCAAGCACCCTCCTTGCCAGGAGGTCAATTGATTAGTTTTGAATTGTTTCACGATGGTAATGGTCTGTAGCTTCTTTAAAAATTACTCGATGTCGGTGCTCACATGGGACATTGTTGTACTTCTCAAGGAGCTGTACCAAACTGAGGCATTTCCCTTTTTTCAATAACAACAGAAACATCATCCCAAGACTGGAAACCCAGATGGTCTTCTGCCTCTAAATCCAGCCCTGTTTATAGTATTAGGTTAGGGTTCTTCCACCTTCTCACCTCTACGCCAGAGAGCATCAGACAACTGCAAACAGTGGCCTATGCAACCATATGACACCGAGGGAAATACCGCCTTGACTAACAAATTTATCTATCTCATGGGCTTTTGTGGGAGAAATCCCACTTCATCAGATGCTTCAAAATGGAAATCATCTGATGAAGTGGGATTTTCTCCCATGAAAGCTCATGCGATAAAAAAAAATGTTAGTCTTTAAAAGTGCTACAGGACTCCCTGTTTGTTTTTCTGAACCAGACTAACACAGCTACCCCTCTGGAACCACCACGACTGTAGACTTCAGAGGCTGCTGTTTCTGTAAGGTTCGTCCCACACCCCCCAGCAGAGGGCAGAATTAGTTAGGGTTATTGATATGCCAAGGCTGTTACCTTCCTAGTAAGGTGTACTCAGAAAAGATTTCTTATATAGCCAATCCATCTTTTGAAATGCCCCATCTCCAGGAAGAAGAGAGGGTTGATTTGTTTTGGAACATTCTCTTTTGTTTTACAAGTTGTTCCACATCACACCGATGGAAGTCACGACCCTCTCGCAAAGTACAGCGCTTATCATAAATGCACAATACTCCAAGTATAAACTTATTCCCTGAATGAGCAAAGTGCTTAACTTGCTGAAGCGATCCCCAAACAAGAAGAACAGCAATAACGGAACGAAAGAGTTTGTTTCAGGGTCAGTCGGTTTTGTAATGAATACCCGGGGACCTGTAAGAATGCTAAATGGATCTCATTTGTTCAGTAAGAGGTCACTGGTACATGCCTTCATTACATGAGGTCTGTAGCAGACAGATCGCCTTTGCCTGTTATGAATGAAGGAAGCGGGAACTGACATTGATGCCTCTCCCAGTAACATCGCTCAATAGCTACAGAACAGTTCTTTGCAAAAGAAATTATAGAAAATAATAGCAGGAGCACTTCCTCCAGATACTGGTGTTAAACCTCTTCCGTATGCTCACCCAAACCTGCTAGAGCATGCCCAACCACCCTCTTCTCCCCACACACATACTCATTTTAATCCACTCACAATAAACTTCTCCCCTCTAGTGTTCACTCACTTCTGAACTCATCCCGAACCATCTCTTGCTCAGTTCTCATGGAAACCACTCTCATTCCTCCGGAGTATGCCCTGAAAATCCCCCTCATCCTCAGGCTCATGAAAACCCACTAACCACCCCCCAAGAGCTCACTCTAAAATGCACCAGAATCAGTTCTCATGTGAAGCTGTTCACCAGTAACTATTCCCTCTGACCACACCTTATGGCTATGTCTACACTTGTTAAGTTGACTTAACAGAGCATCTACACTTAGTCGACTTAAGTCGACCTTGTTAAGTCGACTTAACAAAGTCTGTAGTGTAGACATACCCATCTATGCTGGTTTTAAGTTGACTTAATAAGGTCGACTTAAGTCTTAAGTCGACTTTCAGAGATGACGTTATTAAGTCGACTTAAGGAAGCTCTTAAGTTGACCTAACAAGCACCCACTGTGGACGCAGAGTTCTGTAGGTCGACATAATTCTCCTTGAGTGATCACTCTAAAGCACTGTTTTTGGGACCCTCACCTTAAATGGTTCTTCCACTAAGTGCCCACCTAAAACTGCTCCTCTTGGAGTCCAGAAGACATTCCCCTGAATCCTCACTGAAAACTGTTCCCAAGTATGTGCTCACCCTAAACCACTCCTTTCCGAGTACTCACTTAACCCATGCTCTTCCAGTACTCACCCTAACCCAGTCTTCAACAAGTTTTCACTCTGTTTTTCCTTCCAGTGTGTGCTCACCTGAAATTTCCTCCTTTTCCTTCCTTGGCCTATGCTGCTCCACTACCAATCAACTCAGCATGTAAAACACTCTCCACGGTTGTGTTCACCCTCCACATTTCCAAAGGGGCTTACAAAAAATGCTGCATTTTTGCCAGAAGGAATCTTGTGTGCTATCAAACTTGAATCTTTATTCGAGCAAATTCACACAATGGAACAGCTCCATAGTCCTGTTCACTGCCATCTGCCCTGCCTGACTCTTTTCTCCACATTTGCTCCTATGTATTACAATTATTTATTTCTGCTCTGTTCAATCTACATGAGCATCCATAGGTCTGCATGTGTTTCCCTCAGTTGCTTTCTTGAAATTGGCAGGGCTTTTTAGTAACGTTTCCATTTATCTTTAAACAGTAACAACGGGGGGAGCTTTAAATCTCCATCTCTCCTCCCTTTTTCTTCTCTGTGGATTCATATGTTATTGGTTATTTTCATTTCCCCATTTAGCCATTTCATTTTTTCCAGGCCCCTAGCATCACAGTACCTAAATACTTCCCCAGAATGAAAAGGACAACAACATTGAGCCATTCATTTTTGCAGACTCTAACCTCGTCTATGAAAGTGCATTCAATTCCTGTGTCACGCGGCATTCACCAAAGCTAACGTGAATGTTAACCAAAGAGTTGTCATTATAACTACGGTGCTTTGCTTCCCCAAAAGAGGACACACACAGGAGGGTTTTCTTTAGCAGTGGCTGAATTCAACTTTTGGAGCAATTTGGGGAGACTGCGGGATTTTTTTTTCTTCCCACTGGCACAGCGACAGTTCTCTGATCTCATTCACAAACAAATATATGAGAGCAGAGGTTCTCACTTCCTTTCATGCCAGGCTTTTATACTGTTGGGTTATAATTCCATGTTTCCTGCTCACAGAACAAATTTCAGAGCCAGGCTTCAGATAACATTGGAAACATTTGTATATGTCACATGGGCTCCTGAGAGTACCTCTCTTGCTGTAGCCACTTATGGCTACTCTTACTTCACCCCACAGTAGAGGGCAGAGTTCATTATTTTCTATCTAAAGTAATTAACTAGCCCCTATTACTTCAGTACCAAGAAGCTCGCAACCTTTAATGGATTTATTCTCACAGCCCTCTTGTGCAGCATGGCAGGATTATTATCTACATTGAACAGACAGGCGCTGAAGCAGAGAAATACAACTCAGCTTGCCCAAGGTCACACAGGGAGTCCATGGCACAGGTCTTCCAAATCCATAGTCAGGATCGCTAGCCCTGATTCATCTCTTGTACAGCTGAGGCTTGTAAAAAACTGTCTTTTCAGGATGCTAGCCTCTTAAAAAGTGAGGGAGAAATTGTAGCAGTCCAACAAGCTTGAGAAAAGTTTTGGGAATTAAGCACGAAGGGGGAAGAAAGATAGCAAGAGAGGACTGAAAAGAAATAAAAAGAAAGGGAGGGAAGAAGAAGAAGAAGAAGAGAAATAGAACTAGCTGCTTGAAAGCTGAGTCAGCCAGAAATGAGCTGAAGAGAGGGAAATATACACCAAACAGAAATAGCAGATAAAAGAGGAACAAATTAATTTGTGAACCACTTGTGTAAAGCATCAGCTGTTGCCCACGGAAAATTTGAAAAGGATATAATGACATTTGAAATATAAATAATGAAATATGAAACATTTCTGGGTGCCCTGGAGTTCTGAGATTTTTGTCCCTATGCTCATCTGCTCCTGCTTCTTTTTAGTTGCCCAGTGTCTGAAACTTTAATTCTTTTCTACGACAAACAGCTGTGAGCTCACAAATGGAAAGTAACCCCAGAGAAGATGACCAGAAGAGATGAAAAAAAAAGATTGTACTTTACTCTAATATCTTACAATAAAGATGAAGGTAGCAGAAATTCAGAGCATTTAATACCAAATCTATGTCTCTATCAGATCTTCCTCAGTGTACTCTCAGAACAGCTCCCAGGTGTTTCTATTTAGAAATAACAAATTATTTCTTTCTTACCAGTCTATAGGAAAAATGGCTTGATTAGTTTCCTATTTGTATTTGTGTGTGTGTGCTGGGGGAAAGCTACATTGAATAGCTGACTTCGTTTATGGTTCTGAACTTGGTTGCAAGGTGACTGTCATCTCTTGTGGCAGTGAGTTCCATAGTCTTAGCCATCTCCTATTTTCTGTACCTTGTGCTCATGTACCTCTGCCTACTGGATGGCAATTTCATTGTCTTGGGGAAGTGAAACTGATTCCCTAGAGAATTTTTTTCTAAAGTCTCCAGGTGAAATGTGCACTCCTTTAAAGTTCTTTGGGGCAGCTCTCTAGGATCCAGTTCATTTATCTGGTTTAATAAGGGCAGGTCTTCACTGCCATCAGTTCAAAATTCTCAATTGACTGCTCAGGTCTGTGAAGACCTTCTCAGCCGATAAAGAAGTTCGATCCTGGAATACCACCCTGTCAACTGGGTAGCATTGAGTCGAAGGGAGGCCGCCTCCCTTTGACTCAGCACAGTGGACAAGCTGTGAGTTAACCATTCAAACTGAGGTATGCAAGTTATTTTAAGTAACTTGTGTATCTCAGTTTGGGTGCTGCCAAAAAGTTCAGGCAGTGTAGACATGCCCTAAACGTAAGGATTATGCATATTAGCTACAGGTAATGATGGATACGCTATTGAACACATTACATTTTAGTGCCTCTTGCCCTGTATTTAGCAGGAACATTTTGTGTCTTTCTGCTTCTCTGGAAACAGCTGACCCAAAGTCGCCTATCCCAAGAATTCATAAAACATGAATCAGCCCTCAAAGCATCATGACATTGGTTTAAAATCCTGAGATTAAAACAACAGCCTAAACATTGGGTAATTAGTTTGATTTCTTTACCTCTTGGTTTTGAAAACAGAGATCCATCCTCCTTCCAAAATGGAGTTTCACCCCCTGGCTAAAGCTGGTTGGGTGAAACTAACACGGTTCTGATCAGTTTTACGGCTGCGCCATCTAATTTAGAGCAGACCCGTCAGATGGAAACCTGTCTGTGGTCTCTCAGGGGCTGGTTGACCCCTGTATGTTCCATAAAACATTTTGGGTTCGACAAATCAGATTTTTCCAACTATTTTTCCAATAGCTGACCAGCTCTACTCTTCTGTCAGGGCTAAAGTCCTGAACTGAACTGGGATTATCAGGCTGGAAAGTAAGTGAAAGCTGCCTGTCTGGATGCTATCTGGGGAGTTGCTTTCCAATTAGCAACTTGATTCAACTTCTAGCCCAGGACACTAACTAAATAACTGTTTTCTCATGTGTTGAGGAAGTCCCCTAAGTACAGGAGCAAGTACCTGCAAGGGATGATTTATCAATCATCTGTTTACAGCCATACTTAGGCAAACAAATAACAAATCAAAGTTTCAAAGAGAAACTGCAGAATTGGAATTCATATGAAGGTTTGACACAGTCAATTTAGGGTTAATTAGAGACTACATTTTTCCCCATTACCACAGGTAATTTTGCTTTCCTTTTTCCCTCACCTCCCTCCTATATGCTCTTCTCTACTGTTTGAATCTGAACAACTGCATTGATTTGCTGTAACAGTCTGACGTGATCCTATGACTTATACTTCCCTGCATTTATTTTCCTCCCATTCATCTGTACTTCTCCATCTTCAAGCATCTGACGAAGTGGGATTTTTCTCCCACGAAAGCTCATGCGGTAAATAAATTAGTCAGTCTTTAAAACTACCACTGGACCCCTTGTTTGTTTTGCTGAGCTAGACTAACACGGCTCCCCCTTTGGAACTTATTTAAACTATTATCAGTTCCATTAGCCTCAATCAGAAGGGTTATTTCCTGTAATTATATGACTGTTCAGTGGTATTTTCACTGGTGTAAATCACTCCTGACTCTGTTAACTATTGGAAGTAAACATTGCAACTGGCGTAATATATTTCTTACGCCTGTCTCTGGTAACATGCAGTCAAGAATCCCTGAGAGGCACAGTTCTAACATGTACAAATGACATGTTGTGGTTCCTCCTTGCAGTGATGTGCTAAGCTGAGATGTCTGCTCAGGGTTCAGGTTGCAGCAGGCAGGTGGCACCTGCCACCATCAGGGGTGACCACAGATTAGTAGAGTTATTGCAGATAGGTGCTAGGAGCCTGAAAGATGCACCTGGAGATCCCTGCAGGAGGTTCTGCTAGCATGCTAGGACGTGCTTCTCATCCATGGCCCTGTTGTATGTGCTATAAAAGAAGAGAGAGGTAATTAACTCCCCAAGCGGAGGAGGTGTGACATCCCTTTGGGGCCCAGTGTTTCGGTCTCTGGTAGATAACAGCAGACCGGTGAGGAGAAGCACTCAGTGGGTTTCTTTCAGAGTTGGCTGCCTTGAGTCACTCTGCTGCCTGCTGGAATTAAATTCTGCACTGAGCCACAGCAGCTTCAATGCCAAGTGTTCTCCAGTTATGAGTTGGTGCCCCAATCTTGTGAGATTTTTATAAATTCCAAAGGTTGGGTCTTATTTTTTTCCCTGCTGGTGTTGGTACCTGCTGGGTGCATGTCTTCAAGATCTTCTCCCCCACTGGAATGATTCGACAGTTACATTTTTAATGGAAGCAACCAATCTCGTGGAATCACATGACTCCAGGAGCTGGATCTTTATGGAAAGCACATATCTGGTGAGACTCACCACATAAATCATGAGTGCTGGTGAGGGTGAGTTTCTGCTGCCTGCACTCCAGGATGGTTTTGAGTAGATCCAGAGGCGGAGACTTTTTTAACACAAACCGTGTGTTACCTATTCTGAAATTCTGCTCACTCTTTCTTTACAATGTTCAGTCTGCCGCAGCAGCTCACATTTGCAATGCATAAACATGCTGCAGCTGTGGAAGGTGGGAGATTTTGGTGGCTGGGTTGGAGATAGCTGGGTTACTTCCACCTCAAAATGTTACCCTCACCTACTTGAGCTGGAGATGGGGAGATGATGCAGGATGGCCCGAAGCAAGGTGTACCAGGCAATGCTAGTGAAGATGATATTAGCACTTGACACCTGCTTGAAAGAAGGGATGATGAGTTTGTGAAAGAAGTCCCAGGTTCAGAAACACACTTGCCAAGTCACTGATGGCAAACTTGCTGAAGATGGACTGAGAAGAGCCCGACAGCCCCCGTCTATCCCTAAGATCACCAGGCAGTGCTGAGACTTCCAGATGTACCCCACTGCAGCCCCAGGGAGGCACAAACTTGCTGCCTTGGCATCTTCCTATGCTTTAATTGCAACTGGCATCCTTCTCTCCTGTTTTCAGCATCTCCTCTGAGCCCACTGGCCCTGCCTGTCCTAGACACACAGGCTTGGATTTGCTGCCTTCCCATAGAATGCTGATCAGCTCTTGTAGACAAATTAACTCCAAAGACCGCATCATTGGCTCCAGTCTTTATAGCAAAATGGCATTTTGTGAACACTGACAGTTAACAGCGAGGTCCTCACACATCCCCAACCCCAGGGAGCTTGGATGGGGCACATAGGCCACAGAGGGCTTGTGGATACAGGGCAATGGATGGTGCTTCGTGGAGCTCTGCAGGGTAAATGGCACATCCTTAATGCCACATGGAATATTGCCGTGTGGTGGGCAGGGAGCCAGCGGCTCGAAGTACCGCTACCTCCCTGGTCTGCTGGAGGCGGGAGGCTGCCACATCCAAACAAAACACCTCTTACCAGCCAAGCAGGCAGACACACCCTGTTCTGCGTGGTACTGATGGAGATCTTGGCAGGCCAGAGAAAGTCTCACCACGTTTGTAGGTGGGTGTGAGGACCGGGAGAAGGGCTGTGGACACTGGTTGGAGGACAGAAGATTGCCAGCAGGTTTGGGATGAAGGAGTGCTGAGTGGAATGGTGTGGGGGGAAGAGCGCGAGAGGCAGGGTTGTTGCAAGAGGTGGGAAGAGGGGATAGTGTCGGAGGGAGGAATGAGGAGAGCAGGGCAGGGTGGTCTTTATGAGCTGTTCCTCCTAGACAAACTCAGAGTGGGGCTGCTCTATTGTACGCTCTGCTGATCAGCAGCCTCCTCGCTCCAGTCACCCGCACCAGGCCTTCATCCAGCTTGCTGCCAGAGGACTGATGCCATTTTTGTGAGAAGACATGAGGGTGGATGGCGGCGGGGCTGACTAGGCTCTTTGACTGGCTAGGACCTGCCCTAGTCTCCTCCAAAATGCTCTCTTCACTTCACCTTCGTCAAAATGCCTCTTGCAGCTTTTTGTGGCCATGCAGCTGCGTGGAGAGGAATTGCAGAGACATTTATTCTTTCTTGGGCTTTCCCACTGGTTTTCTAGAGCTGGCCCCTCTTCCCCCCCCCCCCCCATAGTGCCCTCCCTGCCCCCGTAACGCAAAGAACACAACACATTCATTGCGCCAAATCCTAGCTACCTTTCCCAGAACAACTCCCAGGGTACGTAGCCCTGTCCCATGACTCCAGGGGCCCGGCTTCTTATCCTTCCCTCCCAGCTTTTCTACTCTCCTGCTTGTTGACCCTGGACAAGGCCCTTCCTCTTTTGCTGCTTCTGTTTCTCTTCCTCTCCCGTGCCCAGAAAACGGTTTAGAGCATAGATGCTTTGAAGCAGGGACTGTCTCTTGCCCAGTCTTTGCGCAGACTGGGGGCAACAGAACTCCTGTCTCAGCTGGGGTCTCTCGGCTCTACTGTAATAGACATAACGAGTAAATCAAATTAGAACCTTGATGGGAAATCAATGACAAAGCGGCAGTGAAATATACCAGTCTATCACACAACTGTATATAGTGTATCAGTGTATTGCACTGCGCACTGATTACATCTCAGGCCCCCGTGTGTAGCTTCTCACAGCAGATCTCACGGCGTTCTGATTAACACATTTAGGGCTCATGGTTCTAGATTAGATTACGGTTATGTTCAATGACACAGTTCCTTCCCGTCCCCCCCTCCCAGGACAGGCAAAAATAAGGTTATCTCCTCTCCAGCTGTCTTTTTTCCAAGTAATATGTCCACTGCTGGATGCCAGCTTCTTCTGGCTGCTTTGTCCGTCACCTCCTCCATGGTGCACGTCTATCGCAGTGTCCTCTGCCCTGAAGCTCACTTCTGGCTTGCAGCCTAGATGGTTAGCAAGGCACTTCACTCCAACAGCCATGGCGGCAGAGTGACGCATTGGGTGCGTGTCGGGTCTATAGCCCAGGGGGGAATTGGTAGAAAAAAGCCTGTCCTAGATGCTGTCTTTGCAAGTTCTCCCTTGGTAACTCCCCTGAGCCTGGCTGGGTGATCTGACAGGCCTCTCCCATCACTGTCTTTGATGGCCGACAGCCTGGCTGAATTTTCTGGGGTTCGCTGTTGATGCTAATAAAGTGCTGCTCTGAAAATTACAAATGGGAGAATGAGACCGAGACTAAATGCCATGGGATAAGACTGCTGCTTTTCAGGGTGTTGTTTTATGGTTTGTTTCGTTCTGATTTAAAAAGCAGGTGAAAGAACGCAGTGACGATTCTTACTGAGGGAAAGGGTTAACAACCTACCTTCCCATATTAGAGTTCATGTTCTTTCTCTGTCCTCAAGAAACTGAGACCTTCCCATGGCAGCAAAAAAACAAACCCAAAGAAAACTAACAACCCTCCCCAAACAACAACAAAACCTCAAATCCATATCTAACCTGAACACACGGCCATGGCAATGCAGTGCTGAAAAGTGACCCTGGATTTGAAGAAGCGACTATACCAGTATAAAGGGATGGCCGTTTTAGTCTAGGTCAGCCAAACAAACAAGGAGTCCTGGGGCACTTTTAAAGACGAACACACTTCTTTATCGCACAAGCTTTCGTGGGTGTATTCCCACGCCATCAGATGCATGGAATGGAAGCTGTAGTGTGACAGGTGAATAAATAAATACAGAGAACGGTAAGTCACAAGGTCCGTTCAGTCTTTTTCAGCAAAACAGATGAGTTGTTTTGATTCAAACAGTGTGGGGCAACTGATGAGAAGGTGGAAAGGCTACAGGAGGAGAAAATCCCCTTTTGGAATGAGTGAGCCTGCCCAAAGCCCTATGCAGATCTAACCGAACGGTGTCAAATTTGCACATGAATTCCAACTCTGCAGTTTCACATTGGAGTGTGGATGTAAAGTGTTTCCTCTGAAGCACTGTAACCACCATGTCTTTTACAGAATGTGTGGGGAGGCTGACGTGGTCCCCTATTGGTTTTTGAATGTTACCATTCCTGATCTCTGATTGGTGTCCGTTTGTTCCTTTGCTCAGAGCCAATGTATAAGGCAGAGGTGCTCTGATGACACATCACATTGGTAGATGAGCAGGTGAATGAGCCCTTGATGGAGTGGCTGAGTTGGTTAGGTCCTCTGTGGATGTCTCTTGAGTAGTATATACCAGTATATTTGAAGTGGTACTTAGACATTGCCTAGGAGTGTAAGGCACCTTTCCGCTCCCTGCCCTTTCTGTGAAGTCGTCGTATCTATATCTGCTGTGGTTCCGCTCCCTGAAAACCTCAAAGCACTAACTTTCAGGTCTTTGTTGACCACATCCTCTCTGTGTAAGCTAGTGCTAGGTACACACCAACCCACAAGGCTTTGGAGCACTCCCTGGAGTATCGAGCCCCAGTCCTGGACGATCACAGTAATTACCAGTCAGCTGTCCCCAGGTGTGCACACAGTGTGATCAGCGGAACTCAGGATCAGGTCCTTCATCGCATCACAGCACTGCAATATGTTGATAGTGAAAGCAATCTCAAGTTAACCAAGAATGTTGCTGGATAATGAGGGGAAACAGAACTGGTTACACAAAGAACATAACAGAATCCTAGGCCTACACATGGTTCCCTTTACTATTTAAAAAAGTAGATCTTCTCTCCAGAATTCAGTTTTTGACAGAGCTGCTGATTCTCATTCAAAACCAAACTCCAAGTTATCATGACTACCCCCTGCCTTCATGGTGTTTTCCCAGGAAATAGATACCAAAATGGCTTGGGCTTTCCCTGATATTCCCCAATACTCCTTCTTTACACTCCATTGCCAGGAAGACACAGCCCTCCCTGCTAATTATTCTTTGGTGTGCCATATCCAAGATGTCTTTGAATCCTTGTGTTGACATGAAATGCAAATGTAGCTCCCACTGTGTTTGGTTAACTTTGCTTTATCTCCTTATACACCTAGGCAAACTTCTGAATATGGATCCCTTTGGGTAGCAAAGCTGGTCGGTCAGATTTGCTTTGTCCCCTATTTTAGAAAATATTTTAGTAGGTACTCACAACTCCTTACACACAGGGGTTAAAGTAAAGGGGAATGCACCGGAACACAGTTCCGGGGCCCACAAATTCGAGGGACCAGAGTTCCGGGGCCCCTAAAATAGAAAAATCCAACGGCTGCTGGCAGGTCCTACACCCCACCATTGTTAATCACAATACTTATTGTGTTATGCAGTGTTTGCTAGTTTGTGACAATAATTGCTATAGACATAAACGCCAAATAAAATTATAAATATTTTTATGGAACGATAACCGATGCATGTGGTACTGAGAAGTGGTTGCAAATGCCTAACTATCCTGGAGCCCGTACATGCATGAAGGGGGCCCAGACAATACGGGAAGGGGGCCCGGAGATTAGAAGGATTCCGGGGCCCGTCAAATTATACTTTAATCACTGCTTACACATCATCGGTACATACATCTTGCAGTGATTGCAATGACTGGTGTGCTTTTATTTGATACCCAACAAGACAATGCACAGGGATGAATTCCATGAAAGCGAGGTGCTGGGCATGGTTAGTTTATCAGGACTGATGAAATTGAGGATGCACAGTCATGAACCCTTTGCCTGCTGGCTCACAGCTATCACAGCCCAAGACAGGCTAGAGAACGAACAACAGACTCTCACCACAAGCGGGGAGCCTGGAGGATTTGGGGCAGGCTAGTATGTGGATCTAGTAGGCCAGTAGAACTATCTCCTTTTCTGTTTCTCCTCCCCGCTCCATGAGGCTTTGCTTGTTTTGCGGTTTGATGAACAGGAAATGTATCTTTTAATAGCTCTTCAGTAAAGAGGCCCCATCGCTTCCCTGTCCAAAACGTCAGTGAAAGCGGCTCCATCCTTCCACTGCATCATCCTTGTCAGATCAATACAGTCTGGGCATCGGAGTTCCTGGGTAAATGAATCCATACTTATTTATTTAACAGTTAGAGTGAAAATCACTCTGCCAGCTTGGAAAGTGGAAGGCCAGTCTCAGGCACCAATGTGAATGGCAATAAGTAGATTAGATAGAGAGGCAGATGCCCTCTGAGGGCTGTATTTCATGGCCATGACATCATAGCAGAGCTCTGGGACAGGAGAGCACATTCATAAGATATATGTTAATGGAACCTTGACTGGTCCAGCCAGGTTCTGGGTTCCATCCAGATTTGGTTCTTGAGTTTATTGGAACCGGGGTGCCCAATGGATGCATATGTGAGATGGGGGAGGCAGGATGCAGCAACAGGTTTAAAAGCAGCAGATCAATGTCCACAGCCAAATGTTTTCTTTTCTTTTCCTTCTCTTTTTAAAGGAAATTCCACACAAGAAGTCTGAGAGGAATGCAATGTCAAGGGTGAGCAATGAAGCACTCGGGAGCCAGGAAATGCAGAGTCACAGCTGAAAGCCCCAGCGAGGGCTCTAACCGAGGTTTCTTTTTGTAAACGATATATTATCTGCCAGATAAGACAGTAAAGAACACACTCTGCAGTGTCTGATGCAATCACACAGGCAGGGCACATCAGGGCTTATTCTGCGTTGGTACACTGGTGTAAATGCAGAGTTGCTGCTTTGGAGGAAATAGAAGTTACTCTGGATTTACACAGCTATAGACAAGAGCAGGATACGGCCCCGTTTTTGCATTGTGATGAACCTTAGGGCTGATCCAATGCCCATTAAAGTAACAGCATCCTCCCCACTGGTTTACAAACACACAGGGCTCCACAGCTTGGCCAGTTGTTGGAGAGTTTGGTGCAGGTGGGCATGAAGCCACCACTGACTTCCAATGGGAGTTTGGTGCTCACCTGCCTTTGGTGACATTGACATTTGGTCCACAGAGGAAAATTCACATGCCAATGATTCCAGCTTCATTATGGCCGTGCTACCTTTCTCCCAGTAGGCTGAGGACCTTTGTCTCTATGGGGTCCAAGTCCTGGCCCCCAGTAAACAAGACTTCAGCTGAGCCAACTGGAAAATACAGGGTCTGAAAGGACAGTGATCCTTTTGGGCTCAGAAGACTCCAAAGAGCAGGGAAGGAGATTACCAACTGCCCTGACAACTACCCATCAGCAATGGTCCAGGTCTCCTCACCTCCCCAGGCCAGCACAACCCACACCTCTGTTAGTAGTTGTTTTGATCTGCCTCCCGTTCCACAGAGGTGGTGACATGTGCAGATGGCTCCATGAAGAGGGTCCAAGCCCCTCTACCTCAGGGCCTGCTGACCTGCATATCCTCCAGGAGCAGGGTGTGTGAGGACAAGGGAGAGGATCTAGGTGGGAATTGTGGTGGAGAGCCTTGGACCTCTGCCATGAGCCATCAGGACTTGCAGGTCTCCCTAAGGCACCATCCCTTGGAGAGGCGATGACTCAGCTTTGAGACCCTTAGATCCTACTGGGGTTCCTTGGGATTCCAGGAACTGTAGTCATCAATGTTCAGTGCCTCACAGCCAAGAGTTTCCCTTATACTAAGAGAATTCCTATTCAGTTGACTTTCCAGAGGCTTGGCATTGGGAGGTGAGGGGGGTTGACCCCAGCTGTATATCGGACTCAAAGAATTCCTCTCTCCTCTCTTTACACACTGGCAAGTCCATCCTCTGCCTGTCTCCTGTGAGGAGGCTGGCAGAGCTCTCTGGACACTGTCAAGCTGACAAAATGGAATTGGCTGCAGCTGTTGACAGAGATGTCTGCCCGTATTCATAGCTCCATAAAGCTGTTTTATGGTGATCTAATAACCCTAAATATGGGACATATTGGCAACAAAGTGTTAGCAATTCTAAGTGGTTTGTCCATAGTGAAATAAATGCCTCCCAGACATCAATCGAGGATCTCAACACAGTCAAGTAAACAGCCACTTTTCAATATTTCTGTCCATTGTAGATTCACAAAGTATCAATATATCTATTGGGGCCCCTTGTGAATAAGACATAAATCTGGCCAGCTTTTTCCTGGGGACTAGTGCTTTATTATTAGCAAATTAAAGCAGGATTGAGGCTATTCACTAACTAGTGCGGCTATCTGCTTTTCTAATGGCAGCCCGCTGTCTCTTCTTTTTCACACACACCTACGGTAAACACCTTTGCAGGAGTGATTAGCGGTGGCTGATGACGGCCAGTCAAGCTTTCTCTTCCTGCATATTCTGCCAGTTCTGATGCTGAAAATAAGAGCTGTGATAGCTTGCACAGTAGAAAGCGGGGATGCACTTCACACAGAGAGCACTCTCGGTGCATTTTGACTTTCTGCCAGCTTCCCTGAAAAAGGTGGAAAGAATCCATTTTCATCAGTTCTTTTCCGCTCGTTGTTATTAAAAGCATACAGGGAACATGGTGCGTTGAGAGCCAGGGGAGAAGAGACCCAGATTCTGCTTCTCATCAGCTATGCCATTCTAGCATTGGCTGGCACCAAAGATACCTCATCACTGTTGAGGTGCCCAGATGAACACCTAACCCCCTGATTTACAGTCCCAGGTGCTGAAAGTTCTTCCAGTCCAGAATGGTGAATTGACACCAAGTTCCTGAAGTTCAGGAAGCAACCCACAATGTATTACAAGAAGTTTCAAGTGCTGCCTCTCCTTCCGGGTCTGTGAGGTCACAACCCCCTTTTACACTCAGATATTTATTAATTCCAAGGCCAGAAGGGATCACTGTCATTAAAATGTCCTTTTGTGCCTTGGAATCTATGCTTGAAAACCTTTTTTTCCAGCCACTAGACAAAAAGAACCACATAAATCACTGGAGACAGTGACTTTACAGCCCCCATTGCTAAATAAACCTGGGAGCACATTGATCTTCTCTGTCAGCTACCGGTATCTTAATGACAGTAAGAACTAAAAAAGTGTAAGACCGAAGCATGATGTTTGAATGGATGGTGTTCCTTGATTCTCTAGGTCTCAGTTAGCCATTGGGAAATGGAGGTGTGACCACCTACCAGAGTGCTGGGAGCTGGCTCCATCACTCTCTGATGGTCTGAGGGTACCAGAGCGAGTGCTCCTAACAAAGGGTATAGATAAGAGTCTTACATAAAGAGAAACCCTCTTCAGTTTCCTGTTCTCATACTTTCTGATCTCAAGTCCTGGTTTGCTGGGGTCCCAACAAAACAGCATGGCTGGTCTCTGAGCAGCACATTGACCTTCCTGAGAGAGGATGTAGCAGAAAGTAAATTTGGAAGGGGTTGGAGGAGAATCAGTTGTCCCCCTAATAGGCTACAGGGGTGTTCAGCTACTATTTTGCATAACTCTGTTACACTCCCTTTCTCCCTGCACCTCTATCTCCCCTCTGGTGACACTCAGCCCAAACTTCTCCTTTCAGGACTCTTCAGCATTAAACCTCAAAGCTCGAATGTGTGAAACCCTGAATGTCAGTGTGAATGGCAGCTGTCAGTCAGTTTCAGACAGAACATGCCACACAACTGTCTGAGTGAGCAAGCTATCAACGTACACACAAACAGTACTGGAATATTTTTGAAGATCACCATAAATAAATCCATCAGGCAGTAAATGTAACTATGTTCTTTATACAGATTTCCCCATCACATTCCTCTTCCATATTTTCCAAAGCAAGGCTTCAACAGCCCTGATATAATTCTCTATCTTAGTGCAAACACAGACACTTTCCCCCTCTGATCTCACGGCACAGATTTCTCTTTATAGCCTGAGCTCACAATGGCAAGTGTGTGACCTGGATTCTCCAGGGTCTGAGGAATATGGCAGCCACTCAGCCAGTTCCAAGCCCTCCTCAGCAAAATCAGACCCCCAAGGTCCATCTAGCAAGTCAGACTCTGTGGTTCTGAGTAGCTGTTCTCTGTGCCCCAATGTGCCAGGAGCAGATGGTTTCTCTTTCGGGCAGCAACAGGAGCTGTCACCTTGCATATGTTTCTAGTGGATTCTTACAAAGATCATTTCTTTGCCCAGTGCTATTTTACATTTGTATCAATAACATGGAAGAAAACGTCAAGTCATCGTTGATAATGTCTGCAGGTGACACCAAAATTGAGGGATCGGTAAATAGTGAAGGGGGGGGTCAATGATACAGCGCAACTAGATAGCTTAGCAAACCGGGTGCAAGCAATGAATATGTGTTTGAATATGGCTAAATGTACAAAGATTGCAGGCTGTAGTTACGGGGTGGGGAGTCTGTCCTGGGAATCAGGGACTCCAAAAAATCTGGGGGCCATAGTGGATGATCAGCAAAACAAACAAGGAGTCCCGTGGCACTTTTAAACTAACACATTTATTTAGCGCATGAGCTTTCATAAAAAAAAATCCCACTTTGTCAGACACTTTGAAGATAATGGATGATCAGTTGAACATGACTTCACAGCATGCACTTGGGACAAAAGAGCTAATACTGTCCTGAGGTGCACAAACAGGAAACTCAGGGGCTATTTTACCTCTGTATTTGGCACTGGTGAGAAAATTGCCAGAATAGTGTGTCTAGGTCTGGTGCTCACAATTCAAGAGGAGATGGGTCAAAGAAGAGCCAACAGAATGATTGAAGGATTCACAACCATGCCTTATAGTGATTGAACTCCTTGAGTCTATCTATTTAGCTTAAAAAAAAAGGTCTTCATCACAGTCTGTAAGTACTTACATGGGGAAGTGATATTTAGCAATGGACTCTTCAATTTAGCCAAGAAAGGCCCAACACAAACCAATGACTTGAATTCGAAGCTAGACAAAGACTGCAAAATACGCCATATATAT
Source organism: Pelusios castaneus (assembly GCA_007922175.1). Taxonomy (NCBI): domain Eukaryota; kingdom Metazoa; phylum Chordata; order Testudines; family Pelomedusidae; genus Pelusios; species Pelusios castaneus. The sequence continues at coordinate 4,503,747 of ML685811.1, forward strand.
ATTTAACGGTGAGAGTAATTAACCACAGGAACTACTTAGCAAGGGTCATGGTAAATTCTCACTGATGATTTAAAAAAACAAGATTGGTAATGAACCAATGTCTGACTTGCTGCACAATGCAGGCCACAGAACTTCACCCACTCCTGTAATAAATCCACACTGTAAAACTGTGTTATTGAAGTCCTCAAATAATTATGTAAAAACTTCAAGGTACAGAGAATCCACCAGCAAATGACCCGGGCCCCATGATCTGCTCAGGGAATTACATTGTGATCTTCTAATTTGATCACCCTGTATTAAAAAGGCCATGGATTTCCCCAGTGATCCTTTCTCACTTTAGAATGTTAAAGCAGACCTTGTAGGCCTCAAACTTGCCCAGTAACAGCATATCTTCTAGAGAAAGGAAGAAATGTAAGACAAGAATGGAATGTTGTAAGAGATAAGGCAATTCGTCTTGTGACCCTGCCTTGACTCTGTCTCGTCTTTTTTTTTTCTTTTCTTTTTACTGAGACTGTAATTTTCCACTCGCTATGGAAGTACTCTGTATCCTCTATAAATATGACTGAAATCTGCCTGCGCGCAGAGCTCACTTGGCCATACAGGGGACACTCTGTCAGTTAACTGTCTCTCCCTGCAATTGCTTTGAATAAAGTGGTGCCTTGCTGAAACCTGATAACAAAGGGTTAAGTTTTTTGCTTTGACAGGAATCTATGAATCTTACTTTGAAACCTGCATTGAAAAAGTAGGGTAGACATTATAACATAGGGAGGCATAGTGAGATGAGTGGCTAATCTGTAGCAGGGGTCACTGTAAGAGAGGTTCAAACGGCTCAGCCTGAGAGAAGTGACAGAAACACGTTCTCCTTGGACACAAGGGAAGGCCTCCATTCTTCTTGGAGACTGATTACATGTGATTTTCATTTCTGAAGTTTTGGGTAAATGGAGCAATGATGTTTCCATAGGAAGCTTTATACTCAGGGCCAGGACTTTTGTTTCTTTTCCTTAGCCGATCCAACCGACCACCGAAGTCTGGCCCCATGCCTATAATCTCCCAGCCCACCTTGTCACAGTGTGTGCCAGCCTGCACACCGCAGGAAGACCAGGTACTGGTCTCTGTACCAATCCACTCTTTATTTCAAAGACCTTGTAGGCATGGATTTGGGGTGGCCCAAGAGTGATCTCCTTGCTGAACTGCAGCTTCCTACTCCATCATGTGTGTGCTAAAGCTGTTTAAAAAGTAGCCACACAATTTTTGGTTTTGTAATGGGGGAAGTGTATTTTTCCCTCTTTTTTTCTTTCTCAAAAGCTGGCTGAACTGTATCCTTCCCAGAAGAGGGAAACACTGTCAGACCTGAGTGTGGACACACTCCCCCAGTCTGAGATGCTTTTTCTACATTCAGGAGCTTGTATGGTGCCAGTGGCAAACAATGCCCCGGGCTGCATTCACCATTGCTAGGAGCTCTTGTGTAGACAGGTTTCTGTCTGGCCACTGTTCTCAACACTGTGCCAGGGAGACTTGATCTAGGAGGCTGTAACAGCATGGCAGCCCCTCTCATGAACCCAACTTCTGGCTGGCCGTGTGGGCACATGTCTCCATTTATGGTGACCCCTTCCAGCAGTTTCTCTGGCAGTCTCTAGTCACTTCACCTTTCAGTTGTCACACATTGTACAGGACACAGCTCAAATGCACCCCTTCCCAGAGACCTGCCCCAAGGCCACTCGGTCTTTATGCAGTCTCAGAGTCTTTAGGCAGTCTCAGCCCTGGTACAGAGCCCCCCCCCCCCAGGGTTTCATAGAAGATGAGGGTTGGGAGGGACCTCAGGAGATATCCCATCCAACCCCCTGCTCAAGGCAGGGCCAACCCTGAATAAATCATCCCAGCCAGGGCTTTATCAAGCTGGGCCTTAAAAACCTCTAAGGATGGAGATTCCACCCCCTCTCTAGGTAACCCTACATTTCTTTTTCCTGGGAATCAATGATTTTGCCTTTCTGGGTTTTTTTCTGGCCCCACATGGGCCACTCAGTAGTTCAGATTCCCTTCTGGGGGTTTATCACTGTTCAATTGTAGGCTGTTCCCCCAGGCCCAGGAACCATAAGAATAGCAGTCATGTGTTACCATGTCCCTTTACAAAATTGTATCCATTTCCCTGGGCCACTTCCCTGCAGCCCCAGCTTTCACCAGAGCTTCACCCTTATCTCAGGGTTCTTCTATGTTCAGGCTTAGCAGCCAGTCAGGAGTACTTTTGCACTCGCTGCTGGCACTGAGCTGTCCATAGTGCTTCATTTCCCATTAGTTAACAACCAAGCCAGGAGCTCACTCCATATTCAATTACTCCAAGGAGCTGATTTGCACCACAGCACCTTTTATACTAGCTTGCAACCCTCTGATTGGCTAGCTTTTTGCAGCCTCCTCTCTAGGTCATGGGGAGGATTTAGCTTCACTGCTCCTTTCCTGAGACAGATGTGATGGGATCTTGAGTCCTCCAGCAGGGACCATCTGGACCTAGTCCACCTGTCATAGACGGCCACTGACATGTAAAAACAGCTTCTGGAGACAAGAATTCTGCCAATAGACTGCTCCCAGCAGCACTATTTCACCAGACATTTGGCTGCTTTTGCTGGTATGATGGGTCCTCCCAGCATCCGCTCAGACTGGCCAAAGATGGGTGGCATTGTGAGGAGACAGTCTCTCTGCAGTACAGTGTGCTGCCTTGTAGGGAACATTTGTGGTGCATTCTCCTCTCAGGGAATTAAGGGTCAAGTTCCCACATTTCTCACCTTTTCCTCCCATGACTTTCTCTTTTTTTTTGCTGTGCTCTTTGAAAGTTTCACAAGGGTCTTTGCTCCATCCTATAATCTACTCTTTTTGGCAATGTTTTTCACTCGTTCTGTCATCTCCCTGCAAAAGACATGGGTACCAAATGGACCAGCAGAGCAGTTTTCTCTGGTTTAAAGACAGGGAACCAAAGTTTTTCGTTTGCTCCATTTTCGATGCGACTCCTGTCAGTGTCTCTAGTTTAGTGGTTTTCAAACCACGGGTCAGGACCCAGTACGCAGTCACCGACCTTCAGGTAATAAATAATTACCTGCTGCCATGGCCAAAAGATTGGAATGCATTGCTGAGAGATGTAATTGCTGGGTCATGGGCATAAATTATTTTTTTTCAACTGTGTCCCGAGAAAAAAAGTTCGAAAGCCATTGCCCTGATTCCTTTGTTAAGGGGAAGGGCGACTATCCAGGGGTTCTGGCTAGGTCTGAGCTTTGCAATTAATACTCAGGACTAATCCAAACCATGGCCCAACCCAGCTTCTGCTGCCGTAGACCCTAGCAACATTCCCCAGAGGTGGAAAGTCCTCTGGGGACAAGGTGAATTGGTGCCAAAGGGCTACACAGATTGTTCTTCTGTTAGCCTCCTCCAGGAGGAAGCCCCTACTCCCCAGAGCTTGGTTCTTTCTGTAAAAGATGAAGGGGAGGGGAGGCTGAGTGGTTGTCTTTGGTGACAACACTCCCATGATGCCCCTGGCTAAATCCTGGTGATAAGGCAGGGAACCCTCCTGGGGACAAAGGTGCAAAGTCCAATACCTCCCTGTGCCCATCAGCCACCTTATCTCACACACAGCCTTTGCCATCACACCAGCTGGGTCTGCACCCACTTGCCAACATGCCAGGGGGAAACGGACATGTCAGAGTGGCCCCATAGCACAAGCTATAATGGAGAGTGTGCGGGGGCTCTGAACCAGCGACTGAGTTCCCCGCTGCCCCTTAGAGGTGGCGCTGACTGAGCTGCAGGGGCTGGAGGCAAGGCAGGAGTAACTGCTGTCTCTGGGCACCCATTGTGTGAAAAAACCCAAAGAGTTTAATAGAAAACTGCATTTTTTTCCTGTGAACAAAGCCCCCTCTAGACCATGTCTGGGCCAGCCGTGCTGGTCTGGTTCCCAGCATGCCTGATAGAGTGGGCACCACTCTCATGTGGCCTATAATTTCCTTTGCTTTTTGTGCAGACCTGGCTCCATCCCTGCCCACCTCTAGCCCAGTTTGCACCCGGGCCAAATTAGCAATGCTGAAAATACGCAACAAGGATGCTCCAAGACTTAAACTACCAATTCCGGCAACTGCAAACAATCCAGTACATACTTCTGGAAAAGCCAAAATGTCACATGCTCCCGGCTCTCCATCCACGAGTGCCTATGTCAAGGTCCCTTCATGGCCTGGACTGAAATGCTTCCAGGTGTGTTCTAGTGACCAATAGAAAAGTGAGTGCGTGCATCTGAAACCGGGCACCCAGAGCCAGGGACATCAAGTAATTCCAAATCCTGCATTTGAGAGTAATCAAAACAAACAGAACAGTTACGATGAGTTACTTCCCCATCTTACCCACCTCTGCAGGTAGGGGAAAGCTCCATTGCGGTTCCCATTTTCACCAATAGATGGCGATAATAATGTCTCCTCGCACTGCAAGGAGGTGGGTGTGTACCTACATCTGCATGTGGACGTAAAGCGCTACGCTTGCACAGGGATCGTCTGTCCACGTTTCCGATTACCTCCTGCTACATTTCGCAGTCCGACCTGCATTGTGTTTAAAGCCCATGTCATAGCCCAGCCCAGTATCCTGTCTATTGCTTTCATGCCTCTCCATTAAAGGCCCTGATAAAAGATCCATGTCTCTGTAGTCTGCCTGGGCTAAATCTAATGATCTCTCTTTCTTTTGTGCTGGGCAAACAATGTCTCTTTTTTTCTCTGTATTGATGCTCCTTTCCTCTTCTGGGGCAGAGCGGCCAAGTCACTAACAGCCCTGCCGTGCTGGCTTTTCTATGCTATCTCCCCAAGTCTGGCCCATTGCATTCCTGAAAGTTGTCCTATACTTTGCTTTGAATGCAGCAGGGAGGCAGAATTCCGCCCACTGTTCCCTTCTATTCTTGGCCCTCATTTCCCTCACCTCCCCACCAAAATCTGTTCGGCTTCTGAAGCTGGCTTTTATTTTCTGACTGCGATAAAGCTACTCTTCTGCGGGGGCCGTGATGCCACTGGATGTCACACTTCAGAGGGGAGCAGCGAAGCTTCTGGCTCAGTCCGTTCCCCCCCTCTCCCCCGTCCCCAAATTCAGAATTGAGTTCAAGGCCCTTGGTGAAGGGGCAGATGGATGTCTCACAGCTGGTGCCTTTGACCGGAGACCACTGTACGTCTCATGCAATTGCCGTTTCTTTAATTTAATTACTTGCTAACGTTGCTAAATTTAGGGGAGTTGTCAGTGGGGAATATTTATATGTATATATTAATCACTCTTAGGGCCTGGGATGATAGCTGGCTTAGACAACACACTTCACCCAGCTATTTGTCCCCCGCCACAAAAAGCACTGCACAATTTTTCTATCAACTAAACAAACAGATTATTAATCTGCTTCTCTAGCTAATTACAAGCAGTCATAGTACACAATATTATTTCTTCCCAAAATAATGGACAGCCCCGTCTCTGCACTGTCTAACATATCTCAGTCCAGACATCTAAACAAAGCTTCCTCTTCACTATGATTCCCTTTGGGGAACTAGTCATTCATCTGATGGTGCAGTTCATTGGCTCGGGTAACAGCAGGATTTCATCATTTGCAGTCCAGAGACATCTCCTGAATTATGGGAGAGGAGTGAAACAGGCTATGATGAGCAGAAACAATAAACCAAGGCCCGGCGTTAGCAGCAGCATCCTGGCTCCCTGAGATAGGCCCTCTGGAGCACATGTGCAATGGGGACGTTCTAACATGATACAAGATCCTATGTATCAGCATCAGCATCCTTTATTTTTCCGTTGATGAGATTCTGGTAGAGAAGGGTGACAGGGAGTGGGAGGGTCACAGCAGCGTAGGGAGGAGTAGTCTGCCGGAGAGAGGCTGATAGGCAACGGAGACCCAGATCATCTCTCAGTGCACTAGGGTCACTGGCTGTTCCCCAAGGGCTGTGTATGTCCTCTCAGGATTGGCAAAGAGCTCACAGATTTCAGAGGCCCAGGGCTGCAGCCTTTGGTGCTGGCATGTCAGCTATGGAGCCCTCAAGGCATGTTCCTGGAGGGCTTTGAATAGTTTCCTTTACTTCCTACCCTGACTGTTTGGTGGTTTCTGGGACCCTAGAGTCCCATCATTCAGGAATAGCCCTTGGTAACCTTGAGGAGTCCAAGGAATGGGGCCAGCAGCAGCCAATTGTCAGACCACAATAGCTTGCAACAATTATTCACTCTGAGGGGAAGATGCCAGTCTGGCTGGAGCCTGAGGAGAAGGCATCTGGCTACATCTCTGCTGCCAAGAAAGGCCGAGGTGTGAGATATTCTTGGTGAAGAGAGCTGGTTAAAAGTGTTCTTTTTCTCCATGGAAAATGTTGATTATTTTTTCCTCCAGAGGAAATTCAAACACTAAAACATTCACCTATATATAGACCAGAAACTGAAATATGTTGTTTTTGAAATGTTGCCCCTGTGCCTCATGGGGATTGCAGTTTGAATGTCCCATGCTCCTGATCTCATCTGCATGGCATGCTTGCTGCTCAGACTACATCTCCCATGATGCATCCTCCTGGCAAGAAGTGGCAATGCATCATGGGAATTCCTTGCCTTGATGCATCATGGGACATGTAGTTCAGCCAGGGAGCTCGGCCCAGAAAGGAGAATGGGAATAGAATGCCCCTCAAACACAATGCCCACAGCAGCATTTCCAAATCCAAAGATTTCAGTTTTCAGACATTCAGTTTTAGGGTGGAAAATCATAATTTTCCTTGGACAGCTGACACTTTACGCTCTCTCTCTCTCTCTCTCTCTTTCTCTCTCTCTCATTTAATCAAAATGCCATTTTTTTTTCTTGACAAACAGTTTCAGTGGAAAACTTCTCACCAGACCCTAACTGTGAGGTTTTTTTGGATATGGCATTTTGGTCCCTTGCCGCAGTTAAACACCCTGCAGTCTCACCCTTCCCCCTACCTAAGGAGTGCTGGATTTTCAGAGGCAGGGAATTGATTTGCTGTTGGAAGAATCCAATCTTTGTAACTGGAATAGGGATGCTAAAGGTCCAGGAGACCACAGGATCAATGGCTGGATCTCTGAGTTTGCCCAACCACTGGCCTGGAAGAGGCCTGCTGAAGTGAGGCCACTTGGCAACCGTTTGCTGATCCCTTGTCTCCCTTGTAGCTGGCTTCCCTTTCCTAGCAGGAAGATAGGGTGGACCATCATTATTACAATGTATTGTTTGTGCGATGACAGTGGCTGTGGACCCATTCATAAACCAGGGCCGCAGTGTGCCAGGCACTGCACCAAGACATATCAGAGAGATGTTCCCTGCCCCAGAGAGTTTACACTCTAATGTAAGCCCTACGGGCTGACCCCCAAGGTGAAGGCAGCTCACTATTGACCCCTGCTGATGAATAGAGAGAACACCAGGGGGACAGGAGTGCCAGTGGCTGGGAGCTCTCTGTCAGGGCCGGGGGGGGGGGCGGTGCAGTGGGATTGACTGAATGGCCTCGTTTTATGGTTCTATTATGTGGCATTTTGGGGCATTTGGGTTAAGTTTTGAATTTGAAGCCAATACAAAGCAGGGAGATGGAGGGAGAAGGGATGAGACACCCAGTGTGATGGGGTCACTCTGACCAAGACCACAGCCAAGCATGAGTAAGAAAGGGTCCGTGCACAGAGAGGAGAAGAGGGGAGAAACTCACTGTTTTCTGTTGAGCCCGCTTCTCTGGGGCTGAGGCTAGGTGCTGCTGCTCCCTCTCGGAAGAGCTCCGAGGTGATGGATGGCACAGGGCAAAGGTGGCAGATGGAGCTGGAGCAGCTGTGCTTTGCCTGAAGTAACAGGAACATCAGGAGACACTTTGAGGAAGACCTCCCTATCCAGCAATTAGAGTCCCCAGGACAGTCCAGGCCATGATGATCCGCTAGAATCCTTGGACTCCACTGCCCCAGGACAGCTAGCCATGTGTTGGGGAGCTGGGCGATGGAGAGGTGGCTATGACATCAGCCACTCACAACCACCAGGAGGACTTGGGTTGGGACTATTGTTAAGATACCTCTATGGGTGAGTCTACACTAGCAACTTAGGTCGATTTACGTATGTTTAAGTTGACCTACACAAAGCCGCATCCACACTCGGCTTTTATTAAGTCGACTGAAGCGTTTCCTTAAGTTGACTTAGTAACACCACCTCTGATGGTCGACTTAAGCCTTAAGTTGACCTCTTAAGTCAACTTAAAGCCGGTGTGGACGGGGAATAGTGCTAAGTCGACCTTATCAAGCCAGTGTGGATGGCTATGTCTACTGTTAGGTCAACTTAACAAGGTCGACTTCAGTTGACTTAAAGTGTAGCCACTCTGTTCAGTCGACTTAATAATGTCGACTTAAAGTCAACCTTGTTAAGTCGACTTAACAGAGTCGACTTAACTTTACAAGTGTAGACATAGCCTATGAGTCTTGCCTCATAGAATTTGTTAATTTAATAATTGCTGGCTTCTCCAAGTTCATTCGGTAGATCCCTGCTTTCCCTCTCTCTCATAATAAAGGTCTCTTTGTTTTAAGCCCCTGGACTCAGTGGTTATGAATGGGTGGGAGGAGGGGAAAATTGCCTAGCAAGGGATCCATTTCTTGGTGTGGACTCAAGCTGGTATTAGTTGAATATGTAGTAGGACCTTAATTGACCCTTTTAGCTGCTGACAATGGGAGAGTGACACTAGATGAGAACTTGACATAAAACAGCTTCACTGGATAGCTTGGTTTCTTGTTTTTCCAGCACATCTTACCAGTGTTCGTAGGAGCTTCAGAGTTTCTGCTAAGGAGTTTTATGATTTTAAATGGAATCATTTCAAGTCAATGTTAATGAATAATCTAAAGGATTTCTCTCTCCTGCTGTCCTGATTACTTTAGTTTCTCTTTATTCCTGATGAATTTAGGCTTATCTTTATCCATGCCTAAAGCATTTTTGGCAGCTATTTCAGCCAGCCATGTACCTGGCCGGACTCTCTCTTCCCTTAATAGAATGGTCCTTAAGGATCTCATGAATTTGTCCCCACCAGCCAACAAGCTCTGCAGGACAGAAACATGCTTCTCATTGTGCTTAGAGAGGTTCCTTTTCAGCCTTTGGGGTCAGTTATCTTCATTTGTGGTGATGATGGTGACTTTCCTGGTCGTTATAACAATGGCTAAAGGAGATAAAAGTAGAACTGGACAATCTTTTCTTTTCTTTTCTTTTCTTGTGAACAATCAATTGCCTAAAATGCATTTTTCAGGACATCAGAAATCAGGCTGTGCTGAATTTGGCATAGGTTTTGCTGAAGAAATGGGTGGGCTGGTGGGAAGGAATATGTGAAGAAGTTGAAATGCTTTGTTTCCACTTGTACAAAATGAAAGGTTTTCACTTTTTGTTTGGAAACGGTGTTCCTTTTCTTTTCTTTTCTTTTCTTTTCTTTTCTTTTCTTTTCTTTTTTAAAGCTAACTTTAAAAAAAAGGTGAAAAACACCAGAGTGTAGAGGGGGATTGTTCCAAGTCAAATAGAACCATTTCTCTTCCCCTCTCCCTTTCTTTTCCGTTTTGCTCCAGAACCAAAAATTCAGTTCTTTGCTCCCCTCTAGCTACAAGCTGTAAACCCTCTTTTCAGGATTTTTCATAAAGATCAGCGACCTTGTGTGTCAGGCATGCCAGTGCAAAGTGGGTGTGGCACACTCCTGTTCTGACCTGGAAGTATTTTACACCCGTTTGTGCACTCATTTTGCACACTCGAGTGATTTGAGCCCAGGCTGCTTTGTCTGAACAAATCAATGTGTTTGCCACTGGGACTTTGGAAGCTTCGTGATCTATGATAGCAGCTCAAGCTGTGTTGCCGTGTCTGAATGTGAAAGGGGCGATTTGTTATTGATTGAACGGAGCCATTCAGCAAATCTCTTAGGATCCTTGTGGCTTTGGGGGAGGCCAGAAGCAATTAAAGAATTCAGACCTGTTATGGCTTGGAGGAAGGGTCGTGCTGGGACCCCATCGAAGCTCTTTCCATGGCAGTAGTAACCCTCACAGTCCATCTGCTAGGAAAATTGGGAAATTGGACTCCCCCTGCAGTCCAGCCCAGGAGCCTGCCCCTAGAAGAGAACGGGGAGGTAGATGCCTGAACTGCAGTTCCCATGAGGCACTGTGGCAGCTCAGGGGGATGCAGGTTGCCAACGAACTAACCCAACATGAACTGGAATATTTCCTTTGGGTTTTCCCCATGGAACTTTACATTTTGTGTTCTCCAGTGAAAAAACCGCATTGATGGAAAATTCCCAATCAGCTCTATCGTCTCCCTCCAGGCCTTCTAGCTGGCGTGCATAACATTGTATCTGGAATTCCACCTATGCCATGTCTACCAAGCTCCCTTCCTTAAGTGCCAAATCCTGCTCAGTCATGCCTCAGCTCAGGTCCCCTGGGGTGGAGTCCCTGTTGTCTGTAGTGGGAACCACTTCTAAATAGATTATTCTAGAGGGTGGGAAGAACCGATGGCTGCTTAAAGGAAGGGAAAGTGTTCTACCACTTAGTCCTTAAGGGGTCTTCACAATAGCCCATTGCTGGCTTTATTGCTTTGGATGATCTGTGGCAGGGCTCACAGCTTTTGCCACATAGCTCTGGAGCGCTGGGAGCATCACGGTACGTAGATGGACCGTAAGGTGGATGGAAAACTGGCTAGATCAACAGGCTCAGTGGGTAGGAATCAACGGCACAATGTCTGGTTGGCAACCGGTAACAAGTGGAGTGCCCCAGGGGTCGGTCCTGGGGCCGGTTCTATTCAACATCTTCATTAATGATCTTGATGATGGAATAGACTGCGTGCTTAGTAAGTTCGCAAATGACACCAAGTTGGAGGGAATGGTAAATACTCTGGAGGGCAGGGACAGAATCCAGGGAGACTTGGACAAATTGGAACACTGGGCCGAAAGAAACCTCATGAGGTTTAACAAAGACAAGTGCGAAGTCCTGCACTTAGGACGGAAAAATCCCATGCACTGCTACAGGCTGGGGACCGATCGGCTAAGTAGCAGCGCTGTAGAAAAGGACCTGGGGGTTATGGTGGACGGGAAGATGAATATGAGCCAACAGTGTGCCCTTGTTGCGAAAAAGGCCAATGGCATATTAGGCTGCATCAGTAGGAGTATTGCCAGCAGATCGAGGGATGTGATAATTCCCCTCTATTCGACACTGGTCAGGCCGCATCTGGAATACTGTGTCCAGTTTTGGGCTCCCCACTACAGAAAGGATGTGGACAAATTAGAAAGCGAAGGGCAACAAAAATGATTAGGGGGCTGGGAAACATGACTTATGAGGAGAGACTGAAGGAACTAGGCTTATTTAGTCTACAGAAGAGAAGACTGAGGGGAGATTTGATAGCAATCTTCAACTACTTGAAGGGGTGCTCCAAAGAGGAGGGAGCTAGGCTGTTCTCAATGGTAACAGAGGACAGAACAAGGAGCAATGGTTTCAAATTACAGCTGGGGAGGTCAAGGTTGGATATTAGGAAAAAACTTTCTCACTAGGAGGGTGGTGAAGCATTGGAATGGGTTACCTAGGGAGGTGGTAGAATCTCCATCTTTGGAGATTTTTAGGGCCCCGTTAGACAAAACCCTGGCTGGGGTGATTTAGTGGGTGTGGTCCTGCTTTTTAGCAGGAGGTTGGACTAGATGATCTCATGAGGTCCCTTTCAACCCTATTATTATATGATTCTATGATTTCCTTCCTTGTGCTACGCATGGGCTAATTCTCCAAGGCCCAGGCCATGGGCCGCCCACCCTTTAGAGAGACTCTTCCTTCTCATGGCTGGGCGGCACTTCCCACTAACCTGTTTTGTTCTTTTGATCTTCCCTCATAACGGGGTCCCTCCAACCCCTGATCTCTACCAACTTTCCTTCACGGTCACTACACTGGAAGATCGCTCTGGCCACAAGAGGCCCTGAATTAACATCACCAGTCACTCCCACGCTGCACAAAGAGGGGGACCGTCTCCCGGGACATGAAGCCTCCGATTCCTGCAGTCTCGAGCCACTATGGCCCGCTCTGCTGTGACGTTGCCCTGCCAGTTCCTGCCTGCATTGCTGGGCTCACAGACATTCTCCCTGCATTCCCAGTGCCTCTCAGTTTAATATCATCTGGGAAATACAGTCATGTCCTGACCCCCCACCCTCCATTGCCACATTGCCCTTCTGCCAAACAACGACAGAGTTTGTCACTGGAAACACCAGGCTGTTCCCTATAGGGGACCCACCCCCCTTTCCTCTTGAGGGGCTTGGAGAGGTCTTCTCTCCTCTAGTTCTACCAAGGCTAGAGGACTGGCTTCCTCACTGGTAATGCCTAGTCTCACGCTCTCTCCTTGGCTGTTGGATTTTCATTGTCCTGTAGGAAAGGGAGAACCCATAAAAATAAATCACAGGAAATCAGGGGAGGTGAAGGGGGCAGGCTGCAGGTTCCATAAGCACCTCGTAATGCTGGGAGCCAATCCAGCTTGTTCAGAAAAGTGTTGTGTCTTAGATCCTTGTGGTATTGGATCTGTTGCCCATCAGTGTATTGCATGGATCTGTCAGGACCCCCTTCAGAGTCATGGTTAAGAGACTGGGTGACTAACCCTGCACAGGCCCCAGACAGGGCTGTTTTCAGTATTAACCAGCCCTGCAGAGTGGCTGTCCAGGCACAGACCCATCATCTGCATGTGAGCAGATGGAAGTGGTGAGTGCTGGCCATTCTCTTCTGGAGCTCCTGCCTTGTTCAAGCCACAGACCTCTGCTTCCCCCCTGTTGCCCCAGAGGGCTCAGTCTAGGAGAAGAAGAGGACACATGAAAGGATTCCCAGTTAAGACATAAACAGGGTAAAGAATTTGAAATAAATCATTTCTTTGGTGAATTGTGTCTCCCCCGGTAATGGATTGTCTGGGAGCAGATTGCAACCTTCTCACATTGAGTCATTACTAGGGCAGTGAATTCCTGGCCTCTAGCTCATTTTTTAATTGGGGAGTGCAGAGGGTTTGGAATCAGATCCTTCTTGGCCAGGTGGTGTGCCTCTCCTCGCCTCTCCTCTCCGGCTTGTCCCCGATGTGCTGAATATGACTCTCCGAGTCAGACTTTGGTGCAGATGCTCTTACTTATGCAATAGAAATTCACTTCCGGCACGGTTCTTCAGGAGTTGTTTCAAATCTGCTGTTCCTGGGATCCCTCCAGGTGGGACACCTCTCCATGGCCCTCGGCAGCCAAACAGTCCTTTCTAACCGTCTGCTCTCTGAATACAGGGGGAAGGTGAGTCCCAAATGGGAGCAGATACAGTTCAAGGGAGGATCGGTACAAATTCTAGAGCACAGCCAGTGGAAAGAGGGTGCTAGATTTGCTGAGTGGTAGCTCACCCAGGTAAGGCTGGGCAGAGAGTAATTCAGCACCACCCCCACTGCAGAGGGGCCACAGACAAAAGGGCAGTGTCCTGGTTCCCAGAAGACTGAAGCTTCCCAGCTGTGAGTGGGTAAGGGGCTAGCAGGTGCAGTTCCCCACAGCTGAGCCATCTGAGGTCTGCATGGGATCAGCGGCCTCAGACTACGTGCACCAGAACAGCATGTTCACCACTTGCCACCACGGTGCTATTCGCAGGAGACCTTCTCAGATGGGCTCACTAAGCCATGACGGCCTTGCCCTGGAATAGGGGTGGTGTGGAGCTTCATGGCACCCCTTCATGGCAGACAACATGTGAGCAAGAGCATCATCCAGCACCGTTTGGGACACTGTGCACAGAAGGGGTGGTGAGGGATGTTCCTGTGCCTCTCTGGGTAGGGTCCACAGCTGTCCCTGCCTGTTCTGCACCTGCATGGGCCCAGGACAGCCTAGGCTGATGTGTCAATGGGCATCAGGTTCACTGCACATGTGTTTCCTGGCCTGGCTCCCCCTGAGTCTCGGAAACCATCAGCCTTGGGAGCAAGACTAGAGACCTCTCCCAGTTCAGCTAAGAGCCCTGCACAGAGTAACCCCGGTGGAGCTGCCAGGTTCTCAGGATCCCACTCTGGCTCCCACAAGCTCTGACTCAGTTGTCCTGCCACAGTGGAAGCAATTTGAGGAAGCTGGTTGATGGGTTCCTGGTGATTCCTATAGCTGACATGATCTAGCACGTGTATGGGAAGCTCAGACATTTCTGCTTACTTGTGTTTTCGGGACAGCACAAATTCATGGTGGCTCTGACCTCTCTCCAAACTCCCTTTGAGCAAAAATCCTAATGAGGCACCAAAACCCAGCAGATTCACTTACTAGACACCTGGATGAATTTGGTGGGCCCTTCCAGTGGGATAGGGGAGATTCCTGGCCTGTTCCATTCTGAGCAGTATTGCTGTGAAATGTGCAAGCTTTCTAGTGCAGAAGAAGGATGTGTCAGATGGATGTGATCATTGAGATGATTTATAGGACAGCCTCATCCCAATGACCCTATATCTCAGGCAGAAGAGGCCCCAAATCGGAGAGAAAATCACAGAGCAGAAAGTCTAAGGATATAACTCACCTTCTAGGAGAGATGCAATCCCAGGGAAAGATTTGGATGTGCAGGGAGACTAATGAACATGGCATGCCAAGGAGGGGGGTGCTTTTCTCTCTATGGCTTCTCCATTCAGATAAGGAAGAACAAAGGTCTGGCCAGGCACATCCAGCTCTTTTCTCAACCAACATGAGGATGCTACAGAAGGCAGAGGGCACCAAACACTCTAGGCAGGGACAGGGAACAAGCACCCGGCACAGTCAGAGACCAATTGGTGTGAGAACATCAGATGCACATGCGGTACGTGGAACAAGTGAAATGCAGATGATTCCCCAGCATGGTGCCTCCTGCTGGTGATCGAGAGCTGCTGCCAGAAACCGGTCTCACGGTGTGCCGCGCATGGTCAGCAGCTTGTGAACTGGGCAGCTGAGGCATTCATCAAGGTGTGACGGAGACTCTCGGGAAGCGTGCCCGGGTCCCCTCTGCTCACCACTGATCAGGACTCGGCGACAATGGAATCTGTGCCAGTCCAGCCCGGGTCACCACACTCCAGTGTAGGCAGCTCCAAAATCCAGCCTCAGTGAGGGTCCAACCTCTGCTCTGCCTGGAACTCCCTCTGTGAGAGCCTCCTCCCCTGGAGGGGTGTCAGGGAAATCCTCCACAGGCCAAGGCCCACCGGCCCGCTTTCCAGGCAGAAGGGTTTCTCAGCCAGTGTGGAAGGCAGAAGGGTTTATTAGCTCTCGGGCTCACAGCACAGAAAGACTTGTCTAGCAGATTAACTAGAGGTTAACTGCCCCCTTCCCACCCAGCCAGGCCAGACCCCCTTCTAGCTCCTCCCTCATCTTTTGTCTCTTTCTCAGGCTAGCTGAACACTGTCCCTTGGTCTTCACCTGCCACAACCTGTGTGAACTGGGTGGGCTGAGGGGACGGTTCCGATCAAGTCTGACTCCATGTGGCTGGGGAAGGCCCCTCTGCCCTCCAGTGGTCCCTGTAATAATCACACACCTGGGTCCCATCAATGGAATACATGAACAGAAAAGCAAGGGGAACTGAGGCACAGCACCTAACACCCAGAGAAAATCCCCACTTCATCACACAAGGCAAATATTTTCCATGGGTCTCTCAAGAGCCAGGAGGCCAGCAGCGCGGTTCTTCTCTTGGGAGAGGGGAAAATGACTCCTCTCTGCTGCACTGTGTTAATTTCCATTCCCTCTCCCTGCACTTTGCACCTTGTTCAGAGCCTGATTTACATAGCCGAGTGCTGGGTACAGGGGTGAATATCTTGAATTTGTAGTGTTCTCTCTATCTGTGCGCTACTCTCTCTCACACACACCTGGACATGCGTGCAGATTTGGTTTTGTTTCAAATTTAAATGTACGTTTTTTCAGCCTGACAGATATTGCTCCTATTGAAATCACTAACATAATATTTATAGGGATGGACATATGTGTCTCTCACCTCCTCCGGGGGACACTTGTTCACTTAACAGACACACACATCACAGCCACCAGGAGGTTTGCATGAAAGAAGCTCCCTTTCTTTAGCCGGCTGTCCATTCTCTTTTCTCTGATCTCTCATTGCACTCTGCAGTGTATTTATCTGTCAGTGTCAGGCCTTGGTTTTCGGTGTAGCATACCTTTAACTTGCTGAGTACAATCTGTACTCAGTGCAATCTTTCAAAAGAGACACACGTACTGTGCTCTCTCATGGGTGCTTGACTTTTGTTCTTTCTTGCTCTGTCATTCTCATACTCTAAAAATTAATTCTGAATGAAAGAGCTGATGCCTTTGGGCTCACTAGTGAGAAGGCAGTCGTGACCAATAGTGAAAAGCTGCCATCTGTGCAAGGAGAATATAATGCTGCCAGGTGCACCTCATCAGATTGCCTCTCCCCCATGTAAGGAAGCATTGTCTCCTTGTCCCAGAAGTTGGAGGAAGCTGGTTTTGGGGGATGGCATTGGCAGATTGTTTCACATTTTCTGGGGGCTTCTCTTGGTCATTGATGTGTTAACAGCTGAGACAGAGGATTTCTGAGTGCTTTTCACTGCCCCTCCCTGGGAAATACTCCCCAATCAGTCCCCTTCCCTCTCCTGATCAGTGTATGGGGGGAGGAGAGACAACCCCCCACCCCAAGAGAGTGATCCAGGGCAGAGATTGCATCATGCTCAGTGGGTCTGGAGAGAGTGGGCCCCCATCCATGGAGGGACTGTTAATGCCAGGAAACCAGAGGAACAGGGACCGTAGGGAGGTGGGTGGGGTCAGCTGAGCTATGCACCAGCAGAGAGCACAGGGTGTTTAGGAAAATCCCCCCCCCTTTCCCTTTACTCTGCATTCAACATCACATGTTGCTCATGCAACAAAGACCCATGCAGCATGGGTCAGTTGCCCAGTGGCTAGAGGGGCAGCCAGTGCATGGACAGAGGAGATGTTTCTTGGGGCAGGCTGAATGGGGAGTCCTCTCACTGTCAGCAAACAGTCTGTGTGCCAGATGTGTACAGCTGTGTGCCTGCCGTCCCTTGCTCAGCTGCAGCACATGGCAGTGACGGTGGGCAGACCAGCAGGATCCTGCAGAGACAAGTAGAACATTGGGGTAAAGTGTGCCTGTGACGAAATGCCTGAGAATAGGAATGCCACCTCGTCTGCTTCTTCCAGGATCAACCCTTTTTTTAGGTAGCTGTCCCGGAAAATCTCTAAATCTTTGCAGGGTGCTAGGAGGCCTGTTTTGTTGCAAGTCACCCTATTGGTTCCCCCAACCCCAGTGGCTTTTGTCAGGGGAGCTGGGGGCCACACTGTCTGGGAGCCGCAGGGAGAGATCAGCAAGTGAGATGAGAGAGCTCAGAGCCAGCAATGCCCAGTTTCTGCCATGCAGGAACTGGCTGCCAGAGGTGAGCAGGGTTAGTCCAGCCGGTTCTGCATCCTGTTTGGTGAGGTTCCTGCTTGAGACGCCTTGGGCGCTGGAACCATCGCCTGGGTGTGGGATGGAAAGGCAGTGCCCAGAGCGGGGGAGGCAGATGTTTATTTTTTTGTACCTCAGAGGTGGAAACCCAACTCAAGCAGAGGGTGCCCGCAGGCAGGAATGGAAGGGACAGGCCATCTGTTTGTACAGCACTGGAAAAGGGCATCTGCCTTGCACTGGTAAAAATGGGATTAAAAGGGTCTAGGCGCTGCAGCCAATGGGCAAGGACAGCAGGGAGCCAATCAGAGGCCAGGAGCCTGGTATAAGAGGGAGCTGCAGCAGCCAGGGGGTTGGTCTATCCCGGGGCTTGATCAGGAAGGTTGGCTGCCTGGCGGGCTGGAGGAGTTAGCACCCTGGACAGCTCAGTGGCTGACTACTGGGAGCAAGCGAAGGCCGAGGCCCTGAGGTAAGGGCAGACCTAGTGCTGAGGCTGTGAGGAAGTGGCCCAGAGATGGACTAGAGAGATGTAGCCTTGAGCTGAGGGTCTGTGTGATACTGGGCTGCATGGAAGTGGCCCAGGGAGTAGAAGGACTGTAGGGAGGCAGTGGTGCAGAACTTACTCCACACAGGGTCCCTGAGCCGGGGCCTGGAGAAGTGGGTGGAACTGGGTCCATTCCTGCTCCCCCAGATTGCCAGCGGATTGGTGGTGGACTTATGGTGGCCTTGAGGGAAGTGTGTCCATGCCAAGCAAATAGGACTTTCCCCCAAAAGGAGGGTGTATGGGTAGGTTCCCAGCTGGAGGCCTGAGCAGATGGACTAAAAGTGACAGAGCACAGGCTGCGGATGTGGTTGCCCAGTTGAGCAATTCCCTATTAACATTGCCAGGAGGTGCCTGTACAGTGGGGAGAGTGCACCCCGTCACACACACCAAGCACTAGGTGTTATGGTAATACACATGAACAATAATCATAATATTCATTTATTTTCCCATTTAAACAACCGCTCCTCCCTGGTCCCCCGGCTTTGTTCACATGCCATCTCTTGTACGCACCGGCAGCACTCTGGGTTGGGGATTACCGATTTGTTCTGTGTTTGTGCACACAACGGAGTCCGGGGCCATGTCTAGGGCTCCTTGAAGCAATGACAGTCAGTAATCATGAGAGAGAGAGAGAGCGATTCTTTTATTATACAGAGGCAGAAGCAGCAGCACTTGGCAAACACCCTTCAAGTTGAGTGCTTGCGGAAGTCTCTGGCTATGTTTGCCATGGGCGTGGAGAATGCACAAAGGGACGTGAGCCGTGCGGTGCCATGTGGAGCAAAGGCACAAACGATTGCCTTCCTCAGAGTATTTCTGAGCCCCAAGGTCACAAGCCTGCTCTGGCTCTGACCATCAGCAGGTGCAGAGAGAAGGTAAAGCCCATGCAAGGTAAGGCAGGCAGCCCAGTATTCCCCTCACAGCGCTGGTGCAGCCTGGAGGAAGAATTTGGTCACTTGTATCCAGTGTGGCTCCAAGACACAACAGCACGTGTGACGTGGATTGGAGTGGCACTGGCCAACCAGTGGAAACATAATCCACTGGGGTGGCTGTTGTGACAGAAAGAGGTCAGTTCTGTGGCCTTCCCTCTGCTACAGCCCCCACTCATTCCCAGCACTGCAACCAGGATTAGCAACAGGACCCCTCTCCTACAAGAGCTCCTCATTCAGCATGGTGGGGCTGAGCTCTGCATAGATGGTTTGGTTCTTGAATCATTGTGGTGGCAGGGGGCAAGTCTTTACTCACCCATGAATGTTGTGAGTTCCCCCGGTGCATGCATTATGCTGGTGAGAAGATACGGTTCTATATCCCATCCCCACCTCTACTGTGTCTTCAGTGCCCTTGGATAGAAAGCCTGTCTCCGAAATGCCGCCGACTCTTCTGTTCCCCAACTGCACCCCAGAGCTTCTCCTCTCCTACAAAGGGTTTAAAAGAGCACATAAACAAGGAAAAGCTTGCAAATAAAGCCCAAATTCCAAAGGAAAAGAATTTATCTAAGTGTGATTAAGAATTAAGAAGAGATGAACATATAATTATCCCGTGAAAGCAAGGTGTCTCCTGGAGATTGAAAACACTGGCTTCATTCCTAAAGCAGATGAGCCGCACACTGGATTAGTTACTCGGAAACTGCCAGTCACCCTGGATTTCCCAGGAGTCAGCCACTCAGGAGCCGCCTTCCCATTCACCCATCCACTGCATACACAGTTCTTTGCCCAGTGGGGATGGGGCAGCTGTAAAGTCCGGCACCGCAGACATAAGAGGCGAGGCTGTCTCTTTATCAGCAATTGGCAGCAAGTCTGAGAACTAGCTATCTCAGGGGATTTGGGCTTCCACACTTCAGATCCAGCCATGTCAAGAGCCACCGAAAGCAGTTGCCATCTGATGGCCATTTGGTGACTCATGTACTGTGAGTTTTGGGTCTCGGCCCACCCCTCCCCGTGTAGGCATCTACTTGGAAAGTCTTCCCCTGAGAATACTGATGCTCTCCCTCCATTTCAAGATGAACCTTTCAGAAATATCAGTTGAGTGCAGCCAGTTGCCTTGCTGAGGGCCCCTGCATTTTTCAGGTGTTGTGACTGTCACCGTGGACGTTAATTCCTTTGCTAATTACCTTTGTCATCCTTAACCCGCCCTCCCTCCGGGCCATACTGGCATTGCTGCTGTTTTACGGACAGTAAGGTCTCCATGTTTGGTGTGCAAGGCTATGTACACAGTACATCGGTTGACCCAAGATATGTCGTTCGGGGGTGTGGACAAGCCACCCTCCTGAGTGACATAAGTTACATCAGTGTGGACAGCGCTATGTCAGCGGGAGAGCACCCCACCGTGACATCACTACCACCACACAGGGGGACTGGAGCAAGCAGGTCAATGGGAGAGCTCTCATCCATCAGCTCAGAGCATCTGCACTAGCAACGCCACGGATCCCTTTCTTTGCTGCTGGGACAATTCCTGGTTGGGGTTCCTCAGCCAGTGCTGGGAAGATAGCC
The DNA here is from genome assembly GCA_007922175.1 of Pelusios castaneus. Taxonomy (NCBI): domain Eukaryota; kingdom Metazoa; phylum Chordata; order Testudines; family Pelomedusidae; genus Pelusios; species Pelusios castaneus. The sequence goes on from ML685811.1 coordinate 4,524,141, forward strand.
AATCCTGCTCTGAAGCAGGAACATCGGTGTTTTGTCACAATGCTTCTGAAGTAAATCCTGGCAGGGAGCACAGGAGCTAAAGCTGGGTTGCCCAACCCATGGCCTGTGAGCCAATGCGGCCCACTGAAAGCCTAGCCAGCCGTGTGTACCACCTTGTACTGCATCAGCCAGGACTTGGGGGCAGAGATGGGTGTGGGAGATCAGCCACTTCTGGCGGGAAGGGGTGGCTACTACAGGGGCACGCTATGCAGCTTGGGAGGCTAACCCTCCTTTCTGCCCGAGGTCTGCCTCTCCCACTCATGCTGGCCAAACCTGGCAGGAACGCACACCACGCCAGCACCCCTGGAGCCTGCACCAGGCAGCTACCACAGCCAGCTGGGGTGCTGCTCTGTGCAGTGTGGCTGCTGCCTGCTAGAGCCTGGTTAGGGGAAGCACCTTGCATTTCCATCCAGGCTGGCTGCTGAGGGCAGGGGCCATGTGAACCAGAGCTCCCAGTTCCCTCTTTCTTCCTTCCCCCCATTTCCAAACCAGTTCATTTGGGTGCCAGTGTGGCAGCCAGCCTGGGACAGAGAAGGGAAGCCACTTCCCCCAGCCAAGCCCTTGCAGGAAGGAGGGACGAGGGTTGGAAATGGATCCCCCTCCTTTCGCCGAGTTGCCAGGGAGAGCAGCCAAATGGGCAGTGGAGCACAGGGGGAAAAGCATACAGCCACCCGCTCTGCCCTGTAAGTGGAGCAGGGCGTGGGAAAAGCGCAACAGCCACGGGCAAGGGGGAGCCATGAGTCACATGCCCACTTACATGTCCTCCTCCGAAACTCCCCGGCCTGCCAGCACCCACCAACAAAAATAAAAGTTGGCACCTGCAACCCCACTGCAGTACCCACCCTCATCCCAAACTTTCTCACCAGGCCCCAAGTGAGAAAAAACTTGTAATGTGGCCCCTCACCCTAAAAGGTTGGTCACCCCTAGGCTAAAGGTAGGCGAGGCAGTGGGGGATGAACAAGCTTTCCTCTGCCAACCTACTGCAATGCAAACTCCCTGCTATGCCAGTCCTGAGCTCCCCACAGCAGCTCTTCCAATGCATGTTAATCTCAACCCGCAACACCCCAGCACTCCAGTTCTGCTAGTCCTTGACCCTCATTGGCGGCGTGCCTGCTCCGTTGATCTGCCACTATACCTCATGACCAGCAATCCTTCCTTCTCCAGTCCTGCACTTCCTCACTGCATCTCATCCACTGGGCTCAGGCTCCTCAACCTTGACCTATAACAACTCTCTTCCATCAAGCAACTGTAGCCTCTCTCCAGTGGAGACCATCACCTTCTAACCAGGAGATGCATTTGCCTGGGGAATCATCTTGGGAAGTGGTGGGGCCAGCACTGGGGACAAAGACTGGACAAAGTCCTGAAGAATGGACTATAGGGAATAATCCTACATTTGCCAAGGCCAGGTGGTGGTCGTGGGGCCTACATCTCCAGCTTGGGTTACTCCTTTGAGCCATGTGGTAGTTTGCAGCATTAGAAGGAGAAGGGTAAATTCATTTCCCTCCAGGCTAGCCCAGACACCAGCAAAACCCCCTAGAAGTTGAAGGTTGGATGGTACAAGAATTCCTTCACCCTGCTGCCCTGCAGGTTGGCTGGCTCAGCTCAGCAGCCCCCAGTGGCTGCTATTCTTTGGGGTGTATGTCCATTCGCACAGGCACATGTTGTGTCAGCAAGGGGCACCCAGCCGGTGTGGGGTTAGATAAGAACAGGAGAGGTGTTGCTGTGGTCATGATGCTCATGTGAGTGACAGACAGACCAGCTCATGGCAATCTACAAGGAAGGAGGTGTGGCCAAGCACAGGAGCGTGACGGAGACGCATCCTCTTTTCTGCTCTGGATTCTCCACCTGGAAATGCTGCAGGACCGGGCTGGCAGAAGTAAAACTGAATCCACTGTGAGCAACAGCAGAAGGGCAGAGAGGACTCCATTGCACCTTGGCATGCCCAGCTGGAGGAAGCAGAGCTGGGATCATGGAGTCCAGGACCAGGACTCGACTCTCTGGACTGACCTCTGGGCTAGCACTAAGACCAGACCAACAGTCAAAAGTTTGGTCCATCCATCCCCATGATGGATTTAAGCCAACCTAACCCCCAATGTAGACATGCATTAGGTCTCCAGGAGAGTTCTTCCATTGACCTAGCTAGCTACCACCTCTCAGGAAGTGACCAGAGAACCCCTCCTGTCAGACTCCTTCCTCGTAAACACTCACCACTCTAAATGCAGACGTCCCAACACCAAGGTTATGTTTGCTCCAACGAGACGATGCCGATGGATCAATGTTGCTGTAGCTACGCCGGACAATCCATGTAGCACAGACTCAGCCGATGCCTCCGTGTTACATTGTTGATGGAAGCACTCTTCTGGTGACATAGCTGTGTCTACACTGGAGAGCTCATTGCTCCCCTGCTCAGGGAAGTGGCTTTTTCACGCCCCTGGCCATCATACCTACATCAAGTGAAAATTTAAGTGTGGACCAGGCCTGACTCACTTGAGTGGGTTCTGTGGTGCTCCAGAACTCCATCCGCTGGCCATCTGTTAACTGGGGTATTGGCTGGGGTTGCTGCATTTCTCATAGGCAAACATATGTATAGGGGTTCCATGTCTCCTTCTGCTCTGTTCCCCTTTCCCCCCAGATACAAGACGGGTATGGTTCCCTGTTCCCAAAGGTCTCCGAGAGCTTGGGGAGAGGAAAATCACCTGCAACAGCAAGCAAGGAGGTTACCTTTTGATATCCCAGCCCCTGAAGGAGACTTCTGGCCCTTTGTGGGGACTGGAGCCAGCAATTTTCGTCTTGTAGAAAAGGCCCTCTACAAAGCTGGCTCGCCCTAGTGGCCTGGCAGAAGGGGCACAGCGCCCAGGGTGCGGGAGGGGATGGATACTCCTAGGGCCTCTCTCGGGGGCTAGAAAGGCAATTGCTGTGGGGCCCAGCTGTCTGGGGATGACACGGATGAACCACTGCGGCCAGGCTGGCTTGTGCAGGGAGCAGAGTCAGGGCTAGACCGAGCACCCAGCATCTGCTCCGTGGCAGCAGGACCCCTGTCTTTCGCGAGGTTCCCAGGCGGGGGCTCCTCCGGGCTTTCTCCAGGGCACCTGCCCAGCAGAGCCGCGCTCCAGGCGGGCCGGGCCGGTGATGAGCCCGTCCGGGCCGGGGAGGTGCCGGGTGCCCCCGCTTTTCCCCTGTCGGCCTCTGCCCCCCTTCCCCGGCCGGCGGCGCCAGCGCCGTGCGCCCCCCTCCGCTGCGCTGCGCCCCGCCCTGTCCCCCAGCCGGGAAAGCCGATTCCTCCGCCCCAACCACATGATCCCATAAAATATCCATCGCCGCCTGCAGCCCGCCCGCCCGGCAGCCGTCCCCTCCCGCGCTCGGCTCGCAGGGACCCCGCGCCGCAGCCTCCCCCGGCCGCCGCTGCGCCTTTGGGGCGGGGACCGGCGCCTGGATGCGGACTCCGGCCCCGGGGCGGCTCCTTCCCCCGATGCGCCCGGGCTCCGGCTGAAGTTCGCCCGCGCCGCTTTGCCTGCCCAGCCGTGCCTGCCCCGACCCCTAAGATGAAGAGGGCGACCGCCGAAGGTAGGGGGGGGGCAACTTTGCGCGGCGCCCAGAACTTCCCAGCGCAACTTTCCGCGCCTGGTCGGACGCGGGGTGGGGAACCCGTGGGGCGCTCGGAGCCGGGTTTGGCGCCCCAGTTCCTCGGGTGGGGCGGGGGGCCGGGCGCTGTCGCTGGGAGGCGAAGCCCGTGTTCCCAAAGGAAGGAGAAATGCGACCCCCGCTCGGGGCTTTTGTGCCGTTGCGGGGTCCGATCGCTCGTGTGAACAGCCGGGATCCGGAATCAACCGCTCCCGCCCCGCTAGGTCAGGGCCCAGAAGGGCATCGGGCTGGCTGGTGTCCCCAGCACCATCTGGGCTCTCCTCTGTGTCCGCGGGGCTGGCAGCCCAGGCCGGGGCAGGGGGTGCGTGGAGGAGGCTGCGGGGAGGGGGGGGGGAGACGCGGTGCTCCCGGGGGGTCCAGGCTTGCTGGTAAAGGCTGACACCTCCCCGTGGCGGCTGAGATGAGGTGGGACGAGGAGGGTAGGGAAACTGGGGGCCGCCCCCCAAGAGCCGCCAGTGTCTGCAGGGGTGCTGGGGCGGAGAGAGCGGCCGGGTGTTCTCTGACTGCCCCCCACCCCTGCTCCGAAACGGGGAGCCTTGGGCTGGGCGCAGGAAGGAGGGTTCCACTCGAGCTGTTAGCCCGGGCCAGGGAGGGAAGGCAGGGTCAGTCCCCGCTGAAAATCACCACACACCAGAGTTGAGGCATTCAGCATCTCTGGAGCCATCCTGGGGAGTGGGACAAAGGGAAATCTACAATGCAAGTTCTCTTGACTTGGCAAAGTTTGCAAACGCTCGCTTCCATGGCTAAGGAGAGTGAAAGCCGGAACATGGCTGGGCAAGGGGGCAGAAAGAAAGGAAGACTGGCCGGGCTAGAGATGCAAGAAGCCAGCAGTTAATGTTTGGGGTGGGAGAAAGACAGGATTAGGGGGGTTATGGAGCATGCCAAACAAATGCATCATTAACTAATTGTTCCTCTGGCCTACACTGTATCATTTAAATGCCCATTAGCCAAAGGCAGCAAACTAGATTAAGGGGAAAATGTCTGAGAACAAACCGTAGTGTGTAGGTTAGGAATTGAATTGGTTCCACTGTGTGAAAAATCTCTGTGTATAATAAGCATTCAGTGCTGCTGGTCTTTCAGAAACCCCCCGTGGGCTGTTGCCATCCAAAGGAATAAAAGCTGCTCCTTTCACTGAGACCAGCTCTATTTCATTTGCTCCGAGGGCCCCAGCAATATTGCGGGCTATCTGGCACCTTGCATGGCTTAGCAGGGAGATGTCTGCTCGGAAGCAGGGCTTGGGGGCTTGACTCAGCCCCAGAAGGGTAGCTCACTGTGGAAGCCTGGCTTGTTCATCTCCAGTCACCTTGGGGGAAAATGTGAAACAAAGACCAACAATTTGAAAAGCATGTGCGTGTCCTGCAGTGTGTCCAGACGCCCAGGCGGCTCAGGGGCACTGCTGAACACAACCCACAGGTTGCAATTTTTAAATCGAGAGCTCTCAACCCGTGTTAGAAACTAGCCTTCGTCAGGCTGCTGGTCAAAGAAATCAGCGTGTCACAGCTCTCTCTTCGGAACCTGTCTCTGTATGTGCCGTCTCCAGAGTGCGATGTTTCTTCCTTTCTCTGAGTCACCTCGTTGTTTTCTTCGAAGCCACGATGGCTGGTTTATTTGCAATTCCCTAATGAGATATCCCAGCTCCTATCCAAACGGCGATCAGCTTCTTCCTAGAGTTTGAACTCTGTTTAGGTTTGAAACAGCCAATTTATTCAGGCTTAGGAGCAGCTTGCCATGGTGGCTTTTGCAGGGGACCCTTAGGGAACATTGGTGTTCCAGAAGTCACCCATTCCAGGATGTTTTCTGGCCCTGTGTGCAAATGGCCTTAGACTGGAATGAGTGGCTGTGTCCCGACCACCCTGTGGATTTGGCTGTAGCTGTTTTCCCTGCACAGACTCCTAGCACCAATCTGGGGGTAATGGGTGGGTTTTCTGCCTGCATATTGCCGGGAGCTGTTAGTGCCTGGGTAACATAGATCTAAAGAGCATGGCACATCTGTGGGTACAGCTGAAGAACCTGCTCAGAGATGCGTATGGCATGTTCTTTGCACCGTGATACCCACACCTCTCCCCCCAAGGAGCTCCCAGCACTCACGAGCCTCATGTGAAAACCCAGGACAGAAAATTGAATGCAGGAGATCAGCTACCACAGCTTTGTTTATCAAGCAGGGGCTATTACAGGAGAGTTCTGGCCTGCTCCAGCCAGGCCCTGAATTCCCTCCACTGCTGGCCCTAACGGTGAACAGGGAAGAGGATTATAAAACACCATGTGTACCTTGGAGGACGTGAGCCGCAGGATCAGGTCCTGGGGGAGTGAATTGCTGGGTCTGGTTCTTCTTTCTACCAGCCTTCACTGAGCCATGCAGCCTTTCCCAGAGTTTGCAGCTGTGTGTGGGGGGGTGTGGGGGCAAGGTGCCTTCTAAGCTGGAAACCCACAGCGGGGGCAGGTGGGGAAGCGAAGTGTTTGCTTTACAATATTTGTTCCCACCACGCCTTTATTAACACAGGCTCCGTTTACATCTCAGAGGGCCTGTCTGCCTATGAAATCCCTATTCTCTTACAAGAGCCCTCAATGGGGAAGCCATCTATTTAAAAACCTTTTATTCCACTGAGAAACGAAGCCTCGTGAATAAGTATTCATTAATGGAGGAGAGGAGCCACGTTTTCTTTCTCTGACCAGGAGGTAGCATTCATCAGCTCTTTATTTTACATTTGAGTTCTTTCAGAAGAGTTTTTATTACATAATTTGTCAGGGGGTTGGCATTTCTAAGGCTCTTCTTCCTACCCACTATGTACCATACTCTCCTGGAACCTAAAATCTTCAGGCCCACACAGGGATGGGGTACCTGGCTGTACAGAGGTTGTTTGATAAGGGATCTTAGGGTTGTGTGAGCCCCAATTCTTTGGTGTTGCTTTTTGCCCTGGTGGATTGTATCAGCACAGATGGTGCCTTACCCCTGGTTCGTTTGGCAATGCTTCCCTGCTGGAAAAGGCTGTTCTAGAAAATGATTTAATTAGAACTGGTGAGACAAAGAGCCGCGGTGACCCTCCGGACCTCTGCATCTCGTGAACAGCATGTTCCCGGGCTGCTTACCAATAAGAGGCAACCCTGTCTTCAAACTCTGCCCCCTCCTCCGTTAATTACCTGCACGCAGCTTGCCTTGACTGGGAGCCTCCCGGGAGCCGACGCAGGAGAAGATTGTAGGTGCACGAGTGCGTAGGGGAGGTTGGGAGGGAGCGTCTGGGCAGTCTGCAGTCAAACCAAGATCCTGTTCCCTTTTAGGCTGCGACACCAACCCCGCTCAACAGGACAAGCTGGGCTTTGTAGAACAGCGGTGAGGCGTTGTCTCCAAAAAGCTCTCGTATTCGGTCTCTGGAAATGAGGGCCGGGTCCCTATGTAATCCTGGTATAACTGCACTGCCTTCGGGGATTTACACCAGAGATGACTTTGGCCTTTACTCCTCCCAAAGCAATTGGCAAACCCAGCCGTCTGGCAGCATGTGGATTCTAGCTGCTCTGAACCCCCCAGGCTGGACCTACTGGCAACAGAGGGGTGATTGTTAAAATGGGGCTTCAGAAATTGTGGGCCCAAGCTATGCATCCCATGCTGGGGCGCTGTTGCTGCTATTTGCTGTGAAGTGTGTGTGATGGCAGAACCAGTCCAGAATGGCCATTCGCCCACACTCTGCAAAGGCCAGGCAGTCCCCCTTGCTGCATGTACCTGTGCACACGAGGGAGCCTGGGTGCATTCACGCTATGTGCAGCTGTGCTGGATGTTGGGGGCCACCAAGCAGGAAGCCCTGTGTCACGAGATGGACTGTTCCCACTCCTGAGCCTGCCGGGCCGAGGAGGGTTTGGATGGCGGATGTAGCCAGAATCCCTAATGAAGCCTGTGAAGTCGTTCCCCAAGCTCCGCTCTGTGCCAACTCTTTGTGTGGGGCAGCATCTCCTTTTTGAGTGGTTGCAAGTATGGCAGAGAGAAAGAAAGGAGTTGGCTTAATTAGGTGCGTACTCTCTTCCCCCTGGATTTGAAATGCTTTCTGCGGCTGTCGCCTTCATTAAGACATATCTCTGAGAGCCAAACTCCTCCTTTGATGTTCTAAAGGCATTTATTTACCCAGGAGGCACGCGCTGTGGCAGGAAACTCCGGTGCTGTAAGAAGCAGCACGGCCGTACAGGGGCCTATGAGCCCTGGGGATTGCACCGAGGGCTTGAAGATACTTGAATCCTGCAGCTGTGGTGTATTTCTTCAGCGTAGACACTCCCCACGTTGCCAGAAGGGGTCCTCCCATCGGTGTAGGCATTCCACCTTCCTGAGAAACAGTAGCTATGTCAACAGAAGAATTCTTCCATCCATCTAGCGCTGCCTGCACCAGGGCTTGGTTGGTTTACCTCCGTCACTCAATGGTGGGTGGATTCTCAGAGGTCGACTCAGCTACAGCAAACTTTTTTGCGTAGGCCAGGCCTGATTTGAGCTGTACTCTGGGGCTTCCACCGGCTGCTGGTGTTTGAGTCCTCCAGAATAATAAAATAAACAGCGCCAAGTAGGAAACGGAACATAATACAAACTCCTTCTCTTTCCACAATGAGGTCTGCACTTGGGTCTTACTGTGTTTGCTGGGGTCCTCTGCATCAGCTATATAGCCCAAACACTTGGTTAACTGCTGTGCTACTCCAGGTCTGTGCCGGTCGGTGATGCTCCAAAGATTCACTGCATTTTCCCCGGCCTAAAGCTGGAGGGACCCGGCAATGAGTGGAGTCCAGCGTGTACACTGGCCACACGCTACATCTGCCACAGAAAGACACCGCCTACACATGCAGGCTGCATATGCTTCGACCATGATTGGCATTGAAAGCCAGGATGCCTAAATGCTCTTCCTAGCTCCGCTGTGGACTCATCGGGACTTCACCCCTCTGTGCCTCAGCTGGGGTGTCTCCATCTGTAAATTCGGGGTGGTGCTGACCTGTCTCCCCTAAGGCTCTATGATGCACTTAGAGGCTCCTGGGCGAAGGGGGTGGAGATGGCCAAGATGGTCATTCAGTGAAATAGGTTATTCCAAAGGAGAATCCAAAGGAGAAGCAGGTGTGGGCGTGTGTGGGGACGTGTAGGTCCCTTCTTTGTCAGTGACATTCAAGTGTCCAAGAGTAACACTGTCTTTCTGTCCCAGGGACGGCCCTGGCTCAGCTTTAGATGAGTTCTGTTGCCTGCAGTCTGTCCTCAGAGGCCCAGGGCCTTACCGCACCGCTTGGCCTAAACAACAGCATCACCAGCTCCCATGAGATGTGTCCTCCACCCTCACCACTGCAGGGAGGAGGAGGTGGCTATATCTCACAGGCTTCCTCCGCCTTCTTGGCTCATGGCCCCAGGGTGGTGTGGCTGTACAAGGGGGAGGGGTGACCTTTCTCTTGGCTGGGCCAGGACTGTGGATGGTGAATGCCTCTGAGAGGACCTGAACACCTGTGCCAGCTGCTTCCCTCATCAGCAGGCCCCAGTGGCCAGTCTAGGGCCTGAGTCAAGCCTACTGGAGCTAAAGGGTGCCTGTGACTCAGTGGGCCTAACAGGGACCTGGGGAGTGGCCGATTGGGGAGGGCTCACAATGGCGGTACCTGGGTGAGGTCAGCTATGGGACTTTATAGCTTTTGGCAATTCTGGTCCTTCTTCCTCTGGCGAGTGTTGGACAGGATGTGGGGCCAGGTTAGAGATGACGGCAGCTACTCTGTAGCCTCCTGGCTTAGAGAGTCATGGAGACTCTGCATTTCTTGTGGTCTGGCCGCACATGGAGCAGGGGCCTCTGGCTGCGTTTGGTGCCAGGTTATGGCTCCACCCAGCGTGCTCCTCTTCATCACTGTTTATAGAAGCAGCTCCTCTATTTCCCCAGAATTGCTTGGCAAACAACCCAGAGTGGGGAAACCTGAGAAATGCTGCAACCTTTGCTACTGTTCCAGCTGGTCTTACACACTTTCAAAAGTCTGCTCCCCTCCATTTATTTTTTTTAATTTCAAATATTTTAGTGCAATTTCACCCCCTATCCTGGAATTTTTATCTCCTTTCCTTTCCTCCACCTGTTCTCCCCCAGCTAGATGAAAGCTCAACAGCGCTGCCTTTCCTGGGACTAACCTAGATGGACTTTTTTTAACTGTATTGCTTCTTAACACTTGCACTGCCCCCCTTTACTCACATGTTGCTCTTCATGCTGGAAGCAAATTAATGTTTACACTTAATATTTAAACTTCATGTTTCCCTTGCTTCGCTGCATGTGTAAGGAAATTGCATTGAGAACTCAGCAAGAATGTGTCCTTGTAGGAACTGATTAGTTATTATTGCTATTTATTACTTATCTAGTGCCCCAGGTGTGTCTAGTGCTCTTACAGAAAGAAATCAGCCCTTTACATTTGCACTTGAAAATCCCTTTCCTGGCTTGCAGAATTGTCTCCTGTATTCTGCTCTGTGGGGGAAATTGGTTAACTCCTTTTTTGGTAAGAACAAAGGGTTTTTTTGCGAACCATCTGCCTGCTGAATTCTTCTCCTGAAGCTGTGCGGTTTGCTGGGAGTTCATTTATGTCTTTAGCTACTAAAGAGAAAGTAAAAGTGACTGATTAGTCTAAGGCTGGGAGTGTTCGCATCAAAGTGACAGATTTTGCGAGCTGGGTTTGGGAAAGTGTTTAAAACCGGCGTGTTTTCATTACATTTTGAAGGCCGTGGGCATTACCGCACGGCCCCCATCTCCACAACTTGCGTGTTTATATCAGAGTGAATCATGTGGCTGTTCAAATTTGTGTGCGCTTATTTGATTCTTTTAAATATTGATTTGAATTGTGTGTATTTCTCGGGGCTGTGAGTGTTGATGATGCCCCCCCCCCCTTCCTAATTCAGTGATGTATGTGGATGAGGGGTGAGCTGAGTCTGATATCAATGGGGTGGGGAGGAAGGAATCTCTGGAGATGCTAAGTTTGACTTCCTTTCTTTCCATGCGTCTAGGGCAGGGGTGTCAAACTCATTTGCTATGGTGGCTCGGATTTGACTCAAATGTACATCAAGTGGGCCGTACATACCACAAAACAAAATGCCGTGGCACTCTTGCGGCATCATGGAATGCTGTGTCTGCAAAACAGCGCTCCGCAATCTCTCTCTGTTAGGGAGAGAGTCTGGTCTCGGGGAGCGCAGCCTCGTATTCCCACTGCTCCATGATGTCACGAGACCTGACATTCTCGCGGCATTGTGGCGCACTGGGTATGCGAGGGCACACTCTCTCTCTCTGTTGGGGAGAGAGTGTGGTCCCTCTGGGTGCAGTCGTGGGCCGGATGGAAGAGGTTCACGGGTCACATTCGGACCATGGGCCATATGTGTGACACCCCTGATCTAGGGGGTGACTGACGGTCTGCAGAGCAAGGTGTGAGTTCAGCAACCCACTTGGAGTGTCTGTATTTCTGGCTATAAAGGTTAGGAACCTCTGCAAACAGAAGGCAGTTGTGGGGACTGTAATAGGCAATAAGTAGATTTATTAAGTCTCTTCCTCTCTGCAGACATAAGTGATCATCTAAAAGCTGTGGGGAACTTTATGGCTGGGATGTTTTCATTGGCACTCACCAGCTAAGAGGTGCTTAGGGGTCTAGGAAGTTGTAGGTTGGCTCTGGAGCGTCTGGCAGCGTCTCTTTCCCCATGCAAGCACTATTGGTAAAGCGAATTCAGTGACTGCTGTTTTCTATGCCAATCCACACTCTGTTAGCGTTGGCTTTACACTAGAGGGCTGTCTGTCCCTTCCCCTTCGGAGGAAACACTTTCTTCTGCGCGCTCTGGATGTGCATGGCCGCAGCATTCAAACAATTCAATAGCAGCCCGTTTTGTCAGGCGGGAGGCCCTTTGAAAGCTTTTATTTACTGCTCGCGGAGTCTATTTGCCCTGCATGCAAACAGCCGGTCCCTGGGCCCCACTGGCCACATCGAAACTGTTTGCATTCAACTCCGGGAGACCTTTGTTTCTGTCTGTTGAATCCCATTCTCTCCTGTCCCACTGGGCAGAGGAGCCAGGGTGTTTCCACTGGGTGTAAGCTGCCTAGTCTGTTTTGCCTCCTTCTTGTGTCTTCCCTGGATCGACGGCTTTGTGACAATCCTGGGAACTGGGGAGTGGCAAGACCTTCCCCTGAGCCTGCTGAGGGGCGTCTGGTGCTTGCTTGTCACCATGCGCCTCGCTCCCCCCTCTGCAGAGCCCAGATCAGATCAGAGCACCAGAAGGTGCAGGGGATCCACCGAGGGGCAGAGCCTTTGGACCCCTGTGGCACCAGCGAGTGATACTCAGAGGAGTGAGACGAAAGCTGTGGGGATGGAGAAGAGCACCTGCCTGCAGGGAGAACAGGCCAATCAAAAATCAGGCGGGGTGGATATGTCAGGCTCAGGGCCTGACACCAATACGAAGAACTCCAGTGGGTGCCGGAGCAGGAGGGACAGCTCTTGCTTGGGATGGGGGCCTTCGGTTGAATAAGAGAGTGATGGGGCCACAGAGCAGATAACTAGCTTACTACTGCTGCTCGCTGAGAGAAAACTGCCGCAGCTCACGTGGCAGAGGCGAGTGGTTTTGGAAGAGTGTGTGTGGGATTTATACTCCTGGTGTCTTTTCTCTGTCGCACGTAGCCCTGCCACAGGAAGATCATTTCCAGGGACAGTGTCCCCCCCCCCCCCACAGCTGGCTTGTCAGCTTTGCCGGCCTTTCTCCAAAAGTACCCTCCCCTGAATCCGAAGGGCTGCTAGCCAACATGGCGCAGGTCACAATTGTTGAGAGGTAGGGAATCTGCTCCTCCATCCCCTGGAGTGCAATCTGCCTCCGCCGGGCGAGGACGTGCCCAGCGTTATGTCCCTGGCGGAGCTGGGCTGTAAGAGCTCTTTGCTGTGACGGGATTGCATTGGGTGAGATGGGTTTATGACTCCAAGAAGTAGCTGGGAATAAGGTGGGCTCAGGCCAGGAGAAGGAGGCTTTCACCCCGTGGCATTTCAATCCAAAGGGCTCCTGATATGTTCACACACAGCTGTTCCCGAGGCCGCGGCACGGCAACAGGGGGAAATAGTAATAATTTCTCACTAGACAATGCCCATGGCAAGCTTTCCCCTCACAGCCCCCCGGTGAAGGGACACTAAGCACCAGCCCCATCATCGCCCACAATGGGAATCGATGCTGATTAAAAATCGACCTGCCCTGTGGGGATGTGTCTTGTCAATGTGACTTCAGTGCACGTGTGTCTCTTCCAGTTCTGCTCCCCCAAGTACCAAATTCAGGCCGCATCTACTGCAGCACAGGTCCTCCTGCAGGCTCCCGTGGAAAGTAGAAACACACAGGGCTCCATCTCACCCACGTCTGGGTCACCCCACTCGGCTCAGGCTGGGAGAGCCCCCTCGCACACACCTGTAGCCTCTGATCATCTCCCACCTAAACTGGGAGGCCAGGCTAGGAAGCTAACGGGTAGTTTGAGCAGCCCAGGAAGTGGGTGAACGGCTGGTGGGGACCTCCAGCTCTGCACATCCTCCTGGAGCGAGTCGGGGCTGGGGATGGCTGAGAGCGCAGGTAGGAACAACTGTGGACTGGCAGGAGGGGGCATGGCCCCTGGGGAGGGGCACCAGCTGGGCCATTCAGGTTTCTATATGAAGCACTCACAGCTTTCTCCATGCAAACTCCAGCCACCCACAGTGCGGCCAGACTCAGACATGTGGGGAGCTCCATCGGGGGGGAGGGAATGCCTCACTCATGGCTTTGGTCCACTGGTGGGTGGACAGTTTCCCCTGTGGGCCAGGCCAGCTCAGCTTTGGATAGGGAGGGACGCAAATGTAGTCACTGGCCACCGGAGACCCATGGTACGCCACTTGGCAGAAAGGAAGGCTCTCTGTGGGGAGGGGGGAATTGAACATGGCTCTCCCTATTCCCAGTGAGTACCCTAACCACAGACCCTCCTCTTTTGCTATTGATTTGTGCATCCTTTGCTTGGTGTTTGTCAGAAGGCCTGGGAAGCCGAATTAAACGCCTCGTTCCCCCATGATCAAAACCGGCTGATTCGTTCGTTTCTGCTTAGTGGCTTTTGGCCTTTTCAGCATGCCAAGAAAATTCTGGAAAACCTGGTGTGTGGTGCAACCCAAATGCTGTTTTTTTGAATGGCCTGAAAAATCCCTGATTCACCCCGTTCTAGCCACGAGCCGTGTGGGAGCCTGGGCCCTGGAAGGGTTGTGATCTGCAGGGTCCTCATCCCCTGGTTCTATTCTCTGATATGATCCCAGCAATCAGATGGGGAAAGGTCCAACTTGCTCCCATCTAGCCCCCCTTGCCCTGTGTGGATGGCTCTGCACACCCTGCTCCGAAAAGTTCATCCCCATCTCGCTGGGAGAGTCCGAAGTATAACCTGCACTGTCACCTTCCAGACTGCTTATTTCTTGGTTTGCTCTGTCCGCCTGAGCCATGCTTTCCGGAGAGTGCCACGTGCAGCAGGCTGACTCTTAAGATCTAGTTCAAATGCCTGGAGAATACCACCTTAGCTTCCTTAACTGCAGCCCCATTGGCTGGTCATGCCCCCAGCTGACGGGTTGAGCTGAAATTCACCCGAGGCTTTCTGGAATCAGACTGGCTAGAGAACGGCTCAGCGTGGCTGGTGCGACCAGTGGCTCAGGAGAGAGGGTGCCAGGAGGTCCCTGTGATGACGCTCCAGCCCAGTGGTGAGGAAGGAGGCAGATCTCAAATGAAGGGGTGCTGTACATTTCTGGAAGCAGGGGCTTGCAGCCAGCATTTAACAAGTGGCTCTCCGTCTGGGCGTGATACACTATGACCCAGGAGAGCACCACCCTGGGAGTGCAGGGGCGAGGGACTGGAGACTTGTAGGGGGAGGCCTTTTAACAGGGAGCTCACAGCCCCTTCTGACACATCTCTGTGCAGAGAGCAGGCTGTGCCGACATCTGCTGCTCTTCAGACTGGGTTGCAGTCACCAGACTCTCCCTAGCCCACCTTCTGCTCTGTGCAGCGCACTAGGGCGCTTGGCACGCCAGCTCCTCCTGCTCGGGGGCCAAGGGAGCTCTGCAGAGCCATGAATCTGCTTCTGTGGGGTGGATGGAGCTCACCGGGAGCCTTCTCTAGCTGATCCCCAGGTGGACCCAAGATGCATCTTCTCTTGCGGACATCAGCACCCACCCAGAGATGCTGCTGGGTCAAAGGCGGCACTCCAGGTCAGCTGTGTGTAGCTGAGAGGGAAGTTTGCCCCCATTTTTCCCACAGCCTGAGCTGTATGGGGCTGAGCTGCCGAGCCCTTCTTGGCTTTTTGCTACAGGGTAGAGCCGGGGCAAGCGTGAGGCCAGCTGGGCGTTGTTTGCAGAGAGTTGCACCAATTCCCCTGAAATCAGGCATCCCCAGAGTTTGAAAGACTGGCTCAGTTTCATTCAACCCTGCTCCCTGGCATCATAAGCTCAGCTGCAAATGAGCCTGGTTCGGGGTTAAATTGGAGCGTCCCCACAGGTGTGAACAAACTCGGTTTGAGTTTTCAGCGCTAGGGAAACTGCTGAGGCTGTCTCGTGAAGATAGCGCCAGTTTCGCCGGCAGTTCATTGGCTTCCCAGTACAATTCTGTGCTAACCATGTCTGTGGTCCGTTTTCGCTGCGTTCCCTGGATGTTAACAGGGTAACGATGGCTTTGGACATATGTGGGCATTTGGTTCTGCTGTCGGGTCACCAAGCCCCAGCCACCAACATGCAACTTCAGTGATGGCTTGCCCAGCTCAGATGTGGGCACAGGGACCCAGCCAAAGAGAACTTTGCCGGAACCCCCAGCCTGGAATTCCCTTGCAAAATCCCAAATAGTGAACAAGGGACTGGCCTGTCCATTGGGACACATCCACGCAGCTCTGCAAGGAGACACACCTTGAACCAGGCCTCAGGGATGAAGTAGGGGTAGCACCCAGCAGAGGAAATCAGCAGTAAACCTAGCTGGGTGGCGCCCGCCAGGTCCAGTCAGGTGGTACTTTCTGCAAGGCACTAGATCCCCTAGGCTTGGTGAGGAGGAAATCAACAATCAGGACCTACCCAAATAAGAAAGTGGCCTTTACCTGCACAGCCAATACAAAGATGTGGCTTCATCTCATGCAGCCACATATTGGCTTTCCTCATGCTGTGTCCTGCAAGGAAAGGTGCCCAGGGAAATAAGTAGTCGTAGCTCTGGGTCACCATCCTGGGGATCCTGAGGGTCAGCACCATGATGCTTAAAATATTCTGCCTGTCCAGGGCATCTCAGATCTTCCAGGGTATGTGTTGCTGTAAAAGAACCCAAGAATTTATCCTGGGTTTGAGGTCTCTAGAGATAAACCTGAAGGAGAAAGATAACGTTCAAGACAACGTCCCTTCTGAAGTCCCTGACTTTTTGCGGAGGCATTTCCACACCTTTTGTGTCCTGTTAACCAATTGTCACTAGAGGAAGGGCCTATCTGGGAGAAGGAGGGTTCCCTACAAACCCAGGGCTTTGAAACACTTGGGAAATGCATCTGATGAAGTGGGTTGGAGCCCAGGAATGCTTATGCCTGAAAAAAATTGTTAGTCTTTAAGGTACCACAGGACTCTCGTTGTTTTTAGTCGGGAAATGTGGAAGCAATCACCCATGGAGTGCCTCAGGGGTTGGTGCTGGGGCTGGTTTTGTTCAACATCTTCATTAATAATCAGGAGGCTGGCATGGAGGCACCCTGAGCAAGTGTGTGGATGACACTAAACTGGCAGGAGTGGTAGATATGCTGGAGGGGAGGAATAGGATATAGAGTGATCTAGGCAAATTGGAGGCTAGAAAAAAATAGGATGAGGTTCAACAAGTTCAAGTGCAGAGTCCTGAACTTAGGACGGAAGAATCCCATGCACTGCTACAGGCTGATGTCCGACTGGCTGGGCAGTAGTCTGCGGAAAAGGACCTGTTACAGCGGACAAGAAGCTGGACATGAATCAAAAGTGTGCCCTTGCTGCTGAGAAGGCTAATGGCATATAGGGCTGCAGTAATAGGAACATTGCCAGCGGATCAAAGGAAGTGATTGTTCTCCTCGATTTGGCACCGGTCAGGCCACATTTGGAGTATTGTGTTCAGTTACGGGCACCCACTACAGGAAGGATGTGGACAGATTGGAGAGAGTCCAGCAGAGGATGGCAAAAATGAGTAGGGGGCTGGAGCACATGACTTATGAAGAGAGCCTGAGGAAATTGGGCTTGTTTAGTGTGCAGAAGAGAAGCATGAGGGGGGATTTGATAGCAGCCTTCAGCTATCTGAAGAAGGGTTCCAGGGTGGAGGGAGCGAGGCTGTTCTCAGTGGTGGCAGAGGACAGAACAAGAAGCAATGGTCTCAAGTTGCAGTGGGGGAGGTCGAGGTTGGATATTAGGAAAATCTGTTTCCCTAAGAGGGTGGTGAAGCTCTGGAATGGGTTACCTGCGGAGGTGGTGGAGTCTCTATCCTTAGAGGTCTTCGAGGCCCGGCTTGACAAAGCCCTGGCTGGGATGATTTAATTGGGGTTGGTCCTGCTTTGAGTAGGGGGTTGGACTCCTGAGGTCCCTTCCATCCCTAATCTTCTGTAATTCTAAGCTCTGTGCGTGGCTGATTCAAGAGTAGGGATGAAGTGGGACAGAAGGACTGACTCTTAGTGCAGGCTGTCCCAGGATGCGGGATTTGTTGTGCCCCCATTGGAAGCAGAACTGCCTCCCTTGCCTGGCATTCGGGGCATGTAGCTCTGCAGCGCGTGGCTTGGGCAGCTTCTGGCACACTTTGAAGCACGCGTGTCAGTTTCTGATTTATCAAGAGCCCAGATGTCTTCCCTTCCCCCCCTCTCAATTTTGCAGCTACTCGCTCCTGGTGGGAGGGTGGAATTAATAATGGTAATTGCCGCACCTTGCAGTGCAGAGCGCTCATGCTAACCACATGAGCAATGATGGATTGTGGGAAACCGCTCGCAGGAACTGCTCTGGCATGAGGAAGTTGAATGTGGAGATGGCCTATTAAGGGCGCCTCTCCATCCATCACAGCGCGTGGGTGCTCCGGGGAACACGGTGCCGCCTTCTGTGCGAGCCTTTGAAAGCGGTGTTGGCTGGCAGGTGTTCCCAGTAGCCTGCAGAGGAGGGGGACAAGAGAAGGGCAGGTGAGGGAAGGGGAAGGTGTAGGGGGAGCTGAGTGGGACCTTGTTCATGCTGTGAACCACCAGTTGGTGTGTTCTGTCTCCCAACAGAGACTGGCACTGCCTTGTCCCTTCCCGGGGTAGGCTCTGCTCAAGCGTCTGCTTCCAAAGAGCCCAGGAGTGACGTTGGGTTGGGGAGAAGAGGGGAAGGGGTTAGGTTCTTCTTTGAGCCTGCGGGAAGTTAGATCAGTTTAGGGGCACTTCTGGGATGTAGGGGGTGGTTGACCCTGCCCAGGCATTGCCTTGATCATTCATCAGCCACTCAATTACTGGATCCTGGGCATTGCCCCAGCTTTCTTCCCTCTGCTCCACTCAGTGTGGGGCCTTGGCTCTACCCACCCCCTCGCCCCGTGGTGGGATGGTCTGTGGAGGAGGCAGTCTGATGTTTCACACCATGATTTCACCTCTCCAACACAATCTGCACTAGAGCCTGTGGCGATCTGGGAGATGCCCAGACTCCCCACTGCACTGACCCTCGCTATCCCTCGGCCTCCCCATATCTGCCACAGCCCTGGCTCCCATCCAGCCCTGCCAGCAAATCTTCCTCTCATCCAATTGCTGCCCTGGCCAGGGGATTGCCTGCTCGCTGTGGGAACAGCCCATGCGGGGCGTGCTCCGTAACTGGTCCCGGTGGGTGCGGCACCTGCCCTGGGCTCCATTGCCAGCTCCTCCGTCTTCTTTGGCTGCTGTCCATTGCCTGTCTTCTGCCACCACCGGTTCTTTGCCCCGGCAGCTGCAAAGTCCCAGGGGTCCTGTATTGTCAGGGCTGCTCAGGACCCTGTTGGGCCATCTGTGCGGTCACTCTTTGGGGCACTCTCCGCTGAGGCCATCAGCTTAGTCCTCTGCAGGCCGTTTCAGACACCTGTATTATGCATCGCTCACCACAGGGCACACCTGGCATCAGGGCTCACCCGTGAATCCAGCCCTTTCCAGCTGCCTTCCGGCCAATGACTGTACTGGGGGGTGTAGGACATGGATGCCGCCTTGCCTGTGGATGGCCTCTTGTGCTGGGAGGCTGGAGGGTCGGGAGCCTTCGCTCCAAGTCCCGCAGCCCACTCGCTTGGACCCCTCTTCCCACCAGGGGCGTGAGGTCTCCTCCCGCATCATCTTGGCTGCTGCTATCTGGGCCCTTCCTCTCACTGCTGTGTGAGGGTGGGCCAGGCCAGTGTCTTCTCTTGCCCCCTCCTCTTTAATGCCCTAAGTGCATCCTCTCAAGGCCCTGCAAAGGCCGGGGAAGGAAATCCTCAGCTAAGCTGTCGAGAGGAGCACTTCTCGAAGCCATCATGGCAGGTAAGGCTCGGTGTGGTACAGACCCCCAGGGCTTCCTTCAGTCAGCTGCCACCCCCTCCAGCCAGGGCCTGGCTGGGCAGAAGGACTCCCAGAGGGCACTCTTTGTACCCTCCTGCAGCTGGGCATTTCCTCTTCTGTACCTGGCCCACTCCCAAGCCAGAGAACAAAAGCTTCAGGGCCTCCTGGTCAGCTCCCCCTGGGCATAATAGAGGATTTGCCACCTGAGCCCCATCCGAGCAATGCACGAGTGCCACTTCTGTTGCTGTGTGGTGTTGTACTTAAAGCGCCAGCTCCTGGAGTCCCAGGGTCATGCCAGCAACTCAGCTTGCATTTAAAAAAGCAAAGTATATTTCTACCCTCATGGCTGTGGAGAAGAGCAGGGAAATGCAGCCACTGGTGGGTCAAAACCCAGGAGGCAAATAAACTATATTTTGTTGTCTGTGTAAAGGTGTTTCTAAAAATCTCACGTTTGGGGGGCCTGACCTGTGATTTTTGGTAGCTTGCTGTCAGTGATGCAACCATGTCTTCGACTGCCTGAAAGACAATGCCAGGAAATCAGGGGGCAATGATAGGAACAGTGTTCCCAGTCTCTCCTCAGTCCCCTTTCTCCAAGGGATGCTGTCCCGTGAGACAGCTCCTGTCCTGTGTGGAGTGGAGATGTTCCCCAAAACCTGGCTACGTGAGCTCTCTGTGATCACAGCTTGTGGCCTGTGCCTGTGGGGGGAACCTGCCTGTCTGGCCCCTGCTGTCCCTGTTTGTGGAGGGGGGTTGTTTCTGAATACCAGCCTCTTTTTGGATTGGAAGGAAGCACCCAGAGACCAGCATGGTCAGAGAGAGACATCCCTGAAGCCAATCCTGCCCCTTGCCAGCGACCCAGTAATGACAGGTCCTTCCAGCGTGAAATGCTTTTCTTCTGCTAGGATTTATTTTTGGCTTTCCTAGTGCTTGGCTAGTTTTACAGCTAATCCGGGGATTCTAGCTGGTCATTTGGGAGCTCCTGCCATGCTGCTGGGAGGCAGCCATCTCCCGGAGTGTTTGCTAGGTCGTGGCCCATAGATTTGCGAGATGATCTTGGATTTGTTCTCCATAATCACCTGGGTGTGTTGAACCCACGTGAGCCGGCAGAGGGGCTAGTGGAGAGGGATGTCTGAGTTTCTTTGCTTAAGCAGAAGAGAAGCCTCTTTGCTCCGCAGAGGCCACAAAGATGGGATATTTGTTCTCTCTTCGGAGATGGAGCCAGGAGAGCAGGAGACAATCCCTGGGATAAAGAGTCGTGCCGTGGGTGTGCAAATGGGCACAGTGCCCATTGCACGAGTGTGATGCGTGTGGCACGGAACGCAGCAGGAACCGAGGCTGTCTCCCCTCCTAGGCCAATGTCATGGTCATGGCAAGAGTTGTATTTTCGATGTAAATGCCCCAGGATGGTGTCTAGGCAGCTTCCTCACCGTATTTTTGTCACTTGTGTTAGCTCCAGCCACTGGCTTCCCTATGGGAAATGCTATTATTTTGGCGAATTTGGCTCTCCAGGATGGTCCTAAGTGCCACATTGAGGCTGGAGTCATCTGGCCACAGGTCCAGAAATATCTGGGAACAGTCAGGCTGGACCTATGCAAGATTTCCTGCATTGCATTCCCAGGACACCTCAAGCCAGAGCACATCTAGGGCCGTGGGGGCATTGGGGCTTCATCAGCCAGGATCTATGTGCCTGTGCCCTCTGGGATCCAGGGAGAGATCCATCCACTTACAGCACAGGGTGCCAACAGCCACCTGGGTGCAGTAACTTCCTGTTGCTGCTGATCTGGGAGGAGGGGCACAAGGCCCCTGTGTGGTTACAGCCCCCCCTGCACGCTGCAGCCAGATCCTCTTCCTCTTGGTGGCAGAGACCTGGAAGCACGTGGGACACAGGCACCTCTGTGGTTCCCAGGCTCCAGTGGGGGTTGGAGACTCTGACCCTGCAGCAAGTAGCCATGAGGGCCGTGGGACCACACAGTGGCCTCCACTCCATGCTTGTGGGTGGAAATTGAAGTTCTGAGGCACGTGTTGCTGTCTCAATACTAATAGGTGGTATGGCCTAGAGGGTAGAGTCCAGGGTGGGGTGACCTTTTGACTCACTGTCAGGCAAATAATTTTTAGAGCCTGATTTGCAGAGGTTCTGAGAGGCTGCAGCCGGAGCGATGGGTGCTCAGCACCTGAGAGCCTGCAGCCAGAGCGCTGGGTGCTCAGCACCCCTGGAAAACCAGGCCTGCAACTTCTGTCTTGCTGCTCTCCATGTGTCACTGAGGATCATGGCACTCACCTGTCCACCTTCCTATTTAATTTGCGTCAGGTCTCACGGGAGAGGGTGCTGGGAGCTACCTACCTTGGACTGTCTCTCTTAAGGTGGTAAGAGTCTACCAGAGACCAGCCATTGCAAAAACAGAAGCTGGGACAAGCTAATCAATCAAACCCTTATAGGTCACTGGGCCCAGCTGGTTTAGGTGAGAGCACTGATGAGCCTACAGAATGAGCTGCCAGAAAAAATATGCCATCTCTCCTTAAAATCAGAGCTCTACCAGAGGGCTAGAGGGCTGTGAGACACTGCACCACATGCACACCCTTATGGTGTGATGGTCTATCATTCCTCTTCACCCTTAATAGCGTAATCGTGGCTTGAAACTGATGTAGGCAAACCTCTGTAGAGCTGAAGGGCCGTTCATGGCTCGCTAAGACGTGCATAAAACAAACCTGCTCTTCGTGGAACAATGGACTACCCTAAGCTTTGATAAGGGGAAGTGACTGTGACTCAGGCATGGATGAATCCATGCTAGGACATTGTTTGTCACCTGACTCTAAAAGTGTGTGTCGGGGGGAGGAACATTTTTAAAAGGAGAGATATTTTGCTGCTTCCACCTCCATCTACAAATGCCGCCAAGCCGCTGGCGTGCTGATCACCGGGGCAGTGCCTGGTGGAAGGAATCCAGCCAACCCGTGCTGAAGAGCATTTGAGTTTGTAAGGTTGCTGAACGTGTTGAGCTTAGCTTAGAATGCGAGTTGCTTTTGTTTCTTCTTGATCAAATCTGACCGCTTTCCTCTGACTTACGGTCACTTAACATCTTTCTGGACTTAAGAAATATGTTTGTTTTATCTAACACAGTGCATGTGGTATAAGGTGTGGTCGAGGCGCCATTCGAAGTGATGACTGGTGCAGATTAATTTCTTTGATAAATTGATGAACATACGAGCTTGCAACATCCAATGGACAACACTGAACGTTGCAAGTTGGCAGTTCCTAGGGTTGCATCTGGGACTAGGGGTGTTGTCTGGGGTCATATTCCAGTGCATATTCCAAAGAGTGGCTGACCAGAAGCACTCATTCACTTAGTTGGGAGTGACCTGCTTGCTGGAAGCTGTGTGTGGGCTCACCCAGGAGAGGAGGTTCACGCAGCAGATCAGAGTATGAGAGGCTCTAAGAGTAAAGGATTGGGCTGACACAGAAATACACCAGTTGAGACTACGAAAGGGAAAGTGTGTTCACCTGACTTTGAAATTATAGGAGAGAAGAACAATCCTGGGAATTAGAACAGTGGGGTAGACCTCTGCACCAGGAAAACTGAGAAGCAATAATTAAAGACAGGTATAGAAACACTGGAATGGTCTTGATAGGATGGGAGTTAATGATGTCTGTCAAGGACAACCATGAATCTCCAGTCTACAGAGTTCTTTGAGCATTGCCTCAAAAGCCTGGCGAGTGGAGGAGTGGGTGATGTTTGGACTTTCAGAAAGTTTTTGCTAAGGTCCCCACAAGATGATGTTAAGTAACTAAGTGGTCATAGTTTTTGATCCATGAGAGAGTGCGAGGTAAAACTTTATCTAAGAGACCGAAAACAGAGAGTAGGAATTAAAAAAATTCTATTTTCAACATGGCTTGTAACATCTGCATACCAGGGTTTCACCATCTCACCGTTCACATCTCTTTCTAGATCACCATCAAACCCATTATCGACACCAATCCCAGTATGGATCCTTGAAGCCTCCCGTTGTTAGCATTCTGCCATTAGGTTAGTCCAGACAAGAGGAGACATTAACAGCTCTAAGTGAATTGGCAACATAATGGCAGAGGAAATTCAGAGCTGATTGATGGAAAGCAGCAAGCACAGGAAGGATTATTTTTATCTCCTTGTCTATTTTGCTGGGTTTCTGATGTACTGTCGCCCTTGTGCTCTACAAGGAAACCTCTGTTCTGTGCTCTCCAGCAGTCAGAATGGAAGTGTGTCCAGAGGGGACAGAAAACCCTGAGAAACCAGAATGCCTTTATAAACATGAG
Organism: Pelusios castaneus; assembly: GCA_007922175.1. Lineage (NCBI taxonomy): Eukaryota > Metazoa > Chordata > Testudines > Pelomedusidae > Pelusios > Pelusios castaneus. The sequence continues at coordinate 4,547,565 of ML685811.1, forward strand.
TAGTATGCCATTCCTTGGGATATTTGTGTACTTCTGGCCATCTAATCCAAAAAAGGCAATTGCCCACTTTGGTGCTAAAATTAGTCGAGAAGAAGGGAGTTGGGAGTGGTGAGACATCAGAAAGATAATGACTATTTGCTGTAGTAAGGAGACAAACAGGAAGAGGACACGGTAGTGGAGCACACAGTAACAAATTGGACTGACAGGGTAGGTCAGCCACGTCCCCCAGAGGACAAGGGGGCAGTCAGTTAAATCAAAAGGTAACACACTGAATTGTTTGACTTTAGGCAATGCATAGCTAGCTTGTGCGACTCATAGCCTCAGAAATATGTTATGGAAGACCTCAGTGAGAGTTGAAGGAGGACTGGACATTTATATTACATGAGAACATCAACATTTACCTTAAGTAGAAATGAAAATATCAAGGCTATAAACTTTGTGGTCTCAGGCCTAGATGAGCTTGTGGGTGATGGGGTTCGGCGGAAATATCCTCCAAGGACATGTTATTCCTGAGAGGTCCCCAATAGGGTTCCTTGTGCCTTCTGCTGATGGAGACGGATCTTGGGCTAGAGGTGGTCTGGCATGGTGGTGCCTGTGTTGATCTGGCAGGCAGGGATTCAGTGAGGGTGAATGGTTGTCCATCGCAAATAAGCACCGCCCACCTATCTGGGAGTCAGGTGCTGGTATGACTCCTCTGCTGTCCCAGCTCCCAAACCGGTGACCAATGCCAGGTGACCAGTTTTTCCAACTGAGAATGGCTCTGAAATGACCTACAGGAGGATTTACCACCTGCTGCTGTTAGATGACCAAGGAAGGAGGGAACTTATCAATAGTAGCACATTTCACAATAAGAGACACTGGCAGAAGATGCCAGAGGCCTCTTTCTTTTCTTTTAAAAGAAAACTCTTCTTACGGGGCCTGATCCAACGTCTTCTTCGCTCCATGGGAGCCTTTCCCCTGGCTTTGTTGGACTCCAGGTCTAGCCTGTGAAGAGTTAACAGGAATAATACTCAGGGGACAGAAGGGACTCCTGTGGCCATCTAGATTCTTAGCTAGCCCAGGCCAGAGTGTAGGAGAGTGGGTTTGGTTCTTCAAGCTTCTTTGGAGGCTACTTGGAACCGCCCCTTCATCACTTTGGCAGAAAGGTCCAAGGCCCTGGCTGTGATGTAGAACCTGCCCTCGGCGCAGTACGAATGACCTACTGCCTGCAGCCCAACATTGAAGAGCGGCCCTACAATAATAAGCCACGGTGCAACTTGCCTATACAAGCATCCCTAAAAACAGCAAACCAAGATGCCCGTGGGATGTGCTTGAGTAGGAAAATAGATTCATTTCCCGGCTCCTCAGGGATCACTGGAAACAGTAGAGAATAAACAGTGGTTTATAAAGCAATGGAAACGACTTTGGAGGTGCCCTCAGAAACATTTTTATCTGTTTTAGATTACACACCCCTCTCCGGTGGGGCTGAGCAGGGCCGCACCAGGCGTGGAAGATCTCTGGAGAAGATCTGGCTGTGCTGTATTTGCTTGGATGCTAATTAAGAGCCTGTTCAGGCCCGCACTGTGTTCTCGCCGCTCCCTGTAAATGCAGATAAGAGCCATTACAAATCCATCACAAGGTGCATTAAAATCCCCTTAATTAATAAGCAGTAGACACTGAAATCTACAAGGGAGCCAGCAGCCAATGGGAACGTGACAAGGGTGGACAATGGATATGGAGATGCTGAAGCAACGGGGTGTGGAGGTTTTGCTCACCACAGGGCAGGCACCACCGTGAAGGGCCTGCTGGCTTGACTGTGCTCGGGGAAGGAGCATGGAGTAATGGGCGAGTGTTTGATGTCAGAGCCCTTCTGTCAGTGTGGCCAGGGACTGCCTCCACCCTGCTCACAGGCTGAGCCCAGCTGAGATGGTTGGGAACATACTGGGGTCTTCAGCAGCAAACATGGGAGGGGAGGGAAGACCCTGGAGGATGGAGCAGGAGGGCCTCCTTGGTTTGAGAAGCAGTTTCTCTTCATCCTTCATTCTGAATCTCCTTGAAATGACTGGCCTCTGCGTGGTCCCTGGATTCTGCCAGATTTGACCCTTTACTGTGTTACCCCCAGGTCAGTGTATTGCGCTGGCGGTGGCCTGCCGTTGCAGGGCTTCCCGCACTCCAGAGCACTGTCATTCGGTCTTATCTGCCCCCTCTGGGGAAGCAAACACTGCCAAGCAGACTGGATGGCACACCCCCATCTCCAAGGCATGCATGCAACAGCAGACAGCAGGGAGGTCTGCCAATGAAATGAAGTTACCCCATTTACCAGGGCTGCATCTTCCCATCTCTTAGTGACCTTGAGTCTTGCATCACCCGGGCAGCGCAGGGGCCTTGTGACGCCATTAAGTCCCGGGCCTTTAGAATCATAGGGCTGGAAGGGACCTCATGAGGTATCTAGTCCAACCCCTGCTAAAAGCAGGACCATTCCCACTAAATCACCCCAGCCAGGGTTTTGTCTAAGCGGGCCTTAAATATCTCCAAAGATGGAGATTCTACCACCTCCCTAGATAGCCCATTCCAATGCTTCACCACCCTCCTAGTGAGAAAGTTTTTCCTAATATCCAACCTCGACCTCTCCCCCCTGCAACTTGAAACCATTGCTCCTTGTTCTGTCCTCTGTTACCATCGAGAACAGCCTAGCTCCCTCCTCTTTGGAGCACCCCTTCAAGTAGTTGAAGGTTGCTATCAAATCTCCCCTCAGTCTTCTCTTCTGTAGACTAAATAAGCCTAGTTCCTTCAGTCTCTCCTCATACGTCATGTGCCCCAGCCCCCTGATCATTTTCGTTGCCCTCCACAGGACTCTTTCCAATTTGTCCACATCCTTTCTGTAGTGGGGAGCCCAAAACTGGACACAGTATTCCAGATGCGGCCTGACCAGTGCCGAATAGAGGGGAATTATCACATCCCTCGGTCTGCTGGCAATACTCCTCCTGATGCAGCCCAATACCAATGCCTCGTTGTGGCAGGGGTGCAGTTTGGAAGCAGCTGGTGAGGTTTCCAGTTCTGCTTTTCTTGCAGTGTGACACTATATCCAATTGTAAAGCATGCCTTGTACAAGCTGCCTTTCCTTCCCCTGCTCTCCCACTGAGTTTATGTCAGTTAAAAGCTCAGGAGGGGATGTGCCTAACAAGTGTTGGGGTGCTCTGCCCACAAATTGGCCCAGCTAAAGAAAAACTCCACTCAAAAATCCAAAACCTGCATACGTCTCAGATGTCGTCTTAAAGATCGGTCAGGCCCAGACAGATGGTTTCTTTAATAGGCTCCATTCTTCATCTGCCTGGAGGCAGAAACACTGAGCCGCCTTCCATGGGTGATGCCAACCACCAGGGCACCGTTATCGGTAATAAATCCAAATCCCCTTGTATCCGTATCCTGACTGTCACAAGATCCTCCCCTTCTTCCCCCTTCCGGCCTCTGTGCACCGCAACTCCGAGATGATGCCATTCCAAAGCTCATGGCCAAGCTGTCCTTCAGTGGCTCAAGAGCATGAATACCAGCCTGAGAGCGGACTGAGGGAACAGGGTGCACACCCTAATTGCCTGTGAGTTCTGCGCTTAGATTCCACCGATCACTTAACAAGTGTGAACCCCGTGGGCACCAAAACAGCCTGTCCCCATGCGTGCTTTGATCTGCCTTCCCACCCAGATAAGCTAACTTTTGTGATAGCTGCACCAAGAACCACAATTTATTAGTCTTTAAAAGTGCCACAGGACTCCTTGTTTGTTTTGCTGAATTAGACTGACACAGCTCCTCCTCTGGAACTTGTCAGCAATATTCAGTTTACTCCCAGTCCCAAAGGATCAGTCACAGACCCCAGGTCAATCGTGCCTGAATTCTCCCACCAATGACAATGCTTGTAGCAAATCCTATAAACAAACTAAAGATTTATTAACTAGGAAAAGGAAACAAGAGAGTCCTTTAAAGATTAAAGCAGATGAACACACACGCAAATGAGTTACAGTCTTCAGTTTCAAAGGGGAATAAGTTCTGTAGGTCCTTTAGGGCTAACCCCCTGCTACGCACCGGGTATCTATTGCTCATGGTTCGTGATCTTGCCTCAGAGGCCAAGCACCATAAACAGATTTTTCCTTGCTAGGACTCTTTATTCCTTTCCCCCCTCTACCTTGACTTGTCAACTCAGCTGTTGGGAGGAATTTAGGTGCACATCTCCTCTTTGTGGGGCAGGTTGGCAATCAACATGCCTTTTGTCTTCTGCTGCTCCACAATGTTCATCTGGTCCTTTGTTGGGGAAGAGTTAACACTTCCTGTTGGAAACTAATATTTTTCACCCGTGTTAATGCTTTTCTCCTGACTGATTTATAGTTATAGAACCAACACTTTAAATACTGCTTTTTAACATGGGACACAGACACTGTAAGAGAGATTAATGCAGCCAGTGACTTACAAGCATTTCAACATGACGCATTTTTATAACTCTCATTTCTGTTTTGACTATACTAACAGGCAGGTGAACCAGACTGGTTCCAGCTGTGTTTTTTGTCAGTGTTCATTTGTGAGCTAGGGGCCTTGGCATGAGCTGGCACCTGCCTTGCCAGCTTCGCAGACATCCCATCTGGACAGACAGTAACCAAGGGCTGAGTCCTGTTGTGGGAATCGGTGGAGTTTTACCTTATTCAAGACTTCACAGTTTGGCACAATAATCTTTTGCTCTTTCCCTAGTTCCTTCTCTGCCCCACACCATGGGATTTACAATCGGCCCCCAGTAAAGTAGGTCCACATTGTTCTCCCCATTTTATAGACAGAAACGGGTTGTGGTGCAGCATGGGAAAGCCGGTGCTTTCAACATTGTCCCCGCTGTTTGGGTGTCTCCATTTTTGGAGGCCTGAGGGGCCAATGAGGTGGGTGCCTAATATTGGAGTCGCCCAAAGTGAGGACAGAATTGAAGACGTCAGGTCAAGTGACTCACCTGCGTTCCCTGAGAGCATGTGGAAGGTGAACCCAGGGGTCCTGCCCCCAGGCACTCTGTTCATGCAGTTAACTGGAGTGCTGGATGAAATCGATGGGATGCTTCAACAGGGCCTCGCACCCTCCAGAGAGGGGACAAAAGAGACACCGGAGCTGTCTGGTCGGGGACTGATGTGGGTTTTTCTGCAGCAGAGCCACTGGTGGTGTTTGGATCGTTAAGACTGTCAGTTTAGACGGCGTTCTGGCTCTTCTGGCCAGCTGACCCTTTTCAGGGTGATTGCCCTCGTGCTAATTGTGAGCACAATGTGTCCTGAAGCTGAGATCTAGGCCTGCGGCTCAGCCAATCGCCCTGGTGCAATGGTCTGTAATTTCCTGTCATTTAGCTGCTGACCGACCTTGTCCTGCAGCTAGCTATCTCTTGCTGGATTGCTGCCTCACTGCACCTCTCCTGGTCCCCTTTCTGTGCCCCAGCTTGCACCCAGACAGTTGCTCTCACCAGCCAAAGTCCAATCATGCTCTGAATTCCCTGCTTGGAAAAGTCTGGGAAATTCTCCACTAGCACCCGGTTGTGTATGGAGGAGTCCGCTGCAGGCCACGTTCCGTGGAGTCGGCCAGGCATGGCCCGCTGGTCAAGGGCTGTAATGCACGGCGGATGCGACTCCCTGGATCTCACGTGGTTCATCCCCAGTTGCTCTGAGCATGGCAGGCTCTTGTGGCCACCTCCCCAGTGGGACACGCTGGCACTTCTGCCACTCTGAATCCATAGCTGCTCACCTGAATCAAAGGGTGATTCCAGGGGCTGGGCACAGGCCAGGATCCAAAGCGCCAGGGAAGGAAATCACAGCAGTCAGCTTTCTCTGGCCCGGATGTGTCCGCAAGGTGTTCTCTCTGCTCTCGCCTCTCCTCCCCCAGAAATGGGATGTCTCCGAAACATGATGCCCTGCCACAACTGTGGGCACCCCTTGCCAATCACATCCCTGCCCTTCGCAGACTGTGTTGGGAGTTACGGTCAGGACTTGCCCCCACGAGAGACAGTCCCTGGGCCCGAGTCCTGGTTCTGGGTCGGCAACAGCCGGGCTCCCTCAGTGCCTTCTGCTTTCCCGGCTGTGGGTGATTTGCTAAGTGCAGGCTGCAGGATACAGGAGGGAACACAGGTTTTGCAGGCTTCCCTCAGGAATGCAAAGAGCTGCCTGCCTGAGGCCAGGCACCCTCAGGTCTCAGGGATGTCAAGGTGGGTGCTTTGTTCCCACAGCACCCGACTGAATGCACGTGGGCCATGAGAGCGTATCATCTCTGCCTGCATTTCTCCCTGTGGCACTCCCAGGGCATGGGCAGGGGTTGCCCCCTCTCCTCTCACCTGCAGGGTGCTCAGCACCACACCTATGTCTGCACAGAAAGCAGCAGCAGCTGGCGATGGAGGGCTGGGCCCTTGAGTGTGGCGTTCTGGCTGGTGCAAAAGGGGCTTTCTGGGCTCGGTGCCGTCAGGCCACTGGCTGCAGCCTGGCCCTGTTCCCAGGGCGCTTGCTGGGCACCAGCGATGCAGCAACAGACTCTGCCATTCAGCGCATCGCTATGCTGCAGACAGCCACAAACATGGATTTGGCTCCTGTGGGGCTGGAGCACTGGTGGCACTGAGCACCCCTCTCCCCACAGGGGGACCAGCTACTGGTGCCTCCCTTGGCTGCAGTGGAGAGTGCAGGGGAGAGCAGGTGCCAGGGGCTAGTGTGGGATCAAAGGCCCTCCCCTGGCTCCCCAGAACTGGCAGGGCTGGGGGAGGGCAGAAGCGTGCTCCCTGAGGCAATGCTGGCGGAGGAGGATGTCCCCGGGACATTTCACCCCAAAGAACTGAAACCAGCTGGGCTCCTGCAGCACCCCTGTGATGCCCTGTTCTGCCAGGGGTTCTATGCCCACCCAAGCTGTTAGCCCTGGCCCAGGAACCTCTCAGTGGTGGTGGGGAACCTGCTCGTTCATTGCAAGGAGGGCAGGAGCTCTTCTGCGTGTTGGGGTGAGAAGGAGGAGCTGCGTCTGTGTGGGGCCAGAAGCTTTATTCCAAATTGCAGTGTATTCATTCCTGTCCACCAGACACAGTCCCTGGGGGGCTCCCCTGCACGTGGCCAGGAATGGGTTAACGTGGCCATCTCTGAGTCCACACGCTCAATCCCTGCCTGGTTACTAACCTAATCAAAAGTCTTTGTTTTTTCTTCAGAAGTGAGTTTTGGAAGCTGCTGGCCTCAGCTATCACCCTCCTACAGACCCGTCCCTTTATGGCACTGTGTGATTTGGTTCTGCTAATGGCCGAGCTTTCACCCAGTCCTCTGGAATTTCCCTAGTGCTCAAAGACTTCCTGAAAACCAACATGAGTGATCCAGGGAACTTCTCACCCATTTCCTCTAAGACTCTTGGATGCAAGTTATCTGGACCAGTTGATTTTTTTAAAAAAAGTCTATCTTTAGCAGCTTTAATTTAACATCCCCCCAAATTACTAGTGGAATGAAAAGAGTGTAATCACCATATTATCCGAGTGCATCGTTTATTTCCCCTCACTCCCCCAAAATACAGAACAGAAATATTTATTGAACACCTCTTCCATTTCTGCATTATTATCCACAATCCTACTGTTTCCATTTAGGAATGGATTAATATCATAATCAGGATTTTTTTCTCACTAATATATTTAAAAACAACCGAGTCTTGTGGCACTTTTAAAGACTAACAGATTTATTAATC
>ML685811.1:4555350-4627594 GCA_007922175.1 Pelusios castaneus
ACAACCGAGTCTTGTGGCACTTTTAAAGACTAACAGATTTATTAATCACATGAGCTTTCATGGGAGAAAATCCCACTTCGTCAGACGAAGTGGGATTTTCTCCCACGAAAGCTCATGCGATTAATAAATCTGTTAGTCTTTAAAAGTGCCACAAGACTCGGTTGTCTTTCTACAATAGACTAACACGGCTACCCCTTTGATATTTAAAAACAATTCTTATTGTCCAAAACATTGTTGACCACAGATTTTTGCCTGGTGTCCTTTGGCTTCCCTTATCAGTTTTCTATAATTCCTAACTTCTGATTTATATTCAGCCTCCCCTTTGTTATATATTGTTTGCTTTTGTTTGTTTGTTTATTTATTTATTTATAAAACTGCCTTCACTTCCTCTCGACATCAGGTTCATTTTTAAACTAGCACTGCCTTTTTCCCTTACTCATGGGAGTGTGCCTTTTTTGTGCCTCTTGTAAGGTGGTCTGAAATAATGCCTAATGATTTTTCTGATTTAAATTCTTCCTCCCAGCTAATTGGGCACATAATTGTTTTCAGCTTTGTGAAATTGGCTCCATTAAAGCACCAAGTTTATATATACTACTTCGCTGGACTTGATTCTGCTTACACATTATAAATGTGATCAAGTCACAATCGCTTGAACTGAAGCTACCATTAACTTCTAATTCTGTGAAGTAGAATTCCCCTGTCTTGGCTGCACCATGTTTTTAGTTCAGAAATTGTCCTCTGTAACATTTAGACATTCTAAGGCTGTTTTAATACGGGCAGACTTGATGAGATTATGCAAAAGTAAAGCACCCTGCTGCCAAGTGAAAAGACCCCTTTGCAGTCTCTGGAGTAGAAGACTGCAGTATTCCTCACATCCTGATTTCCCACCACTTTCTGGCTTGTAGCACAACTGCAATGTGATGTGGGTGGAAGAGTGAATACATTAACCCTCTGGCTTCTCTACCCCTCAGGCAGAAGTGAGAGCGGAATGACACATGGTCCCTGGATTTTATCACGGCATGGAGGGAGGGAATTCCGGCTATGGGTAGGACTGAAGCAGAGCTGCCCTTTCGCTTAAATGAGAGCCTCCCTCCAAAAGAACTTCCTCCAAACTGTGCTAATCTGTTGGGGGTGTCACCCAGTAACACAACAAAAGATTTAGAAATATCACAGATTACAAAACAAAGATAATACACACATATAGAGGATCTTATCATATTCATTAAATCATAACATTTTTAATTATACCTTATATGGCATATTTTGCAAGATTTGTTGGAATTCTGCAATACTGATACCAATAATATTCTACACCAGAGCAACTAGTTCCCATTTCCAGTGCCAGAGTGAGATTTTAGATTTTCCAGTTTGAGGAAGAAATGGGCCGTTTTCATAATTGCCTTCCTTGTCTGGAGAAAACCCCCATTGCAGTTACTAGGAATTCAATCTAGAAACTATTAGTTCCTACCCTCGGTGGACTAATTTTGCGGGCAGCAGAAGAATGAGAGTTACTGCGCACTCTAATGAATGTCAATCTTGTCTCTTAATGAATAGGAATCGCAGTTTGCCATGCATTGTAGGGAAATGAAAAACACCCAAAGTTCAATTCCCTTTTTTTTTCCTTTGCAAGATAATACCGTGTCTGGCAGATGGGTACATTCAATTGTGAAAGCTGAGGATTTTTATCTTACACTGTATAAGTCAAGGTTTTCCTTCAACTGCGCTTTGTAAAATTTCCTCTACACGCCAAGCCACAATGCAGTTTACAGAGCTGCATCTTTTGATGGCTTTCTCCTCTCTTAACAAACCATCCAGACAATGACGCCCTGGCCCTCCGCGGTGTGTGGCTGCTGTTCTCCGGCTTCGCTCACTGGATTCGGAGTGGAGGGCTCTTTTGTGCAGTAAGATTCCTCCGAGAAATTACAACCCCCATGCAGGAGAGCAGCCGCCTTGTCCATTTGGCCCGCTCTCTGCATGGTCAGCAAGGATCCCCCACCACCATGTGATGCAGGGGGGGTTTGCACAGAGAGCTTTAAGTCTGAGTGCGGCTGTTACCTCACTCTCGGCATGAGCAAAGGAGGCTGAATGGGTGGGAGCGTGTGCGGAGGGACAGGGAGTGGACAGGCAGAGATGAGGCTGTCCCATTGCACGGGAAGGACATCGTTAACAAGTGTACTGGACAATAGGGGACATATTATGTACACACCCCATCTGGCTTTCCTGTCATCTACACTGGTTCCCCTGGCCTTCTACTTCCATCACTCAACTTCTCCATCCCTGTGTCCCCTCAACACTCACCTTCCTTCTCCCCCAGCATGCCAGCAACCTCGGTATCAGTTCCTCAGCTGGTCTGCTGGGTTCCTAGGATGGCATCTGGAGCTTCTGCGCCAGGCTGGTACACTGAACCAGCACCCGGCTTGCATGTGGTGCAGGGACCCAGGAGCACCAGTCGCTCAGACAGAGTTGGTATGTGCACCGTTCAGCAACAGGGGCGCTGGGCGCAGCTGCCAGAGCCTGGGAACCCAGCCCAGCCCAGCCCAGGCTTTTCCATACAGCTTCAGCACCGTGGAGAGCTCCAGTCCCGCATCTTGGCCTGCACTCATGCCCAGGGGAGCCTTTCCCTGGAATTTAATGGAGGCCCAAGGCTGTGGGTATCCAGGACTACCAGGGTGTGTGCCTCTTCGCGAGTCCCCCATCAAATAAACCCCAGAGTTGCGGCCCCACCCAGCTGAGGTCAGGGGTGTCCTCAGGATGCTGCCCTAACTTTCTGCCTTCCAATGGGGGCTGAAAGTAGACCTTGTTGTCCCTCATGGCTCCGTGATGCTCCTCAGAGCTGAGCTGTCCCTTCTCCCCAGATGTCTGATGCTGGGTGTCGCTATTCTAGGAGACAGGCCAGCCTGTGCCACGGTCTGCCAGTGCCATCTGTCCCTGGAGCATGGCACAAAGGCACCAGGGCTGCGCAATCAGTCGCCCCATTGCCAATGGGTGTATGGGGGTGCTCTGCTCAAAGTCCAGGGGTGTGGTACCAGCCCAGGGTAACACTCTGCCCAGGCCACCCCGCTGCTGAAGGGGATCCAGGATAGTGGGATAACCATGGAGTGCCTGGAATTACATTCGCTATGAGGGTGGGAGCCCGTATGATCAGTGAGAAGGAGACATGGGGAGGAAGCTTTCCTGGACAGAATGCAGTGACCTCCTGGCCTCTCTGCTCCAGGACCAGCCAACTAGACGCTCCCTCCCTGCTCAAGACCCTTACCTCTGCCAATGGCAATTCTTGGCTGTGAAGAGTCAGTGGGGGTGGGCCAGGAGTCTTGAGTGTCCTCTGAAAGCAGCTAGCCAGGCCCTTGGTGGGTGGTGTTCTGTGTAGGAGGGGGTGACGTGGTTCCCTCGATCTGGGAGACGTCGTGTTGGGGCCAGAAGCAGCTGAAAAGCCATTGTGAGGGCCCAGCCTTGGCTGTTGGGGATGAACTTTGTGCAGGTCACTCTGAGATTTCCCCTGCCAGGATTTGAGGGAAGAGGGGCAGCACCTGAGCTCTCTGCTTGGGTAGGAACTGCTGTGTCCTTCATAAGGGTGAGCCATATTGGTGCCTCCCTCTCCTGGCCCCTTCCCCATGGATGAAGCCTGGGCTGGCCCGTCATCCCTGCAGGGCCAGTCCACAGATTGGGATGGGGAGAAAATCAGACCTGGGGACGATTGCACAGCTTCAGGGTGGGGTGGGCTGAAGTTGAGAGCATTCTGGGAAAGGACTGGGGCACTGAGTCCTATGCTGTGTTGTGTGGCCAGCTCAGAAATCTTGGGGTCTGCCCTGAATGCATTCAGCCCCCTCTACAAAGGGGATCTCCACTGGCTGATGGAAGCCCTCCGGGTGAGGGTCAGCCCTCCAGGTGAGGGTCAGTGGTGCACGGCGGCCCTCTTTTCAGGGATCCTGTGCAGCGCCTCTCCAGCGAGAAGGAAAGCTCCATTCGAGATGCAGCCGGCTCCCTGCCAGAGGAGTCTAAAGTTCCACGGTTTTTAAAATATTTATTAACATGAAGATGTCGTTAGCACTTAAGCAGAGGGCAATGCAGGAGAGGTCTCTTTGTTGGAATAGAAGTTAGTGATGCTGAAAAGCCATTAAGCTGTAAATATAAACTATATTAAGTGCTCAGTAGCAACCTTAAATGTCCCTTTGTCGGCTGCTTTGCTTCGGGAAAGCTGAGTGTCTGTTCAGAGGATTGCTCACTGCTATCACTTCACTGCATGCGCCGCATTGCCTGATGGCTTGGAAATGGTGGGGAATGGTTTGGAGGCAGGTGTGAGATTTTGCAGGGAAGCACAGCTCCGTGACTGCATTTCCAGGACTGATTATTCCTTGCTGCTTGGCGGACGACGTGGAATGAGTGCGAATGGAGCACGGTGGCTCTGATGCCGCTCGGCCTGGGGGTGGTGGGGCCTGGACTGCGCTAGGGATGTGGGCAGTGCCGGGTGACCAGGGAACCATCGTCCTCCCCATCCCCAGACCTCAGTCCTCCAACCTCCAGGCTGACTCCTGCATGCTCAGGCTTCCCTGGCTGAAGGATACACAATGCAGCAGCAGCTGGAGATGCTGAGCGACTGAGCTGGTACTCAGGCAAGGCAGGAGGCTCCTAAAAAGGGGATATTGAGTCTGGCTTGGATCAAGATGCGGGCCAAGATTCTGTGCTGGGTCTCCCACGCCTGGTGAGCTATCGGTGTGCTAGGAGTGTGAGCTCTGAATGGAAGCAAAGCCATGCCCTGCCTCTCTGAAGGAAGGAGCTCCTGCCTGGGGTGGGAATATCACACAATGAACTCCTTAACATTTCCCTTAGCTGCCAGCTCACCCTCTGGCAAGAAATGGCCAGGACAGCCCTGCCCTGGAGGCCCTGGCTCCTGGAAAGGGAGCTGGTTGGTCTTCTTGCTCCATTCAGATGACACTGACTGTGACTTGGTTTGTCCCATGAGCATGTCTTAGGAATGAGACTGAGACCCACTAGTTTCTGAGCAGAGTCAGCCAGCGTCAGAACCAAGATTTGGTCTGGGATTCTGAATCCCCATCCCGGATCTTGAGAAGGACGGGAACCAGTGCTGTGCCGGCTTCAGGCTGCGTATCCAGTGACCCAACCCCTTGCCTTTTTGTGTTTGTCTTCCAAGGCCAACCTGGAAATGAGGAGGAGGAGGGAGAAAACTCATTCTCCTTAATCGCTGATGATAGGACAAGAAGCCATGGGCTTAAATTATGGCAAGGGAGATTTAGGTTGGACATTAGGAAAAAATTCCTAGCTGTCCGGGTGATTAACCACTGGAATAAGTTGCCTCGGCAGGTTGTCAAATCTCCATCATTGGAAGTTTTTAAGAGCAGGTTAGACAAGCACCTGTCAGGGATGGTGTAAGAGGACTTGGTCCTTCCATGAGTGCAGGGGACTGGACTCGATGTCCTCTCATGGTTCCTCGGGGCCCTGATCCTATTCTCTGTGCTCATCTGGCTCATCCAGGAGCTGTGGATGCATGGTAGGAACGGTTGGGCCAGTTCTTTGGCCTGTTCTGTGCCGGAGGTCAGACTGGATGCTGATAACACTCTTCTGGCCTTAATGTCTAGGACTCTACCCGCCAGTCCCTCCTTCAGTTCCCCCTGCCGCGATGGCTGCCGACAATAAGAAAGGATGTGACAAAAAGGAGCAAACGGGGCTCGCAGGTCTTGTGCAGCTTGTCGCTCTCCTTCGCCTTGTGTAGGTTGGGGAATCACTCATGGTGTACCCTCTCCCAGAGCACTACTGCCATGCCCAGCCCTTGCCACCCGCACCCTCCACAGCCTGCCATTGACCAGCCCTGCTGGCGCCTTCAGTCCCATGGATCAGCTCTGTCTGTGGGGTTGTCTCCAAGGTCCTTTGCAGGGAGCTGGGCCTTGGAGATCCTGATCAGTCAAGCCTTGGTGGGAGATGGCAAGTCCGGGTGCCCTGGGTCAGGGACCAGACTCTGCTTGGCCGGGGCACACTCCAAAAAAGAAACTATATCAAAAAAGATCTAGGTAAGTTCCGGGAAGACAGGACCACATCAGCAGACATCAGTCAGGCTAGGCAGGGGTTGCTGCTTGCCAGAGGCCGGGAACAGCTGATGGGATGGATCACCTGTTCTGTCATTAGCTGGCATTGGCCACTGTTGGAAGACAGGATTCTGGGTAGTGGACCATTGGTCTGAGCCATCATGGCCGTTACAAATGACTGCTGTTCTCACGCAGATGGGCGGGCGGGGGTATTTCCGGTCACGCTGTCTTTTCCAGAGCACTGTGGGCAGCTAGGCATTCCCTGGGGACACAGGCTCGTCTCTGGCTGGCCAAGCCGTGGGCGGCCTCATCCACTAGTGAGGTGAATGCCATCAGGGGCTGGGCTGGCAGGCGGACTGGTCAAGTGCTTCTGGTTCTGGAGAAGTGTCCTTGCTTGGATCACAGTGTTTCTTCTGGAGGTGCAAGCTTGCTCACCCTGGTGCCGTGCTGCGGGGATGGGATACAGACTCCGGTCAGCGGGACTCCTGCTAGCAAACTTCCAGCACTAAGGAGAGTATATATCTCGTGTAAGCACCATCCTGAATAAAGCTTGCAAATAAAAGTCCCTCCCTGGTGGCTGAGAGTGGATTCACGAGGCCGGCTATGTGGATTTTGTAGGCAATTACATTTTACATAATAGAGTAACTAGACTGTTCAAATTTAAAGAGCACCTGCAATGCTCCGGCATATTCTGAAAAACCTAAGCTCATATTTCAGCTCTGCCCCATTAATCTGTCATGTTCCTTTCCTGAATTTCCTCTTCTGTCAGCACCACTGGAGATGTGGGCAGCCAGCTGGGAAACATACGCCTTCTCTGCCCAGCCAGAGCTCTGCTATGCACCCCTCCTGTCCCCCGTTCCCACTCCCATCTTGCCTTCTGCAGCTCCAGCGCTCTGGCAGAGCCTATATTTTTCCGTCTCTCATTGAAAGATGATGGTGAATCGCATCTAGCACTCTGCTCCCCTGGCTGAGGCTTCCTCCCTTCTTCCTGTTACTTCTAATGAATTCTTGACCCTGACTCTGGCAGGCGCCTGGCGCTGCAGCCTGTGTGAGGTCTGCAGAGCTCTGAGTGGCGGGGGTGTCTACTCAAGCCAGATAGTAGAAGGCCCTGTGCTCCCCGGGGCAGGAAGGTGCAACCCGGCCCGAGAGCTGCCCTGGGGAGCGATATGTGTGGGTGGCATGTGCATATGGGGAGTCTGGGAGGTGAAAGGGGGGCCAGGTAATGTGGTGGATGGGGGGAGTGGCTGTGAATCATCAAAGCAAAGTTGGCAAAGCCCTACTGTGTCCCATCCTTCCCTGCTGCACATGCACTCCCAGGCAGGGCTGTGACTCCCAGCTCATTCCCTAGTGCTCCACCCCAGAGTGGTGCAGCCCAGTTTGGCTCTGTGCCCTTGGCTCTCTCTCCAGGATGGCCTCCTCCATGCTCCACTGCCACCTGTGTGTCATAGCTGATGGTGGCAGTTTCTCCCTGGAATTCGGGGGTGCAGGTCCTGAGCCTGAATGTGGTTTGCTGCTTCCTCTTTGCTGCAACAATTCCCCAGACTGCCTTTGGTCACCCAGCTGGGATCCCAGTGTAGCATCCTTCTGGACCCAGCTGCTGGCCAGCCAGCCTTCTCCCTCTTCTCTTCCTCTCACTCTGTCCCTAACAAGCGCAAGACTGCCCGCACTCGTGCGCTGGACTGCTCATAGTATGCACCAGCAGGTTCCAGCTCCTTCCTTCCGGAGCATGGCATTTCCTCACGTCAGCGCTCCCCAGGCCACGGATCTGAAGTGGGAGCTGCGACATGAACCCATTCCTCTGTAGAGACTCCGGCTTCTTTGGCTGGGTCTTCATTACCAGATGGGAGATGAAGGACGCTGATGTTGGCCATCAATGCGTTTAGATCCTGCATACCAGAGTACGCGAGGTGGGCGGTTAATGCCGGAAAGAGGGATGAAGCTGTTTATCTGTTATGGGGGATTGGATCTGGGGTAGCGGGGATCTGGGATTGGAGTGTGAAAGTGACATTTGTATCTCGAGCAGCTGGAATGGAGCCCAGGGAAACTCTTTGGTTCTTTGATGAAAAGGGGCTTTCCTTCTTCTCTCTGACCTTTGATTGGAAACTATTTGGGGCAGGGGCCATGTTTGCATTTGTCTGTCACAGCAGCTAGCCTTGTGGGGCCAACACAAACTGAGGTCCCTGGGAGTGGGTACAACATGACCATTACATTAAACTACCATGTCCTATGCAGCTTCCTCCGGGGAGTGGTATGGACGGGTGTCCCTGCCCATCTCTGCTCTGCATCCTCAGCTGCAATGGCAGTTGCCTCTCAGCCCCACAATCGCCTACACCAGAAAGTTGCACTTGTTGAAGAACTGGCTTAGTTAAACAGTGCGGACTGTTGTGTGGACGCACGTGCACTCTCGGATGGGAGTGGTTTGTTGGTGAGCAATCAGTTTAAGCCAGCTTGCCAGGAGCCACTGGGAAATCAGAGCGTCCAGAAGGGAGTTTGCTTGGGTTTAATGAAATCATTTTAGACACCCTTTTAGCATCTGTGTACACGAGGATATTACACCAGTCGGGTTTGTTTGCTTTGAAGACAGAGCAGTGCGGACGCATTTCAGTTCACCACTGTTGAATCTCTGTTTTACTTCATATTAACAGCCTGGCCTTCTGGGCAGATATCCCATGGTGCACTGTTCCGTCGCTCTGCTCTGCGCTCTGTATTTTCTCAGTGTGCATTGTGGGAAACGTGTGGATGTTATAATTAGTGGGGGCTATGTGGTGCAATTAACAAACTCCCACCATTACTCCAGTCATTTTTGCCAGAGCCATTTCCAAACTGGTGTCAGGCAGCATGGAGGACCCAGTGCTGAGCACCAGGGGCGTAGCGGTCCTTAGTATGAGACCAGGGTGGTGCAGGTGCATTTGCAAACCCACCGGTGGCTGGACTTGACTCTGCCGTTTTCAGGAAGCTGTTAAGGCTGCAATCTTGGAGGAGGAGCAGGAGAATGAAGTCGAGCCGTCGTGGCTGGCGAGCTGGTATCTGGTTGGTCAAGGTTGGATATTAGGAAAAACTTTCTCACGAGGAGGGTGGTGAAGCATTGGAATGGGCTATCTAGGGAGGTGGTAGAATCTTCATCTTTGGAGATTTTTAAGGCTCGGTTAGACAAAACTCTGGCTGGGATAATTTAGGGGGAGTGGTCCTGCTTTTTAGCAGGGGGTTGGACTAGATGACCTCGTGAGGTCCCTTCCAACCCTATTATTCTATGATTCTATGATTCTATGATCTGGAGTAGCTGCACTTGATGGACTGCTGCTTCCAGGCTTGGCAGCTAGGAGTGACTGGTGGGACCGGCTGTGCTGGCCAGCCGTGGCGGCAGGCTCTAGGGATGATGACGGTAACTTTTTCTAGAAATCTGCACCGAGCTCACCCTGGCATCACACCAACCTGACAGCGTGAAGAAGCAAGGGGGACGGTGGAAGCTTGCCACCTCTGCTTGATACCTCTCAGACGCGTAGCTAGACAGGTTGGGGGGCAGATGGACTGTCAGCCCCGTTGTCAGGGGGATGTCTGCTGCCAGGCAATGTGGAGCTTGGCAGTGCACAGGAGGCTGATGGCTTTGCATGGATGGGGTTCCCAAATTGTCCAGGAGCTATTGAGAGGACACACGTGGCTATATGTTGCCTCCCACGCCAGGGTAAAGACTTACCAACAGGAAGAAGTTCTCTTCTGGCTTAATATGAGTTGGACTCAGGGCCAGTTTAAGGCTCCTGAGAGCCCGGGGCTCTGCAACTTTGTGGATCCTCCTCCTCACTGCAGTGGTGGTGGCAGCTAGCCTGGCAGTGGGGTGGTGCTTGGTGCTGTGGTGGGCTGGCGCTAGGGCCCAGCAGACCGGCCAGCTGTAGGGGCAGGCCAGCAGTCAGCAATGTGGCGTGGGCTGGTAGCTCTCGGACTGGCTGCCAGAGGTGCTCTGGGCTGGCCAACCAGGGCTGGATTAATTTTTGTAGCTCTGTGTCAGGTGAGTTCCCCCGTTAGCCCAGGGCTGCAATGAATCCAACCCTGGGTGGACAGGACCACGATGCCAGGCTATTTGAACTCAGATCTGTTCTCTGGAATGAATCAGGAAACTTTTGTTCCTTAGATCATTATGGACATGAATGGAGTTCTTCTGGGAGCCTCAACCTACCCTCTGTTTCCCTGGCTGAAGAACCCTTCCACTGGATGCTTGGACAGGAACAAGGATGTGTTTACCTTTGCCCAGAGTAGATGTAGACTGTCAGTGGAGAATATGTTTGAAGGTGGAAAGGAAGACGGTGTTCGCTAATGAAAAGTTTGTGCACCACATCCGTGAGAGCAAGGGAGAAATCCTAGAGGAGGGGTGGGGACAGAACCTGGAGAGACTTCCTCAAAATAATGGGGCTCCGGTGTGGGTGTCCCTGCAACCTGGCCCAGGTGGTCAAGCAAGTAGGGTTTGATGTTGTGGATAGCTGTGGTTAATGAATGCTTTGTGCTGGAGTTAAGTTGGTCAGACAAGTGACAATATGCCTTCAATAAAACTGAAAACAGCTCAAGGAACATCATGCCAGCTCAAGAACATTGGGATTGACACCTGGCTGCTCTAAGGGCACAAAGTCATGTGTGTTGAAGCGCTGGAAAAGGATGTCCTGCTTCATCTCCAGTGGGGCTAAATAGACTGGGAAGGAGTAGTAATTAGGATTAAAGGCTTTTGCAGGGAAAGTTGCTCTATTACAACCGTTGTCTTCTGTCTTGTCTGCATCATGGCGCTCTCCAGGGCTGGGCATCCCATTTCAATCTTCAGAGAATGCTCCAGGAAACCTCCCCATGCCTTCTTTTAGAGAGTCTGGAACTTGGGTTGGCCGGGGCGGGATGGCTGAGGAGTGTCCATGTGGCTGTTGGGCCTGGAGACAGTTGCTAGCTGTGTTGTTCCAGGAGAGGCGATAGCTCTTCTGCAGAGTGTTCCAAGCATTTGATGCAGCTATCATTCGGGCTGACTTTTTAAGTGCAACATCTCATTTTGGTGACACATGTGGAGTTGCCATCACGTATTTCTTTTCTCCAGTCAAGAGGGAACCAAGGCTGCAGAGCCGATTCATGTCCCATCGAGACAGAACACGGCTCAGAAAGCCCCATGACCACACGGTCATATTTCACTTATCTCTTTGTGTACTACAACCTTCTGCGAGTGCTGCCTCATTTGAGGACTGACAGGGGCAGAGCATGACAGAGTCCCACCTCCTTTTTTCCCAGGTGGATCCCAGCACATGAGCAGAGCCTGATTCAGGAATTCTGAGTCGAGTTCCTCATCAGCAAAATGCACACGTCTGGGGGGGGAGCTGAAGCCAAGAGCCTGCTGCTTTCTGGATATTTGCCACAAACTGTGTCTGAGCTCTGTGAAAGGCAGCGTTTAATTTTAAGCATTGGAAGAGACCTGTCAGTTTGGAAGGGGAACAGCTGGGAGATGGGGAGAGAACAGACCATATCTAACATCCCTTTATATCCCTGTGAACCACTGAGGGCGAAGCCTGGTTCGGCCTTGTCCACTCTGTGTGCGAAAGGGTCATGCAGGGACGCCCCTCCGGAACAGTTGGGTTGGTCTGTCCAGTGGATCTCACAGGTAGTGTTTCCATGTTTGTCCCTTTGCAGCTGATTGTGCCCCTCTGAAACCCCCTGGACCTCTTTGCTGCAATATTTCTCTTGGCACACGAGTGCTGGAATGGGACAACATACCCCCTTCCAGCCCAGGCTGGAGGCACCAACTGGGAATAGCTATGGAGGCTTGATTAGCCCTAAGATATATTGTTATGGGTGTGTGTAACCCTCACTGTTCACTGGAGATAGCTGTAAGAAATTATGCAACCAGGCTGCTAAAACAACAGAATCCTCCATCCCAGACACAGGCTCATGTCATCCCCCACAAGAGAAAGGGAGGTGCCGGGCACCTGTGGGTAGTGGGTTTGGCTGGCTACTGTTTTGGGAAGGTTTGTGCGTCGGCGAAGGAAAAGCAGGCATGCCCAAGATGTGGAGAGAGAAGCAGCCAGGAAGCACTAGCTCCATTCTGAACAAGCCCAGGAAATGCGGTCCTGAGCCAAGATAGAAAGAGAGCTTTTGTCTGAGTGCTGCCTGGAAGGGGACTGATTCCTGCTGTGTTTAAGGAAACAGGGCTTCGCACATTCTTTGTAACCCAACAGGGTTGCATCCAAGAAACATCAGCACTTTCACCTTTAAATGGCACTCCCACGTTTTTGGTCAACTGCTCAGGGCCAAAGAGGAGTAACAGGAACCTGTAATCACAGGTTACCGCTGATGCCACTCTGAGATACGGGATCCCCACACCACTCCGTCTTCCCTTTGAGTCCCTTGGTGGGAGTCAGCACAGCTCAGAGGGAAGGGCACAGGCACGCTGCTGCAGATGTGCCTAATGGGAGCTGTTCTGGTTACCCGCCCGTGATTCCCCTCCCGATATTCGCTCATTGCCACGTGCTCTCCCGCAGTTCTCTCTGCTTCAAAACCTCCTCTCCACCTTGGTTCAGCTGAGACTACAATAAAACTGACTCTGGGAGCTCATTTAAAATCCAGCTCGAGGGGAAATGGAGAAATATTGACCTGTTTTTCTTTCCCTCTGTGAACAATCCAAGCTATTTGACTGATTTAAGCTCCTTTCCTAGATTAGTGAAAAGATAGATTATTTTCACTTTGAATTGTTCAGAAATAAATAAAGGTCTGGGGTATTGGATGGGTAATTTAGTCTTTGCTGGTATTGAAAGAATCTAACACTTCCAGAGTTTGATCTCTAACGCCAGTACTGCTGGTCGGGTGGGGGTGGAAGTGGGAGGGGGGGTGGTTTTTGTTTGTGAGATGTGTTGTAGGGATCTCCTTTTCAGAACAAAGTGAGCAAGAATTGAAAAGATTTTGAAAGCCATCTCTGGAGAGGTTTGAAAGTCGGAACGCTTCTGAGATGTTTTAGAAATTCTGAGTTAACCCTGATCACTTTGGTTTTTTCTTTTTTAAATCCCACCCAGCCCAGGCATTCTTTGTGAGAACTTCTAAAAGACTTCAGAATGTGCTGCCTGCTGAATAAATTATAAACGCACTTCCTCTGGTAGGGCTCCGGTTCCAGGCAGCAGATCAAAAAGCAAATTAAATACTCTTTGGTGTAATTTCAAATGGATCTGTTGGGTTCATCCTGAAGATTATGTATTCAAATTATTTATCTTTTCTGTTAAGATACTGAGAGGGGAAAAGGCTTTGGTTAAAAGATTTGACTGGAGGTGGGTCGAAAGGGGAAAGGCGAGAAGGAGACGGGAATGCCTCAGCCTCATGCATTGTGTTCTGGCTGCAGATACCTAGGAGTTAATACTTCCTCCAACCTACAGCAATCTCTCATGGTAATGGGCTCTGGGGGTGAACTCCCGAGGCACGCTCCTTTCCACATGGCATGGGAGAAAGCAAATCCACCCATTTAAAAATATTTTACTCAGGTCAATCCTGTGTTTGTGTCCTGCCTGGCTAGGAGATGGGGTCACTGCATATTTTGGCCCGGGAGTGAAATCCTGGCTGTATTGAAGGCACTGATCATTTTGCCATCAAGTTTGGTAGAGGCGGGATGTCAGGTGCTCGGGCTGTTCTGGTCACGTCAGTTGGCTCCCAGATCTGGGCTGCACGGCCGGACCCAGAATGCGGGAAGAGTCACTGACCTGAGCGGAGCCAGTTCAGACCAATAGTGAGGCTGCTGTGTGGGCAGAGGAGAGAGCCTGGGGCTGCTGGTGGTTCAGCTAGAAACTAAGGGTCCCGACAGGTATCCCAGAAAGAAACTGAAGGGACAGTGTGATGTGCCCTTCTCAGCCACATGCCCACTGCCGATAAACTGCAACACTCCTGGGAACCCCTGAATCCTGGGGAGCCGACTTCCTCTCCACTAAAATGGGTTCATGTGTTGTGAGCTGTTTGGGTGAAATTCGCGCTGTGTCTGGGGCCAGGAAGCAGTTCCTGGTGTTCTTGGGGCCAGCACAGAGCCCAGTGCAGGAGGAGACATGGGTCTTGTGCTGGTCCTTGGCACTATGGTGAATTTCAGCTCTTGAACAAATGTCAAGTGTGCAGCACCGGCCCCCCTTTGCCTTGAAAACTACTGCATCACCAGCTTCTAGCATGCCAGCGCAAACTATTTAAGGAGCCCTGGGAAACAAAAGACCCTGGAGGAAAACGAGCCAGGTCCTGCTTCGACTGGAGTCCGCTGAAACATACGCGCTGGTGAGGGAAAGGCGGTTTTCTTGGAACATCTCTGCATTAGGTTATGTCAGGCTATGATATCTCTTGATGTTGTAGAACAATCCAAACTGCACTTTATCTCTCATTCCTCTGGCTTCATGCCTGCAAATTGACCACGGGATGTGTCAGTTCCACCCAGCTTTAGTCCTGGACATGAGTTATCAACTCGAGTTCAAAAAAGGCTTTAAGTATATTTGAAACATTAACCCAAAAAAAAACCCCTCCTGAATCTCCACGGCATGCCGATAACAGAGCTCGGTCAGAAATATTACAAATTGATCAGTGCTTTATCTGAAAAAGAAGATGACTCCTTAACATCATTAAGTGGTGACCTTTAAAACTCATATTCTGCCTGCCAGCCAGAAATGACAGCGGAATGGAGCAGAGACAGATGGCGGTGGTAGGGAATAAAATCAATTGTTTGCTGAGATGTGTGTATGTTTGCAGTGGTGCACGGGTCCCCAGGCCTCCGTTGGCGGCCTCGTCCAGCAAATTTCTGTTTTACAGCAGAATACATTTTGTTGGCTATCCAGGATGAATTTTCTGTCGTATGTCATGTTTTATAAGGAGCTGACAGCCCAAACTAGGGAGAGGGATGGTTCCCCACGCTGAGCTCTCCTCGATGGCTTTATTGGATCGTGTCCCGATGAGTTTTCTGTTGGTTGCACCTCACTTCCACCTTGCTTAGCTTTGCACTCCTTCTGCTCTGTCTGGCTTATTGCCATGCTGGATGCTAAGGGGCAACCCCGGTGGTGCCAGCCCCACTGCAGGCTCTAGAACTGCGGCTTCCCTGGTGCTAACTGGCAGTGAAAGGGTGAGGATTTGAGTCAGAAGTTCAGCCTCTCCAAGGAGGGCAGGGACCATTGAGTGAGTGGGCTCAGCACAGGGGGAGGAGACGGTGAATCCCCTACGAACAGTGGCTGGGAAGAAGAGGGGCTGCCTCCCATGAGCCGTAAAAGAGGAGCACTGCCCTATTCCAGTCTGCAATGCCATCGCCACGTTCTTCACCCGCACCGCGTCCGCTTGCCTCCCACCCCACACCTAGTATCTCTCCTCTGCACGAATCCCCAAAACACCTGCTTCCTGCTCAGGCCAATGGGAATCACCTCCCCACTTCTCAGGACACATCCTCTGCTGCCTCTGCTCTGTTATTCTCCAGATCCACTTGCATCCCTGGTGGCTGTGGCCAGATCTGATCTCTACACCTCTTGCCCAGCCCCTAGAACCGCCTGATCGTGGCTTTACCACCTGCTGTCCCCTTGGCCCAGATCTGAGGCTGCTTCAACCTTTTCCTGACTTTGGGATGCCTCAAAAAGCCATTAAAGCAGAAGGTCACTGTAATATATAGTGCCCGGATTTATGGGGGCCGTATATCAAGACGGAGAGTAATAGCTGTGGTGCAACCCACCTTGCAGAAGGGGCCTGAGCCTGAGAGCAGGTAGGAGAAGAAACATCTGCAGGATCCTTTTTCAGCCACTGCCTCCTATATTCTAGCTTCAAAAGCTGCCGTGCAGTGGTCTGCTCACTCCACAGACTGCACAGCAAGGGGATGGGCCTCTATGGCCATGGCCTAAAGGCGCCTACACTCAAAAGGGACTTCCTGCCAGCGCCAGAGCTCGGGGTGTGAAAAATCCACCCTGTCCATTGAGGTAGCTACTGCCTCTCAGGGAAGTGAGTTAACTATGCTGCATATGTCTGCACATGTGTGTCGCTGAAACGTTCCAGGGGGCAGCTGGGCCATGGTAGCCCTTCAAGTGCAGGACGGTTCTTGATGTGTAGGCCAGGAGCAAAGCACTGGTGGAATGATCCAAGCTCCCCTGAGGCCTCCAAACCCCTCGGGTCCCCAAAGTTGGGCTGGAAACCTCAGGAGAAGGGTCTTTGCCTTCCATCCCGAGACTTCCAGTCCCAGCCAGAGCAATCCAGAGACACCTCAGCTGTCCTGTAAGCATCGGCCACCTCCTTGGGTGCAGTCAGCTGGACAGGTAGCAGGATGGCTGCAGTTCTTGCTGCCCCGTACCTCAGTCCCAGCTGAGCCGTGGGATTAGAGCTGGGCCAATAGTGGCTTTTTAGGTCTACTGGCAATTCAGAAAAAATGATAAAGAATTGCTTTGGATTGAACAAGCTGCTGAATTAGATCCAAAAGGCAATGTTCCCTTTTAGATTTCAAATGTTTTAAAATGTTTGTTTTCGACATACCGGTAAAAGAAGATGGGAAGAGGCGAGCTTCTTGGAGCTGGAAAATGGAGCGGGTTGAGCTGGAAAATGTGGACAGGAAACAGCTGGATGGCTTTGACATGTTCTGGTCTGTTTCTAGCTTTTGATTGAACCGGTTCAGAGAAATCAATGTGAATGCTGGGGGAACCAGCCTTTGAGCTTCCCCTCCCTATTTCCAGCTCTGTGTTCCACAGTCACAACGGGCTCCACCGTGCCCCTGGCTGGCATCGCCTGGGCCAGGAGCATGAGGAAACACAGCCCTTTACTCTTCCCACCACCCGTCTGAGCTGCTATTTTATGGGACCCAAAGCGCAGAGTGTGCATAAAGCAGCGTGGGACTGGGACAAATCCTCCAGCTCTCTGCTTCCTCCAGCCATTCTCCTGTGCGTCTCCAGCTGCTCTCACTGCTCTGTACTGTCCGGGTGGCACGGAGCTGGTCTGTGGGTGCTGGGACCCTGCATTCTCCACAGGATGCAGAGATGCCTAGGTCCCGAGGACCACTGTGAGCATCTAGTCTGACCTCCTACGTGACAGGGGCCAGAGAACGCCAGAGTAATTCCTAGACCAGAGTTTATTGCAATCATCCATCCTGATTTAAACACTGTCAGTGACGGAGCAGTCGCTAAGACCCTTGATAAATTGGTGCCGTGGAAAAGTAACTCCCCTGCCTTTTAAACCATTACCCCTCATTTCCAGTCAGAATTTCCCTAGCCTTTTTTCAGTTCGAGTCCAGGGCAGAGCAAGTCAGACAGCCAAATGTCATGAGCATGCAAAGCCTCTGGTCCCTGTCCAGGAGGACACCGGCCATGCTGTTCCAGGGTCCTGTCTCCTGAAGGGCCACTGTGAATGTTCCTTCCTACTGGGAGAACCTGCTGTGGCTTGAAACGAGTGACGAGTGGCCCCTGGGACACACCAGGCAGGTGACGGCCTTCCCTTCCTGCCAATAGCACCCTGCTTCTCTCTGCGCTATTAACCGCACCTGGGCAACAAGCCGGAGAGATTCAATACCTAAAGCAAATGCGGGGGGCTTTCGTTTGCCAGGTTCCTGAGCCTGCAGCTGGTGCTGGGTTCCTGTGTCCTAGAATTTCTCTGCAACCATGAGGAAAGAAACAGACTTTGTCTGTGGCAAGCTGACATTCTCAGGTATTCACAGGACTCCAGGAGCTGGGGCTTTAAGAGAAACACCAGCCAGCACATGGCTCTCAATAAAAGCGGGAGAGTCAGCATTACCATTTCCTGCCCTCTTTTAGTGCCAGCGTGTCTACAGCCACCATTGTTTTTCTGAAGAGCGTCTGTGCTGCTCAAGCTCTCAGCTGGACACTGCCGCGGGTCTAGCTATTGCAGCCGCTAGAATCAGGCCAGACTGCTCTGGGAGAAGCAAGGGGTGGTGATAATAGGAAGGCTGAGATTTTGAAGGTCCCCTCCTTTGCCCAGCTCCCTGAGGAGCCGGGTCCACTGCTGGGAGATGTTTTGCTTCTTTAGCAGTTCGATTGCTTGAGCGGTTACAAAAAAATTCTCGTTAAAAATTCATGTTGTTCTGTAGCATGTTAAATATTTATTTTTGAGGAACAATGCGAGCCCCTCTCCCCCCGCCTTATTATGATCCCTATTTTGCATATGCAGGAATTAATAATTAAGCAGCCGTATTTTATTTTGATTAGCGGATGAGATGCAGCAGCCGGCTGGGTGCTGGATTGAGCCATGAATCTCAGAGACGGGAGGGTGCAGGAATTTACCTTCATATCCAGGCAGAGGGACTGCAGCTGGCCCAGAGGGATCACACAGGCAGCCCTCATGGCCCAGGTCACCCTGGGGAGGAGATCTCACAGATTCCTAGATTCCAACTCTCAAAGGGACCACTGTCATATCACAGCCCCGATAACTGCCCCACAATACTTCCTACAGCAGGTCTTTCAGAAAAACATCCAATCTTGATTGAAAAAGTGCCAGAGAATCCACCCTGACCCTTGGTAAATTGTTCCAATGGTGAATTACCCTCACTGAAAAATGTACACCTTATTTCCAGTCTGAATTTGTCTGGCTTCAGCTTCCAGCCGTTGAATCGTGTTTTACAATTCTCTGCTTGATTGAAAAGCCCATTGTTAAATATTTATTCCCCGTGTAGGTACTTGTAGACTGTAATTTAGTCACCTCTTAACCATCTCTTCATTAAGTTAAATAGATTGAGCTCCTTGAGTCTCTCACTATAAGGCAAGCTTTCTAGTCCTGTAATCATTCTCATGGCTCTTCTCTGAACCCTCTCCCATTCATCAACATCCTTCTGGAATGGAGGGAACCAAACTAGACACAGTGTTCCAGCAGTGGTCTCACCAGCGCCAAATACAGAGGTAAAATAACCTCTCATCTCCTACTTGTGATTCCCCTGCTCATGCGGACATAGCGTTACACTGGGAGAGTCCCCCATCTTGTCAGAGCAGCTGACATAGTTTGTTCTTAGATGTTTCCATTTCCTTTTACACATATTGGAATTCATAGTGTCTACTTGCACCTGGTTTACCAAGCAACCCAGATCACTCAGTGACCTGTCCTCTTCAATATTTACCATTGCCCCAATTTTTGTGTCATCTGAAAACTCAATGAGGATCCTTTCCTGGCTTCCTCCATCTTTGTAGCATCAAGAGGCAGAAGTTTGCCTTCCATGAAACAGGCCATGAGACCCATCCCCACATGCAGATGACCCTCAAGATCAGGACAAGACCAGATCGATGTCTGTAGCCTCAGGCCATGTTATCCTGCTGCCTCGTGGACTCTGCCAGGCTTACATTGGGAGGAAGTGGGGAAAGAACTGCTTCTGGCACATGGAGAGGCTTCCAGCCACGCTGACAAAGGCACAAAATGTTCCTGGGGCTGAGAGTTGAAGTTAAAGGAATTCAACCTTGAAATAAGACACAGTTTCCTGGCAGGAAGGGCGGTTAAACACCAAAATGCCTCACTAGGTAGATGATGATGGACTCCTTGGCTTGGAGTTTTTAACATGAGGTTCAATATCTTTCTAATGGTGCGTCTACACTGGCAACTTAGGGCGACTTAAGGAGGCTTAAGTGGACCTAAACAAAGCCACATCCACACTGGGCTTTTCTTAAGTCGGCTTAAGCACTTCCTTAAGTTGACTTAAGGAAAGCTGAAGTTGATTTAGTAACACCTCATTTTAGGTCGACTTAAGCCTTAAATCGACTCCTTAAGGCGATTTAAAGCCAATGTGGACAGGGATTAGCACCTAAGTCAACCTTATTAAGTCGACTTAAAGCATTAAGTCAGCTTAATAAGGTCGATTTAGGGTATGTCTACACTAGAAAAAGTTAAGTCGACTTTAAGTCGACTTAACAAAGTCGACTTAACTTTTCTAGTGTAGACATGGCCTAAGAGATTGCTTTCCTCCAACTTTAGGGAGTTATTCCAGGACCTATGAGTGGGAGGCAGGTTGGTTGGCCGTCATTCCTTCTCGCCTTTTAACTTTGTGAAATGATGTCCCTCCTTGGTCCTGCCCAGCCTCTTGTGTGGTTCTTCCTCACACGCTGCTCCCCAGGCTGGTAGAGAGATCTCCCAGGCTTCAGGGGAAAGAGGAGCAAGGCCTACCATGGAGGTAGCTGAACACATACTAGAGAGAGGGAGATTTATCCATGATTGGTTTCTCCCACCTCTTTAGCATGGCAGGGGAGGTTCCAAGGTGCCCATTCTTCTCCCATCCTGCTCTTCCAGATATACATGAGCCAGCCACTGTATAGGGGGCCCTGGGCGATTTCATCTACACAACATCCAATAGAGTATGTGTGTGTCTAACACCGTGAGATTCAGACAGGTCAAACCAAGCTGTAGACGTTGACATGAGCCATACTGACCTTATGGAAATGAAGAGTCAAACCAAATTGCTTTGAAATCTTCCCATCAAAAATGTTGTCTAAACTGACACATTCTCATGAACCAATTTGGTTTGTGCCAAGCTTTTTGAAAACTGTTCCTTCCCCAACAAGCTTTAGGCTGGTGGTTCAAATGACAGGCCACAGACACTGTGGGAGAGCAGATACAGAGTCCCAGGGAATCTGGGTCTCCGAATTACTTCTAATTGACGGGGGCAAGAGCATTACTCAGAAGAGTGTGGATTCCCTGAAGGATCACGAGCAGGGAATGGGTAGCTCCTGGAAAGGGGGGGTACTGTGACTGGGGCCGGGGTGTGGGGACACACAGAGTGACTGGTATTTCTTATTGAATGGCTTCATTAGTGATCTGAAGGAAGGAACAAACAACATGGTAATGAAATTCACAGATGGTGCTAAACTGGGAGGTGTTGCGAACATCAGAGAAACTGGAGAAATATTGCGAAAACAACTAGAGCGTCTAGAAATTCATACACCACACAATGGAGTGAGACTTGGCATATAAGCAAATGATACAAGCCATCGATGTTAAAGGACAGGGCCAGCCCTGGGAGGGAATAATGCTGAAAGAACCTAACTGAGACTATGGAGCAGCTCAGACCAGAGTTTGTTGTGCACTGCAAACTAAAAAAGCCAATGGCATTTGGGATCCCTGAATCACAGAGTAGGGAACAGCAGCTGTGTTGCACAAGGCCAGCAGGAGACTGCACCTGGAATCTAGCATTTCTGCGCCCCTTGTTACCAAAAGACACTGAAACACCAGAGGGAGAGCAGTGAATGATCAGGGCTGCAGTGGGTGGACTCGGAGGAACAATAAACAGAAGAAAATAGTTGCATCTCGACACGGCAGTGATTGATGTGTGTGTAGCAATGAAAGTTTCCAGCCATCTGAAGGGTGTAAGTGACACAGAGGAGAATAAGGGGAGGTGCTGCTTCGGATCTGGGGTCGAAATTGTGAAAGGATCTATTGGGAGATTTCCTGGCAGGGAGATATGTCATCTGTCGATTTGACAACTAAATCTGGAGGTCACAGAGCACTGTGTACGGCCCAGCCCTTCCCTTCTGCCGGGCAATGGGCTGGATGCACAGACTGCCCGGCCTGTCTCTCACACCTGCCAGGTTGCACTGGGCTGGCCGCTTCTCAGAGGAGCTTTGTAAAAATGCCAACAATCCTGGCCATCATTGAACAATGCCTGCCCCACCGCATCTGGAGGACACTCTGGGGCAGGCTATGCTGCTGCTCTGCTGGAGGGGGCACGGAGAGTGTGCAGGAAAATCCCTGGTGCTGTGTCTCCAGTTTCCTGGGAGCGAGTTACACTTGCCCCCCATCTATCTGGGGTCATCACCCACTGGCCCCAGCTGCTGTTGTGTTGTGGGTACCATGTCAGGGCCAGGTGCAATAAGGAGCACAGTCAATGCCTTGCTGGGACTCCCGCCAGCCATCTGCCACTGGGCCCGGGGAGAGGAGGGCTGTCTGTGCCCACTGCAGGATGCCACCAGCTCTCTGCCAGTTACCTCCCGAATGGGGCCATCCCCTACCCTCGCCTCCGCCACCTGGAGGGTCCTGCACAAAGAGCCTGTTTTCCCAGTGACCTGACCCCGGCCGCCAGCCTGCACTGGCTTGCAGGCACTAGCAATGGAAAGCACTCCCTGCCATCAGGTTGTAGAGTGGTCCAAGCGGGAAGGAAGGTCTGTCCCCCCACGGCTCAGGATCCATGCTGGAGGCAGGTGGAGTCTCTGGCCTGTACTTGGAGTGGGGGGTTATGATGGGCCACCATGGGCTCCAGGTGTGCAAAAGGGACCGTGAAGGTGTCGTCCCTTGCATAGAGATCCCCTTCTCTCTGCTGCTGACGCTCTAGTAGGATAGCAGGCCTGGGGTGCTGGGGCCATGTCTGGAGGAGGCAGGATCTGCATCTCTGTCTGTAGCTGATTGGCATGTTCTGCGGGTTCGGAGGATCTAGACTGGAGTTGCTGGTTTAACATCAGCCAGGACCAGTAGATCATTTCATCTAACACAGGCCAGATGATCTCACCCAGTGGCTCCTGTCTGGAGCCCTGTAACTTGTGTCTGGCAAAAACATCTTCCCGAAAGACACCCAGAATCCTGCCGAAGCCATAAAGAGAAGGACAGTGTGCCACGGCCATCGGTTGCTTATTTAGTCCCCACACTAGTAAAAATGTGGGTTGATTTCTAACTGGAATTTGTCTGGCTTCACCTTCCAGCCTTCAATGCTTGTTCTGCCTGCCGCTGCTAAATTAAAGAGCTCTCTAAGGCCTGGGATTTTCTCCCCTCAAGGTACACTGTGCATTGTAATCAAGTTGCCTCTTGATCGTCTCTTTGATCAGATGAACAGACTGATCGCCCTTTTTTCCAGCTCTCCTTTCAGTTTCTGATGCTTCCTGGCACCTTCTCCCATATTTCAATATCTGCCAAGATCTGCAGGTTCTTAATAGCTTTTGTGAAGGTCCTGTCTCCATGGCAAATGGGAATCCCATGGGGCCGGGGCCCCTACATCTTAGCAAAGAGTGTGGATGGGCTCAAATTAAGACCAGCCACAGTGCAGGCTGTTGTGTGGTGCAGTAAGGTTCCATAGTGGTGCAAGTCATGGACAGTGGCAAAAAATATCTTCCTGGAGTCTGGCCTGGCAGGATGAACATGAGACTGTCTCAATTCCCCAGTAACTGGCTTATTGCTGCCCTCAGCCAGGCCAGTGTGACTTTAGCGGTGACACTTTCTGGCCATCATATTTTGTAAGAAGCAATTACCGGTTTAAGTCCTGCTCTGGCCGAGCCGTGGGGCTGGGGCACAGAGAGAGATGGGATTCGCTGTCTTGTGAAACGGAAAATGGATTTCTTTTCAGCTGAAGCTGGCTGGCCTGAAGCCAGCAGAATGGCCACCTCCTCCCAGGCCGCCCCCACCGAGCACACGGCAGCTGCGATTCGTGACTCACTCTCTTGCTGTGAGCAGCGGTTTGGTGCCGAGAATGGCTCTCCCGAGAGATCAGCTGGGGCAGTGAGCCAGGTTTAAGGGGTCAGGAATGCAACGTGAAATGGAATTGGGGTAGGGTGTGCTTTGTCCCAGACACACTCCCTCACCTGTCTCCCTGGGGGCCTGCGGTCACGATCATGCTTTGCAAATTTCCAGCTACTGGGGCTGTCCCCCCATGACTGCCTGGGCCCCTGGGGAACTGATCATTGATAAAGATGATGACAGTGTTGCTCCAGCACCATCCACTTCACAAACCATCCCCGGGCTCCATAGTCCTCTGGAGGCCGGCACTGATTTGCAAGTGAGGGGCAGAAAGATTGTACGACTTTTGTGCACGAATGGTAGAGTCCGGGCTAGAACCCACTTTTGCCTCGCGCGAGTAAGCCCTGCTGGTCAGTCCCCCTAGAGATGCACAGGCCACAAACTCAGCCATGCATCGTAGTGCGAACGGGTCTGGCCTGTTCTCAGGCAGCTGGGGGGAGAAGACGCTGGAGGTTTCAATTCAGGGTACAGAGGGCTGTATAACACATTCACAGGGACTTCAGCCCCTGGTTGTATGCAGCGTTTGTGTATTGCAGAGCAAACACCACTCAGCGGGGAAGTGAACCCTGTCAGAAAAATCCCATTCGCGCCGATTTATTGACACACGGGCCTTGATCCATCTCGAGCTCTTCCTAGGGTCCGCTGACCGATGGCACGCACAGGGTGGTCTGTGCGCCGAGCTGTCGGCCAGCGTGGGGTACGTCAGAATCCATCACCCTTCCCAAATGTGCATCCTGTCCTGCCTTCACCAAAGCCTGCTCCTCACACCAGAGCACTGCGTGTCCAGACAGCTGTGGAAAAGACGCCGGTGGCTCATGTGGGGTGGACGGAGGGAATGAGCCCCAGAGCCTTTTTTAGCCCGATTGTCTCAGACTCTTCTAGACCATGACATCATTTGACAAATGAGATCCCAAGGGGAACACATGTCACCATTCGGTTTGGGAGCTAAGCCTTCCAACCCCCTTGCCAGGATGCCGTGCTCATGTGCTGTGGGTCAGCGTTTAGCCTGGTTGGAAAAACTGAGCCAGCAGGAGGAAGTGGTGGGGTTGAGTCGTTGGCCGGCGTTTGTCTCTTAGCCGACGCAGCACTCCAGTGTGATGTCGGAGGAACCTTGAGGCTGGAGGTTGTCCGGGTTACAGCATGCATGCAGAGAAGTTCAACACAAACTCATCACACTGTGGCTCGAAGATTGCAATGTACCACTAACCCTGTTTCTTACAATCCAGAACAATGGCACGTAGAATCCCAAAACCAGAGAGAGACGGGGCAAACAGCTCCCTCAGACAGAGAGGAACAGCCCACCTCTCCTTACCCTAGGTTGGCTGCTTGGATCTTCTAGCCTGGCAGGTCCAGGTCACACCCTTCCGTACAGAACCCCCTAGCCTACAAAAGGGACAGCCGACAATTTAAAACGAGTTTTCAGTGCAGCACAGAGACACTTGAGTGCTTCTTCCAGCTCCAGTCTCATGGCCTAGATATAAGCCTGTTTCCTAGGAAGTCAGCTTCCAGAAATAAGCCATGGACAGAACCCGCTTAGTCACCTGATCTGCCCCTGTTCAAGGCAGAGAGTGTGACTGAGAAGTAGAAATGAAGAAATATCCCTAAATAATTTCAGTAGAGTGACTGTTGTATGGGAGAGGGGCAGGTATGGGGTTTCTGTGCAGCTGACTCTAGGGGACAGTTCCAGAAGGGGCGAGTGTCCATATGACTGGGTCTTCAGATGGTACCAGGAAGGGTAAAGTGTCAATGTGACTGGCTCTATTGGATGGTAATGGGAGTGGGAAGAGCGTGGGCAGCTCTTTCCAGCGGTGCCTGAGAGAAGGTGTGTCCGTGTGCCTTGGTCTGGCTCTGTTTGATGCTCCCACAGGTGGAAGTGTCCATGTGACTGGCTGTGATGGACGGTACCACGGGTGGATGTGTCCGTGTGTCTGGCTCTGTTGGACAGTACCACAGGTGGAAATGTCCATGCATCTGGCTCTGTTGGATGGTACCGTGGGTGGTAGCGTCTGTGTGTCTGGCTCCGTCGGACAGTACCACGGGTGGAAACATCCGTGTCTGGCTCTGTCGGACAGTACCACAGGTGGAAGTGTCCATGTGTCTGGCTGTGTCGGATG
Organism: Pelusios castaneus; assembly: GCA_007922175.1. Taxonomy (NCBI): domain Eukaryota; kingdom Metazoa; phylum Chordata; order Testudines; family Pelomedusidae; genus Pelusios; species Pelusios castaneus. The sequence continues at coordinate 4,580,915 of ML685811.1, forward strand.
GTACCACGGATGGGCGTGTCCGTGTGTCTGGCTCTGTCTAGTGGTGCCCAAGGGAAGGTGCGTCAATGCGACTGATTTGGTGGGACAGTCCCGTGGCTCTGCCGTGGTAGCTAGACCATGTGGCTGTCCCCGGGGGCCCTGTGCGGGGCCGCAGCTGACACAAAAGTGAGCCTTGTTTGTTCTGCTGCTGGAGCAAAGTGCCCGCACAGCCCTGGCACCTGGTGCGTCCTGCGCCCTAGTGCAAGGGGAACCTGCCACATTCACCGCATGCTGCCTCAAGAACTAGAACACAGTGGCCGCTGCTGGCACGAAGTTCCAAGAACGGCCGGCGTGGCCTGCGTGAGAGGGGATGTCATCCTGGGTCAGGATTTGATGGTGCAATCATTATTTTTTCTCCAAGAGTGCGTTGTTCTAGGAGCCATCTCTGGAGATGCCACCTGCTGCTCTGCAAAGTCCCCGGGAAGTTGGCGATTCCTGCACCTTTTGGCCCTGACAGTCCTGTGAGCTGCAGAGCCCAGAGCTGGCTGGGGTTGCATTTGCTGTGTTGCTGGGGCCCAGTGATCCAACACGCCTTCCAAAGCAGAGGAGGCAGCTTCTCCCATCTCTGCCCAGTGCCAGAGCCCTGCACAGGGGGATCTGCTCTGCACCGATCAGAGCGTGCCAATCTCTCCCCTGTTGCCGTTAGGATGAATTCTGGGCCAGGAGGGGAAGTCCAGATTGGCCCTCAGCCAATTACCGCCTATGTCAGCAATCCTGCTGCATGGAAACGTAATGCAACTGACACCCTTTCTCGTTTGCACAGCGTGAGGAGCTGGGGTGTGTCGGGATTGGGTGCCTCTGTGCAGCCGCAAAGGGTGACTTGCTGTGGGGTGTGACAAACAGCGTTAGAAGGGGAACCATGCAGGACAGGCCACCTAATGGCCCAGAGATGGAGCATCATGCACCTCTCCAGACGGTCTCCCTGGGTGTAGTGGCTTTATTGACTCTTTTGGGCCTGGCTCTGTCATGACATGTGTGGGAGCCACCTACACCAGATAGAGGAAGCACGAAGCACTAACCCACGACCCCCAAGGGGGCGGATTGGGGAAGAGACTGCACTGAGCGGTCAAAAAACATGGGAGAGGACAGAGCAATTTGAGTTTGGTGAATAATGGTACCTGCCTGCATGTGGGAGCAATGGGGGGAAATCTTGCCTCGTCAATAGGTGGAAAAACGGCACTCCTTACAGGTCTCTGTCACCTGTGTGTGTGTGGCAGGCGGGTGGGTGTCACTGCCTTGTGTTCTCTGCTTTGCTCATGAGTATCTGGTGGAAAGTGCCTCGGTTCTGCTGACCGTGCACCCTTTGTTCACGGGGTCCGTCAAGTTTCACAGAATTACTCTGTTCCACTCGAAAAGAAATGACAAAGTGAAGCGTCAGCATTTGCTGTCACTCTGGTGGGGACCTGGGAGCAGAGCAGGACCCTTTCTGACAGAGGTCAGCAACTCTCACTCTGTGTTCAGAGCTGGGGACGGAGCTTCTCTCTCTGCTTCCTGGGCTCATTTCTGGATTTTGCCGCCCTTCTGCAGAATCCGGCTCAGCGTTCAGGCTGGCTGTGTCATTAGAGTCACCCTGGGTTGGAAAGCAGAGTGCCCTGGGGCCGTGGAGAAGGTTCTGACTGCCTGGCCGGCATTGGCCTGGCGGTGTGTTCTTAGAAGGAATATGGCAACACTTAATGTTACAACCCAAGCCGAAATCTAACAGTCACACCTGTCAGTTCCAGGCTCTCGCACCAGGCACCATCTCCAGTGACCCTTCCCTTGTGCCCCCTTTCCTGACTGACTGTCCAGTGGCTGTGCCTGGGTTCCACATCCCAGTTGGTAGTGCTGGACGGCGGGAGGGGTGGAAGCCCCACTGGTGAGCTCTCTTTTGCTTCGTGCTGGTTTTTCTGCACACACAGGTTGTTGGGCGAACACAGCGCCGTATCTGCCTGCTGCTCTCATGGGTCTGTTCTCAGGAGTGTCTGAGGGCCCTGTGATGGGAAAAGCACCTTCTCTGAGGGCACGAGGGGAAGAAGATGCTCTGGGGTGTGTCGACAGGTGCCATGATAGCGATCCCCCCTCTGTCTCAGGCGGGAAGGCCCAGCCACAGGGACTTTGCCCAGAAGCTGGAATAAACCCTGCCCAGTATGAGATCTGAGTGATCTGACCTAGAACACAGGCACTAAGCTCCCCGCTGTGAGTTTCGCCAGAGCTGTGAGGTGATGGGAAATGTCGGGTCCCACTGATGTACAGGATCCTCCATGAGCTACCCTGGCACAAACCCCAGCTCTGCCAGGGCCTTGCTGCTCCTTGTCTCCATTTAGAGAAGCCATGGGGCTGCTTTGATCTCGAAGGCTGCCCATGGCCTTCAGGCCCCTGTTCCAGCTGCTGGGAATTGCTGAAGCATAGGGATGCCTTACCACAGCCATGTTTCTTGTCCCAGCCCTCCAACACCCCACGCTGGGTGTGAGTAGGGTGACCAGGAGGCACGTGTGAAAAATTGGAACAAGGGGATGGGGTGTAATAGGCACCTCTATCAGACAAAGCCCCGCTATTGGGATTGTCCCTGTAAAATCAGTACATCTGGTCAATCCAGGCATGAATCAGGCTGGGAGGCGGAGATACAGAGCTAGGGACCAGCCTTGTGTTTTAGGGTTTCCAGTGGCCAGTTGACATGTAGCATTATTAGAAAACTTTCCCTTGGGGCAACAGGCCAGTGAGATGGAGGGGGAGGGAATAGAAGGGTGCACCGTAGAGGCAAACCCTACTGATATACACTATAGAGGCAGAGGTGTGCAGTCTCAGGCATCCGTCTCCAAACTTGATTGGTTCACGTTCTACCTCCTTAAAAAGCAGGGGTTTGTAGTGCGACTTGCACACGTTCCCATGCACATTTCACTTTAGGCCTCCGTAGGATTCACTTAAGTATTTCCAGACTGTGTCGTAAAATCAATGCCTAAGGAAGCTTAAAATGTTTGAGTGCCGCGTGCTTTGTAAACAGTTCAGGTTTTTAGACAGGGCCTCAAAAAGAAAAACTGGAGGAGCTTTTGTGACAATTTGTCTGTCGTGTGCGGCTCAAAGGCCGAGATGTAATTAAAGGTGTCATAAATGACATGATGTATTTTGGTGACTGTCTTCAGTGGCTTAGCTATGCAATGAGTTGAATCGAAGCCTGACGTCCCTGTGAGTCGGTTGCCCCTGTATTATTGGCGAATGCGCTTCCCTTGCGTGGAACGTAAATCAAGCACACGCCAAACTTTTTGAGTGGCTTTCGGAAACAATGAAAGGGAGTGTCCTACATGGGAAGTGTCTGGGGAAAAGCATGTGTGTGAACGGATGGGGCTCTGGGACTGCGAAAATGTGGGAAACATTGGGGGCATAGAAGGACGGAAGCTCTGGGTGTGTGAAAGAGCAGGAGACTTTGGGGGTGTAAGGAATTCGGGAGCCTCAGAGGCCCCCAAGTCACAGTTTGGGAACATCTCCAATAGGATCTTGGAATGCAAGGGCTCTAAGGTCAGACGAGACCAATATGATGATCCAGTCTGATCTTCTGCACAGTGCGGGTCACAGAGCCTCACCCACCCACTCCTGCACCAGACCTAACCTAGGACTGAGTTCTTAAAACCCTCAAATCATGCTTTAAAGACTTCAAGGTATAGAGAATCTGCTAGCAAGTGATCCGTGCTCCATGCTACAGAGGAAGCAAACCCCACCCCAGAGCCTTAGCCAATCTGCCCTGGGGGAATATTCCTGCCCAAACCCAAATATGGCAATTAGTTACATCCTGAGCATGTGGGCAAGGCTCACTAGCCAGACAACCCCCCAAAATTGTCTGTAATAACTCAGAACCCACCCCATCCAATGTCCTATCTCAGGCCTTTGCCATATCTACCACTCGTAGTCAAAGATCAGTCAATTGGTAAACTAGGCCATCCCATCATACCATCCCCTCCATAAATTTATCAAGCTTAATTTTGAAGCCAGCTAGATTTTTTGCCCCCACTTCTTCCTTTTAGGCTATTCCAGAACTTCACTTCTCTGATGGTCAGAAACCTGCATCTAATTTCAAGTCTAAACTCCCTGACGGCCAGTTTATATCCATTAGTTCTTGTGTCCACATTGGTGCTGTACTCAAATAATTGCTCTCCCTCCCCAGTATTTATCCTTCTGACGTATTTGCAGAGTGCCATCATATCTCCCTTCAGCCTTCTTTTGGATTGGCTAAACAAACCGAGTTCTTGGTCACGTGATCTGGGCAGCAGCAAGAAATGCATCCAATTCTGCGTTCCTAATGCAGTGTTGGCTATTGTCTCATAAGCTGGGGGGGAGGTCTAAGGCTTATCTGGCTCCCACACAGTAGCTGAGCACCCCCAACTGGTGGCAGGGTGCTTGCCCCAATGGGCCAAAGGCTTAGAAATAGCATCGGAACAGGGTACCACCTCTGGGGCAGAGGAGTGCCTGAAATGTGCATTACAGCAACAGCCACCTGTCTTACGCTAGAGCTGGGCCCCATGGTGCTGGGTGCTGTACGTGGAGCAAGATGGCCCCTGAGTAGGGAGCTCCCAGTGTGACTAGACAAGACAGAGCGGTCAGGAAGGGAGGCCAGATCTCCCCACTGCACAGACGGAGAGCAAGGCCCAGGGAGGTTCTGTGATATGCCTCAGGTCACTCCCAGAATATGGCAGAGCAGGAAATGGAGTCAGATCTCCTGAGTTACAGGTCTGGACCCTCCCCTCTGAACCCCACTTTCCCCATAGATGGCTCTCCTTGGCTCACACTGGCTGGAGGGCTGTGACTGTGCTATGCAGTTGCTCCCTATACGATGAATGGAGAGAGATGGGCGCCTTAGAGTCCAATGCACAAAGCCATCTGGATAGGCAGGGATGCTTCAGCTCACCAATGGAAGATGTCAAGGCGAGGGATCCGGCATAAACCCTGCACCCCCTGGAAGATGCTACGGGCCTGGGGCCAGCCTGCGAACAGGAACCCTTCTCTAGAGTCAGGTTGCTTAGATGGCTAAACTGGTTCTGATGAGTGTGGGGAACGGCCTGTCTTACTCCACGCAGAGCAGTGGATGCCCAGGGTATAACTTTTAGCTCAGTGATCCGAGCTCTCTCCTGGGAGGTGGAAATCAGTGTTGCTCCACCTGTCTGCCCCCAGCACAAGAGCCACCGTGGGGCTGTGAGACCTAGATTTTCATCCTCATTGCTTCCAAGCCTGTGCTTGAGCGTCTACACAGCGTTGGCGAGACCTGGATCGCACTGCCATGCTAATGCATCCGCACTGCACTCCCCAGACTGAACTCCAGACTGCAGCTTGGCCCGTGTCCAGACTGCGAAATGACACCGCTTGGACCGAAGTGTCTGCAGACTCAGGCTCTGCCCTTCCCCACAGCGAGGTCCTCGGACCTGGGTCCTGAGCGTTCACTGACCTGAATCAGACTGGTTTGTGTGTGGCTGGAACAGGGGCTTGGGTTCAAGCCTGAGTGGGACTTGGTATTTTGTTTAGATATACCCGAAATGACCTGTCCAAGGTGATGTCAAGGGAGGGAACAGAATGTGGGATGCAGGCAGCATTAGCCACTAAGTGTCCTTCCTCCCCTGGCATATTGTTTCAGTGCTTTTTCCTTGTCGCACGGCCTCCATTGATCCCCCCTACCCCCCCCCCCCCAGGTGTTTCTAATGCAGGAGAGTAGGGCTGGCTAATAGCAGAGCGTTCCCGACAGCCCCTGGCCCCATGCACAGTTCCTTCCCTCCCTGCTCTATGCAGTCCCGGTTCTCCCAGTGGGGACAGCCCCTCTTTAAATAGATGCATGAGTGCTTCGTTGGTGCCAAGTGTTTCTGGGAGGAGCTGCATCCGGGCTTTTAGCGTTTGACCTTTCCCAGGTGGCTGCGATTTCAGAGCACGAGGCCAGCAGTGTCTGTAACCAGCCTCGCGCAGCGTGTTCTCAGGGGGAGAGCCCAGGCGACCCAAGTTTGAGACCTTGCTGTACAAAATGGAAGCCGTCACGCCAGAAAGGTGGCCACTTGTCTGAGGCCGTGACTCATTGCACCAATGTTTTGGAAGGGTTATAATCCACCCGCCCCCCCCAAACTCCTGCCACAGTCAACTTTCGCATTCACTTGTGAAGGGGGCTGGCAAGCACTGGAGATGCATCCCTGGTGTACTGGGGGCTCGCTGAAGATCCATCCCCAATGTGCTGGTGGAGCCCCACTGTTATTTTTATTGCACGCACACACAACAGCTGGCCGTGCCAGGCCATTGTTTCCTTGTGTCAGAGATACAACATGTGTATCTGTGTGTCCTGGCTGAGTCCGTGTTTGGGGAGAAATTTGCAGATGCTTCAGGCCTTGGGATCTATGAATTGGGCAAAATAGAAACCGCACCTACTTTGCCTAGGGGCAGCTCCCCCACTTAATCAGACCCCATCCCCTCCTGCCATCTCATCGCATGCCAGGCTCCCACTGTCACTTTTAGCCCTGCTGTGGTGCCACGCCAGCCTTCCAGCCGTGCGACAAAGGGTTGCAATGCAGAATGCCTGTCTGGTGCTGCATGCCACACCATAACAGACACAATAGCAGGTCTTCTTGCTGGAAAGCCTGTGCTAGCGGGTCTTGTCTCACTGGGGGAATGAAAAAAAAAATCTTCCTCAAAACTGGAGCAAGCTCAGCCCCCAATAGCCATAAACGCCACCATCCAGAAGTGCACAGCCTGACTCAAACCCAGCCTTTGCGGAGCCCTGGCACCGATCTCTGCTGGTTCATTTCCTGGGGCACTTGCTCTGCTTTTAGTTGAACAGTGGATCATGTAACTATTTGGGTAGACAGCTCTCTCCCTGGCTCTAGAAGAGAAACATGGTGCAGTGGGTAAAGACGGACTCACGTAAGCACGTGTTTTCGGCACATTTAGACTAAAAGGAATTTATGAGTCACTTGGCTGTACTGGAGAAAGGGGGTTTAGTCCCATTGCTGGCTGCTGTGACCAGGTATTAACTCTCTTTTAACTCCTTTGCCACGTACTGAAGCGTGATAATCGCCTGACGTCTCAGGCTGGGTTATGAAGCCTTGATCAGTGATGGGGCTGTGATGGACAAAGAAATCAGGGTGGACACTACTCATAGTTCACAAAATATTTATCTGTTTAGGTGATTAAATCACAATCCTTGTATTGAAATTTTTTTTGTAAATAGATTATTTTTTATTTCTCTGTTGCTAGTCCTTTTCTCTTTCTTTCTTAGTCTTAAAGTGCCAAAGTGGACGTTTTGTACTTCATTTTTTAATTGGCTCCTAACTGCTGGTAGAACATCAGATTTTACATAGCAATTTTTTCCCTAAGCCATTCTGTCCTTAAAATGCTTGTCTGTGCTGAAAAAGGCCTCGTTAACATCCTCACTGCGAGAACAGCATGAGCTCAGACACAAAATTAATACGCAAAGAGCTATATTGGCACCCAACCCTTACCCTCTGAGATATTGAGCTACCTCATGTCACCAAAGAGGAAATGCTTTGAGCAGACTCTGCTCCTCCATCAAAATTTGCAAGGTGAAGTCACTGGGACTTGTTCTCCTAAGCCATTTAGAGGTTTTTTTGACAAGCCCAAATTTAGGGGCCTAAATCTGAGTGGAGCGGCCTATCTTTAGGCTAAGAAACAAACAGAGTCAGGTGGCATTTTTAAAGACTAACAGATTTATTTATCTCATGAGCTTTTGTGAGAGAAAATCCCACTTCATCAGCCACTTTGAAGATGGGAAAAGCATCTGACGAAGAGGGTTTTTCTTCCATGAAAGCTCATGCGATAAATAAATCTGTTAGTCTTTAAAAGTGTCCCAGGACTCTGTTTGTTTCTCTGCAATAGACTAACACGGCTCCCCCTTTGGAACTATCTTCAGGCTGCAACTGTCAAAATGTTCGGCTTGCGTGGTAAACAGGTCCACAATAACTTTGCTAATACATTGAAAGCCTCTTTCACTCCACATTGTGAACGCCAAATTGATTTTCTTTTGATGTGACAAAGATTTTATGCTCTTAAGAGAAGCCTTTTTTTAATCAGAATGCAGTCGGAGTCCCTGAGGCTGAACTCGGTGGCTATTGATGTGAGTCAGGCTACATTGAGTCAGGACCTTCTTTCGCATTAGTTGGGGATCTTTGTCGTCTTGTGAGATGCCAAGGCAGGAGGGCAGTTAGTTTATAATTCGTTTCACTGGACCATATAAATTGACATCTGTTCACATGAGCTTCTCTGTTGGCCAAGCTTTACAGGCTGGCTCTCCACTCACGGCTTGAAAGCAATTTCCCTTCTCTTAGATCCAGTTTTCAACGATGGCGGCGAATTTGCCACCATCTGATCAATCTTCCCAATTGACTGATTGGATCTGGGAAGACCCACTCAGCCATTCAGGAAGCTGATTGCTGAAGGCCAGCCCAGTAAGGAGAGTGATGCTGAGTTGAAGGGAGGGCAGTAAGTAGGAGGTAGGCAGTTGAACGGAGACACACACGGAATTTTAAGTACTTTCCATGTCTCCGCTCGCCTGACGCCGAAATCCCAGCACCATGTAGACCTGCCCTTACGTGGGCTGCCTTCTGAGGCTACTTACCTGGGTGAAACTTATTTTAAGATGGTCTTTGTTCACCATCATGTCCTCACCATAGGCCTATGTGGCATTTACAGAAATAGCTACGCCACCATACCCTGATAAGAGAAGCCACCAGTGGTCCACGAATGCTTGTTGGCTATTCACATTTCTCCCGCGTCTGCAAGATGTCCCCCTTCGCACCACGTGGGGACTTGTCCTTTTCTTCCCTGCTTCAGTGGCTGCTGACCATGAGGCCTTCCTCTTTGGTGCCTGACCTTACGCCCTGGTTCCTGGGTGCAAATGGAAGGAGCTGACCCAGGTTCTCTGCAACAAAGGATGCCAATACAGTTAAAGGACAGAGTGTAGAAAACTAGAATTTGACTCATCCTAATGCTCAGAGACTGAGCAAGCCAAAATCAAGGAAGTCAGTATGTTCTGTGGTCCAGAAATGAAGGTGTTCAGATGTTCAAATGGTTCTGTGAGAGGAAACTAAAGGAGTTGTGATGGACCCTTTTCCAGTTGCCCCAGCTGAAGACAAGTTGAGGAATAGCTATGTTGGAATGGGCAGATCTCCTAGTAGGGTGCCCCTTACAGTAATTACGGCTGGAAGATGATCAAGGGGGAGGTTGAGCACTCAGCAAATAGCCCGGATAACAGCGGTCCTGCTGGCTTTGGGATCCAGGAATCTATAAAAAATCCAGTGCAGTCCCAGGACATGTTTTTCCAGGTCACCAGATGGTCCCTTAGAACTCTCTCCATACCCCTCCGTCTTATCACAGCCCAGTGCCCCCACGATTCCAGCCCTCCCAGCTCTGCTGGCACCCTCCCTCCTGCCCCCCTGCTAGTCCAAGTCAGGGCAATCCCCTTGCTCAGCTAGTTCCCATCCTGCAGGCCCCCCTTCTTATTCTGGTACTGGGCTCCCCACCCCTCACCCACGTGCTCACGCTGCTACTGATGCCCCTCAATCCTGACTTGCAGCCCCCTGCAATACGCTACAGAGTGGTCTCTACACAGTGTCCTCGAGGAGCCACCCGGGCTTGCTCCGTGGCAGAGACAGATGGCTCCCCTGTGCAGTCATAGCATGGCAGAGGTGTGAGGGACGGTCCCAGGGAACAGGCTCTTTGTGCCACTGTGTAGAGATGCCAGGGCACGGCCGAGCCCTTCTCTGAAGAGCCTGGAGCTTGCCAGTGGCAGATTTAGTGGTTGCATGAGTGAGGGGCCTTGCCGGGATGGCAGCGGAGGCGGGAGCCCCGAAAGCAGCAAATCACTGAGCCATGCTTGGCGAAAGGTCAGGAGGGAGGATTTACTGCCAGGCGCAGCGCCGGCGGCTCATCAGCATTCTGGACCAGTGCTATGACGAGCGGGGCAGGGAGCTGAGCGCCAACGAGCTCCTCCCGACACCCACCGCAGACACTACACACAGGCTGGGACCCCCTGGGAATGGCTGGTGCCACAGACAGTTCAAGGCAGATTTCCCAGGGACTGGGGCACAGCCTCATCGTGCGGTGTGGATGCCCTGGAGAGGGGCATCTTGCCCAGTCACCAGGGAAAAGCACTGCCGGGGATCTGCCCGCTGGCTTGGGGCAGGGCTCACACTTTGCAGCTGGGCGTCACTCTGCGTGGATGGGGCCCCTGAGGGAGAGGGTCCTGCGGTGAGGGCCGGCTGCGCAGTGCCACGGGGTCACAGGACTGCAGCTCGCTGCGCTCACACACTGGGTGTGGAGTGTGTACATGCATATTCGGAGGGGTGGATGCCAGAGTGGCAGCTCCCTGGAATAGCCTGCACCCTGGGAAGGGGGAATTTCTCTCACCTGTTACATAATGAATTCTAGGGAGTGCGCTCTGCATCCTCCCAAATTACTGGCTGCGTGGCACCAAACATTGTCTCAGGGTGACCGTGGCTTTGTGCCACACGCTGGCTAGCCAGCTCCACACACAGATACAGGGCTCCTGGGGGAACGACATACACGACAGGAGTGTATTAATGCAACCAAGGGAAGGGACCACGACTGTTTACTTGGCTTTTGTTAATAAGCTTGTTTCCGTCCAGGATCCCAAAACGAAATTAAAAGGCTCTGTTTACCTTGCCAAATTATCGTCTGCTCCAGCAGGTAAAGCGTTTCAGTAGAGAATTAATGGAACAGTGCACAGATTTGTGGGGAAAATATATGCATTTTTTTTTCCCACCAGAGGATTTATATGAAATGAGCTGGAGTCTCGGGCTTTTGTGTTTAAATAAAATATCATCCCAAGTTGAACCAGCCACCCACCCACGCTGCTGAAACGCTGCGGCCCCAAAAGGAGTTCAGTTTTGAAATAGCAGAGTTTTTTGTTTTGTCTGCAGGCGATTAAAAGGTGAATTTACAGCAGCGTGGCATCTGGGTATTGTTTAAAGACTGGGGATGTGTTGGAAGGGTTCAGAAAGGAAAATCAGACCTACGTGTGAAAGAAAGACAGTCAAGTCTGTGTTCTGAGATTTGGATTCCTGCCGAAGAGCTGGGCTGGATTTGGGAATGTATCCCTTCTCCCCTAAAAAGGCATTTTAAATTGTGTTCTGCTCTGTAAGTCAGTGCAGAATTGAACCCTCCTCCATAGCTGCCTCTGACTACTGAAATAACTTTGACTTCTCTAAAATTTGTAGCCCAGGAGAAGAAAAACATGATCTAAAACGAATTTATCAAACCCAGCCTTTGCAGCTAAAAATTAATGCTTCATACGACCCAAATGCAGCTTGAAAATAACTTTTCTCTGCTCCAGTCGGCGAATCACGTGGCCAGTTGCAAACAATTCAAAGGCAGTAAATTGAGGGGAAACAGAAATTGGGTTCCTAAGTGAAGCTGCATGCATCCAATAAATGATGGATGAGGAAATCCTTTTTTAAAGGCAGGCTGCTGTCTGTCTCCGGTGCTGAGACAGAGAATAATGGAGACTTCCCTGATTCGGGCCACACAGAATGAGGAGAGCTGGCGGTGACCTCTGATCTCTGCTCAAGGTCATACTCACAGCTTGCTCCCCCCCGAGATGTTACCCCGATGAGACATCCTAAACCTGGAGCTAATGGTTACCAGAAAACAAGGGACACAGAAGAGACCTGGAACGGAGCTTCAGGCTCCTAGACTCACTGTGGGAGTTGAAAGAATCCACTCTGCGAGGAACAGAGGCGGCTTTTGGCTATTAGGGGCCCTAGGCGAAGGCCCATTGTGGGGCTCCCTATAGGCCCACCGGGGCCCCCCTCTGTGGCCCTGTTCCCCCTTCCCCCCCTTGCTGCCCCGTCCTCCTCCTCCAGACTCAGTTCCCACCCATGTGGCCCTGGTCCATGAGCCAGTTCCTCCTCCTGCTGCCGCCAAGGCAGATGAGCCTTTTGGGGTAGAAAAAGCAGGCGATGGGGCCCCTCACTGCTCGGGGCCCTAGACATGCGCCTGCTTCACCTACCCCAAAAGCCCCCTTTGGCCAGGAAACAAGCTCTGCCATGCACCTTGCAAAGAGGCCCTGTCCCGTGAGAGTCTCAGCGCTCCAAGCTCTCAGTCAGCCCTGTGCACCACACAGGATCAGGGCCACGGGCCAAATCAGGGGTCAAGCGCCTGTGGGTGTTGGGCCTGACATATACAGGCCTCACCTCCTCTCTTGCTGGAATGATGCTGCCTCTGGGGTGGGACGCAGCAGCTGCATAACCGCACACAGCAATGTGATGCAACAGCTTAGGAGAGGCAGTGGTAAAATGCGTGGATTTTAAGGCCAGGGCAGATTATGTTGACCAGCCAGTCTGATCTCCTGAGTAGCACTGGCCAGAGACACTACCCAAGCATTCATGCAGCCAGCTGGGGGGGGGGGCGTGTCTACACTGCAATGCAAGCCCAGCGTTAGTGGGACTCACATCAGCTAGCCCATGATGAGGACCCCAGGGCTTGAGCATCTACACTGTAATAATGCTTCATACGTCCCAAATGCAGCTTGAAAATAACTGTATTTAAGACTTTTCTGGGGCTCTGCTGTCCACGCTGCAGCGTGCAGACCCAAGTCAAAGTAACCCTAGCCCAGACTGCCAAGCGCCCCCTGAACTGGGGCTGCACAATGGGAAAACTTTACTGCCCACCCTGTAGGGGATGGCCTCTGGTTTCAAGAGAGGGGACTGCAGGTTATTTGGTGTTGTCCTGCGATGAGATGACTCCCGAGACCTGAGTCTGGCGGGGCTGTGTCTACCCTGCATAGCAATAGGGTTCAGGTTCTGGGTCCTGGCTCAATTTGAGCTTAGACCCTCCAGCCTCACAGGACCCTGGTTGCAAGTTCTTGTCTCAGTGACCCAAAGGGGTCAGGACCTCCCTGCCACGCACTCCCCTCACATTACCTCCCGTTTCCCGAGACCCCCCTCCTGGCCTGGTTGGGGGCCACTGGCAGGCCACATCTTGGGTCCCTGGAGCTATTGATGGTTTAGGGTTAGAAGAATTAGATTGAGCCCTGCTGTATGTGGCTCTGACTTGGCACCTGGACGTTTCCTGAATGGTGGGAAGAGCCTAGGTGGGTCACGCGTACCTCGGAGGCCAGTCGAGGAGAAGGGGGGCCAGGCGGTTTGCAGCCCCTATGGCTGCAATGGGTGGCATCAGTAGCAGCCAGAGCTGTCCTCACAGATCCAGGAGTAACATGTGCTCAAACTAGAATGTGAAACTTTTTCTTTAATACATTGTTAGTAAAACCTCCCCTGAAAGCGGGAACCCTCCAAATAACTGGAGCCCCAGAGGGCTGGACAGGCAGGGCTGAGATAACACACTGGTGGAAATCCTGCTCGGAGGGGCTGTGCAGAAGACGAGCAGGCGCCGCGTAACACGCCGAGTTTGGCTGATGGGGGAAATACTCCCGCGCTCCTTTCAGCACAACAGTCCAAAGCTGTGAGTGCAGGTCAAACTGAAGATTCCTGGGCTGTGCCCTGGGGCAGTGCTGGCTGATACTACCTGCTCCGGCTGGCTCCCTCCAGAAACAGAGCCGTAGGACGTACAGCCTGAGCGATGGAGCACCAAGCTAAATCTTGTGGCCGTGGCTCACTTCTGCCCCTCCTGCAGTGACTGGTGAGTGAGTACAAGCCCAGTGGGACAGTCCTGCTTGCTTAGGAGAATCTCCACTCATTGCTTCTGCATTCCCCGGGCGCTGCCCTGCTTCTGGGTCTGGTGACCAACATGGTACGGGGGACAGAAAGCCGGAGGAAGTGACGGGCATTCCTGGCACTCTGGGATGCTGGCTTTCTGTGTCGCCTTGCAGGAGGCCAGCAACTGCTTCTGAAGCTACACCTGTTCCCACAACTCCTGCCCAGGACCATTTGGTGACCCTGAGGACAGGCCAGGGAGGAACTGTGCTCTCAGGAACTCCATGAGAACATTCCTTCTTCTGCCACAGCTCCACCAGGAAGGCAGGAGCGATGGCTTCTTGGAGCCCTTCCCTTCACTGCCTTCTTCAACCCACCTTCCCCCAGATGGGGACTGCTCCTCCAAAGAAAGGCCTCAGCCCCAGGCATGGGGCACAAATGACAAGGGGAGGAAGGTTTGAGTCAAACCACAGAACTAACACACTGTTTGCCACCATCCCCTGGGGAGCTCGGCCCTGCGGCCAGTCGTCCGTCTCTGGCCTGATTGGATTATTAGCTTTAAGGGGCAGGATCCGTTTCATGCTGTGACCATGTGAAATGCCCATCACAGAGAACCCCTGACCTCAGTCATGGCTGTGTAGCACTTGGCATGACGGAGATCTGATCTCATTTGGATGTTAGGCATTACTGTAATCATCATACTAATTAATAATCCTAACCAACGTGGCGCGGGCAGCAACCAGGGCAAAGTGCATCCGTGCATTTCACCATTGCTTTCACAAGGCCTCATTCAACTCCCAGAATCTCCCCACTTGCCGTCCAGCGGCCACCCAACACTGTCACATGTTCTAGCAGCAGCCTGGGAGGGGGTATGTTTCACTTTAATTTGGCCATCGGGTCCAGACTGGGGCTGGCTGCTGGCCAGAGCACCTCCTCACATTCACCCTGGCTCTTTGAATCCTCTCCCCGAGTCGGCCTTGCTCTGTGCTCGCTCCAGAGGGATCCCACACCAGGTCCCGCAGCACTGTCCCGTGGAACCCCAGGGTTGGACCCAGCCCCTGGCTGCACTGGCCTCCGCAGTGTGAAATGCCCCAGGCAGGTTTGCACGGGGTGCACAGTGCGGAACAGCCACAGTGCGGGAGTGACGGCTGGTTGGGTCACAGAAGGGCGTGTCCCTTTCTCCAGGGCCAGCGCAGGTTTGTGCCCTTCTCTCCACAGAGAAACCCCGGGAGCTCCTGGCGCTGAGGAGACCCCGTAGAGCATGGAGCACAGACAGCGTTGCACAGAGAGGACCCACAAGGGCCGGCACAGAGACAGCCCCACGAGCCGCTGTCAGCCGTGGCTAGAGCGCCCGACCTTTGCAGTGGGATTGAGCACCTCCAGCCTCAAGGCTGGTTTGAGTACGGGGTGGGATGCGGGGTCTCCGGAGGCGCTCTGGCTGGATGGGCCATAACGGCTGGGACTCTACAAGCTTCCTGCACCTGGCCCGTCAACCCTGCGGTTATAAACAGACAGACAGGTGTCCATTCCTCCTCCTTGGCCTGTCATGGCTGAAGGAGCCAGAGATATGGATTCGGCCCCTTTATGCGTCTCACCAGCCTTTGCTTTGTGGCTTCAGTGAACACTGTTCTGGCTTGCGCAGGCTCGGCAGTGAAGACCCTGGCCGGCGCATGCCAGATGCCCTTTCACCCTAAGGAAGAACATGGCAGAGGCTGTGACCGGCAGCTCTGGCAGCAGGGTTGCCATTTTGTAGTGTTTGCTCTTTTGCAGGACTAGCAGAATTGCTCAGCGAAGAGGCATTTGTCAATTTACATAATTAAAGCGCTGCAAACTCATCCAGATTCACAGCTCCCTGCACCAGCTCCCCTGAGACGCGCCGCCTCTCGCCCATGAATTATTTAGCAGCAGCCCCATTCCAAACTGGGCCCGTCTCTTGTATTCAGGCTTGATTTCCACTTCTCCAGCAGAAAGCAGCATGTTTTGGCCATTTAGGAGGCGACACGGGATGGCCTTTCTTTCACTCTCTTCTGGCATGACAGACCGAGGGGACTGCTGTGTGAAACTGCCAGGCTGTGCAATGAGAACAGGCCAGAGGGTTTCCAATGGCAGCACATGCATCTGTGGAACTCCCTGCTGCAGGATTTTGGGTATTTTTGTACTCCATTTGCAGCTGGGCTGTCTTCTAGATGTAGGTGTCAGCTGCAGGAATGTCTGTGTGTCCCTGATATGGGGGCAGCCCCTTCCCTCTGCTGGAACTGGCATTGCCATTCTGGGTGGCAAAGAACAAGGCAAGGTGCACAGAGGGGCTGATCAGGTCTCAACAGTGACTCAACCTGGGTTTCTGTAACTGGCAGCTTCTCCAGGGTTCTTCCAAGGAGAGGATTTGTTCCCATCTCGGGTTTCCGGAGCCCAGCAGCCCCGGGCTGGATAACCGGAGCCCAGCAGCCCTGTAGACACATCCATCTTCCCCACCCAGCCCTGTAGACACATCCATCTTCCCCACCCAGGTAAGGATGGCCAGTGCCCTGTCCAAGTGATATGGGGAAGTGCAATTCCTGGCCACAGTGCAACCTGGGTTTACTGGCTGGAGTGGTGACTGCACAAGGATAGGGGGGCAAATACAGTATTTCCCTGGCCTAAACTCCTATGGGAATGGGGTGCTCACCCAGGCTGTCCCTTGGTGTCATGTGGTCTAGTATCCCTCTTCCATGCCACCCAGCACCAGGCTGGGCTCCCACCGAGCTGTTAGCATGCAGGGTGCAGGCCTTGGCAGGGGGGACTCTGCCCTCCATGGCCCTGCAGGATCACTTGTGTCTCTGTGGTTCAGGGGTGTAGGGAGAGAAGGTGGGACCGCCTGCTTTGAGGGGTGTGCCAGGGGGAAAGGACCCCTGGTCACACTCACCAGTGGGTACAGCCTGCTCACCATGAGCTCTGCCTCACTTTCTGCCCCTGGACAAAAGAGACAGCCCCAAGGCCTCTTCCCTGCTACTGCAGTGGTACAAGAGTGCCTGAAGCTGGGGGCAGGAGCCATGCGCTGGGAAAGAGCTCAACTTGGGGACACTGTACTAGGGCCAGACGCATTTTGGGCTCCTCTCGAGCCATAGGTTCTTGGCCCTGGGAAGAGAGCACAGCAAAAATTATCCCTTGGCAGAAGCCCAATTTTTCTCATGGCACATAGATATAAATGATGGGGATACGGTGGGGGAGTAGATAGATAGGTGTGTACGGGGGATGGCTGGATAATAGAGGGGTGTGTGGGGGCTGGCTAGATAAACAGAAGGGTGTGTATGGGAATAGAGGATAGATATTTCTCAGGCCCTCCCTCCCTTACAGTTACGTAGTATCTGCTGATAAAATCCCACCCAAGAGAAATGCAAACACTTGTGCTGCAAACACCCTTCAGATTAGCTCTCACAGGCCCCTTTTAAAATCCAGTTTCTTGTTTCAAAGGAGCTTTTGTTTCCCTTCCTGGTGCAGAGCCCCAGCCCGGCTTTTAATTTCTGCTTTGCAAACCTTTTCAGACTCCTGCCTGTTCAGATCATTGCAGGCATTTGCTAATCCCAAAACAGCTAATGGTTTTCCTGCTCTCTGAATGGTTTTCCTGCTCAGAGGCAGGGCTGCTGTACACGGACCCAGGCAGACTCCATGCTTTGTGGTTTTAGTGAATACAGGGAGATACAGCTGGTTCCTGATGTTTGTCAGCAAAGCAAGGACGGATTGAAGAGAAAAGGGTTAAAAGGACAATAATGGGCCAGATTTCCTTCTGGTATAAATTGATGTATCTCCATAACAGCCAATGGACTATAGAGATTTACACCAGCCAGGGATTTGACCCAATCTGCATGGGCTAACCAATGCCACGAGAGCTCTAATAACTCACTGTGTCTGTTGGGTGTGACCCCCGCCCCCAGGACAGGGGGTGACATAGGGCAGGACAAGGTAGCAATATTGCCTTAAACATAGGATGTCTTTAATCTCTTTCAGTCTGACGTGCTGCAATAACGTTTTAAAAGGGCCTGGGTTTGTCTGAGAGCAGCCTTGGTGGTTAGCTGCGTTTTCTGTAACCTCCCTGAGAAAAGTTGCAGTTGACACCAGAAAGTTAGACTAGACCAGAATTAAGTTTCCTGTTCAACCTTCATTCACCCCCTTGAATGTATATATCACAACTGCCTTTAAACGTGGGATCATATAGTGTTTGTTCTGTAGGCCGCTATCCCATTCGTTGCAGGGGCTGGGCAGGAATAAGAAGAGAGAGGATGTAGGCTGATAGTTAAGGCATTCAACTTGAGAGTAGATTCTGTTCACGTCTTTTCCCCAGCTTCCTACGTGATGTTGGCCAAGGCCGCTTCGTAGTGTACGTGCACAGCGGGACAAAATCAAGGCTGCGTGGGCTCTGTGGTTCTGACACTTGCTAACATTTAAGGGCTGGGCTTTGCCCCCCAAATGGGAGCTGTCGTTCATTTTGAATGCCTGCAGCATTTATTCCTGCGAGCCCACGCAGAGGCGTGAACGCCATGCTCCTCAGAAGGTGCGATCTCACAGGCGGGCGTGAAACCTCGCCTCGCTGCCATCTCATGTCACACGCCTTGATTCGGCCGACGTGCGAGATGGTGCGAGGTTGCTTGGGGCTGGCTGTGGTGAAAAGCCTTCGGTTAAGGCTTTTCACGATAGTGTGGCAGCACAAATATTCATCTGTTTTTGAAGAGCCTGCTGCTGCTGATGTATTATTTATACAGCAGGAAATTAGACTCAGAGGAATGAAGTATTCTTCAAATAAGCTTGCTAATTCTGTCAATTAAGAATGCACAGGCTGTTGAGTCCCTGGTTTGGGGAGAGCTGCAGAGGGAAAGAAAGTAGCCTCTGGCCATTGCTCTGATGTGTGACAGAGGTGGTGGCTACCTGGAGCACCATTATGGATGTTTCAGCTGGAGGGAAAGGATCTAGGTCCCTGATGCAGATCCAGTCCTGAAATCTTTATACATAGAAACTCTTGGTGACATCAGTGGGAGGGATTCTGATGGAAGACTCAGGGCCACAAAGAGAGTAAGATGGAAGAATGCTGGAAGACGAATATTAAACCCACAATGTGCCCGCCTCTCATTGTTACAGTTTGCAATGAAATCTGGTGCATTTCATTATTAACAAATGGCTGCCGAAGCCAGGAGACTATTGTTATGAGCCGGGGTCGTTTACTCCCTAATTAATGTTGTAATTCTTCATGCGTTCCCAGTGCAGTTCTTGAGCAAATGAGGTGGAATGTAATTAATGTAAGAACCTGCTCCCCCCCTTCACAATCTTTGTCAAATAATTGTAATATGTGCACAGACCTAGATGGAAAGAGAGACCTAGAAGGAAAGTGTGTTCTCTCAGGCAGTGAAATGGGGCATTCTCAGAGTTATGAAAAGGGACGTTTCAACATAGCCATGAAATGGGGCGTTCTGAGAGCTCTGGAACGGAGCATCCTCAAAGCTGTGAAATGGGGTGGTTTTCACATACCTGTAAAAGGGGGTGTTCTCTGAGCCGTAAAATGGGGTGTTCTCAGAGCCATGAAATGGAGCATTCTCTGAATAGTGAAATGGGATGTTCCCAGAACCATGAAACAGAAGCTGATCAGAGCTGTGAATGGGACGTTCTCATAGAGCCGGGAAGTGGAGCATTCTCAGAGCTGTGAAATGGGACGTTCGCAGAGAGCCGTGAAATAGTGTTTCCGGAGCTGTGAAACGGGGGTTCTCACAGAGCCATGAAGTGGCGTGTTTTCAGAGATGTGAAATGGGGCGTTCTCATGGAGCTGTGACATGGGACGTTCCTGTGAAATGCCGTCTTTCAGAAATGTCCATTCTCTTCTCTAGCTGTGAAACCTGTTCTCAGCGAGTTGTGCAGAGTATATTCACACGTAGCTGTGCAAGAGCAAGAGAAGATAGACGGGGTGAGGGGAGTCAGATGGTGGGGCTGCCAGAAGACGTACAAACTTGTGTAGGCTCAAGAAAAAAATATGATAGACGTAGGGAAAGGTGAACTCTATTCCCCCCCACAGTGGCGTTCACTTTGAGTGAAACTTGCCGACATGCTGTGGGAAAGGCGAGTCCACCCATGATAAAGGGGTCCCTTTATCAACTCTGGTCTCCTCAGATATGAACACAAACCTCCCAGAGCACCACTCTGAGGTAAGACCAAAAAATGTAGGCTTGGTGCTAAGCCATAAGATTTGATAAATTACAACGGGATTGGTCCTCACGGCGAGTGCACATCTCCTGGCTTCCCAAGGTGGAGGCAAGCTCCTTGGACGCTTGAGTGGACTATAACCCATTTTTAGGCTGGTTCCAAGTCCTTCCATATCGGGTGAACCAAACCTCTTCATTGTTAGCAAAGGTGTGTTGCACCAGCACAGTGGGAGCATCAACCCTTTGGGAAAATACCTTCCTCCTAATTCTATGAATAAGTATCAGAGCAGACAAGTTCCAAAGGGGTAGCCGTGTTAGCAAAACAAACAACGTCCTGTGGCACGAGTGCGTTCTGGTGAGCTGCCACAATAAGACTTTACACTTACATCAGGCATTACCCTCCCTGGATCACTAGAGGGGCAGGCCAGGGCGTAATCCTCACTGCTTCACAGATGGGGAGTGACGCAGAGTGAAGCAACTTCTCAAGGCTCAGCCGGCAGGGGAGGGATTCAGTCAGGAACAGCACGCAGGCTGTGAATGTCTAGCTCTGGGCATTACCCCCATGGTGTTTTGCTGTGTCCATGGAACGGAACTTCTCAGCGATTCCCACCGGGGTGCAATATTGGCCGTTAGCTGTGCTGCTGCACTTGACGGCAAAGGGCTTTGGCAAGACGTGGCCAGCTTGAACGTGGCAACGAAAGAGTGCGATGCCCCTGCCGGTAAAAATCAGAATAGTCCAACAGCTCCATGTAGGCAGGACGTGTGCTTCCGGCCCGGTGAGGTGACCACAAAGACAGGAACTGGTTAGATCCCAAGGGAGGTGCTTTGTAGAGGGAGACCTTTGGTGGTTACGCCCATCTCTTAGGTTACGTCCACACTCAATAGGGTTGGCTAGCCTAGAGGTAATGGGGGAGCGAAACTGGCAGATTTCCTGGTGCAGAGGTGGCTTCCTGTGTTTCTTGCCTGCATAGTCCAGTTCCCCAAATGTTATCCTGGCATTATTCTTCCTGCAGAACTGCGTCTACACAAGGTTTTTTCTCGCACATATGTCAGTCGCAGGGATGTGTGTATGTGAATCTTAAGAAGCTCTTCGCCGCAGGTGGAATTCACTCCTGCAGAGGGCCAGCAGCAAGACTGTGTGCCTCTCAACTCCCACCCAAGCCCAGAGGCCTTGTGTGGACTCTGCACAGAGTAAATGTCTCCCTCTGACCGTGGGATTTTTTCCCCTCTCAGGGTTCTCAGTGCCATCTGATGGCCATTTACAGGGCCTGTGAAGTGAGTTGTGGATCTCAGGTCAGGACACAGAGGTCTGTCAAGGCAGAGAAACCAAAGAGTGAATGAGCGTGGAGGCCAACCTGTCTCCATTCTTCTGTCCCCCAAAATGGGTTTCTGGGATCACAGTGGGCAGGAGAAGGGTCGGGAAGTTTGCCTGATATTTGCAGATGATGGTAAAAGGATCTGGTCTCTGAACTGAGTCTGAGGGAAGGACCTGGACTGAGGGCCTCACTCCCACCAGTTTTGACAGGCCATCAGGAGCAGGCAGGATGTGCCGAGATGAGTCTAGCAGCCCATCAGCTAACAAAGAATTAAGCAGTGTCCAGATGGGAGATAGCAGGAAACTCCCTTTTACCAAGTGCACTGTGTCAGAGTACCTGGCTCCCTGCTCCACGGTGCAAGGATCTTCCTGCCAAGCAGCTCAGACTGTGCTCCCTCCTGTCGGTCCCTCCTCAGCCCAGGATGTTTCTTCTTTCACGCTGTCTCAGAGAGGGCTTAGGCCTTTCTCTGCTCCTTGACAAAGATGCTGAGTGCCGGACTCACCCGCCCTCCCACCACTCTTTCGGGCTGCTGCATCGCACCCATGAGGCAATAGCTGCTCCGTCTTGCTGTGCTGGAGTTTGCAGAAGTTTCACCCCTTTCACAGGTGGGATGTGGAGGCCACCGCAGTGCCAAAGGCTACTGGAGGAAGACGCACATCAAACCTGTTTCTCCAAGGGCTGGCTGAGGGAAATGGCACTTTGTCTTTTCGGCCTGTTAATACCAGTGCCGGGGACTGGAATGGAAAGGCAGCAGCGTAATAGCCGGTTACAGGCCTCTGATATTTATGGGGAACTGGGAACTCTGGAGGGAACGGGCCCCATCCAGCTCTGAGTACAGTGCTGTGTATCAGTGAAGGCACTGGAGTTACTTTGGGTTAATGCTCGGATCAGCAAGAGCAGAATCCAGCCCCCCAGCTCAGATTGATCACTCCAAGGCTCTGATTTCATTGAGTGATGAGGCCCAGAGACAGACAATCTCCCTCTGTGTTCCTGCTCGGGCGACGGCAATGAGCTCTGCTCACTGGATCCACCCTTTGCCCTGTCCCGGTTCCTCCTCTCTAGCTCAGAGAGGTCGTCCTGCCAGATCACATGTTTTTATTCTGAGTCACATGCTATTTGGTCTTTTTGTTAAAGCCTGCGCTCCTGTAGTCATGGGATTTTTGTTCATTTTTTTAGTGCTCAGAGTTGTGGGGGAAGCTGGGGTAACTGGCCCCAAAGCTCCACTCACCAGTAGGGGGCAGAAAGGGTCTTTTTAAAAAATCTCATGATTTGTGGGGCCAGACCGCTGGACTGCGGTGGCTGGCGACATTGCAGCAGCCTGTGTTATTGGAGCTGGAAGTGGGAGTTCTCCTCTCCGTAGGTGCTGCAGCAGCCGGCAATGCTGTCTGTCTTTGTGCAGATGCAGACTCTCCCACACTGGTACCCAGCTGTGACACCCACCGTCCTTCTGCACACAGGGGAGCCAGGCAATCTCCAGCTGATGGAGATGTACTGCAGCAGTTGGTCTGTGTGTACCCAGCACTGCCCTCCTCAGGAAAGAAGAGCTCAGAGTGGCTCCGGTGTAATTCCACTGGCCATATGAACTTGCATCCCTGCTGGTAGCCAATAGTTCTCTTAATTCCCCAGGCGCAGGCCTGTGGTTGCAGATGATCCTATGTTCTCTTTGCCACCATTCGAACTGCAGACTTACAGCAGCAGAGACCTACAGTGGCTTCCCGCAGGGCTGTATCTCCTTCCAAGGGCCAGATTCTGCTCACAAATGTTCCAACTATCCACTGTGTCACTGGCCCCTCTTCTGACCGGTGCTCTGTGGGCTACTTCTCTGTGCTCCACAATATGAGCTTTCCTTAAAACAGCCCGGTTCTGGCCTTTGTAAGCCTGAGGCAGGGGAAGCTGGCCCGGTGCTGGCTTTCCAGCTCACAGTCAGTCTGAAACAAAAGTTTTAGCCGTGGGAATGGCCCCATTTTTCAAAGTGATGTTAACTCTGAAACCTAATGACGGCGGTATAATGGTGTTAACTGGTTCACTGCTGATTGTTGCAGCAAAACGCCCCGCTGTTGAGTTTGTCCCACAGTCCCAAACTGTCTCCCATGACTCTCCAGCCACCAAAGCCTCAACGGCCCGCTCCACCAGTTGTTAAAACCTCCATTTTTTCCCCACGTACCATCCACAGTGCCTGTGTCCCCTACCAGAGCACTGTGTCCTGGGGAATGTGGTACTTGAACCTGCACAGTTGGATGTGTTGTTCTTGGCCACCGCTAGAGATTCAGACCTCCTTCTCAGCCTTCCAGCACATCCCCACTTGCTGGGATTTGGGGCTCACTAATTACAGGCTGCATGTTCTGAATCCACCCCAGCCCAGCGACGCCTGAGAATGGCCCAGCTTCCCCCTACCACACATGAACAGAGCACAGCACATTCCCCCTTCACAGCATTGCGCTTCACCAGCTCCTTAACCTGCACATGAAACCTCCCAGCTGAGAACAGGTGACCGAATCAGCTCTGACGTGCAAAGAATTCAGCTCATTTATTGACTAAGGGAAAGAAAGGCAGCTGCCTGGCAGGCTTTCCCTGGCAGCCTATTCCTGCTTTGAAATATAAACTGTACAGGGCATCAGACGTCTGTCTGCCCTTCATGCTTATGGAGAAGTAAATGCTTTTCTTTTCAGCACTAGTGAGCCTCTCTGCCTGAAAATGCAGGATTTGCTATGGAAACCAGGCCCCCCCAATCTGACCGCATGCCAGTCCTCGGCTGGAGAAGAGTCGATGGCAAGATTTCTGAGCTGGGAACAATGAATCTGAGAGAGACAGAGACTGGTGTAAGCCCAGAGTCACATCACTGACTTCACTGGAGTCACTCTTCATTTATAAGGGGGAACTCAGAGCGAAATTGGTAGAGAAGCAGAGATGCAGAAACACCATTTTATTTTATTTTCCTTTTCCTCCCATCACTCCAGATTGAAGCACATGGTGACACATGCCAGAGTGTTTCTAGGGAGGCACACATTTCTGTAACAAAAATAACTCTGCAGCCTGTGGCTGCAGTTCAAAGTTTCCTTTTGCCTCTTTGCTGACGGATCTGGCTGGTTCTAACATGGAATAATCATCCAGACTGGCTGTGTCTCACCCGTCTCTGCGAAGACAGCAAGCTAACTGAACCCACTACATAGTATGAATTCACTTATTATTATTTATTATTTTATTTATTTAACACCTAGGGGGCGGGGCCCCAATCCTGGGCCAGCACTCGCTGTGTTAGATGCTGCTGTAACATTCCCCTCCTGCAATCTGGACTGCTATGCTGCTGGCCACACCAATTCTTCACTCTTGGAAGCTGATTTACCCCACCTCTCTGTGTGAACCCCCAATCCTGAGTCAGCTCACGCCCAGGCACCTGCATGTAATCGGTCCCTCAAACCATGGAAGAGCACTCTCACTAGCCACGCACGGGATAATCCTCCAGCAAACACTGCCACGCCCACGTGACCACGTGAAGTTCAGCAAATCTCACTGCAGACAGCAATTTAACAAAGACATTGATACTCACCAGCTTTGCTCTCAGTGGGGCCTCAAACACACTCTCATTCAACATTGTATTGCTTTACATAAAACAAACGTACGTTTATTGACTACAGTACGATTTTAAGTGAATATGTCAAACTAATATGAAATCAATTAGTCATTCGGTCAAGGAGCTAATCACAAGCAAGTAAAAGTCACATTCTAACTTAAGATCACTGTTCCAGTCTATGTTCAGCTTACCCACAGGCTTAGCTGTGATGATTTATCAACAATCTTCCACCATGTGGGTATGTGTCAGTCCATGATATTGCATGGAAGATGGAATCCAAGGAAGAGCCTCTTCTTTCCTTTCCAACCCCTTTAACCCTTCCTGTGGTCAGGTGATTGCCCATGTCCGGCAATGGGCGAGATCTTTCCCTCTTGAGCCAAGGTGCATAAGCTGCATTGTTCTTGTCTGCATGACTCTGCTGTGTGTGGAAACACAGCTCCGTGTGTCTGCATCTACCCAAGCCATGTGAGACACATTTGGGGACATGACCAGGCAGAGTTTCATGTCTCCAGACATGTATGATGTTCCCGGATACATGCTACCCTAACAGTAATGTAGAGCATGCCATAAACATTCCCAAAACACCACACTTGACACACTTTGCACTAGACAATATGCAGGTACACTGTAGGGGTGAACAGGAAAGATACACAGATCACAATACAAGGGTGTACGTGGGGTGCAGCACATCACAGCTGTACAAACTCTAACCACCCTAGCAAAGGGCCTTAGGGTGGAGAGGAATTTGGCCATTGAATGCCCCATGTCCACCTGGATGAGCATCTGTGGGACTTTTGCCAGTGGGCAGACCAATATTTATAGCCTCACCATCCCTGCAGCACCCCATTTCAACCAGACACCCCCATTCTCACCCTAGCCCACCTGTAATTAAACTCAGCCCTTATATTATTTAATTGTTTCTGTAATTACAAGAAAGGAGCTTTCCTCCTGACCGACTTGGGGGCAGGGAGTTTCTGATGAGAGCTGTTTTGATTGTCTCATGTTGGCAGGGACAGTGTCTGGAAGGCTCCCGGGCTGCACAAGCTGTTATCCAACCTCACCTCTTTGGCCGTGCCCAGAATCACAAACACTGTAATTAGTTCCTCAATGCAGGGAGCTGGGGAATAGCTCCTGGTTGTGGTGTTTTCTTTTGTGAAGGGAAAGGGACAAAACGGAAACAGAACGGACAAGCCTACCAAGTGCTTGTTATATCCAAGGGCAACAGCCGAATGGGCTGCTGAGAAGTGGCAGTGGAGGACCCTGCTCGCAGGCTGCTGTTTGAATCCGCACCCTCGTTTCCCTCCGCCTGTTTGGGCCCCTGCCTCTCACAAATGCTCAGGTAGCCGGGAACTGCAGGTTCTGGGCCGTGAGTGGAGCTGGGTTGAATCAAGGGATGCGGTTCTTTTCTGGAGAAAAGGAGGTGGCAGCTCATGCTCATTGGGTCAGGCCTCGGGGGGACAGAGATGGTAGTGTCATACTCAGATAGCCATGGTTAGGCCGGAGAGGGCTTGGGCACTAATAATTTTGTGTTGGTGTCTTGCAATCAGAGAATGGCTTCCTCTCTGCCACTCCCCCTCTCTCTTCCATGTACCTGAGCACCTCACGGCCTTCCCCGTGCAGCTAACTTAGTCCCCAGATGGGCACTGGGACCAGGGCAGCTGCATAGCTTATCCAATAGCACCTGGGAGAGCAGGAACCCGGGTCCCAGCCCAGTGCTCTGACCACTGATCTCTGCTGCCTCGCTTCCATGGTTACCCCTGCAATCAGTAGTCTCTGTGCGTGTGTGTGCATCGTCACGGGTGTGCAGTTTCTGAACTGCGGACCCCTGCCTCACTGACGCTATGTAACTGACACTCACAGCCAGGGGCTACCCTCCGGCACTGAGATGTGCTGTGCCAAGCAACTTCACATAGCCAAGCTCCATCAAAACCCAGGCTCCTTCACACGCCCGCTGCAAAGCGATAGGTGCAGGGCTGTGCTGTTCAGCCAGTCGCCCCTGTGTTACGTGCCTGGCCGGAGGGGCAAGTGCTGCACTCTGATCAGGGATGGGGGGAGCCATTGTGGACCAGCCTACACAGTTTCCACAGCCTCAGCTTCGCTTCGGAGAGAATGTGCAGCGCAGCAGACGTCCCCAGAGGGTGCGGGACATGAGCACAATGGGTCTGTGATCAGACGAGGTGGGGCCTGTCTTGCTAATGCTGAGGCACCCACATGAGCTTTGAACCCAGGCAAAGGGAGAGACGATACGCTCATGCCATTCGTGCTGTGTGGGGTGGGCACCACCCCCTGCCGTCCCTTGAAAGATAAAGCTGGGAGCTCTGCTGCTTTGAACAGGCACCTGCTTTGGAGTCGAGGGTCCTCTGATTCCATTGGGCAGGAAACTGAGAGTCAGGTGCACCCAAACATGCAGAAATCCAGGACAGGAGCTGAGCCAGCCTGGAGCTGTGGGCTGCTCAGATTTTCTGACATGCTGGCGTCCTCTCTATCCCTAGCAGACAACCTACTGCTCCTGCAAGACATGGTGGAGGTGTTTCATCAACAAAGGCCCCAGGCCAGATTTATTGCCAACAAAGCACTGTTAAAAAGGGCCCTGTATGCTGGTGACAATGGATTGGATTGGCTGAGGTACGACCCTTTACCTTTGATCCCATCCAAACCTCTCTATCCATCATTTTAGGGAGGGACCAGTGTGTCCCGTTATCGTTGAGGCGTGAGCTTGCACCATTCCTGGTGTAGGACGTCTGCCCCCGCTTTCTGTCCCTAGTGCGTCTTTAGTAATGCGTGTTTTTGCTATACCCACTCTGTTCCTGCTGGTTACTGCGAACTCGCCCACGGGTTCACAGCCTGCTCACTTTTGCTTTCTAACAGCAGGGTTTGACTGTTATTTTAGCTCAGGCCTCGTGCCTGGCCTTTTATCCTAGGCATCCTGGTTCAGGGTCCCTCTTTCTCCCCCAGGTCTCTCTGCATTGTAGGGGGGCGGGTCAGTCCCAGTGGGGTGGATGGACACGCACTCGCTTCGATCCGTTCAGGGAACTCAAAATGCTGCCGTATGTCTACCTGAGTCGGAAATTACACCACCTTCATAGAAGGTGGTAGGATGTGGGGTCTGAGCCCTTTGTCTCCAGGGGTTCGCTCTCCTTTCACAGGGTTTGACATCTCTTTCAGCCTTTGCCAGGAACTCCATAACCAGCCGCCCACTCTTTCACCCCGAGGAGCAGGGGGACCCCAGGCTAGTCCAACTGAAGGCGCGCCGTTCCCAGATCACCACAGAAAACTGCAGGGAGGGCAGAAAGATCCTTAGCCAACCTCCGTGACAATGCCAGTTCACAGATTTCTTCCTGTGTGTACATCCCAATGACTCATTCAGAACGGAGCAGAAGGGTCAGAGTGTGAAGCCATGGGGGAACTTGGGAACTCGGATGGTTTGCTCCTCTTTTTGGCAGAGGAATACCTTTCCTTGTCCCTGCCAATTACAAATAACCAAGATTTAAATGAAAACTAAATATTTTCAGCCTTCCCCCAGCACTAGCTAGATATGCAGCCTTGGTAGTTCTGGCTGCTGAGACAAGCACTGGGTTATAAACTGGGGGGAGGATCAAACCTAAAAAGATGAGCAAACCGCAGTGATTAAGGGGAATGTGTTAACTGTACACATGGAACTGAAGGGGATAAGCATCAGGGAAGGATAAGAATTATTTGGGCTTAAGCTAGATGCTATGGATGGAACAGGGGGGTAAAACAAAAAATCATGGGACCTGGTGAACCCAAAAGAAAGTAGAACAAAATTAAAGGACCGTTCCTAACAATGGGTTGCATTAGACTGTGAGATTGTTCTATTGAAAGAGTAGACGATGCCCTACAAGGACCTATCCATCACTGACTGTGGATGGCCTAGAAGGCTGTGCTACTTCTAAAATGCTATGGAAAGTTAGACAAACCTAAAGTTTTTATACCTATTGGAACCTTATTCCAGACTTGTCTGCACCTCTTGGCTCTGCAGGGTTGGGCTGAAGACTGGATCTTTTTGTGAGATTTCCAGTACTTCCAACTTCTGCTGGCATGGAGATGCTGCATGAGAACCTCTCTTGTTGAGATGTTTCCAGTTCCGAGAGCCAGGCAGTGCGAAGGCCAGAAGAAATGGGGAAATAAACCTGGAAAATGTCAATCAGGCTTTGTGAAACCTCCAGAGAGGTTTGTGGTCATCGTCCCCCCCCCGCCCCCCCATCTTGGCAGGAACTTCATGATCTGGGGTGGTTCACGTTATCCAGGTGTCCTTCCTAGCAAAGTATCTCTCTCATGACCAGCCAGAATCATGAGGACGATTTAAAAATCATGAGATTAAAAAAAATCCTGCAGTCTTTTTTTATGTGACCTCTGGTTTCTGAGCCTTCGGGGGGCCCTTGCCTCATGTTTTCAAACTTTTCATTGCCACCAGGAGCACTCGAGACTGACTTTAAAACCAACCAAAGCTGAGTTAAATAAATCACTCCAAGAGCTGGAGCTTGAAGAAGAGCAGCAAATATTGTGAGACTGACAATTAAATCATGAGAGTTGGCAATACTAGCTGGTGCAGCTCCTGCTGCCTTGGCAGCAACTCGTTGCCTGTCCTGAGCTAACCAAGTGAAGAGAGACAGGTGATCAGAGCGGCGTGCCTTGAAAGTTAAGGCAACACATTCATCATCAGATTGATCCACTAATTCCAGTGTGGTGCAGGGCTGGGGAGTGGCAGTTTTATAATTTCACTCTGGGACGTCACGACATGGGTCACATTCTCTCAAGGAAAATGCAGCTGATAGTTTGACTTCCTGGTTAGGGTTAGGGTTAGTTTAAAAGCATTTCACTGTTATCTTCTAGCTTGCCTTGTTAGTGGTGGGCAAGTCATGACAAAATATCGGTTCTCCCTGAATATATTTCCCCTGGAAGCAAAAAGAGAGATACAGATTCCAAAATGGTGCTGAGCTGTCTCCAGTGCACCGGGCCTGTGGGACAAGGAGACACAATTCCATGTGGCAGAGGAAATTACTTCTTTTCCTAGGGGCCTGGCCCTCAACGGATGAAGGACTCTAATCCCACTGCTTTTGGTACTTATCTGTTCCCCATCTTCATTGTAGCTGAGCACTTCCCAGTCTTTAATGAGCTTTCTCCTCACCACGACCCCTTGTACGTATGGGAACTGAGGCTCAGAGACCAGATTTTAAAGGTGCATTTGTGACTTTCATCATGTGAACAGCCTCATTGACTCACAGCTGAGCGCATCCTCCAGTACCTCCCTGAACCTGGCCTACACAGTGAGAGTGTCTCCTCCCTCTAGGTTTGCATCTACATATTCACCCCTCACTCTTTGCTACCACCCTGCCTCGCTCGTTGCCATCATGCCTGTCTAATTTTCTACCCACTCACCACAACTTTCTCAGTATCATGGCTTCCCAACTTAGCTTGGGGAATTCACAGACTTCCTCCAAGAAGAAGCTTCATTTTTCCAGGCAAAATCAGCTTGTCATTTCCTCCCATATTCCTAACCTTTAAGGTCCCTTTGATATTATTCCTCTGCCTCCCCCACCCACATTGAAACTGGCAGGTCTGCCAAACTCAGTATGGACAAATTTAATTAACCTGCTTTTCCTCTCTCCTCCTGATCTCTGGGAAAGAGGTCTACTCAGTCTGGCTTTCACATTCATCCCAGCAGCACCTCACAACACAATCTTTCTCCACTTGCTGTATCACCCATAGCATTATGCGTTAGTTTGGATTATTCAGCCATATTTCAATCCACACAAGAGTGGGTCTTGCGAGCCTCGTCTGAATTCATATGTCAAGTGAAATTTAAGGAGACACTGGACCAAATGTTTCAATAATATCTATCTATCTATCTATCTATCTATCTATCTATCTATCTATCTATCTATCTATCATTTTTTAACACAGTCATTGCCAAAGTGTCTCAGTATAGCCAGATTTGTATAGCACAAACATTCTGTCTGAAAGTCAGAATTTTCCTCTTCTTCTTTGTGAGAATCTGGAGTGGGACGTGAGGCAAAGGGTTTTTGGATGTTTGAGGATTTGGTCTCTGGGAACAGTCTGTCTGGGATCACCTGTTCTTTAGAAGCAGCATAAGGACAGTCAGTTGCCTTGTCCTTAAATGGTTCACTCGTTCTCCTATTTCTTTCACCATCCATGTCCAAATTCCCCTTATTTTTAAACTCTTCACTGCGCTACTTTTCTCTTCCTCCTTACATTTGTCTGTCTGCTGCGTTCTTTACTCACTTGACACAGACCTCCTCTCTTTCCCACTCTGTCCAATGTGAGTGTGAGAGTTTTTCTCCTTGATAGTCCATGCCACCTATATCAATTTTCTATGTAGGCCTTCTCCTCAGATTTCTTTTCATCATTGGCTTTCCTGAACTTATGATTAAAGCAGAGGGCTGAGCAGCAGAAGAATGGGTGCAATTCCTAGCTGGGCCACAGATTTTCTGTGTGAACTTGGGCAAGTATCTTCAATTATTCTGAGCCTCAGTTTCCCTAGCTGTAAAATGGGCAGTTAGTATTACTTTCCTCCCGCAGTTCATTCATGAGCATCTCAGATGGAAGGTGAGAGACAAAGATTCAACATCCTTTCTCACATCGGCTCGCAAAACCTCCCTTTTCTCCTTTGTCTCTAGCCCGTTACCATCCTTCTCCATTTCCTGTTACTGGTTGTTAACTTGCGAATCACTAACATCTAGGACAGGAAGATCTCCAAGCGCATCTGTGTTGTGTCACTGACCCAGTGGCGTGGGGACGAAGCTTCCAAGAGACGAACCTATAACTGCGCCTTGTGAACAACATCTAGTGGATGCTAGCCTGCTCTAGAAACAGCAGTTTGCAAGATTTCAGAGTTGTTCCTCCAGAACCCCTTGGCTCTTGTTTGTATTACACTCCATAGGACACTGAGGATGGCACCTCTGCCTGAAATGGACCCCGCTCCTTTCCTCTTCCTTCTCTAGAGGGCATTCCCCTTTATCCCCAACTGCCCGCACCAGCACAGAGCTCCTGGGATCACTGGCGCTGCATTCCCCATGTCATAGTGGGCAAGCAGAGAATTTAAGGCTCCGTAGCCAGTGCTCTCTGTTCTTCACTGCTGCTACAGACCATCTCCCCTTGCTATTTCCGGGCCTGCAGGAGGGGACAGGGCACAGGGCTTAGGGGGAGGGTAGCCTGGGGGAAGTGTTCAGAGGAGGAAGTGGGGCCAGCTGGTCAGTGCCCTTGAATTGGACCAGTAGCCAATTACTTTTCTTGCCTATCCCAGTAAATCT
This sequence comes from Pelusios castaneus, assembly GCA_007922175.1. Classification (NCBI taxonomy): domain Eukaryota; kingdom Metazoa; phylum Chordata; order Testudines; family Pelomedusidae; genus Pelusios; species Pelusios castaneus. Next base: position 4,612,919 of record ML685811.1, read on the forward strand.
CCTCCCAGGAACCTTCCTCATCTAGGATTAGCCAGAGCCAGGATGATGTTTCCCACAGCATTCTTGTTAGCAAGTTAAGGAAGTATGGGTTGGATGAATGGACTGTAAGGTGGATAGAAAACTGGGTAGATCATTGGGCTCAGTGGGTAGGAATCAATGGCGCTATGTCTGGTTGGCAACCAGTAATTAGTGGAGTGCCCCAGGGATCGGTCCTGGGGCTGGTTCTGTTCAACATCTTCATTAATGATGTGGTGGTGGAATCTCCGTCTTTGGAGATGTTTAAGGCCCAGTTAGACAAAACCCTGGCTGGGATGATTTAGTGGGAATGATCCTGCGTTTAGCAGGGGGTTGGACTAGATGACCTCATGACGTCCCTTCCAGCCCTATGATTCTAAGAATGTCCCTGCAGATCAGCTGGCCTCATAAGGGGCTCCATGGCAGACAACACCTTCAGCAGGATTTGAACACATTAGGAGAGAGGAGAAAGCGATAGTGGCTGGATTTACACATGCACAAAGGTCAAGTTGTGCATTTGGGAGCTGAAATCTCCTAAAGTGACCTCCCGGCTGCTGGGTGAGAGAGACAGCTCGGTCGGATAATGAAAGGTATTTCTGAGAGCAGCGTTCTGAGGAGTGAGCAGGGTTGGCCATTGGGCTGACTCAGCAGAATTCCAGGCTGCATCAAAGGCATCCTAGGAATACACACAGGTGTTTTCCCTCTGCACCGGCCATGCAGAGCCTCCAGCAAGAGCATCCATCTGCCTGCCTTAGAGAAGAATCACTCCAGGACTCCAACCCTCCCTAGAGATGTGCACATTCTGGAGAAAGTCCAGAAGAATTGGCCATAGCAAAGGAGGGTGTGCGGAGAATGGACAGCAGCAGCATTTGGAGGAAAGCCATGTTTTTGGAGGTCATGGAAGAACATAGTTGCCTACAAGGGGGTTGTGTGGACATGGGCAAGAATCTGTTGACATGGAGGGTATGTCTGCACATCAAGCTGGAATTGTAATTCCTAGATTGAGGAGATGGACCCATGCTAACTTCTGCTAATCCTGTTCGCAATCCTGCTGCGATCGATGATGTCTTGGGAAAGTGAGATCCCCAGGTTAATTAGGTGTTTTGCAGTACAATGTGCTTTTCAGGATCTGAGAAATGTTGCCTTGTTTAACTCTTTCAATGACTTGATTTTTACTAACACTACAATAGCAAAGGGCACAAACTCGCTCTGAAGGTGTTGTTCCTGTCTCCTAAAACCCCAGCAATAGGGAAGAATTAAACAAAGTTAGTTACCTGTGTGTTTCGCAAAAAGCAAGGACAACATAAAGTTTCCCTTAATAGTACAAGGAGGTTTCTACTGCACTGGACATGCCATGTGAAGACAGGTAAAGCTCCCCTGGGCTGCCAGAGCCCAGAGTTTTGTGCTGCTGCCAGCTCAGAACCTGGACGTGAATTTTGTTTTCAGCAAACAGCTCTCAATTGTTTGGTTCTTTTCATTAAGAAAACAGATCCAACAGGGGGAGAATTCCAGGCAAATTAGGGTCACCACAAGTATGTTGTGATGCCTTCAACCAGTACAAAAGATGGGCAGCGAAAGGGCAACAATTCCCGGTGACTCAGATGATGTTTAACAGAATAGCATTCACATGTCAGGACCCTGCTCCTATAGAAAGAACAAGGAACCTCTGGTGGAGTCTGTGCTAAGAAAATCTTTACTCATCTGTCACCTGTGAATCAATCTGGGCATTAAAGCAAGTTGGCAAGGGAGGATATGGAATAGCTGTCTCTGGGACGGTCCCTTGTTGACATTAGACACCATCAATCGGGAATGGTTTATAGATAATGAGTAGTCCCACCATGACTCTGTCTCATCTGTTCCTCTCCTGGGGGTCAGTGCAAGATAGTTTAAAAAACTGGCTGAGGAACTCTGTGAATGTTGATTTGACTTGTTAATAAATCCTAGAAAACTGGAGCTATTCCAGAGGACTAGGTGAAAGTCAATGTCATGTTGCATTTACATCAATCCTGAGCAAAGCAGAACCAAAAAAAAACAACCCAGAAAGGCTGCTATAGGGCTCAACCAAGAAAGAATTAAAGGATGGAAATATAATAAATGCTAATCAGCATGGTTTCATAGAAAATATGTTTCAAACAAACCAGATATTTTTTCTTTTATTAAGTTAAAGATGTTTTATTTATTGTTTTCTGTTGAGATTGTCTATGGCTATGTCTACACTAGCAAGTTAGTTCGAATTAAGGGCTTCCTTAATTCGAACTAATAAGTTCGAATAGGGCTTCAGAAGTAAGGCTTTAATTCGAACTAACTAGTTCGAATCAGCCAATGTGGCCATGTTAATTCGAACTAATTTCTTAGTTCGAACTAACCGGCCATTGAAATGAATGGGGATCGCTAATTCGAACTGAGCAAGTGCCGTGAATGGCACTTGCTTAGTTCGAACTAACTTTTTCTAGTTTGAATTAACCTAATTCGAACTAACTAAAATTAGTTCAAATTAGTTAGTTCAAATTAACTAATTCTAACTAATTTTAGCAAGTGTAGACATAGCCTATGAGTCCAGGATCCAATGGCTTCAGGTGCTGTTCAAACACAGAATAAAATGGTCCTTGCCCCCAAAGAGTTGATACATCAGTGTTTATATAATATAGTTAGATTTTGGTAAGGCATTTGACTGAGTGCAGCATGACACTTGAATAAAAATTATCACTGTACAAAATTAGTAGAGCTAAATGGATTAAAAACTGGCTAATTGATAGATCTCAACACATAATTACTGATGAGGAATCGTCCCTGGGGGAGGGGGTGGTGTCACATTCTAGTGACATCTAGTGACATTCTAGGATCAGTTCTCAGACCAACATTGCTCCATATTTTATTAACAGTCTTGAAGAAAATATAAATACATTGCTTATCATTTTTGTAGATGACCTAAAAATTATTGATAAATAATCCCCAATTAGTTGGGTCATCAATACAGATCAATCTGGTAAACTGGTGACAATCAACCAACATGCACTGATCATCCATTTTGGAAGAAAGAATGTAGGCAACATTTAGAAGTTGGGGAACTGTATCATGGAAAGCAGTCACTCTGAAAAGGATTTAGTGAGTAACCCATATTAACATGAACTCCCTGTGCCATGCTGTGGGCAAAAGGATGAACAAGGTCCTTGGATGCATAAGTGGGTGAATCTGAAGTCTGAGTAGTGAGGTTATGTTAACCTTGATTAAACAGCTAGAAGACTTTATGATCTAGTAGACAATGTCCTAACTTGATCCATTGGCTGAAAGTTAAAGCTAGACTTATTCAAATAGGAAATGCGATTCAAAGCTGTAACAGAGAGCGTAAATAACCAATGGAATAGATTAGCAGGGGATGTGGTAGGCATTCCATCAATTGGAGTCTTTAAATCGATTGGCTTTATTTCCAAAAGATACGTTGCAGGTCAAGCAGAAATTACAGACTTAGTGCATGAATAATTGTGTGACATTCTTTGCCCTGTGTTATCCAGGTCAGTCAGACTAGATGACCATAATAGTCCCTTCTGACCTTAAAATGTAGGATCCTGTTAATTGCTCCTTCTATACAGTCTATTTAAGGCTTCAGCAGTCTAGAGCCTTGTCTAGGCTGGGGACTGGATGTTTTTCTCCAGTGCTGTCTTACTGATTTCCATGCAAGCAGGACTGTGTATCATTAGCGTCCTATTGTATTCATGTACAGTTTGGCTGCTCAGAGTCTGTGCATCTTAGGGAAATATGTTTAGAGAGTTTTGGATGTCTCGTTTTCATATCTGATGAGGGAGGATGAGAGGGCTGCAGAGAGCAGCTAAGCCTGTCCAATGCTGAAACTGCAAAAGAGACATGCTGACATCCGATATGGGGCAGCAGCACTCAGATTTACACACGTATTAGTGCTCAGGCCCGGCTTTCAGCTGGGAATAAGAGACCGTATTGTGCACACCATGGAATGTGTGTACTGAGGGAGTGACCAGTGGGACGCCACAAGAAGCGATGGCAGGGGATTGTGAGAAAAATGGCGATGGGGAAGACACGGGATTACTGGGAAGGGTGGATGCTGTGCTAATTTCTTTCTCCCTGAGACTCTCTCTGCTGGATGGCTGGATTTTCTGGTGTCTGGCAAAACCAGGAATGCTTTGAGATGTCCTGTGAGTCCCCCTTCCCGCCTGATTTATTCCAAGGCCAGCTCCCCGCATCTGGTAGAAAACCCACCTCATCAGCGCTGTCAGTATCAAGAGATCAAAACTCATGAGTCAGACCCCCTCCAAAATCAAGAGACAGACTAACACATGCTGCTTTGGGCAGTCTTTTGACTTGTGAGCGCCCCTCTATCCTCTGCCAGCATGTGTGAGGCTGTCAGGTTGAAAAGTCAACCTTGACTCTAGGTAGACTCTCTCCTTTCCCTGGTGGCTCGAATGGAAACTCCATTTGCCTTATCCTCACCCCTTGGGTAGGAGAGGGGCCATCCATTTCCTAGCACTGTCTGGACCCTCTCCCCTCCTTGTTTATTTCCTTTGGCAAAAGAAATACTGGCCCAATAATGCACCGAGTCACACTCGCACATAGCATTTCTATTCCTCTTTCAGGTGGGTAACTTGCAGGTTCCCAAATTAAAGACCTTGATGCTTGGAGAAGTAAGTCTTAGAAGTGATAATGTCACCATAGAAACAATGTGGCATGGTTTAGTCTATCAAGTAACACTTCCCTGACTCCCCTACCACCACACATCTGTGCCTGAGACTGGACACCACTCCCCTAACCGACTCTGCCCCTGCCTCTTCCTGCCCAGCCCCCCTTGCCCTGTCTCATGGCCTTCCTCTACTCACCACCCCTCATTCCTCCACTTCCACCTCCCCCTACCCTAAACCCTCTCCTAAATCCCCTGCAATCCCTAAATCTGCTTCCTTTTGCTCCCTCCGTGACCTCCTCGCCCATCTCTCCCAATCCATCTTGTGGCGTCTCTGCTGCTCCTCACAGTCCCTGTGTCCTGCCCAGCCCTTGACCGATAGACCGGCAGCCATGTTGCCTATGGGCCTGGTTTCAGTCTCATTGAGAAGAGTGGGAGGCGGCGGCCGCCAACTTTGTTAAGGGCAGCCTGACCGTCCTTCCATATGCCACTAAACTGGCCACCATCTGATGGTTCCAGACCCACGGGGAGTAGTAGGCGATGGTGGCCATTTTGTAAGGGAGAATTTGCAAGTGGGCACCTTTCAACATGTTTTCCTGAGGCAGGAAAAGCCTGCCCCCACATCGTTAGCATCACAGCAGCGACGGGGTTGTCCACGCTGCCATGCGACAGTGCCACCATCTCCCAGGAGCTTGGCATTGCCATTCTGGCCCTTGCTATCTGTGTCCAGAGTTAGCATCTCTTTCCTCTCCTGCCCGCCGTGTGCTTGCCCTCGCCACCCTGTGTCAATGGACAAGTGAATTGCCGCCACGGTGCTGGTATCAGGAATATTTGGGGCTCCTTTGCCCAAAGATAGTCTCACCCATGCAGATCCCCAAGGCGGTCTTATTCACATAGCTTCCAGAGAGGCCTGGTGCATACGTATCTCCACGGGAGAACTGGCTCATACGTGTCGCAAGGGAAGATCTGCCCCAAGAGGTTGCCTGGACCAAATGCATCCCCAAGGGATGCCTGGACCAAATGCATCCCCAGGGGAGGCCTGGCCTGCAGAAAGCAAAGCTATATATTCTCATTTCTCAAGGTAGAGTGGTTGTAGCTGAAGTTGGAGATCAATGGTGGTTCCCATTCCAGGGCCCCATATGGGCCTCTGGAACCAGCCACTTGAGTCAACACTTTCGCTGGAGATCAACAATGACCCCCTGACACACACTCCCGCCCCTGACGCAGGGTCATGTCTGCGGATGTGCTTTTCCTACAGTGCACGTCTTGTCTATGCCCTGCAAAAGTGACTGAACGGGTCCAGCTTCTCTTCAGCGACTGCTCTTTCCCATTTAGTCACTTCAGTTATAAACGGCTGTTTCTGTAACAAAAACTGAGGTCAAATTAGGGTGTCTTATATACGTAACTGTCCCCTCCACCCTCAGGGTCCTGAGTTTTCACACTGGCTCTCTGGTCACCCTAGGTCAAATGTGATTTTAGAAATAACTCAAAAAAGGTGCAAAAATAGCTCTTGGCACTTTCTGCTCTAGGGACAGGAAGGGCTCTCAGCTGCCACATGGAGTACAGCTCCCTGCGCACAGATGGACACAGAGATTAGATATAAACTCCATCTGCAGCCCTGCCTCGTCAGTTCCGTGACTCACCCTCACAACGAGTCTCAAAGCCCCATGTTTTGAAAAGCTGGAAGCTGTGTTTGTTTGTAATAATATTTTGAAGCATTTCTGGGCTGCCTCGGACTCATCAAAGATCTGAGTCATTTCAGGAGCTAGAATACACTTCCTTCTGACACCTGTCTGTCTCTGATTTATTAGTAATAGATAGACTTGGAAGGATTAGGTTTTTCTTGGTAAATGTTGATTTCTGCGTACACACACAAACCGCCAAATATATTTCCATTGATAGCAATTGGAATTTTTACAGATAGGCAAAGTACAAAAAACGCGGCTTGAGAAGTCAAGAGTTTGATTTAAGCTTCACATATTTTAAGTTTCATTTACTTCACATATTTTATCATCTGATGTGACAACTTGTGTTCTAATAGTTCTAAAGCCTCAACTTTCTGACTCTCAATGTCCGCTGTCATTAAATAATTACCATCTGACTCCCCTGCATTTCCCACAACTGTGAACATTTAAATAGATAAAATGCGTAGGAAATGCTTACAAGTCATGGTTTGCACAACTGTGAAAATTTCAGGCTATAGGAATGGAAAAGAGTGCCTAAAGGTAAACACTCACATATCTGTCAAAATTATACAAAAATAAAAAGGGAATTCTGCCAAGCTTAATAATAAGACATCTATGCAAAAAATGGTGTTTGATTCTCAACACAGGAACCTTTTGAATTGCAGTCACCCCAGAGTGGTCCTAGGTGGTAGCACTCTGAGTCAGGAGCTGCTGGTGATGAGTGAATCAGCTGGTGGGGTCTGTCACAGCGGGGCAGTGCTGAGCCATTGAACAGTCTGAAGGGAGGGGAACGTGGTGCTGGAAGAAATGCCATCATTTGGAGGAGGTATAAAACCAAGATCGTAGCCACTTGTGACAATCCAGGATAGCCCACTGTGTTCTGTGCAAGAGCAAAGGAGATGTGAACTCTCACGTTTGGGCCATCCCCAGTGATTCCACTGTTTCTTCCTACACACCACCCACAGAGTCATGGAAACAGGAATCTACATTTCCTGTCTTGAGACAATCCTTACCGCACCATGTCGCTGGGTTTCAGAAGTAGCTGGCTTGGGATCTGTATCCCTCGCTGTTCTAGTACCGTGGAGCACTTTGTCTGAGACTATTTTAGAGATGATCATTCTTAACAGCCACTGACCGGGTGGAGGGCAAAGACAATGCTTCTCTGGGGACACAGGGAAAAGCTCATTCCCACTCCCTTAGATGCTGCTCAAAGAGGACCTAAGCAGTTTGTTTCTGTGCAGGACACGGACAAACTGAAAGCTTTGGGAGTAGTGACCTCACACTGGAAGTCTGAGGGGGCTTGAGGCCTAGGAGACACTTTAGACAGAAGACACTATTGTATCTGCTTTCTTTTGCTAAGCCCAAGACTTACTGAGTCATGGGTGGGGACATAAGAAAAGAGAGACGCTCCATGCCCCCTTTTCTCCCAATTTCACAGCTGTGCAAGAGGCCCAGTTTTGTGAAAACCCTTTAATCCGTAAAGTTAACGAGGGCGGTGCATGCCACTGAGAGCTACTGTTTCAGGTTGTCTGCAGACTCAGGAAGATGTCACTGCATTGACCACATGTGAAAGTTTTCTGTGCAGCTGAGATTTGGGAACATTTGAGTTTGAAAGAGAGCTGAGATTCTGGTGCATGGGTCTTTGTGAAGCAGGGGCGCATTCTACAGCAAATGCCATTGTCGTAGACTGTGGCTTTCTCATTCCCTGCCCATGGTAGAGAAATAGCTGAATTGGTGACGGTTTTATTTTTGCCATAGGGGAAGCTGAGCCCTAGTGACAGTAGTTTGCCTGACACCTTCCAGTCTGGAAAGATTCACACAATGTTTTCCTTGAGAAGCTTTCATGCTTCCATGGTTTGCAGCAGGCCTCTGAAATTTGTCAGGGGCAAAGCCCTCAGAAGTGCTTTTTTGCTCCCCATAAAATTCCCTTCAGAGTTGCTGAAATACCTATTGTTAAAAATCCCCATTTTCCATAGGGAAATGCTTGCAGCCTACCAAAACAATAAGTGAACAAAGGCATTCTGAGTCCGGGCTAACGCTACTGTAGAGACACCTCCGGGTTGTTGGACTAGGTAGGGAGAAATAGCGATAGCCTAGATAACTCCAAGCAGAGCTAGCATATAGCCCCAGAGGTTGTGATTCCCTTCTGAAATAACAGCTGTTTGCTGCTATTTCCTAATCTCTTAACTCAAGTTGTATTCTGTGTTGAAGATTTCGGCCTGAAATTTCACTAATATTTCATGATGGGGTGGGTTGCAAGTAAGAACCTTTGATTTAAATAAGCAATTTAAACCCAGGTTTTGTATTTTTACATTTAATTTTGTTAAGGAAAGGTTGATTCTCATTGTGGTATGATTTGGTACTTCTTTTTGCTAACCAGGAGGATGCACTGTATCCGTACACATTTATTTAAGCAATTATGTTGTTAGCACACATTTATTTATATTCTCCATTTTAACTTTTTTATTATGCTAGAAAGTGGGAAATGATGTGTTTCTGATTTGCAAGGTAATGTTTGGGGTTTTTTTTTCCACTTTTGATTTGTGTCCAGCTGCATTTGAATGGAATTTAGAATTCAATTAAAAATGCACAAACACAGCATTTTAAAATTGGTTTTATTAGCTAAATAAAACTGACTTAATCGTGCTGGATACATCAGAAAAGAAAGTTTATCAAAACATGTTTTCCATTTAAACCTAACTGATTTATTAACCATAGGAAATATGATCTGTCGTTAGGGAACAGAATTTGTTTCTGGTCACCAGATGTCCTTTGACATGTTAGAATTAGTGAATCTCATGTGCTCACACTTTGATTTTAGAGGCCGGAAGAGTCAAACGTGCTTTCTTCCTATTGGAAGCTGGTTTAGCAATGCAACACCCTTTGGTTCTAGGCAGGACTCCAGCACCCAGGGGTAAATACTTTCATTCTCCACACCCCCTGCCATCTGTGGCCGTGCCCTTCTAGGGGGGGTGGGGAAGGGGCTTTTGGGCCAGTGTCCTGCTTTTCCCCACTGCCCCCACTCTCCCCCACCCACTGGGAGCAGGAATCACAGGTGCAGTCAGTCAGATGTGCCCAAGGAGCCTGGTGACAGAGGTTAGGGTGTAACAGGCTCTGGTCCCCGCAGTTCCCACATTGCACCCAGCACAAGGTGGAGGGGCTGGACAGTCTCAAATTCTGCTAGGTCCTGGCTATGATACCATGCCGGCCAGACTGAGCTGGGGTCGGAACGGCCAGAGGGCCCTGACCACCTGCGGAAGCAGGAGGTGACTCGTCTGAGGAGGACCCATCTGGTGGCCTGCCTCCCCCCCCCTCATCCCCATGCCTGGCACTCAGGGGCCCATGTCCCCACCCTTCCGTCACTCCCCTCATTATATGCCACTGGAACTTAAAACAGCACCTTCCACCATTTCAGTGCTGCGACTTTCTTTAAAACATTGGCAGCAAACATATACCACTTGAGTATGATTTTTCTTTATTTAATTTAAAGGATTGGAACTGATTATAGTAAATGTAAGTCCCCATGCAGGCTGCCATAATTTCTAATTTATTTTAAATAGCTCTGCTTCTGAAAAAAAGATGTATTTAATTTAAATTTTAAAACACTCCATAATTGAAATAAAAACTCAGATTTTGAATTTATTTATTTTTTTAAATTGTTGATTTTTATCCACCCGGGCCACACACCATAAAACTTGTTTTCCCTTTTCTCCTTACACATAAAACCCTTAAGATATTACACACCAAATAAAAAAGTTAAAAGAATGTCATTAGGTTGCAAAATTGAACACTCAGAACGTAGGAAATACCAACTTAAAGTTGCCTATTCATTCTGAGCATGTACATTATGATGCAGTCTTTAATGACATGCTCATATGTTATTTTTTACACAGACCCATGCTTCATTCATTGCACAAGGTAGATGTACAAGGACAGAGAATTATGGCTGTGCTGATCACTGGCATTTCCTACCTTTTGATTGCTGGACTTTGAAATAACATTCTTTTAACACCGTTTTCAAATTTCTCATCTTTATGTATGTGTATTACTGCTTCACCCAGGATCCTGGCTGGGAACAAGGTCCCATTCATAGATTCTGAGGCCAGAAGTGATTCATTGTGATCATCTAATGTGATCTCTTGTTTAACACAGGCCAGAGAACTACCCCCAAATAATTCCCAGAGCACAGCTTTTAGGAACACATCCAATCTTGATTTAAAAATTGTCACTGATGGAGACTCCGCCATGACCCTTGGTAAATTGAATTGCTCCGGTGGTTAATTACGCTCGCCGTTAAAAATTGACATCTTATTTTCAGTTTGAATTTGTCTAGCTTCAGCTTCCAGGCACTGGAGGGGGGTGCTTTACATACATGCAAGAGAGAGGGCCCCTGTCCTGCATGCTAATAGAGACACTGCTCAGTGGATTGACTCAGCATGTACCACTAATAGATCTAGCCAATATGGGATTATGGTGCGATGTTCCTCTCCTAGAATCTGTCTGGTGTGCCACTGCGACTCCTCAGTCTGCACTCCTGAACCCTGACTTACCCCATTATGCCGGGTGACCGCTCACTCCTGAGTCAGTCCACACCAACCTCTTGCGTGTAATCGATTCCAGACAGTGGGTGTGCGGCCTCTGGCCACTCATGGCGTGCTCCCCTAGCGAGCATCCCCAGTTCTCAGATACCACACCAGGAACTTATGTCCTACAGAGATCGGGACCCTTCCCCAATCACTGTAGACTCATAGACCCTTGTTCGCCCATTTATGAATAAAATGGATATGCGCAGCCTCACTCATTCACAACCTCTAAAGTCTACACAGCTTTAGATAAAACAAAAACTAGTGTATTGATTAGAATATGATTTTGAGTGAGTATATAGCAAATCAGTGCACAATCATTTAATAAAGGCGTCAGGAGTTACCACAAGCAAATAAAAGATATAAAACACATGCTAATCGATCAACACTACCTAACTTAGCCTCATGATCCAAGAGTGCTCACAAGATGTTCGGCTGACAGATGTTTTTACAGCCAGTCACTGCCTAATGCTAGGCAAGCCCCAGACCTTGCTTGAAGTTGGAGGAAGTTTCAAGATGGAGTTTCTCTGGCAAAAAGCTCCTAGCTGTTCGAAGTGTCTGTATTCATTTTCAAACCTCCTTCCGCCCCCTCTTCTTCCTGGGTTGAGGGGATTTTCTTTGTTTCATGTGAGCCAGTGAGCTCAATTTGCATCATCTTTGTCATGCACCTCTCCAGCCTCTGTGTTGAGATAGCCCTGATGGTCTGAATCATGTAACATATGAACCCCCATCCCTCCAACTTGTACCTGATTAAACTAGCCATAGATATTCAGCCTAAAACACACAACACGTCCTACTGCCTCAGTCTAAAATAGTAGAGAAGCTGAAGTTACTTTGCAATATGGGCTCAAAAGCCGTGAGGGGAATTTCAAACAATAGCAATTTAAAGCTAGGAGGTGAGCAAGGCTCCCTGCCCACACTTTAAACCAAAGCAAAATGCTGTTTGCATCAGCAAAAGGTTTTGTATTGCCAAGTATCCCCTTTATGTCCAACCAGGAGTGAATTCAAATGATTATTGACCCTCCACTGGAGTAAAGCTGCATTATAATTTCTCCCAATCGATAGAGACAAGAGGGTAGCAGGAGGGAACGACTCCAGCTATGCAAACGGCAGAAAATTGCATTTTGCTTTGGCCTCTTAGAAAGTTTGCAAAGCGTCTATTAGAGGCCCCAAGAGCCGTTTCTGTCTAATTGCTGTGTTTGACAATGCGATCGCACGTGGGACTAGCGGAAAGGCAGATAATGGACCTGCTCTAATTGCTTCCTAGTTCCATGAGTCATAACACTTCTAAGATGGCAAATGGGAAGTGCTGCAGCCTCGTTTGACTGGAGGAGCTTTCTGCCTTACAAAGCTCAGGAGAAACAAATGCAAAACTCAAACCCACGCACTGGGACGGTGTCAGGTGCTGAGTTTTCTTTCGCTTCTGCTTCTGACTGGAACCGTGTTTTAAAGCCGTAAACTTCTAATCAAGAGCTGGAAGGGAAAAGAAGTGGCTGGGAATTGATCACATCCTGAGGGTCTTTTTCATGGCCTGGGTGGGAATTGAAATACTACGGGAATCTGTGGTCTGGGGTTTGCTGCTGTGATCACTCTCCAGCGGCCTTAGGAGCATGCTGAGATGTGTGGAGGAGTCCGCTGTCTCCTTCTCCCCTCTCTATGGGGCAGGATTCGTGGCTGTTAGACTGGGAGAATAAGGGGCCCTGACGTGACATGGAACCCACAGCTACAGTGCAGAACTCTGGGAGAACAAGCAGCTGGGGGCTAAATGTGCCTGTCAGAGGCTGGGCCCTTTCTCCCTCCCCAAGCCCATCCCTTTGGTTATCCGCCTTCTCTTGTTCAGCTGGCAATAGCCAGGGCTCAGCCCCCTCAGCAGCCTCTGTGCTAGATGCTGGCTGCTGGCCGGGGTCTGCCCTGCGGACTCCAACGCCCACGGTGGTGTAGGGTTGCAGCCCTCTTTCTACAGGGAAGGGAATGGGTCCACAGCCCGTTAATAGGACACAGTCAGGGACTTGCTGTGGTCCAGGGCATGGCAGGAGAGGACACCAAGGCCTCCTTTTCACTCACCACATTGGTTCCCTCAGTGACTAATATTGCCCCAGGAACTCAATCCTGAAGGGTCCTGAGCACCGTTCATTCCCATAGCGACCCCCAAGAGTTGCAGGTGCTCAATGCCTCCCAGGATTTGGCCCATTTATTTGGACTCAGTTAACCCTAGCCTGAGTGTTGAGATGTTGAAGCCACCATCCCTGCTGAGCTACGTCTGTGTGGCCCTCGCACACGGTGAGCTTTGAAGTTCTTCTCTGTGTTGTCCTCGGGGTAACAAAGGGTGTGAACGGAGAGGGATAAAATACAGATTGCTGTTCAGGCCACAAAGACAGGGCTGTGGTTTCCCCAAGGCTGGCTCCCTATTATCAGTCAGCTCCCCCCTCGCATGGGGGAAAATCTAGGAAGCACGGGGAGGGGAAGTGGTGAGGAGGGAGAAGATGAGAGACAAAGGGAGAGAAAAAGGAGGAATGGAAGATAGAGGGAGAGATGAGGAGTGAAAGAAGGAAAGGGAGGTGAAGAAGGGCCCCACATATGTTCATACAAGCAGGCACGCTGACAAACACACTGTCCATCCAGTCACACCCCCACTACACACTCTGACACCGTCTAAAACAGATCTCTTAACTCCCTCCCCCCCAAATCCTCCCCAGACTCTCCTTTCTCAATCGCTTTAGACAACACCCCCAGTCCCCTCTTACTCAGGCTTGTGACCTGGGTATCATCTTCACTCCGCCGTCTCTCTAAATCCTCACGCCTAAATCTTGCCAGTTCTTTCTGCAGAACATCTGCAGGATCCTGTGCACACACAGCTAAAATTCTCATCCAAACACTTGTCATCTCGTGCCTTGATTACTGCGCCGTCCTGCTCTCTGTTTGTGACAAACACGGCCTTGCCTGACTTACGGCCATCCAGCATGATCACTTTGGCCATGTGAGCCATCTCTTTCCACCTCTCGGGTGACACCTTCCTCACTGTCATATCAATAGAAGATGCTTGTCTTCACCCTTAGAGCCCTTCACAGCCTTTCCTCACCTACCTCTCCTCCTGCAATCATAAAAAACTAGAGTTGGAAGGGACCTCAGGTCATCTAGTCCAAACCCTTGCTCAAAGAAGGACCAACCCCAACAATTTCCCATTCTCTACTGAAATTTGGACTCCCACCTCCAACCAGCCAATGATATTAGCCTCCATCACCCACATGTTACATTTTAAAAAAAGCATCTTCATGCTTTTTCTCCTGCTGCCCCTTATGTCTGGAAGGAGCTCCCCGTCAACATCCCCTCATTGTCCTTCTTCAAATCCCACCTTAAAACTCTGTTCTTCTGTGATGCCTACAAATAACTTGCCAACAATTAGGACCTTGGCGTGCAGAGACCGCTGTCCACATTGCTAAGCTCATAACAAACTGTGGCAAAGTCAGACCAGACAGCTTTAGGAGGGTAACTGAGGGCAGATTTGTCAGCCCTAGAATGCTGAAAGCACTGTTCCCAGCAGGCAGAGGAGAAACAGCTGCAGGGCAATTAGGGACACCTGGGCCCTATGAAGGGCTTTTCCTGGCCCAATAAAAGATCCACCTCCACCAGCTCACAGTGTGGGAGGAGAGGAGAGGAGAGGAGAGGAGAGGAGAGGAGAGGAGAGGAGAGGAGAGGAGAGGAGAAAAGAAAAGAAAAGAAAAGAAAAGAAAAGAAAAGAAAAGAAAAG
>ML685811.1:4627604-4740340 GCA_007922175.1 Pelusios castaneus
AGAAAAGAAAAGAAAAGAAAAGAAAAGAAAAGAAAAGAAAAGAAAAGAAAAGAAAGCAACATCAGATAGGGTTAGAGGAAGGGAAGGAGGCTAGGCAAGGCCTGGGAGGTTTGCCTCGGCTGCTGCAGCAGGGGCAGCAGAAAACTCCCCTTCTACAAGGACTGAGTCCAGGGGAGTGAAGCCACAGCTCTGACAGGGAGAAGTGGGCTTGCCAGGGAGGCTGACTTGCCACAGGCCCTATACGCCAGGGGATTGGACATTAGACGGCACGAGCTGGGGAGTACTCTGCCACAAAATTTATTGTTTCCTTGTGTACCAGATCTGTCTTCATCCATCTCCTGTCTCTCGGCTTATACTTAGATTGTAAACTCTTTGGGGCAAGGACCATCTTTCTGTTCTGTATTTGATTTGCACAACGGGGGTCTGGTTCACGACTGAGCCTCCTAGGGGCTGCCTCAATGCAGATTTTACATTTTTGTTAAAGCTAATGTTCAAAAGATCAAATACAAAGCGTAAAGAAAGAGTGGGCAAACTGCATAAATTATAGAGTGGGTATGACACGTCTGAGTATAATGCATAAATTATCCACAAGTTTGGTTTGAAAGTCCTGAGATATGAGACATGAATAGTATATAATTTGCAACGGTTCAAATTAAAGGTAATAATTTTACCATGCAGACAGAATATTAACATCCATATATTCAGGAACATCACTCAGAAAACCATTATACTAAGTGTAGTTGCTGGAAAGCAAAGATAGCCACAAGTGTGATTTGTCCCTCAGTGATTGAGAACGGGAGGATAGGCTGTTGTCCAGTAAATATGAGCCATCAGAAAAGTCCTTCAGTTACTTTCCTGGCATTGAAGGGCACTCCAGCTCATTTCCCCTGCTATTGGTGACCTACAGTGGGATGTTCTAAATAGGTGTCCCTTGACCACCACATGGTGCTGACACCATGAATCACTGCATCAGCCGAGCCCAACGCTGAGTGATTCCACACACCGGGAACAGTCCCTTGCTAGGGGGATCCCGTGCACCCGGGCGGGGCGCCAATGATCTACTAAGCATCAGGAAACCCTGCAAGCACAAAGGCAAACAAATTGGGAGGGAAAACAGCTTCAGCGCCGTTTGGCAGGGCTATGTGGTGACGTGAGCTAAACTGAGCTACCCCCAGGTGCTCTAATTAGGACGGGTTCTTCTGCTGCCTGGAATTACTTCCCCTCAGCTGCTTCTCGAGCGGCCAGGAATCAGAGCCACTTACTTGGACTCCAGGTAGCAGGATCATGGCCTGTCACCTTCCTTCTGCTCCTGCGGGCTGGGAGAAAGCTCCGCCGCACCTTGCCACGCAGCCTCGGCAGCTGGGCTCACCGCAAAGGATCTGTGGGCATCCGACTGTGCACAGCGGTGCAATAGACCCAAAGGGACAGCGCAGAAAGCATGGGAGAGATCTCTGAGGATGGGGATGCGGGGTATATTCACAGCCCCTTGTTGGGGAGAGGTGGGGTATATACACAAGCTTTCCCATCCCCTCTCTTGGGCTGGAGGGACTCTATTGTCCTGTGAATTGATTACTTGTCTGGTGCATCCAAGTAGGTTTTAGGTCCGGTGCCATTGGGGAAGAAAGAGCTAGAAGTAGTACAGATTTCCCAGGTAAATCTTGTGGCCTGGCTTTTGTGTGACAATGGAGTGGAGGCTGTTGCGGGACAGACTGAATTCCACCTTTCCAGGACCATCCCTGACCCCCTGATGATGTGACTCATGGTGCTGAGCAAACCAACAGAAAGACATGTTTCCTGGGGAAACATGTCTTTCTCTTTCTTAGCTGGAGAGGAATCGCACTGGTCAGATGCCAGCATTGTTTAAATTTCCCAGGAGGCTCCTCTTGGTGTGCCATGTCCCCGGAGGGAGTCTTCACTTGCCTGTGTTACTTTCCTCCACACAATTGGATGTGATGTGTCAAAACATGACAAGCCAGTCCAAATGTCTCATATTGCTGATCGCAACATGCAGCCTTCCAGGGAGGCACAGCAGATAATAACATCAGACTCATATTATTCCAACATGCTGGGGTGGTTTCGTCTCCTGAGTGAAATATGATGTATAAGAATCTCATGTCTATATGGGAATATTGGATCAGCTACAGATTTATTAGCTGTACCTAGTGAATTTTTATGACAGGAGTGAAACACGCATCTAGATTTTCAGCCTTTTATCACATGAAAGAGACTCTTCCCCCTCCGCCTCTTTGATACCTTTCTCATTGCTTCAGTAAACAGTTTGCTGGAATTTCCATATGATTTATGTGCTTATCATCTGAGTTTGAAGCCGCTACTTCGACTCACTGATGATGAGATTGTATTAGGTACAGTGTCGGCATTCAGGCTTGGCTGGGAAATGCAGCAGACACTCTCCTGAATTCAGCCATATGAGAGAGGTGGTTAAATTCCGTTGCACATACGTGGGCTGGAATTGGGTCGCGCCAGGTTGTCCGGTTCTGTGTCATTGTCCTGGTTTGCCTGACTCTGAACTCCTCTGTCAAGCTGCTACATTACATTACATTAAGGTGTAAGGAGGCATTAAAATGCATGACCAACATTTACAATCTTTTAAGGAAGACAAAACTTGCCGGATGAAACAAACCCAGACAGCTGCTCTTTGTCCCTTGGCTCAGACGTTCCCAACTCATGATAGACACGTGTCTCCTTCATTCCAGGGGCCACGCTGATCTGGAAAGGAGACATGTACGTTTGATGATGGTGCGTTCCAAACGGCATGTGCGTTTCACAAACGGCTGGGTGCTGCTCCTACCAAATCGTGATAGGTCAGCAGATTAGTTAGCAGGAACAACCTAATGAAATGATTGCTAATTGCCCTGTTAAAAATGCTTTCCCTGGTTCCTCAGGGCTAGTCTCAGCCCATAGTTCCCGCTGTTGCAATGTGCCCAGTGTAGATGCATGTGATCTGTGGTGCACACCTCTGTCTCCCTGAGGGGTTATGGGGAGAGGAGACCACACAGGATCCGTTGTGTCCTTTCAGAACCAGGCAGGCACCTCAAAAGCACCCACCCTGTATTGCGAGCATTTTGCTCCTATGTGTTGGGGCCCAGTCCGGGAGGACAGATTGTGCTCAAGCCGAAGGCACACAAGCCAGATCAATTTGAGGGATTGGGGCTCAGCACCTTGCAGGGCACAGATTTGGCACACCGATTTAGGGCTGCACCCCAAGCATAAACGAAGGGGTCTCAAATGTTCAGGGATTACTGAATCTGTCTGGGCACAACCTCCCCCAACACAGCATCATCCTCTGGCAATCAAAAGCCATGCGTCAGCTGCTCTTTCTGAGGGCCTGCGTGGATTTCTGAGGAGAAAGGGGTGGGCCAGGGCATGCGATCAAATGGTGCTTGGCTGGCAAACAGGCTGATGGGCATTAGACAAGATGCCCAGTACCTCAGTAAGCGTGCTTGGCTTGTCAGTCCTTCTGGGAGTCAGATGCAATCGCTTCCTGCAGGCCAAAGGTGTCGGTGCAGAGACAGCGGACGGAAAGGCAGATGAAGAGCTACTCATTCGCATTGCTAGCTGAGAACAGATTCTACTCGTGGTGGGCTGGACTAGCAGAGGTGCAGCAGAGACGGCATGGGTTTGCAGTGTGCCAGACTAAGAGGAACTAACCGGGACGCACTGGCATCTGGCGCTGCAAGGCAAAAGCCCACCCATGCCTGGCCTGCTGCTCCTTCCTCTAGTTCTGCCCTGGGTCACTCCTGAGCAGATGGTTCTCCTAGATTTGTCTTCATGTTCCGTGCTAGAGTGCGGCAGCCAACACCGTCCTATCCCCCCAACATAGCACCTGCGTGTGGGGAGTTAGGACAGTATCACAACGTCTTTCTGGGGGATGGATCTGTCACACCACTGAGCAACATAGTTAACCGATGTAGGGCTGTAGCATAGATCTGGACCATTTTTGTGCTAAATGGTTTGCTGATTCTGTGATGAAAACAAATGCCCCCCAGGGTGCCCAGCTATTTACTTCCTTGGGGTAGGAACTGTCCACATGTTAGGATGCTTGTCAACAGCCTCCCTCCGCCTCTTGATTTTCACAACACACAATGCAAAAAAAGAATAAGAGCCCTCATTTGCATTGGTGGGTTAACTCTGAGGCCTCCCAAGCGTGAAGGCTGATGCCGTATTCAGACTCTCACGCCAAGCCTACATTGATTCAAACTGTTGTGTTGAGTGGCGGAAGAGCTCTCAGCCTTTACTGCAATTGTTCGGCTCCCCTGGCGCATGTTGTTTGCCGGTACCGCGGGGTTAATGCAAACCACTTGCAAAATGAACGTCAGTCTAATACATGAGGTGCGGAAAAAAAACAGTTTCCTGTAATGAGCTCTAATTTACTCTCCGTTTTCATTCTCCTTTAGGAAGCAAATTGCTGATTTTGGCGCTTTGCTTGAACATTCAGTCGGAAGTGGAATCTTGCCCCGGAGCGTGTGTATGCTACAGCGAACCCAAGATTACGATAAGCTGTCAGCAGCAAGGTCTGACGGCAATCCCCACTGAGATCCCCATACAGACCCAACGCATCTTCTTACACAACAACAAGATACCCCTGGTGAGGTTCACCAGCTTCAGCTCCTGCCGCAACATGACTATCCTTTGGCTCCATTCCAACAACATCAGCCTCATTGAGTCTGGGGCGTTTTCGGGGCTTGACAAGCTGGAGGAGTTAGACCTCAGCGATAATGTGAACTTGAAGGCCATCAATCCAACCACTTTCCGGGGGCTCGTTCACCTGCATACTTTACACCTGGATCGCTGCGGCCTCCTGGAACTCTCGACGGGGCTTTTCCGAGGGTTGTTCTCCCTGCAGTATCTCTACCTTCAGGATAATAACCTACAGAACCTGCTGGATGACACTTTCCTAGATCTTGCCAATCTCACCTACCTGTTTTTGCATGGTAATAAAATTAAGAGCTTGTCAGAAAATGTCTTTCGTGGGCTGATCAACCTAGACCGGCTCCTGTTGCATCAGAACAGAGTCAGCCTGGTCCACCGCCGGTCTTTTCATGACCTTGGGAAAGTGATGACCTTGTATCTGTTCAATAACAACTTGACGGTGCTCACTGGAGAAACAATGGCTCCCTTGGTGTCCCTCCAATACCTGCGTTTAAATGGCAACCAGTGGATCTGTGACTGTCAGGCTCGCTCTCTCTGGAATTGGTTTAAACAGTTTAAAGGCTCTTCAACAGAGCTGGAGTGCCATCTGCCTCCTCACTTGGCAGGGCGAGACCTCAAAAGACTGCCAAGCAGCGACTTGGAAGGTTGCATCGACTCTCTCAATCAGATCAGAACAAGTGTTTTTAGTACTAAGACCAGATCTGGCAAACTGCCAACCACTGACCCCCCTCTAAATTCCCATGAAAGCACCCGGAAATGCTGCCAGCCGGAAACAGATAAATCTTTTATTTATGAAGCCAAGGGCAAGGCGGGTCCTCCTTCACACAGCAGTCACCCGTCCCCCAACAACCCTTTCAAAGATAAGGAGAACATGTCCAAAACCAAGTACGGCGAAACGGACCCTTCCAAAAATGGGAGCAACAAGCAGATAAATGACTCCCCTTTTGGGACCTTCCCCAGTGTCGTAGACCCTCCCTTGACAAAGTTGAAACCAGAATTCCTAGCCCCCATTGTCCCCTCCACAGTCCCAACCAAAAAGAGACAGGGGTGCTCCAGAAAAAGCAAGTCTAAGACACAGTGCCGCCTCACCCAGCAAGGAAACAGCTCCAGGTTACAGCTAAGCTTAAGTCTTTTGATTGCCCCCTTGATGTGGAGCTTCCTGCTCTTCTGCTAAGAGCAACTCTCTCCCTTGATTGATGACACTTTAATACCAGAATTTTGCTGACCTCCATAAATGTTGCAAGAGTGAAGCAAACTGCTCTAAACCCCGAGAAAGCTTTCTTACACAAAAGTTAACTGGATGCCTTTATACAAAACGAAAAGAAAAACCAAGATGTACATCATTTATTTGTCCTGGAATCTGTGAGTTATACCTTTGGTCCTCGGAACTGCTCTTACTCACATAGAAGCTTTTTCTCCAGCAGCTGGGAAAGAAATACAATTTACTCAAACACACACACACCCCCCAAAACAAAAAAGAGTATGTATGAAAACGCTCCAAAAAGAATGTTTAAAATTTGTTTGTAACTTGAACTCATATTGAACGACATTGCAAGTTCCATTTGCAGAAGTGACGCATTTGATGCTACTTTATTTATTAATATTGCAGTTTGACCGTGTTCATTTCTGTCACACCATGTTGATGGGGAGCATTTGTTAAAGAATGCTGCCTTTTCGTTCACTAAGATTGCAGTATATAGAGATATGCATTTTATTTTACTTGTGTACAAGTATACAAAAAGTATAAAATAAAGATTTCTTTTTCCTAAGCTGTCATTCTCTGGAAGAGGTGAACCACGCTGGTGAATTGAAAAGCTTGGAAAATCAAAAGGGTGTCAGATCTGCCCATTTAACTCTCGGGGCTGGGAGGTAGGGTCCAACATGTCATGTGAACATGGTAAACAAGATGTACTCTGCACTATTTAATTGCTGACAGTGAAGGATTTCCTTATTTCCCTTCCCACCTGGCCTAGACCCTCCCCCAACATCATTTGTATTTCAAGATGCTCAGAATAGCTGGAGATATTACCCTAGCCCCCAACCAAACCAAGTGTGTCAAGCTCTTTGGTGGAGGAAGGCTGTGGAACCAATCCTGTGCACTCACAGGAGTCACAGGGGGACATTTTTCTTTAGGCCTGTAGAAATGAATCCAGCCCTGTGACTAAGGAATTGAGCTGCTAAGACTAGCGAAGTGTTTCCAGAACGGTGCTGTGTTCAGTCTTGGGTTTGCCAAACGGCAAATGTATCCCCAGACATGATGCTGCTAGACAATAAACATGGCCTCATGGTCAAGATGAGAGATCAAGAAGATCTGGGTGGCCTTCTGGTGGAGTCTTGTGGAATTCACTTCATCAGCCCCGTGGCCCACTTCCCCTTAGGTAGAGTGGGGATCTGTGTTAGGAAGAGAAGTACACTGATGTCTGTGAGGTGCTCAGATACGTGGTGATGGGCTCATAAAGTACCTTGGATAGAAATCCATACGTTTCTCTTGCATTAAAAACAGACCCTCTTGTCTCTTTGTATCCAGGTTATTCCAAAACTCTTGGGGAGACTCATTAGAAAATGGTGACAAGACCCAGAGGGGGAGCCGTGTTAGTCTGTGTACAGCAAAAACAACGAGAGTCCTTTGGCACCTTAAAGACTAACAAATTTCTTCAGGCATACGCTTTTGTGGGCTCCAACCCACTCTATCCGATGCAACCCAGAAAATCAGTTGCTTTTCCCTAGAGAGCGGCTAGGTTTCCTCTGGGTTATGTGGCTTCCTCGGGGAGACTGTAAAGTCATTCATATCTTTGCACCAAAGCCAGATTCATAGCAGGCAGCTAGCACATATATGATATGACTTTTTCCTCTTTATTCCATGAGGAACACAGGGCCTTTTCCACTGCCTCCTGCTTCAGTTTTAGCTTGTTCCCATGCCATTTTAACAGCTTTCAGCTGCGTTTTAGTGTGTGTTTCCCATTGTCTTTGCTCTGCCCCATCACCTCTTTCCAATGCCTGTTGAAACTAGAAGCGAAGAATCAACACAAGAGAAACACTGATAACATGTTCTGGGATTGACCTAGAAGACACTTCCCAAATCTTGGCAGTATCATAATCAAAAGAGGTGGAACAGACAAAGACATTAAAGCCAGAATAGCAAAAGCTATTTGTGCCTTTGCAACCCTGAAGCTGATCTGGAGAAGCAGAACTCTTGCCCTCCAAAGTAAACATTGACTTGTTAACACCTATGTAAAATCTGGCTCACCGTATGGTGCTGAAACTTGGAGACTTATTCAACTCTGACTGGCTAAACTGGTAGGGGGTTTTATAAGCAGCTCCCTTAGACAAATCCTCAACATAAGAGGGCCAGGAGAAAAAAATCACAAATGAAGAGCTTGGGAGGAGGATGGAATAGAAACTGATAGGATATAAAAAAAATGGAATGAAACTGGAGCGGACTAGGAGCCCACATGGAGGAAAGAACTTAAGAATCTAATAAGACAGGTGCTAACATGTAAAACTTTGATCTAATTTTGGTTGTTGGGTTTGGTGCAGGGGTGGCTGAGCGATGTTGGTGGCCTGTGATAGACAGGAAGTCGGACGAGATGATGTGATGGTCTTCTCTAGGCTGAAACTCTGTGACTCCATTGTAGGCACTGGCGGAGGGAGACATGGAATGTAACAGCCCAACATTTGCCATAGTAGAGCAAGAATGATGCATCAACAACATCCAAGTCCCAAATCCACTCCCAATGCCCAAAGCCACATCCAAACCTCAGGACTGGCTCACATCTCTGTACTGGTCCAAACCAGAATCTAGTCTCTGAGCCTCCCTGAATGTCAAAATCACTCACCTCCAGCTCCAAGGTGTGCAGCTGTGACCCACCTCATTACAACTTCTATGGCCCAGGGCGGAGTTAGGGAAATGGACTCCCTTCATTAAGGAGGAAGGGAGGAAGAAGGGTCTTAGCGGTGAAGGTACTGGACTGGATTCAGGACAAATAGGGTCTGTTTAAAACTCTGCCACAGCCTTCAGATGTGACTTTGATCTCTCTGTACCTCAGTTCTCATCTGTATAATGGGGATAATAGCCATGCCCTGGTGCACCAGGGTTGGGGGGTTGACTGAAAGCACAGGGATGGGGTTGTCAGTATCCGGGTAGAGAGGGATTCTACGACCCAGTCTGAGTCACAGAGTTCAGTGCTCTTGGCTATTAGACCCTCAACGGCCAGGACAGATGTCACTATGGTGTGTGGCCTTGGGCAGCAGAATCAACCCACCCGAGTCTGTGTGGGACAAAGGAATGGTGAGGCTGGAGTCACTTGCCCTTGAACAAGGGTCACTCCTTGTACATCATCTGTGCGAGTGAGAGGGCTGTGAATGGGAGACATGCAAAAGAAAAGTGAAAGAAGGAAAGAAGGTGCAGAAGCCAAGCTGAGCTTTGTGTCACTCGGTAGCGATGGTGCCTATGGTAGCTTTACAGTCTCTTGGCAGCCCCCTGCCCTGTTGCCCAGAATAGATAGAGCTCAGCTGGCTGTGGCCACAGCCTCAGTTCCCTGACATGATGGCTCCCTCCCTGGCATTTTGGGAGTAAGAGGAGGAACAAAGAGAATGGCAGTGAGGGAGGGGGGAGAGCCAGAGCCAGAGGGAGATTGACAGAGACAGGAGGAAGGCAGAGAGGGCAAAGTGGGAAAGAAAGAGAGCTGGGTAGTGGGAGTGATTTCTGGCATGGGGTGACGGAGCTGGCATGAAGGGGGAGGGATGTTTGTACAGCCTCCATCTCTCTGTGCACCTGGCCAGTGTGCGTGCTGTTTCCCTGACCCATATGGGGCATCTTTTGGGACCATTTCAGGGCCTTTCTGAGTGTCCCCCTGTCTGGAGAAGCTCTCAACCACGTGTGCCTGTCTCAGTGCAGGCTGTCAAAAGCAGGGCATACACCCCAAACCGATGATGTGTTCTGTAATTAAATTTCACCAACCGATGCAAAATCCTGGCTCACTCTACCAGCCTTACCACCGAGTCACAGACCGGCCCCTTAAACTCTCCCGTCTATCTTATCACCCAGGCAAGCTGGACTCATAAATCAATGGTATCTCTCACCAAAATCACACACTATCCAGGCCCAAGAGACCCATCGTTTACCCCAGGTCCCTGGAACCCTAGATTTTACACCAAACACAGTCGCTGTAGTTAAAGCTACAATAAACTATCTAAAGATTTAGTAACTCAGAAAAAGAAACAAGAGCGTTAGTGAAAGGTTACAGGAAACAAGCGTACACACAAATGAGTTATTATCTAAATGTGTGGCAGAGTTGCGGTGATCTGTCAATTCAAAATGTCTTTCAGGGCAAACTCAAGGGATCTCCACTTTAGTATCTCTGGCCCGGTGAGTGTTCAAACAGCAATGAGTTGAGCAATTCTCTTGTGGCCCTCTTTTATATTTTACATTTGCTCTTCCACTCTATGTGATGAGCTTCCCTACAGGTAGCATTCATTCACCAATCCTTTTTGTAGTGATGTGCCTCGGGGGGCCATTTAATCATGCTAGGCTTGCTGAATGGTCGGGGGAGGGACACGATCCCCATGCCCGGGTCCACAAGGTCAGAACAAACATTTCTAAGTTATAAAGCAGACCTCATGCGGTTCCTTATAGCCTGGAATACAGACATTCCATGTGCAAGTGACGCAGGCTGCAATTAACAGTCATTTCGTAGAGTCTAACCACTAACTACCTTCTGGGCGTAATACCTAGTTTGAACAAAACTAACATCCAGGTGCGATGGTTTGCTTTCCAGCTACGAGTCTGTCAGTTCTTAGCTATCGCCCACAGCCTTGGCCACAGCTGGCAGTTGGTTTATCTGCATCAAACAAAGCCCTGTGGGAGTCAGTCTCCAGCCGTCTGACAACGTTGTGAGGGCCGTGTCCAGTTCCTTGCACCCATACCTGTCTCTGGCAGGCCCATCCAGAGAGCTGGGGCAGAAATAAGAGCTGTGGTTTGCCACGGCTGATGCTACTGGTCTGCCATGGTCAGCTACAGGTGCCACCTTGTGCATGCAAACCCAGCTGATCAGCGTGCTGCGGACCCAGAACCATGCCCGACATCTGCCCTGATTTCTGTTGCCATGCTAGACACGAGCCTATGTAAATGGTTCATGCAGTGCGTGGCAGAAAGTCAAGTGATCAATGCAGATCTGTGTCCTGCCCTTGATCACAGCCTCACCATGAGGAAACAGGGGCACTAGCAACTTCTCCTGAAGTGTCAGCTACAGCTGGGGCTGCAACAACAACTCGCCGGCAGCCGTCACACAGTCTAGAATCGGAAGCGGATTCTCCAAATCTGCTGGGCAGCGTGCTGTTCTGCAGAGAGCGGAGCATGGGGCAATGCAGAATGTTTCACCCCAGTCTCTGAAGCATGTGAAACGGGCAGGCACCACACTTGTCCTGCAGCTCCATCACGCCTTGGAGGAGCAAGGAGTCGATTGGTGGAAATTCTCATATGAGCACACAGGGTACGGGGTGGTCTGAGGAAGGAGCCCTGCTCTGCTGTACAAACAAGGAGCCCGGTGGCACTTTTAAAGACTAACAAATTTCTTTATCACATAAGCTTTTGTGGGAGAAGATCCCACTTCATCAGATGCTAGAAGATGGAGAAGTACAGATGAGTGGGGGGAAAATAACTGCAGGGGAGTGTAAGTCATAGGAGCAGGTCAGACTATTACAGCAAATCAATGGAGTTGTTCAGATTCAAACAGTGGAGAATAGCATATAGGAGGTAGGTGAGAGGAAAAGGAAAGCAAAATCACCTGTGGTAATGGGAAAAACCCTACAATCTCTATTTAACCCTACGTTGATGGTGTCAAATATGCATATGAATTCCAATTCTGCAATTTCTCTTTGACGTGTTCATTTGTTATCCATGTGCCTAAGTACGGCTATTAACAGATCATCAATGGAGTGACCAGGGAGACTGAAGTGCTCCCCTATTGGTTTTTGAATGTTATTTCTGATGTCAGATTTGTGTCCGTTCTTCTGTGCAGAGACTGTCCTGTTTGTCCAAAGTATAAGGCAAGGGGGCATTTCTGGCGCATAAATCTCATTGGTGGACGAGCAGGTGAATGATCCCTTGCGAGAGTAGCTGCCTTGATTGAGTCCTGTGCTGGCTTCTTTTGTGCAGATATGTGAGCAAATGGGGTTTGTTGCAGGGATGAGTAATATGGCTTTGAAACTGTTCTTCTGTGAAAACAGTCAACACAATCCCAGGTGATCAACCCTTCCCTCAGCAGGCTGGGCCATTTCGCTGAGACATCAGTGCCTCAGGGCCTTCTACTGCACCAACCTCCTGTCACATACAGCTGGTTCATCTGCAGCTAAATCTGCGTGGCAGAAAGCAGCTCATGGAAAGCATGGCAAGCAACTGCCAGGACCCAGTCAAGATGCTGATTGCTAACTGTGCTACTGGCTTGGATGCACAGTTCCTAGTACCATCCTTTAAGGTTTCGATCCTGCAGCCCGTGCGGTCAATGGGAATCGTGGGTGATCTGCGCCTCCCAGGATCAAGCCCTTCAATCAGAGCGGCCCAGCATCATGATGCACTCGAAAGCAAGCACAACGGGGGCGGCACAATGTTTGGAATAAATGCTGACAAGAAAAGAGCAGAACTGCACGATCTGGCCTGGCCCCAGAGCAGTGAAATGTGTGTCTTGCTGAAGCTGAGCTCTGAGACGTCACTGCACACGGCGCTGGTGACATTCACTAGAGGGAGGATTTAAATCAATTTTGTTAACCTCGTGGATGCTCTTATTTCCATTTCAATTGTGCTTGCAACAGGAAAGCCAACACTGATTAGGCACCCGTTTAAGAAAACCAGATTATACCAAAACTGGTGCCATCGCACAAGGGTTTGCTGATAGCTTGATTTAAAATACTATTAACGTTAGGCCAGTGCAAATTCCCTGTGTAGACAAGACCCTGTGAATTCTGCAGCTCGGCTCAGCTTTAGTCATGAGCAATCCCTAGTGCTCAAGTTTCAAGTCTAGATGGCAGGTTTTGTGGTCTGAATGACACCAGGGATGGGGGTGGCCCAGGTGTTTGCTGATGTGGATGGATGATAGAACTGAAAATATCGGGCAGCAGGAGGGAGAAAGAGGGCAGGAGAAGAACTAATCCAGGAGATGAAATCAGCGAGGACCTTCTCCATTGCCGTGTGCTGTTGTCATTTGCAGCAGCATTGGTAAAATGCAATCAAATCACGATGGATCTGACTCACACCCACATTGCACCAAATGACAGATGGTCCCTGGGGCCAGGAAATGGAGGTTCAGGGCCTAAGTCTTTTTCCCCATTTTTCTGCGCTCCCTTTGTCTCTCCACGCAGCATGAGAGCGATTTGCCAGCTTGGCCTCTCTCCTGACGGCATCTCAGAGTGATGAAAACAGATCAAACAAAGCAGGCAGGCCACAGTGGGGAAGCCAGGTGGATCTCAGCTGAGCCTTCAAAGGGGTGGAGAGCCAGGCCAGACTCCAATGTTAATGAATTCCCAGGGCTCTGTTTCCAGCCCTGTTCAGAGGCAGAACTCTGGAATTGAGTGCCTGGCTCTCCGGCTTCTCTTGGGCCCAGGTGTCTTTTCCACAAAGTGGCAGTTCAATGTGGCGCCCGTTGAGTTTAAGACTTGCTATTAATGGTGTAGTAAACAAGAAGATCCCCAGCAGCTGCCGAATCCTCCATGTAGATTTAACGACCACGCCCGCTGCATGGCTGTGCTCCACACGTGCCCTCATGCAGGGTGTCACCTCGCGGGCGGGAGCTGAACGTCCCCATCACTGTCTAATCCGAACCCAACACCATCTATACTGTATTAATCCGCAGAATGCCGCTGGTTAGCAGAACAGAGCTATCACCCCTCTGAGAAGAGAGGTCCCAAGAGGCTAGGTCAGAGTTGGGCAAACTATGGCCCAGGGGCCATCTATGGCCTGTGGGAGTCTTTTGGCCAGAGAAAGGCAGATAGTTTCCCTCCCGGCCCTGCCGCTCTCCAACTGCATTGGGCATCCTGGCCAGAGTGTGGCGGCTGCCCTCTCTGTGCATGTGGGTCACCCGCTCCCTCTAGGAACCTTGCTGCCTATTTCTTGCCTAAGCCCCAGAGCGATCCACCAACCAGGAGAAGACAGGGGATCGTCCACCAAAGGGGGCCGGGGGGGGAGATGGAGAAGGGTTCTGCCACCTCTCAGATGAGTGCCCCGCTACTGGGTTCTGGGGTACCAGTGTGGATCCCCCTCAGTAGCTCCTTTGAAGCTGTCGCACTGTGGCTAAATAACAAAGGAGTCATGCGAGCAGGAGATGGGAAGAGCACGGAACAGATATGTATTAATTGCAGTGATTTGGGGGAAAAAAACTGGAGCCCCATTGCCTTACGGCTGACAGCCGGCAGCTCACCACGCGCGGGGCTGAGAGTGGGGGGCCTGGTCACATGGAGCAGCCTGTTAAAATGTAATATACATACACCTGCATTCAGCATCAAAACTGTGGTGGAAGCCTAATATTGTGGGATCTGCAATTTTGCAAATTAAGCAGGGGCTTAGTTTTGACAGAGGTCCTCCTCCTTCTCCCCCCCCCCCCCCGGCTTCTTGAAAAAAAAAGCCATAGGCATCCAACTCCAAGGAGGCTTTGCGCCTGGCAATCACTGGCAGAGGCCATATGTCTGGGAACAGGGCTTAGCTCACACCCTTTTCATTGGCTCTCACCTAGCCAGCTCCCTGCCTGGGCTGCTGGCTTTTATGGGTCACAATCTGAGTCCCCAGATCATTGCACAGGGACTTCTTAGGGTTCCCAGCATGTTCCTGTCATTCTGTGGCACAGGGCATGCAACACCCCAAGGGAGCCTGCAGTGAAGCAGGAACCTAGAAAATCCAGGTGAACTCCAACTCCTTGAAACATCCTTCCTCTCCCATTCTTGCTTGGATCTCTGCCCTCAGCTGTTTCCATAGCAATCGCCTTTAAAACCCAGCCCAGGCACAAATACGAAAAGGAAGAGTTCCCCTTTCAGATCTGGGCAGTTCTCAGTTACACCAGTGTCACGCTGCTGAGCTCAATGCGCTTACTCTGGAAACAAAACTCAGACTCTGTGTGTGGCTGTAACATGGTGGCAGCAACCTCTCGCCCTCTGGTCAGGCATGGCTGCAGGTTTTCAGTTTCTGGTGGCCCCTGGAGGTGGGGTCAGGCAGTTTACATGGTGACTCAGTCCCCCAACCGAGTCCCTCCCACTGTTGTGTATGAAACAAACAAACCCCTGCTGGGGTACACTGCCCAAATGTCCCGCAACCCCCTCTGGGCTCAGACTTTAACAGAGCCAGCCTTGGCATGGAGCCATACATCAAGGGCTTCCTCCCTGAAGACACTGTCTTTCTGCAGCCCTCTCTGGGCTCCATCCTCACTCATCCCAGCAGGGCCCATCACAGCACCCTCAACTGGGCATGTGCTTCCCAGCCGCCTTCCCCGGGCTCAGTCATTGCTCCCAGTGAGCCCAGCCTTCCTGCTCAGTCGCCCCTTTTGGGCTCCCACTGAGTCAATCCCAGCAATGCAATGCGGACCCTTTCCCTGGGCTGCAACTCTTCTAATTCCTTTCCTTAGGGCTTAGATCCTTCCTCTAGTGGCTGGTAGGGAGGGGAAAGGGGGGGGACCCAGTCCTGCCCATGGCTCCAGGTCCCAAGCCAGGGAACTTTTTAGTACAGCCTTGTGCTCTGTCCCTTCCCAAGTTGCTGCTCCAGATTTCTCTAGGTCACTTCCCCATTGCCCATCTTAACTGAGTTCCAGCAGCCAGACAGAAGCTATTGTCTTGCACCCTTGGTCCAAGCCAGTAACTGATTGCTTGAGTCCCAGCAGCCCACCAGAAGCACCTTCCTCATTCCCCAGTTCCTGCTTGCAACTGATCTGTGCAGCTCTTTCAACAACTACAGCGAACCAGAAGCATTTCTTACTCCCATGGTCCCTGCTATCAGACAGCTTTGTCTTGCTCCAGGAAGCAACTAACTACTGCTCTGCAGTTCATTTTATATGTAGAGCCCTGTGCAGATACAAATATGTGACTCCGAATCCGATCTGCATCTGCAAGAAATGGTCTGCAGAGATCTGCATTGTATCTGCGGATGCCGATATCCGCGGACATAATTCGGATCTCTGCGGATTTGCAGGGCTCTATTTATATGGCCCTGCCTGGCCTAATTGGCTGCTCTCTGGAGCCTCTCTGATTGGCTGCTTCCCCTGCAGCCACTCTAGCCTGCTTGGAGGATTTTTCTGCTCCTTTCTGGGACTGGGTGTGGCAGGACCTCTTGGCCTAGTCCACCCACATTCACTCACATCAGCAGTGAAGAGCCCTGGGGACCCACCCATCCTGCACACAGCACCCTGCGCAACATAGACAGAGGGGTCCCTGTCATGTCTGACCAGCTGCAGAGATCATAGGACAATAGGCTCATTGCCGTTCTCTGGAGGATGCCACCTTCACCATAGCTTCCCTGGGAGCACCAGCTGACTGAAGGGACTCCATGAGGAACTGAGGAGGGGGAGCCGGGATGGCGTGGAGTGGTGGGAAGTGTTCCCCCCTGGGGTTGTAACTCACTGGAGTAGGAGCCTCTGGTAGCCTCCCATGGCATGTTCCTGATCAGAACCAATCCAAGCCTTCACCAGGCCACCCACAAGCTGGTGCAATCTCAGGATTTCACAGCCTTTGGGGGAGTACATCTGAAACCTAGGTTTGCTTCTCCTGCCCATCAGGCTGAAACAGAGGGGCAGCTGTCCTGGACTGGACCACAGCTCCACCGGGTCTGGTATCCCACTGCTGGACGTGTCCCATGCTGTTAGCTTCTGACAGCATCTTCCCCAGCCCAGAATGCACCTGCATTGATTGCAGAGCATTGATTGCAGAGCATGTAAGAGATTGTCCCTCCTGACCTCTTTAGATATCAGCTTCAGCCCAGAAGCATGAAAGCTGATTAGCCGGATCTTAACATAGAGCACTGCAGATGATATTATTTTCTTGGCCATAACATTAGCTTCCCCCTTTCAGCTACATCAGAGGTTCCTAACCGTATCACATAGGACAGCCACATAATCCTAAACGTGACCATATGGGGGCTAAACAGATCCCATGTATTGCAATAGTATTTAAAGTCACCTGTACTGATTTATAGTTTAAGTTCAGCGTCTTGTGAGTGTCTATGGTGGTTCTATGTACAATATTGTCTAGTTACACACTTGGTACACTAAAATGATGTAACTATGCCGTCAAAATGCCTATTAATTGGCTGTTAGTATCTTGTGTGGAAGCAGGCCAGGGGTCTTATGAGAGGCTCTGGTGAGCTGTGTACGGCCCACGGGCCATAAGTTGCGCATCTCTGAACTAGATCATTTAATGGTGAGTGTTTCAGTATTCCCAGGAAGCCTGTGGGTGGGACATTCTCAGAGCCAATTTCCAGACTCCAAAGATCTCACCTATCCATTACTCTGGCCACATCACTCTAGCAATTCCCAAGTGTGTGAACTCAGCTGCCCAGCATCCCTGAGGGGACAAGACAATATTCATTCCCTTTAGAAGATGAGGACTTGAGAATAGGATATTGAGAAAGATTTAGCAGCCAGACTTTGAAGACAGCACATTGGGTGCAGGGATCTGTTGAAAATCTGATTTTTGTGCCCCTCTGAGAGTGTGGAAATCTGTCCTGGGGTGATTTACTGCAGGTGACTGAGGAAATACATGGTAGAGCCAAGAACTTACTGCAGATCTTCTGAGTGTCACACCAGTGCCATAGCCACAAAAAACATGCTTTTATCCCTGGACTTGGAGAGGATGGATACATTCTGGGTTATTGTCTGACCATTTGGATCCTTAATAGGTGGGGCAGGAAGGTCTAGTGGGTGCACTACAGGCCAGAAGGTCAGGCATTCCTCAATTCCAATCCCGGTTCTGGTACTTTGGCAAGGTGTGACCTTGGGCGTGTCAGCTGATCCTGTCTCACACCTCCCACTTGTGAAAGGAAGCTTAAGATGCTGATCTGTGTCCTAGAGGCCTGTGAATATCGATCAACTCCAGATGCTGGGGTGGCTTCAGGATATGGGAGTGTTCATTGCTACAAAGCCCCTGGAATATCCTTACTGGTTACTCTTATTTGGCTGCTGCTTGTTAAATAAGGACAGAGCTCCTCTTTGTCTGCCCCCTGGTATTTCCATTCAAACTGCAAGACCAGCAGCAGGAGGAGCAGGCGCTCCCATGGAATATTTATAAGTTGTTTGCAGAAATGTCAAGAAGAGCCAGTGGATATATTAACACACGCTCAGAGCGGCAGGCTTGGAAAGTTATCTCATGTGTTTTTTAGTCAAAGTGCTTTATGTAATGGTTACAACTGCTTACAAATCCGGGCATTATTTTGTTGTTTCTTGACAAACAGCCATTCAGCAGCCTGACACCAAGGCAGGAATCAATCATTTTTACTAGTTCATTAGCTGTGTTCATCTTCCCCTCTTCCACAGTGTGGAATTACCATTAGAAGATTACCTGTAAGGCACAGTCCTTTTATGCATAACAATTAGAAGCTGCTTCTGAACGTAGAACACGATGCAGTAATATAGAATCATAAACACTCACCACTCTATAATCTGAGGCATTTACATGAGTTTCAAGTTAACTTCCAGATGCTGGGACTAAATGTTCTGCATTGCATTGGGCAGTACAGGTTTAAATTTGAACAGGGTATCAAAGCAGGTTTGTCGTGCTAGCTGGTTTTTAACTCCTAAGATCATTTCTCAGAGGTAGACACCAACCTCACCCAAAGTGGGGGGTGTTCAGGTGTTCTCAAACCGGTCTGAAGAGCGAGGTCACAAATATTGTAGGTTGCTAGAGATAGGTGGCTTGACTGAAGCAATAAGACAGCCCCGCATTGCCAAACCTTCGTTGATAAAACCGTAGCTAACGCCGAATCCAATGTCTTTTTGCTGTAGGAAAAGTTTGGTAAATGTCACTCAGTGTTTGTTTCAAGGTTTGTTTTTTTCTGGAGCATCCTCCACTTCCCAGATTCTGATGTAGACAGGAAGAACAAGAACCAGTGGATCATGAGGATGGAGGATCTCCTGGGTCCTCCAGCCTGATAGGAAGCAAGAGGTCCTGGCAATCTTGGAGAATATTTGTCCTCAACCCAGCTTTGCAGCCTGAAGGTTCAGATATGGTTCAGAGATGCATTTAAATTCCAAGGTGCCTATCCACAGTGAATCCTACTGGGGCTGAAAGCTACAGAAGAGCTCCATGTAAGCTTAAAAGCATGTCACTCTCACCAAGAGAAGTTGGTTCAATAAAAGATATTATCTCACCTGCCTTCTCTCTCTCATCTCCTGGGACCAGCACAGCTATAACACTGCCTTCCTCTGGCTCTGCTGTTATTCACTCATCATTTTTCCTTTTTTCTACCAGAGGTTACTGCAGCTGCAATAGAAATTTGTAACCTATTGAGCAAATATGTGATTTTGCCATGGAAGGGACCTCACCCCCACACACTGTGGACATGGTTATTAGAGAGAAGAGTTTATGCTCCTGTCAAAGCCACCTGCTATTTCTGTGAAATGTTTGAGGTAGAAGGAAAGTCTTGGCTCTCCTTGAGACCGAGATGCATAAATCGATCTCATATTTCCCCAGCTTTGTTCCTCCCATTGTGTGGGTGAAAGTTAGCTGCGGATGGACCAATGGAAGTATAGAACCTCTCACCACAGACCTATGAACGCTGTGAGAAATTGTAGAGAGGCAAAGGACTGATATGGTGCAAAGGAACTCATTG
Organism: Pelusios castaneus; assembly: GCA_007922175.1. Classification (NCBI taxonomy): domain Eukaryota; kingdom Metazoa; phylum Chordata; order Testudines; family Pelomedusidae; genus Pelusios; species Pelusios castaneus. The sequence continues at coordinate 4,647,070 of ML685811.1, forward strand.
GGCCTGATGCTTTTCCTGGCTGTCACTCAGCTGTCTCCAGTACCATGGATGCGAGTCCCACTAGAGGTAGAACACTCCATGCTTTGGAAATGTAGAGCGATGGATCCACTCACCTTTCCACCCTCACACACCTTTCCAACCTCCTATTTCCTTTTGGAGACAGACCAGAGTGAGGTTGGGACACCAAAACTGTATGGCCATCCCTGAAAAACAGGGGGTCTAATATTCTCAGGCTGAATCACAAATTCAGAAACGTAGGACTGGAAGGAACCATGATAGGTCATTTAGTCCAGTCCCCTGCACTGAGGAAGGACTAAATATTATCTAGACCATCCTGACAGGTATTTGTCTGCCCTGCCTTTAAAAACCTCCAATGATAGAGATTCTACAACCTTCCTGGGGAGTTTGTTCCTCTGGTTCATCTAAGACAGTATCAAAAGCCTTACTACAGTCCAGAAATATTACATCTACTGCTTCCCCCCATCCTCAAGGGCTTGTTACCCTGCCAAAGACCTATACTAGGTTTGTTTGACCCAATTTGTTCTTGACAAATCCAAGTTGGCTGTTACTTATTGCCTCATTTTGTCCTAGGTCTTGCAAATTGAGTGCTTGAGTATTTACTCCATTATCTTTCTGAGTACCTAAATTAAACTGACTGCTCTGTAATTCCCTGGGTTGTCCTTCTTCCCCTTTATATAGATAGGTACTGTATTTGCCCTTCTCTAGGGCAAATGACTGACACCCAGTAATGATGCTGGGAAACCTTTACCTTGAATTCCTTGCTTATTTGAGCTTTGACTCAAGCCTCCAATACAGTGTTAGCAGTGTGTTGTGTGTGCTTCGTGAAAAAAAAGCTAGAAGGGACCCAAATTAGGCCCCCTCCGAACACTGATCTTTCTAATAGCTGCAGCCCAGACCTGACAGGTGCCCATTACGCTGCCCCTTGAAGATTTCAGTGATTAGCAGAAGCCAGTTCCCTGCCCAAGCTGATTTCACTTTATAAAAATTTAGGCCTTCTGTTTAAACTTAATTTTTGTTTCATGCTCCATCTGTTCCTGCTACCCCCGCCCCTGAAATGGAAGAGAGGCATTGCTTACTTTCCTGTGCAACCAATCCTCCCTCTGAGCTCGAAAAAGACCACAACTGGGTTGTCCCTTCCCTGTGCATCAGGGGAATCTTCGTGTCCCTAGTCCTAAAGCTGCTTTGTACCAGGTTGCCCATGGTAGGCAGTCATCAGTGGGGCACAGATGCTCATGCCCCCTTTTGCCCAGCCAGGCCAGGACACAATATAGGAGACTCCTTAAACAGGAGATATCCTTTGGTAACTGCATCTCATGGGGAGTAGGGACATTGTGGGAGGATGGGACCAGGTGTTTAATTCCCTGAGTCCATTCCCCAAACATTTCTCAGCCTGGTTTTCCTTCCACGCACCTTCACTGCAGATTCTCCACATCCATCCTCTGTGGCTGGCCCCTGACAGTACAGAGCACTCCAGCTGGGTCGTGGCCATTCGGTGGGACAAGGAATCCCTGTGTGATTAGTGCCGGGACATCAGCACACTTAGCATTTGCTTCCTTCTGGGTAACACCCCTAGATTTGCACGTTCATCTGAGCTAAACCTCCTGGCTCTGCGCACCCAAGTCAGGAGAAACCAGCTCCAACAGGCTCTCTGGGGCAATCTGTGGTGTGGCCTTGTAAAAAGATGACAGGAAAAGTCTGTTTCCCCTGAGTTCGAGCCAACTGCAGAGACAAGGGAGAGCTGGCAGAGGAGAAAACCAGCAGCCAAGCTTCCTTTGGACCCCAACAGCATTGGTCCTCAGCTGCTGGGGCTAGGGACATGCCCTGAGCCTGGCCTGTCAGGGAGTGAAATTGGCCCTCAGTGTATGAGGGACCGAGAATCTAAGTTTGCTCCAGTAGCTGTAGGATGGGCTGTCACATTCCGTGCTCCCTGCCAACGCTACATGGGTTAATGCCCGGGATCGCTTCCCCCCACATCAGACACGGCTAACGTGGGGATCAAAGAACTCTAGGACTTACTGGCTTGCCGTTATTGGCTGCCTTTTGCAGCTAGCCCTGCTGTGAGATGCACTGGAGGGATTTGTGACATCGATGACCACGTGGGCCGACTTTGACGGTATAACACTTGCCATATCCTCATCGTGGTGGGTGCTGTACAGGCATAGAATAAATGATGCCTCCTGCCCCAAAGAGCTTACAATCAACTAATGACCGTGCATCACCTTTCCCAAGAGGTTTTCTAAAGTAGGCTGGAGGACCATCTGTCTTGGATGAGTTTCACACAACAAATCCTGCATCTTGGGGTTAGACTAGATGACTTTTGCAGTCCCTTCTAACCACAGGGGTTGATGATTCTTCATTGTCGACACTGAATTTCGTCTGCCCCAGTTTTACACCTGATTTATCTACAGAAGCCAACACCTAGACGACTTCACTCGTTTTGACTAAATCTTTTTGTGCCAGCTGCTCCTTTTGCCACCTCCTTGCTAAATTCTATCCCAGACCATAACAGCAGTCTGATTCTACCTGTCCAAATGGGGACGAAGGTGTTAAACTGTGTGCATATTGGTGTTAAGAGGGCTTTACAATCAAGTTAATCTAGCTCCATTGAGCTAACCTGATTGGGCAGAGGACTTTGTTCTTGGTCTGAACAAGGCCTAATTCATTTGTTAAACCACTTTGGTCCTAAATGGACCTTGAGGCACCTGTTGACCATTCTTACATGATGAAACTGTCCAGTTCTACCTCCTCTTTGTTTTCACTCTCTTAACCAATTTCTGAACCTCACCAGAAATTTTCCTTTCACCCTGTGGCTTCAATAAACTCTCCTCAGAGACCTTGTATGGTGTTAACAACAACATCCAAATACCTACCTTCCCCCCTCTTTTATTAACAATCCCATATAATTCTCAGAGATTGGAGAAGTGTGATTTCTGTTACAAAAGCCTAGCCTCTTATCTTCAACATGCTATGAGCATGCAGGTTTTTATAACTCTCTCATAATTTTTTTTTCCAGCTGATTTTCCGGGTGCAGCAGCAAAGTTTGCTAGTCTGTACTTCACAGGCTTCACAGCTACTACACCCCCCGGATAACTCCTGCCCTGTGGTAGAAGAGCTGATTGGATAGTTCTGTGCTAGCTGTCCAGCTGCTGCAATTCTTTCTGAACTCGTGAATGTAGCTGTCTAACTGATCAGTTAGATCTACCTCCTTTTTTCTCCTAACTCTCTAATATAGCTTTGTTGGGTGGGGGGGAGGGAATGGTGCCCTTCCTAGCATCCTTTGGGATGAAGAGCGATCCAAATAAACTATTTAGCTTCCCAGCAATGTCCTTAGTCTCCTTCATTGCTCCCTTTCTGGTAAAACTTGTGCTTAGCTTTCATATAGAGAGAGCTCTGCCTCAGAGGGACATAAATATCAAAGGAGGTTTTTCAGCTTACACATATAGGTTTGTCTATGTGCTCAGAATTCCGATTACCTCATTGTGTAAATTTTAATGCACCTACAGCAGGTTTCTCAATGTACCTCAGGAACTACCATGGCTAGACCCCAGTCTATCTATCTAATCTATCTGTCTGTCTAGCAGACTGGAAGCCATGGCTTCTCAACACTTCAATGAAACAACTCTTTACTTTCTAGCACTTTCTTTCATGAAGTTTCACGCCGTGAAATTGTGTCTGATCCAGGACTGACTGTAGCCAACGTAACTTTACATTCCTGATTTTGTACGCCTTGCAGTAAAGAAGCATGTTTGGAAGGTTGATATATTGAGGATATCCTAGACCAAGGGGTAACACAATTGGGGCTCCCACTGAAATGTCCTGTCAATCCCCTCTCCTTTGTATCCAGGAAGTTCTGACCCCGGTGCATCTGCCTAGCTCAGCTATGGCAATATCATGTGGGGAGAGAGGTCTTTATAAGGCAGGATGGTCCTAAACCATTCAGCTGGGTTCTGAACCAGCTGAGTGGTGTATTGATACATATAGAGCCTATTGTAGAGTGTCTGGTCTGGTAAAGTCTCAACCAAATCCTTTGACCACTTCCCCCAGACAATAGGAAAGACACAGCATTGTCTTCTGTAGGCTGGCTGAAATGGAAACGTAAACCTGGGAGTGAACAGCAGTTCATGATTCCTTGTCATCCCTCCTGATGCAATGGTGTGTGGTCTGCCTATAGATGGTGAAACGTAGGTAGTGACTCGGAGCATGGCTGATAGGGTGGTCAGTTAACGAGTGTGAAAAATTGGCACAGGGTTGGTGCACAATAGACGCCGATATAAGAAAAAAGCTGACAACAGCTGAATGCTGACTAAAGACAGTGCTGAGTTGGGAGCTGAAAAACCTGAATTAATCAATCCAAATTCCTAAGGCGGTGTTAAATCAGTGATTATTCCACCCCCTTTGCATGGCTACAATATGCTGCTCCCTTCTTCTCCCTGCAGACATCAAGCATGTAGATCAGAGGAATACCTGGGACTTCTTGAGCTCCAAGCCCACACAAGTGAGAGAAGCTAACATGACCCTCTAAAAGCACGTGAAGGAACAGAGAAATTGTTTGACCCAAAGAAGTATAAGTAGGTGGAATGGAATGAAATTCAGCAAAGAAGCATTTGAGCCGGATAAATAATTACTAGCATTGAGGCCTATTGGCCATGAGACATTCCAGTGCTTGAGATATCCAGAGGCCAGACCTGGAGAATGTAATGTAGAGAACAATACTAGACTAGGCCCTGGACTAGGTGGGTTATGGAACAGCAATGAAAGGAACTTCAGTTTGCTGACAGAATCGCCCTTCAATAGACCCTTTGGTCTTAGATCTTCACTAGAATGAATCAAAGATCAGAATTGCTCTTCTGGTGGAAGTTCCCACATGGCACTATTTGCTTTTCTTCTGAACTGGAACAAAGCCAAATAAAAGTTTGAAATTTCCTGTGAAATGAGCTGTTGTTTTTTTTAATGTTGTCATTTCAGGTTATTCAACCATTCGGATCCAAGTTTCACTTTTTAATCATATAAAATATTGTACTTTATAATGGCAAATCAAATACATTTTGGCATGTCAAAGCCTTTCCAGACAATACTTTGAAAGGTTCCATTTTGGCCTTATCAAAATGCTTCATGCCATTAATTTTTTAAAAAATCAAAATCTAATTTTTCTAATTTTTAATTTTTTGCCCCTCAGGGGAGTGGAGACATGGGCCAGGGCCTGCTCTTGGACCCCTACTCAGGGCAGTTAGGGGGTCTGGGGATCCCCACAGTGGCCAGGGATCTCTGATTGGCTCTTACCACAGCCCAGCTTCTGGGTTGGTACACCAGCCACAGTTCTGGTACCGGTGGCTCCCCACTTTTACATGGGTCCTAGCTCCACTGTGCGAAGAATTGCCCCCTCACAGGACATCTAAATTGGGTCTGCATCTGTTTCCAGTTCACTGCCAGGAGCCCTCTGTGGAGTTAGATGCCTATGCTGTTTTAGCAAGAAAGCGGGTGGAAAGGGGTAATAGAGCAAGGAGAAGAGAGCCAGCATCCAAGCATAAGAATGACTCTATAATCTGATAGTAGAGCACTCACCCCATGTGGGGGAGATCCAGTCCCTCTGTTCCAGTGACTTATTATGCAACAGCCTCAACAGGAACGATTGAGGGAACCCACATCAGAATAGCCCATCGCTCCATCATCACAGCACTCTACAGAGAGGGGACAGATCCCTGTTCAAATCCCGGCTTCCCCGCAGGTGAAGGGGGGACTTAAACTAGACTCTCTCACTGCCCAGCTGAGGGCCTTATCAGTGGGCTAAGAGTTACACGGGAGATGCTGGTCCCTTCTCTGTTGCCAGAGAACATCTACCAGCTTAGTTCCCTCATGCGGCCGAACACCTGTCGTCCCCTGGTTTGTGACTCACACTGGGATTGAGATGGGAGACAGGCACCCACGGGCAAGCAGCGGGGCACATGTCCAGAGGCAGACACACAGGCATTGAGGGAATTTATCCTGCCAACACTCAGGCACATAATCAGGGTTCAGAAGGGGGTTTGTGCACATGTAACGAGAGGAAAATCTTTAAGGCCGTTAGGCCCAGTTCTCCTCGGGGATAAGTCGGGGGTTGCATCAGTGCGATTTAACCCATTGTGCAAAAAACAAGGAAGGGAAATAAAAGGAAATGGGGAAAGTTTGCAAGCCCCCCCCCCCCCCCCATCGTCCCTGTTTGCCTTTATTTAATATTTTGGTGGTGATGAGATTTCCTTTGCTTTGCAGAGCTGGGGTCCCAGCTGAGCCCCAATGTGAACAGGTGCATGTCTGTGAGATCCTGAGAAAGGATCCATTGGCCAGACAGCAGAGCTGTCCCTGACAGCAGCTGGGTCTTGCTGTGTGTTAAATGCCTGTGTGAAAGGCTGCTGAGATGTGCACTGGAAGAGCTTGCGCTTGCGTTGATATACTGATCCCCTCTGGAAAGGAAACATCCTGAGGCCGGTGTGTTTACTAGATCTGACTAGCAGGTACTCAAATCCCTGACATGGCTGTGTAATGGATTGAGTGTGTTCCCATATCGAACCATTGCTGAAGGGAAGCCATCATTTCAGGAAGCACTGGAGTGTTCCCGAGGAAACCCTAATGACTCACCGGCATGCACGTGGTGGGAAAATTACAGCTGAACATCCGAGGGAGCCTCCAACCTGTCAGACGTCGGTGGAATAAATATCTCACACCTGACGCTGCCACCAGACAAAGAACCACCTGCTTATGCAGAGGGCTGTTACGGAAAACCAGTCTCTGGAGCTGGCTGCTGCTCTGAAAACACCATCTGACCAGATGGAGGAACTGAGAATTGCAAGCCGGCAAAGACTGAAATCACTGTTGTATTGGGGACTGTGCCTTCAAGGGCTGAGCTTCCCAGGCTGATGGTCTGGGGGTTGCTCCTGTTAATACAGACAGATGGAAATAGACATAGAAGAAAGGCGATCTCTTGCAAGCGTCTTAAAAGTAGCGTGATTCCTGGCCACTGCACTGCATAAAGAAGAAGTCAACCTGTAGCTATCTTTGCAATGCAGTGGTGAATCCACCTCCCCAGAAGGTAGTAGCTAGGTTGATGAAAGAATTCTTCTACTGACTTAGCACTAGGAACACCAGAGATTCAATTGGCATAGCTATGTCCACCCGGTGTTTTCACACCTCTGAGGGACATAGCTATGCCGAAGAAAGTTTCCAGTGTAGACCAGCCCTAAGAAAATGCCCTGAGTGGATGACTGGAGCCTTTAAAAGCCCCACCAGAGCTGGAACTCACTGGCAATGTGGAGAACAACTGGAGAAAATTCAAAGAGCCCCTCCCTTTGCACCTGAAAGTGCTGGGTGCCAGCAGACAAGAAGACAGTCAGAAGGTTGCCTTATTCCTAACACTAGTTGGTCCAGAAGTAGTTGATGAGTTTAACAGTTTTCAGCTAACTCAGGGTAAGTCTACACTGATGGCAGCAAAATTGCCATCATCAGCACGATCTTCCGGGTTCGATTGCGTAGGGCTCAGACACGGGCAGTTAACTAGAAAAGGACAGCACAGGAATGTGAGGAGTTGTGCACTCTGTTAAAAAATGAGTCCTTTGAAAGAGATGCTTTTAAACACAGGGTACAAAAAAGAAAGTGAAAGCATGAAAGAGTTGGTGATTGATCTAAGGCTGAACATCCAATCTTGCAATTTTGGGGGCAGGCTAATGAGGGGGATCTGAGAAAAACAACTCAGAGTCAGGAGACCCAGAATTAAGTTGTGACAAAACAATTTTCCAAGAAACGGTAGCTAGAATGGAATTTCCGGAGGGTGGACAGTGCTCAGACACTGTGGACATGAGAGATAATCCAAAAAAATATTGCAAGAAATGAATCATGAGGTAGAAACGCATGCAGACTCGAAGTTGGAGTACAGCAGAAACAGCACATGGAGCTATGGCAACCAGCACAATGCCTGATATGTGGGAAAAGAAGCATGAAAAACATCACTGTGCAAGAATTTGCAAGCCCCGACACAGCGCATACAGCAAGGACTGAGGAGATGTAGACAGCTCCACTCGCTCAGAAGAATTCTTCATAGAAGCAATGGATAGCATGGAAGCAGCAGATGATCAGACTGTGGCCGTGAAAGCAAATAGGACATTTATTAGTTTGAGGAGGACACAGGTGCAGAAGCCAATGTACTGCCAGAAAAACACTTACTGGAAAAAAAGCCACAGCTACTGGACGGAAAGTGGGTGAAAAGTTGGGGCTCAGATGGTGAGGAGATCCCTGCTAAGGGACAATGAGAGCTACACAAAAGGCTAAAGAACAGATTGGGGGGAAAAAACCCAATTTGTAATAGCACCAGGGAAAAGAATTCCCATTCTTGGGTTAGAAGAGCATCAAGTCCTGGGTCTCAACACTGGAGAGGCTGGGGACCAGAACATTTGGGAAGAGTTTGAGGATTTCATCCAGAGCATAGGAGAAAACAAAGGGCTCAGCCACCCCCATTTCACACCTCTAGGAAATTTCCCCTGACCCTAAGGCAGATGCTAAAAGAAGAACAGGAGAGATCATAGCTCTGGGAATCATAGAGATAGTAGATAAGCCAATAGATGGGTACACTCATTGGTCATCATAGCTCAAAAGATGGAGCCCTTCATTTATTATCGACCCAAAAGAATCAAAGAAATATCTACAAAGGGAACGTGTCCCACTACGTACAAGGGGAGATATTTGGGGGTAATGACTGTTGCCGTATATTAGCTACATTCGGTGTGTCAGCAGGATATCGGAAGGTGTCCTTAGAAAAACAGAGCTTTCTTTTGCATTCATCAGCACCCCCTTTAGGAGGCATATGGCTCGTCTTCACTGATGGCAGCAAATTTAACGTCGCCAGATCAACCTTTCCGAGCGATTGAATGGGTCTATGAAAAGCCACTCAATTGATCGGGAAGTTGATTGCTGAAGACCACCCTGGCAACTGGAATAGACGACCACCCTGGCAACCCTTCGACTCAGCACAGTGGATGTGCCAGGCGTAACAGAGTCAAAGGGAGATGCACAATTTATTTCAAGTAACTTGTGTATCTTGCTTTGACTGCTACTGAAAATGGAGGGCAATATATACCTGCCCATAGTTTCTGCAGAATTCTGGTTGGGTTGTGCTCAACACCCAAGGAGTTACACCAGAAAATACAACCATTTTTGATGATCTAGAGTGATAGTTCCTTACCTGGGGCCTGTCGGCCACTTGTGGTCCAGTCAGGACACAAACGTGGCCCATATGACATCCTCAGGGCCCTAGAAGTAGTATATATATATATTGTGTGGATGCAGCCCACATAGAAAGCTGCATATGCAGCCCACTGTGGAACTAGGTTGAGAACCACTGGCCTACAGGCTACTAAGGTTTACATGAATGATGTTGTGATTGTGCAAAAACCAGTAGAAAAGCATGACCAGAGGTCCCAAGAAGTTTGGGAGGGAGGCTGGACTAAAGTGAAACAAACAAAAATATAAATTCTATGCAATAGAAACAACATCATCCAGATAAAAATTACACAGCAAGATGTACAGGTAGATCAAAGCAAGGGCGAGGCCACTGGGAACATATCTGAACAACAGTCCAGGAAGGTATACATAGATTCCTCCAAACTGTGTAGGGAAATTTGTGTCTAATCCAGCTACTTGAATCAGCACCCTGAGAGTGTGAGACAGCCAATGGACATGAGATGCAAAGTTAAATAAAGAGCTTGAGAAACTGATGGAGGTAAAAAGACCCCAGTCCTGAGCTTCTGCGACAGAAAATGCAAATCTAGTTTGTCCACAGAAACCTCCACGGAGGGAATTGGCAAAGTCCTCTTCCAACAGTTTGGCCAAAACTGGGGATCGGTGGCTTGTGCGGCGCTGGTGTGCACCAAACCAGAGTGCCAGGATGCTCAGAGAGGAGGCAGCTTTAGCCTTACCCTATGGGTGTTAAAGTTTCATGTGGTTAATTATGTGAGGCCTGTGTCAGCCCAAAACGATCATAACCCCTGTATTTCTTTTTCTTCGTTCTCCCAAATTCCTCAGGTGCATAGGGCGGGCAGGGCTTCACAAAACCCAGGCACCAGGTCGCCATGGCAGCTGGGGTTTGTAGCCTGGCTCCTATCTCTGCTGTGGAAATGCGATGGAAGAGCGCCCTCTGGTGACCAAAAATAAGACTGCTGGTCTCTAGCTGGGAGCCAATTTTGTCAAGCCCTGGCATAGGATCCTCTGTCAGTTTCCATCATTTAGTTCCATCCCGTGATGGGCTGCTCAGGTTTCTGAGCATCCTGTTTATAGATCTGGCTTCTTTCTCTGTTCTTCTGTTTAATGTTTCTCTAGTCACCTTCTGTTCTCTTGCCGAGTGGGGTCCATACTCTCACTTGCCATGGAAGTTGTGCTGGTGGCGTCTTTAAACCATGACCAAAGTCTTCGTCTGACCATATTTGATGCTTTAGACTGGTTTGCTCTGCTAAGCATTTCTAATGTTGCAAGAGAAAGTCTGTCTGCTTACGGCTAATATTTGTCGTGCGTGTTATATTAATGTTGGGGGTTTTAAGTGGGATTGTTATAAGTTTTGGCTTGGAAACAAAGATGTGGTAGTGGGGACTGTGCCTTTGAGAGCAGAGTTTCCCAGACAGACTGTCTGGCTGGGAGCTGTGAAGTGCTGATTATACGCTCAGCCAGATGCAGCTGGACACAGGACAAACCAGAGCTATTGGAAGCGCCTTAAACCACCACGAACACTAGAGCCATCGGCCTGCTGGTCCTGGGAAGCTGAATTTATGGCAGGATGTTTCATGGCCAAGGGTTCTTGGGGAGTTCTGTTCACCCTGTCTGGCCATAGCCCTGGTGTTCACGAACAGCAGGCTGACCAGCTTCTTTACTCTCTCTGTCCCCACAGCATGTGCTGACTCACCACTCTACGAGCACTCTCTGCATCGATGGTCAGCCTTGTTCCCAGAACTGTGTTAAAACGACACTTGTCTGTGAAGGCAGCTCACGTCCTTGCCAATTCATCAGTGCTGCCCAGGCCCAAAATGCTACTAGGCGGAGAAATCTCTTGGTAAATGGGATGCTGTCTGGGTGGCCGGGAGCTCACCCATCTGTTCCTAGTTAATGCACTCTGGCTTGAGTGCAGTTTTCATGTTAGCATAGGCAGTCTGGTCTACTGGTCAGAGCTGGAGTCACGTTCCAGGAGCCAGAGCCAAGATCCAAGACAGAATCAGCAAGCAGGAGCCAGAAACCAAGCAGCAGATTGGGGCAGGAACAGACTGGGAACAATTCACACACAGGCAGGAGAACAGATGCAGGTGTAGGGACTGATCCCATCTGGTAACCATCTGATCCCAGGCCCAGCTGCCGGCCCTCGCTCCTGACAGCACTCTGGTAGGTTCTCCCCCCAGAGCTCATCTCTCGTGGAAGCAAGTGGGTCAGAAAGAACCAGAATTATTCGCTTAGCCTTGACCCAGTGGAGACTCAGGAACCAGAGGGGGTGGGAGGGAGGGGTCGGTCGCCGTTGCCCCTGAAAGGCCAGTCTTGCTTCACAGCAGAGGTTGTGTGGTGAGATTCCCACGGCCCTGAGGAGCAAGGCCCAAGAATTCCAGCCATGCACTGTCTTTCATGATTCAGCCAGAGCTGCTAGCTGAGCTGAGTTTGTTTCTCCTGCACCTCTGAAAATCTGCTCCTCCTCCTGATTTCTGGGGAATCCACCTGAGGCAGCCCAGATAAAATCTTGTGTCAGGGAGACTTTGGTCGGCGGGGTTGGAGCTGAGCTGGGAACATTTGGAGACTTTTCTCCCTCACTGTTCTCCGTCCCAGGGACGGAGAGGCTCTGAACTCCATTAGCTGGGCTGTAATGACTGGGCTGGGGGGGAATAGACACATGACTTGCCAAAGAGCTGCTTGGCCCAGCGTAGTTTGACCTAGAAAAGCCTTTTAATGTGTTTTTCATTTCGAAAGGGGCAATGGTCTTATCGAATCAAAAACCACATCCTTCAGCAGCAGTCACAGCCGCCAAGTTAACGCAATTAGTAAATCATCACGGCAGGCTGTTTAGAGGCCACACTTAATGGCTTCAGCAACAGGAGGGTAATAAAGCAGAGTGCGCTAATAGACTGTGATAGGAAAATGACCCTCCCATTGCACCCCCATGGAGCCTTTCCAAACGGACCAGCATGGGCTTGGAGGCCGCCCCAAAGTCTTCCTGCTGGTGGGTGTCTCCGCCGTGCTCCTCATTGGGGTATGACAGATCAGCTCTCACTTTTGAAAACAATTGGGGCTTTTTTAACACATGGACAAGTCTCTTTCAAACACCACCACACCCGCCGCCGCCCCTGGCTTTGGGCAAAGCACAGCCCAGGAAGACAGCAAGTTGGGGTCATTCGTACCGTCTCCAGCAACAAGAACAGTGTTCCCCCCATGCTCATCAGCCTCAGCTGGGTTTGGTCAAGTTCCTTCCTCGTGAAGTTCCTTCCTGGAGTGGAATGTAGCTAGCTTGGGGCGAGAAAAGCTGTCCACCATGAGATCCTTCCTGTTCCCGCCCAATAGGGGATTTCACCAGAAAGCAGGGCACCACTACGGGCCGTTGCACTCTGCACTGACTGGTGCTTTTCCCTGTCTAGACGTGATGCGAGGCAATCACTAAGACCAGCCGATGCAAATACACCAGTGCAAGTGAGATCACAAGCTAGTGTGCAGTGCCCAGAGAAAAGGGGGTGTCACAGGGGCCTCCGCTGCTACGTGGTGCACTCAGCGGCCTGGCCTGTTCTCGTGGCCTGACACTCGTGAACACAGCCTGGGTTGTTATCTTTCACCAAGGTAGGGATTAATTCTTTGCTTACCAAGTAACACAGCATAATGCAGGTTCACAGCAAGAGAAGACTTCCCACAGCAGCCTTCACTCCTCAGCCCTGGTTCCCCCTTGCTTCCTGGTCCTTCCACTTACCTCCTTAGCACAGAGATCACTACTCAGGTGCTCATAACTCGTCAAGGAAAAGTGTCTTATTGGCTTCAGTTAGGCCTCAACTCTTCCCAGGTGCTTTGAACAGCCCCGTCACAGGTGTATGTAAATATTACACACCTTGATCTTCTATAGCACAGTTATCCATCCACGTCAGCACTTTACAGAGCCCACAGCATAGAGAGGGGAAGTGACTTGTCCCAGGTCATCCTTCAGGTTAGGAGCCAAGCTGAGTCTAGAACCAACTACTGCTAGCCTGGCAGGCCTACGCCATTCATATCCATAACCTTCAAAGCGTCTGACGAAGTGGGATTTTCTCCCACGAAAGCTCATGCGATAAATAAATCTGTTAGTCTTTAAAAGTGCCCCAGGACTCTGTTGTTTTTCTACAATAGCCTAACACGGCTACCCCTTTGGAAAATAACTTAAATTGTTATCAACAATGTCTTGGGTCACTAAAACCACGGGGGTGAGTGGGAATATGAAAATTGCATTTGCTTTTCATCATTTATGCTGTTTTGCTGCATATCCTTCAGCTTGGGCAGGGAAATTAGACTCTCTGTTTGTAGTGAATGTACGTTTGGAGTCTCATGCAGTAGCAAGAAATCATCCGGTTTGGGTGTGCAACACTACATCCATCCTGCGCGCCAAACACCCGCGTCTTTAAGTTGAATCAGAGAATCGCACGCAAAAATAAAGTTCTGTTAAAAGAGCATTACTAAATTTGCAAAGTCAAGCACTCAGAAGTGAAGGAACACCAGATTTATGGTTGTCTGAATCTTCTCTCAGGCCCCATGTGCATATGTATTATTATACAGCCGCTAATTACACATCACACTATTTTTCCCACGGGGTCCGTGCCTTGTTCAGTACGCAGGATGGAGGGTGCTCAAGAATGAGACAGCTGTTCAGTATTTCTTTTGAGAGGCAACATTTTGTGCACATCTTCCCAACTCTGCTCTGCCATGGGATTCTTGATTTTCTCATGGCCTTTTGCCCAGTGCTCATCCCTATGGTATCTGAATAGTCCACAGTCATTAATGAATTTCTCTTCCCACCTCAGCAGTGATTCTTGGCCACTTGGAAGTGAAATCTTTGTGAAATCTACTCTTCACATCTGATCGTGGCTCCCCTTCTGTTCCCCTTCTTTCTTCTCACCCTCTTTTCTGTCTCCAGCTTGACACTGGAGTTGGTCATGAAAGTCAAAGGCGTACCTGTGCTGTTCATCACCTGCTCATCTCCTGGTACCTAAGGGTCGGTTCAGCCCCCATCATCAATGGCCTCAGGGCTGCTCTAACTTCCAATTACGATTGTCAAATGCTTTATGGAAGAGACTATCTTTTGTTTTGTGTTTGTACAGCACCTAGCGCAAAGAGGTCCTGGACTATCGCTAGCGGTCCTAGGCTACGTTCCCTCTAAGCTGCATGGGTGCGCGGCCACGCAGCGGCCATCACATACCTGCGCACCTATCACAGACGCCCGCGCAGCCCAATCCCCGCGTCTCTTCTCTCCAACCTGACCCCCATGTTTTAAAATTTAAAGTTTATCCCCATTCATAGCACAAAAGACATTCGTGACCACATGGCAAAATACAGGCGACAAAAACTATGAGGTGTAGAGGACAGTAGAGGCCAGATAGGCAGCAAGTGTCATTGCTTCACATTTGTTTAGTAAATTAATAAAAATGATAAACTGAAATACTGTCGTTTTATTAAAGTTCGAATGAAAAGACAGCATCTCTGCATTTCTTTGAACTAAGGTACTTAGGCTTGCTGATGCTTCCGGCACCAAAAAGCTGTTGCCCATGCAGCGCCATGCCTCACAAATTGCCGCTCAACAAGCACCATAATGTGCTCAGCTGCATCATCAGCTTAGAGGGAACATTGTTCCTAGGTGCTATGATAATAGAAGTAATAAAGAATACGAGCCTTCTCTCTCTCTCCCTCTCTCTCATACTTATATGGTCCCTGCTGACAGCTAAATCTGAGCACCTCACAATCTTTAAAGTGCTTGTACATGTTTGTGCAACAGGGTGGCAGTGTTGTGCCCATTTTACAGATGGAGAACTGATGCATATAGAGGCACTGGGGGCAGGGGGGGTGACATTTTTAAATGCACCTCAGTGATGTAGGAGTTTGTCACATTTTCAAAATGACTAAAGGTCATATTTTCAGAGGTGTTTAGGCCTCTAAAAACACAGATCGGTGCATAATAATGGGAAATCCACATGTGCCACGGCCTACCTCCCATTGATATCAATGGGCTCCCCACCAGACTCCAGGTGGTTGAACTGATTTCCTTGAAGAATGGCCTTCTGACCAAACTGATTTTGGGGGAGGAGAGGGGAGGTAGAAAAATTTAATTTTGGGCACTATTTTCCAGGTTTTTGTTGAGAATGGAAACTGGCTCACTTGCTGGTGGATTCTCTGTATCTTAAAGTCTTTAAACCATGATGTGAGGACTTTAATAACTCAGTCCTAGGTTAGAGGTTTATTACAGGAATGGGTGAGAGGTTCTGTGGACTGCATTACTCAGGAGGTCACACAAGATGATCATATTGGTCCCTTCTGACCTTAGAGTCTATGTGTCTATGAAAGCCTTTCAGTAAAACTCTTCAGTTTATTTAATATAATTTTTAAACAAAATCAGTATTTGAAAAGCAAAAATTCTTACAGAAACCAAAATTCTGTTTGTTTGCCAAAGAAAATATTTATGAGAAATAACGGTTGCGGGGAGGGCAGGAATGACAGTTTTTCACCATTAGCAGTGAAAAATACTCGGCCGTTTTCAGGCGGGTCTCCATCAAGCTCCCTGGAAAGGATGGGAACCAGTGTGGTGGGGCTGTGCAGGAACAAGAGGATGTTGTTACACTGATGAAAGGAATTAAGATTCAACAAGTAAAAACCGACAATCTTGAGAAGCGTGAGAGAAGGAGGAGGCGGGGGATCAGGTTAATTAGCCTCCCGCTAGGGTTGCAGGCCACAAGCACAGCCGAATTTTGCGAGGGAATTAATTAGAGGTTTATTTGAAGCTCAGCGTGGTAATATAAAGCTCCCTGTTGAAGGTGCCTAGCGCGTCCCAGCACTTCACACTGCTCCTGGACTGTTGCCAAGACCTCGCACAGCTCAACGTTTGTGCCTTTAAATAGACAACAAACAGGAGTGGGGATAAACTGGAGCTGGGCCCAGCTGAGCCCACATGTGAAAGTGACAGAACGGGGAACTGAAGCGACAGATGTTCCCCTCTGCATCTGGGAGGGGAGGGGACAGCAGTAGCGGCTCTAGAGAGCAGAAACTAGGGAGGGTGCCATGCGGAAGCCCATGGATAGGTGATGTGTGGAGAGCAGGGCTGTCTGGGATCAGAGGGCAGTGTTCAGTAAAGAGCCACCTTCCAGGACATCTTCCTCCTCTCCATAACACTGCTGGGATTCCCAGGATAAGATCCCTGGCCCCCAAGGGTGAGTTTGGGGAAAGTGCTTCCTGGAGGCACAGCAGGAGCCATGGCAGGACGCCTGCCCTTTTGACATTGTCCTGGTAGGCAGCATTCATCCAGATATCACCGCTGTGGGAGGACTCACTAGAGGGCACAGTTACCCAGAAATTTACAAGGGCTTGGTCTTTGAGAGCTAGTCGCTCAAGGGCTTGGACAAGGAGCCAAACTGGGGGCGCTCTCGTGCCGTGGATTCTCATGGAGGAGCAGTGTTAAAAGGCAGGGGAGTTCGTTCTTTGCCTCACCTAGAGCCAGTTCTTGGGAGCACAGCTGTGTCTTGGGCAATGGAGCCTTGGTGTTGGGGCTGAGATTTCTGAACCAGGGCTTTGCCTGGGTGCTGTTTGACCACCTCTGTTTGAGGACTGCTCTGTGTATGGTGAAGACACCAAGGACACTAAGAAAGTCCTAGATTCTCTTCCATGGGGGGTCCGAGCTGTAAGGGCCTGAAATCGGCTACGTCTTGCCAGAGGGCCTATAGTAGAAAGAGAGGATTAAACAAAGTATACTACCAATCCAGGCAAAAAAGATAAGGAGTTTCCTCTTCTATGGGGCCTGCCTGGGACCCCAAAGGGACGAAATCAGCCATTGCAAACCCTATACCCTGAGGTCTCATTTGCACTAAACTCTTGACACTGTTCTGATAGTGAGTGAAAATGTGATTTATTCCGACTTTAAGGCCTCCACTCTCATTCCACCATGGCCAGCGTGGTGTTAAATGGCCTCAGTGTAAATAAAATCAGTCCGACATCAGTCTGACTTATGGAGATCCCTGTCCCTCACAAGGGAATCACCGACGCAGGGGCAGTTTGATCATATTGGTCCCTTTTGACCTTACAGTCTACGAGTCTATAAGGTCTGTGGACAGGAAGTAAATGTCAACAAGCTACTACCCAGGGATTAAAAGCTATAGCCTACAACTATCCCGACTGTCAGGGTGATGGACCACTGGAGTAAGTTGCTGAAAGCGGGTTGTGGAATCTCCATCGTTGGACGTTTTTAAGAGCAGGTTAGACAAACACCTGTCAGGGATGGTTTAAGAGGGTCCTGCCATGAGTGCAGGGGACTGAACTCGATGACCTCTCATGGTGCCTTCCTGTTTTTATGATTCTATGGCTATGTCTACACTTGCAAGTTAGGTCGACTAAGGAGGCTTAGATTCTATCCCACACATCTGGCATACTCAGGGCTTCATGGGTACAAACCATGGTAGAACTCTGGCCTTTCTTCTCCAAAAGCTTGACATAGGCCCATCTCCGTGCTAGGAAATCTCCAATTGCTGAAAGGAAATCTTGTCAGGAGACTATTTTAATCTATGGCTTCGAAACCGTAGGGGCTAGATCCTTAGTTACAGGGCAAACACTTTAAATATTGCTTTTTAACACGAGACACAGACACTGTAAGTGAGATTAATGCAGCCAGCAACTTACAAGCATTTCAACATGATGCATTTTTATAACTCTCATTCCTGTTTTAACTATACTAACAGGCAGGTGAACCAGACTGGTTCCAGCTGTGTTTTTTGTCAATGCCATCTATTCCATGATTATGCAGACAAGGAAATTGCCATGGCATCACCCCTTAACTGAGAATCATGTCCCAAAATTTTCATCTGAAAAATATCTATTTCTATTGGTTGTAAAAACAAACTAAAAATTATAAAGTAAGCTTCACCTCTGTAGTGATGTCTGCCTGAGTCTGCAGACAGCCTGAAACACCAGCTCTGAAAGAGCTGCCCATTAACCCTGAAACTTCGGGATGACAATTTAAATATCAGCTTGCTCATTTTTTTTCACTGATTCACAGTTTAGTAGGCACATGCAGCTAATTTATTTATCCCAACACCCCAAACCATCTCCCACATCTTTCAGGAGCCATAAGTCCCTTTTACTGTCTACCTCCAGCTGTCTACTCCAACAACACCTAGCTAGGACACTGCTCTGCATACTAAATACAAAAACCTGCAGAATACTGAACCCTGGAGATTTAGGGATGGAGCAGAAAAAATTGAATGTGATTATAAAAAATTAATAATGCACAGAGTAGTTCCCAGGTAATTCTTGTTTGAAGAGAACTACCCCACAGTCTGCAGTGCTTTGGAGGGCTGTCATGCCAGGGGACTTACCAGACCTGGATTGAAGTTTGCTGGAAAAAGCACACAGGCTTTGCCCTGCCCTAAGGTCTATGTTCCCCCAGGGGACTTACCAGACCTGGATTGAAGTTTGCTGGAAAAAGCACACAGGCTTTGCCCTGCCCTAAGGTCTATGTTCCCCTCTGACTTGGGCCCTCTATATCATTTCTTTCTTCTCCCACTTTTCATTTAGCCAGCCAGTCTTTCCAATCTGATCCACCTTTTTCTGCCCTTTGCAATAAAAAGTCTGTGGAGGCAGGAGCTGAACTTCTCAGTGCTGAAAGAGAAAGAGAAAAAGAAAGAGAAATTCTTGCTGAGGGAGCTACTTTGCACTGCTAAGTAAATGCAGCAAATGTTGTCACTGTTGAAAATCTTGCAAGATAAATGTGTGGTAAGGCACTAAAAACTAGCACAAACTATTAAATATTCATCATTCCTACCTATTTACTGACATGCAAGAGTCCCCACCAGAAATGGAAGTGCATGAGTTTAGGGAATCGGGGATTGTGGCATAGTGTAATATACTCTCCAGGTCTACTAATGACTTTATGAAATCATGTCAACAACTACAGATAGCCTCACACATTACCCACTAAGGTTTTCTTCGGTCATTTGCAGGTAAGGGATATTTTTGTGAAGCAATTTTATGGTTATTAGGATAAACTTCCAATAATGGCATTAGAATTACATTACTAAGTAGATTGGGTAACATCCAGCACATATTAAAATGATGGCAGGAGCTTTTGCATTCATTTAGCGGATGATAAAATGGCAGAAACCAGAAAGCAGTGGGAAAAGCTGATCTGGACCTGAAATGCAGAGAGTAGATGTGAAAACAGGAATAAACAGCAGCTAGTGATACGAAATAGCTCCTCCGATCTGTTACTGCTGCAGTCTGATGTGCTTTTGGTTTCATATAATGGTATTTTGTGTCTCACGCAGTGAATACTGAAATGGAATTAAGGAAAATATGTATTTTATAAATGAGAGAGACTGCTTTTCCACATTGGCAGCAGAAAATATGTGCCGGGTCTTCTCTGCTTGTTGCTAAAAGTGATCTAATGTTTCATGCGAAACAAGAAAAGCTTCCAATAATGTCTGTCTGGTGATGAGAAATGATGAATATAATGCCTGCTGGAATAACTTCCTAGCCAAGCCTGGGACGGCTGAATGAATTGTTCGCTATGCAGACATGTATCAGTGCACAAATAAAACAATGAGATAATAAGGAAGTGTTATTGATGGAGATTATTTCTCTCCTTACTTGATCATAACAATTTTCTCTCCATGTAGAAATGAATTCTAGTTGGTAATGTGGTCTCTGGGAGTTGTATTTATTCTGTTTATTGGTATCAAGAACTTATTACTTTGCATAAATTATTCATGGGAATTAGACATGCTTGTGAAGCTCATATTATTTGTGTCTGGACGGAAAGGAGGTGGGATGTTCTGTGGTTTACACTGTAATAAAATATCTTCTTTTTTTAAGAAAGAAAAAACCTGGGAGATCTCGGAAGAACTCCAGAAATACACATGCAGCTGTAGAATTTTGAATTCCTCATGTTCCAATAAAGCCAGGGCGCCTCGTTGCTCCCAGCTGCTTTCAGGAATCAGCACTAAGGGTGCGGTGAACAATATCTCATTGATGAGCCTGCCACGAGGGTTTAATAAGCTTGCTATACAATGAGATGTGCAGTGTGTTGGGGAGTCTGAATCCTGACCAATAGGAGGAAAATCGAGAAACAAGGAAGGGACTAGAAGAGTCCCTTGGGATGAGATGGTCCATGACACATCATGATAGCCAGTCTCGTAGGAAACATGGAAACATTGCTGCCAACAGGGGAAGCCCTAGACAGACAGGTACTATGGCAGGTTCCTCATGTTAAGTTGCACACTTTGGCCCTCCAGCTGGAAGGGGAAAGGAAGAAAGTGGACTTCAATAAGACTTTGTGGACCAAACTTTCTTCTGTTCTGCAGCTGCTGGGTAGGTGCTAATGCTTGTCTCATCCGTGTGTTAAGTCTCTTCTTGTGCCACCACAGCAGGAGTGGCCCAGCCCACCAGTTGAGCTCTGACGTAGCATTCAGCCAGGCCTGATTGGCCTGGGCTCTGGGGGGTTTTCGCCTTCCTCTGTAGCACAGGGCATGGTTCACCTACCGGTGAATTCTCTATATCTTAAAGTAGGAGGTAAATAACTCAGACATAGGTTGGTGGCCTATTGCTGGAGTGGGTGGGTGAGGTCTTGAGGCCTGCATTTTGCAGGAGGTCAGACTAGATGATCATACTGGTCCCTTCTGATCTTAAAGTCTATGAGTCTATGAGCCAGGTGGCCACAGCTGGCTTCATTCATGGAGGATTCTCCATCCCTTGCAGTCATTAAATCAGCTGCTCTAGTTCAAACAGAAGGGCTGGAGTCACCTGGTGAAATGCTCTGGCTGGCACTGAACAAGACATCAATTGGATGATCACAGCAGTTGCTACTGGCCTGAAAATTCCTGGTACTAAGAATTTGTAACAGGGAAAAACAACCCATGGAGATCCCAGCATGCAGTGCTTCATATCGCTTAGAGGATACATCCACAAATGAGCACTCTGGAGAGACAAGGTTTGTTTTCCCTGCAGTTAAACACCAGTGGCAGCCCACGTCTGCTGTTTTGGGCTTGCAAAGCTGGGTTTATGGGGCTGTATAGACATTCGGACTAGGGCCAATTGATTCGGGCTCACAGTGCTTGAGTTACAGGGCTCAAAATGGCAGCAGGGACATTCCCCTGTGTGGCTGCTGCCCAAGATCTGAGTGTGTCCCCCGTCCCCACACACACACTGGGTTCAGACCCGGAGCTCCAGCCTGCATGGGAATGGCTCAACAGCTATTTTTAGCCATAGCACTGCCATGGTTTATTGTTGTCCTTGTTTTTCAGTGTAGACACACCCAAAGTCTTTAAATCAAGGATGGGCATCTTATTCTAATAAAAGACCTGGTTTAACACAACCAGACTTGATGGGCTGGATGCCAGAACCATGGGGTGACATTCTCCGCCCTGTTCTATATGGAAGGTCAGACCAGAGGGTCATAATGGTCCTGCCTGGCTTTAACTGCTGTTCATTTTATCCACCTTTAAAAAAGTTCTGAGTGCTTTGGGTAAAATGTGCGCACCGAACCATCTGCCAGAAATCATCTCCTCATACTTAAAGCTGAAGGTCCAGTCATTTTTCTGAAATTCACAGCAAAGATCCTATATTTCACCAATGGTTTGATTCATTCCTTTCAGAGTTGTAATTTTTTCCTACTGCATCTCCTTTTCTCTCAAATGCGGAATTCCACTAGAGAGAATGGAGAGAGTATTTAAAACCAGCTAACAAAAACCTTGTGATTGGTCAGACCCCAGAGGGAAAAAAAAAGGCTTCCCCTCCTCTTACCTCTGCCTTGTTTGCATTAAGAACAAATCCCTGCACTCTGCTTCCACATGGCAGGTAGGTTGAGCCCGTACATTATATACAGGCCTTGACTGTGGGTTTCTTCCCTCACTGACTGATGATGTGGATGCACCACAGACCCCAAAGGCAACTTGGAAGACATAACCTCTGCCTGAGCCACTATCTGGCTCTGGGATTGCTATGGACCATGTTTGCTTAGGAGAGCAATCGCCCTTCATGGTGCTAAGCTTGCAATAGATCTGTTTGCCTCATTAGCTGGTTGCTCTGAATTAGGGGGATTAAATGAATGAGGCATCGGCATGTGTGGATCTGGGCCCTAATGCATCTCTTCCAAAATAATGAAGTTATGCTTCCCCGAAGGTCTCTACGAAACCTTACCGATGTATTGATCAGCAGCTCTAGGGCAGGCAGAGTCCTGATTAGATCAGCCATGTAATATGCCTAAATGGGAATTGCCCCAATAAAAAATGGACCAGGCTAAAACTGAGCTTTCCTGTTGCTTGTGTCTGACACAGGGGCTTGCTCACCTGCCTAAAACCGGCAGTGGCTTGCAGTTGTTTTTTCCTTGCTAACCTCTGCATCAAACCACATGCTTCTCTGACTCTTCAGACCATGAAAGTTCCCTGAATTGCTGCCACATCCCTCCTTCGCTGCTCCAGGAAAAGGAGTTTAAGAACTAATTCATTGTACTGCCTCTGGGAAAAATCATTTGTTTTGCTGGCCCCTGGAGCTGGCAATATTTGTGTTTGTGTGTTGGGGCAGCTCTGATCTCTCTCTTCCTATTCTGGTTGTTTCTCTCTCTCCCACCCCCCTCACTCCCCAAAGCTCTCAGGTTCTCACACTGGCTTCCCGTGCAGGGATTTCTTCTGTTCCCTCATTCCTTGCTGCACATTGGATCTCACCAAGCAGAACCCGCCCCACACTCTAGTTCTGAGGCTGGTGGGAAATGTTGTGATAATTGGGTCTACAAATGTACCCTAATTGTGCTCAGCTAGGAAAAGTGAGTGGAAGTTCATTAGTTATCCCAATAAGCTGTTGTATGCAACCATTTAAGAAAAGATTTGAGAAGGAGACAGAGAAACTGAATTAATTTAAACAGAGAAGGTTCAATACCCTTTGATTCTGATACCATCTGAGGACTGTGTTAAGGTTATAATTGGTAAACCAGAGGAGCGGAGGACCGATCAATTAACTAAAATTGGTGCGTCGGAAATTAGGCCCATTGCTGGACAAAATAATGAGGATCTGGGCTGTTCTGCCTACCACTCTCTTTTAAGGTTTTTTAAAAGAAAAGAACTGGGGGGAGGGGGAGGGAAATTGGCAGAAGAAAAGAGCTATTTGCCAGTAACCACTGCAGGGAGATTTATCCTCATGTCTGCCACTGCCACAATTTCCTGAGATCCCAGGCTTTCCTCATCCTGTCCCTGAGAGACATCCTGACCATACCAGACTGAAGAGAGGGCGCTAAATAACATTGCTACCCCAAATGGCTCTGGTAAATCATAGACACCACTTGGGATAGGTATGGGATTTTGTTCCCCCTCTCACTCAGAGCCCTCAATGTGTCTGTTCTCTCCTCACCCTATTTCTTTTCCCTCTCCTTTTTGCTTTCTTTAATAAGTCACTTAACTGGCCAAGATTGCATATTTTGCATCACCTTTAAGCCCGTGATCAGAGAAGCAACTAAAACCTATACTCTAAAAACAGCCTGTTGCCAATATGAGTTTTCCAGATCTCGGAGTGGCTGATCAGTGTGTGTGTGTGTGTGTGTGCGTGTGTGTGTGTGTGGTCTTCTAGGAAACAGAATCAGACTTTAAGAAAAGAGCAATAATGAAAACCTCAGCCCAGCCCAACTAAGCTCTGCTCTGTTCCCCCAGGACAGTTCCCACCATTTTTAATGCCATCGAAGAGACGACCAGACACGTTCTGGACCCACAGCTGATTGTACCAAGCGTGCATGATAATGAGATGCCACCAGTCTGTTCTTGTGGCTCTGTGCCAGTCAGTGCTGAGGGCATCAGTGATTTTGCCAAGTGCACTGAGCAGCATCAACCATGCAGTCTGCCATGTCTGGTACTACACCTCTGCCTCCTCTTGCTCCACCCTTAGCTCTTTCGGCTGCCTTTGGTTGGTAGAAAATGCCGCCATAATGTTGGCCGGTGTCTCCTGGAAGCTCTGCCTGTTGTTTGACCAATGAATGAAAGCACAAGCAAGAGAACATCTTGAAAAGCAGTGTTCTCCTTGTTGCATGGCGGTGTGTGTTTGCGGGCTGTCCAGATGTCCTGTAATGTGCAGGGCGGGTGGGACAGCTTTCCCACAATGAGCCATGGTCAAAGGGAAGGCTGCTAGGGAATCTCGGATGTGGTTGATTTGACTTGGGGTCATTGCGGATGCCAGAACCACAGCTTAGAAAATCCTTAACAGCGGGTTAAGAATCAGTGTAGACACGCAAGCTTTGGGTTCTCTAATATGGTCAGTTGACGTACATCCCTGTAACTCTGGGCTTACACAGCAGTGTGATGCACCCAGACTCCCCACTGATACACACACTGCCTCCAAAGATGGTCTACTTGGGACCCTTCTTCTCAGGTCAAAGAATCTCACTCCAAATTGGCACCCCTAAGTATTGCAGCTGTCTCATTTGGTAGTGGTACAGCGGTGGCCCAAACAGCGAGAGGATGCATCTAATGAGGTAATTAGCCCTCCTGGGACCTCCTGCACCCACTCTGCTGATGTGCCAGAGAGTTTACGTCAGGGAAATAGAAGTGCTACTGCCCAGAACTGTGCCAGCATGCCGCCAAATTGTAGGCGGGGGTCGGCGCCCCAACAGATAAGAAGAGCCATTTTTTAAAATTTTCCTTCAATAACCAAGTGCTTTGAGAGCCACAATGGGTGTAGCCTCCTGGTGGGGGAAGCTGGGAGTTGGGCCAGGGTCCTGTGGTTAGGGGAGGCGGAGGGAACCAGGAGCAATCCTCCCTCAGGATTGCCCTGTGGTGGGGAGAGCCTGGAGCCTGGCATGGGCTGCCTGCAGGGTCCCCAGGTGGCAGGAGGGACCTGGAGCCAGTAGTGGGCTGCCCACAGGGTTTGCTGGTGGTGGCAGGGTGGATCTGGAACCCAGAGCCACAAGGGGACAGCCAAAGAGCCACATGCGGAGCCACATGGTTACATACCACTGCTGTAGGCAAACCCTCAATTCCTGGACACAAATGTGTGTGACTGACAGCCCATGCCACCTCACTCTGTCTCCAGAGCCCTGAAAAAAATTTGGGTTCTTCTTTCAAGCATCTGTTTTCTCCCATGTTCCACTGATCTCTCTCCATCCCCTCAGATCAGAGCCGGCACTCCAAGAGTGACATCACACTCAAGTCCTGTGACATCACAGCCATCCAGGAAGTGATGAGGACAGTGAACTGGGCCAATAGGAGAAGCAGGGTGGTCTGGGAGGAGGCATCCATATTCCGGTGACTCAGCGACAAGGGAGAAGGAAATGCACAGAGAGGGCATGCTACTTCAGTGGGAGTTTGATAAAATATTAAATATTGTAATGTTTGCCAGGGTATGACGGGCTTTTAACAGTGCTAAGTAGACAAGCACAAATGAGCTACTTTACTTAGCACTTTCTACTACGGCATCTTATACACTCTCAGCATTAAGCAGCCCGCCTTAATATTTGTTTAAGAAGGATTAGTTTAATTAAAGGGAAATTGGCGAGATTACTTTCAATATCCTGGCTAAATATTGACTAAGTAAAAACCATACAATTAAAGAAAAAAAGCCCCCTCTGTTAAATAGCACTAGGTGGGAAATGGTTTCTCCATCTTGTGACATTTTTTTATTTAAAAAAAAAAATTCCTGCCGTGAATCAGAACAAAAAGTCCAAATCTTGAATTTCTCAGGAACCCAAAATCCCGAATATTGTTTGTTTGCTGTATTTTTATTCATTTTGATCATTTTAATATCCCCCTTCTGTATTTGTGCACTTGGTTTTCTTTTCCTTAATGTTGTCTTTGTTGAATTTCATTTTGTTGTCTATAGCCCAGCTCTCCAGTTCATCAAGAGCCCTCTGAATTCATCTTCCAAAGTGTTGATAGCACCCCGCTCCTCTCAGCTTTGTCATGTGATCAATCTGTTCTCTATTTCTACAAGCAGGTCACTAATAAAGATATTACATAACACCGAACTCAGAACAGATCCCTGTGGAACATCGCTGGAGATGTCCCTCTAATCGGACTGACCTCAGCCCATTCACAGCTACTTATTGGTTGTGGTTGTTTAACTAACCAATTATATAGCCACTTAATGGAAGTCCTACCACGTCCACATTTCGCCAATTTATTTATGAGACTGTCACATGAGACTGTGCCGAAAGCCTTGCTGAAGTCCAGGTATATTATGTCTATTGCATTCACCCATCCGCCAAACCAGTTACCTTCTGAAAGAAAGAAATCAACCTCATTTCGCATACTTTGTTCTTGGTAAATCCACGCTGACTGCTCATGATCTCTCTTGATCATCATCCAGGTCCTCATAAATTGAATGTTTTCTACATGGCTCTAGTAGCTTCCTAGGTATGGCATTCAGGCTGACTGCTCTACAGTTCCCTGACTCCTCCTTTCCCCCCTTTTTAAAGATGGCTACTATATCAGCCCCTCTCCACGCTTCCAGGACCTCTTCTGTCATCCAGGAATTTGCAAATATTATTACCAGTGGCTCTGAGATGTCTTCAGCTAATTCCTCAAGCACCCTGGGATGAATAGCATCTGAATCCCTTGATGTGAATTCATTAAAATTTTAAATCTCTGACGTGTTCTTTAATTATCCTGATCTGCCTCCCTTCCCTTTATTGTTTATGGCAACTTTGCCAGTCACATGTATTCTTTCTTTCTTTTTCACAATTGAAGGAAAGTAGGCACTGCGCAGATCCGCCTTCCTATTGTCTTCCGTTACCATCTCACCTTCTCCATTGAGCAACAGCCCCACACCAGCCCTGATCTTTTTTTTTTTTTCGGTCTGACATATTTGTAAAACCTGCCCCTGTTGACTCTAACATTCCTTGCCAGTTGAAACTCATTCTTTGCCTTGGCTTTCCTGATTTTATTCCTACAAACTTGTGCTAGTCCCATGTATGCCATACCCCTCCTTCCATTCCCTGTATTTACTCCTTTTGGTTTTGAGATAGCTAAAAAGCCATATTGTGAAGCCATATTGAGTGCATGTGGCTCTTTTTATCTTTCCTCTGCACCAGAATAGCTTGGTATTGAGTCTCTAGTATTACAGCTTGTAGGAAGAGGCCAGCCCCTTTGACTCCTTTTTTTTCCTTTCAATGGGACCTTGCCTACTATTTCTCTGAGTCAGTTGAAATCCACCTGTCTGACATCCAATGCCTTTCTGAAGTTTGTTGCTGAAATCGTCTTTTTTTGTTGTTGTTGTTGTTCTTGTGTTCTCCTTTACTTAGCACCTTGAATTCATAGAATCATAGAATCATAGGGTTGGAAGGGACCTCAAGAGGTCATCTAGTCCAACCCCCTGCTAAAAGCAGGACCATTCCCACTAAATCATCCCAGCCAGGGTACTGTCTAACCGGACCTTAAATATCTCCAAAGACGGAGCTTCCACCACCTCCCTAGGTCAGACCATAATCCCTTTCTCCCAAGTTCCCAACCATCTTCACATTGGTAACTAATTCATCCTTGCTGGTCAACAACAGATCCAAAATAGATGATCATCAGTTGTTTCCTCAACTTTCAGATCCAGGAAGTTGTCCCCTAAAGGTGCTAAGAACTTTCAGGGCAAGTCCTAGACCAAACAAACTTCAGCTGAAAATGGAAAAAGGATTCTTGATACTTTCCCACTTTCTTGTAACTCCGGTAATAGAACAGTTTTCTCCAAGTTCATCTTAAGGTTAGGGGGTCTATTCAGGAGGGGGTGGGTGAGATTCTGTGGCCTGTAGTGTGCAGGAAGTCAGACTAGATGATCATAAAGGCCCTTCTAACCTATCTATGAATCTATGAAATTCACTTCTGGGACGAGATGACGCGTAAGACCTTCCAGCTCTGAGCATGTGTAAACTGGGAGCAAAGGATTGTAGTGCGAGTGCCTGCTTCCTGGACTCCCTTCCAGAAATGAAGAGGTCCCTCAACTCCCTCAAAAAAGAAGAGAAAACTTCCCCTTCTCAGAGACAATAGCTACTTACAGATACGGCTTATGTCCTACATCCTGTGGCTGGAGCCAAGACATTTTTCAGGAGAAGGCTCTGTGAAGGGAAGTCTTGCTTTCCAGCCCTGTCTGAATAAGGACGTTTGTCCCATGCAAACATCTAATACACAGGTGCTGCTCCAGGGCCACAGGACCTGGTAACACATTGCAACAAGCTCTGGAGTAAGTCGTACTTTGCATTGATTCAGTCCATCCACAGTAAGGTTTTGCACCTATGTGACTGCTTTGATTTGCTGACTCCTGGCCCAGGTAGGCAGGCCCTTAGGCCCAGTCAGATGATGAATTCCATGGACAACATCCTGGCCCATCCCCTGCGATTGCGAATTTGAACATCATTAGCATGTAGCTACTAGTGAGATCTGGACTGTCTCCCTGAGCTCTGGGCTACTGGGACGTTCATGCTCTTGCACATACTTAGCCCGTAGCCTTGGCTTACACACTCTGCTCTTTCAACAAGCCCCTGGCTACACTAAACATGCAGGTCAGGCCTTGTCTGGTGTAGCAGCAGCATGTAGGTAGGTGTCATCAGGGACGCGCATAAGAATAAAATTCTTGCTGATTTTGGAGGAGCATTTTCTGTGTCCCCTTCCCTCCCCCC
Organism: Pelusios castaneus; assembly: GCA_007922175.1. Taxonomy (NCBI): domain Eukaryota; kingdom Metazoa; phylum Chordata; order Testudines; family Pelomedusidae; genus Pelusios; species Pelusios castaneus. The sequence goes on from ML685811.1 coordinate 4,675,913, forward strand.
CCAACTCCTGGCCGGTGGAACTGGCTTCCGCCCCCCCAATGGCCAGAGGATCTGGTTCTCCCCCTGTGGCCCTGGATTCAGAGAAGCCGTCATCTGCTGCCCAAGCCAGGCAAAGAGGAGCTAATTCTCCCCCCTCCAGCCCCAGAGGAGTTCTGTGCCCTCACTGATTGGGGGGGGCATTCTCCTGCTTGTCCCCCTTTACATATGGCCCTGGTGGGGCAGCTAACAACCCAGGGAGAGGCTTGGGAGGGGGGAAAGGAGATGGCAGGGAAAGGATCCAGCAGTTGCATGGCCATGGATGCGTTTGTTACTTTTGGGAATGGCGCCGGTCTGCCCTCGCCAGCATGAGCCCACCTCTGCATTGGACGCACAGTGCGTGGCAAGTCAGGCCACACGAGTGGGGATGAGGAGCTCTTTTTAAGAGTGTTATGTGAGGCCTCACCAGTGGGGGCCCTCTTCAACGTGGTGTCCGCCGTCCAGTATCGGGCAGAACCACTGTGGTCACGTCTGAGTACTGGATGGGGGATGAACCCTAGAAAAGCAGGACCGTCTGGTTTAATAGCCAACGAGTGCCCCCCCCAGGTGGTAGCTCCGCCCCGCAGGAGCCTTTCACTCCAACAGCAGGAGACTCTGTGGCTAAAATAAGCAGTGTCGACATGGAAGGCACTCTTTGGGCACGTGTTGAGCCGAGATGGGAATATACCCTATGGTTTCGGCATGTCAGTTTACCCTGCTCTTTATACCTGTGCTGGGGGGAGTGGATGGAGGGGGCGTGCAGTGTATGTAATTCACACACTGCTCTATGGGTAGACACAGTCTTAGAGGGCAGGTAGCAAAATCACCCTCTGTTGCTGGTTCAGCCGCCCCACAGTGGCAGACTCCTAGGAGAGGGGGAAGATTGAAGGATTAAGCCAAGAGTTTTAACAGCCAGGCTTGTTCCTTCTGGTTTCAATCTCCAGAATCATTTTTCCATATTAAACATTAATGAAAAGCCCAGGCAGTGACAATCCAGCCGATCCCAAACTAGTGGGGCACTAACGTCGCTCCCTGCTCCCAGCCACCTGACCCTTTTAATCTCACTAACTTGTCGATTGTGTCCTGTTCCCCATCTCTTGATTGCCCATGTTATTGAAGAGCCCCAGGCCAGGTGCTCACTTGAACAGAGCAGGCAGGAGTTATCTCCATGCAAAGCAGTGCAGATTGATTTTTCTCTTTAGCTCTCATACATAGATATAGAAAACTCTCCTAATGGGCTTTATGAATGGACACATTTCATTTGCTGTGCACCAGTATGACATGGCCACGTGGCTCAGCCTCTTGCTTGAGACACGGGGGTTTCACAGAGACCAGAGAAGCATTTCAGTCTGGAATTGAGGAGAAATGTTCTTCTGGGTCATCTGGGTCCAGCTTGAGAAGGCCCCTGCCCTTGGACTTTGAGAGCATTTTAGAAGCATAAGAGGGTGCAGGAGATAAATCCCATGGGGTGTGGTATCACTCAGGCTGGACGGCCTATTTAAGGAGGGATCAGTACCCAATCAAAGCTACCAGACCAATCTTACCATAACCAAACTGGAAATAAGCATTTCTTTTGAGAGCAGAAACATTCCTCACCCCATCAGTTTTTAATTTTTGAAGATCCCTCTGAACTTCTGAGCTCCATCTGGATGGGGCTGCTGGTCACAGCAAGGAGGTTGGCAGGGAATGGAGGACCTGGAGAAGAGCTGTGCTTCCTTCAAAGCTTGTTCGCATTTGCAAGGTGTTCGTGGAGACTTTGGGTGGGCATTTTTGCTCCTTGAGCTGCGGGCTTTCCCAGGGTGCTCTCTGCAGTGTATTTCATTTTTAAGCTGTTTTTTATTGGGGCAAGCGGGGAACAGATCACATGGGACAAATTGAACTATGGAAGTCAGATGATACATCCTTCTGTAATTACTACCACTACTCAATGCTAAGCTATCCCAATCGTCTGACGTAGCATGCCCACAATTCCACTACCATACACCACAACTCAGACACAAGTGCACCTACTTCCCCATTTCCTGTTTGGAGCTTCCTCTTCCTGCTTCCAAGCTCCTGATGAGTGCTCTTAGGGACAGGGTGTACATACAGTGAGCTGAGCGCCACAACTCTGAACACCGAGGGGCCTCCCAAAGGCAGCCAGTGAGTTGAAGGGGTAAACATTTTTGGACTAATCTTTTTCTTTTGCAGAGTCAGGGTCAAATGTAACGTTTAGTAAATTCATGTTGAAATTGCTGGATCGTTTCAGTCAGAAATATCTTCCCTGCCCCCAAATTCTGAAAATGTAGAGAAAAATTTGATTTGAAATGACTTTTTGCTTCATATTTTATTTCAATTTTACTTTTTTGGCAAAGGTTAAACAAACTTGAAAATGAAACCATGTGGGTTAGGTAAGGTCAAACAAACCGTTTCATTTATCCTAAATAGTTCATTTCTCTTAACTTTTTGGGGGAAAAAAATCAAACAGTTTTGGTTTGATATGACCCAAAATGATCCTCCCCCAGTTGGCTGGTTCAGCCAGTGAACTGAAAGATCAGTCATTCGCCTGGTCCAAGGGTGAGTTGTTGTTCTGTTTAATCAGACAGGAATCTTGAAAGTGAGAGCAGGGAAGAAAGGCGTTTTTATACTAAATCCTGCATCAATCCTGTTGAAAGGGCCAGCACCAAGGTTCAGGCACCATTTACATCCCACGAGCCTTTGCATCCCACTGATCCCAGATGCTTTTGCTACACTTACCAATTTTGTAGCACAAACCTGGGGCTTGGGAGATTCCCTTTGGGAGCGACATTCCCACCCAAATCTCCTTTTAACACCGTCATTGGGATGTTTGTGCTGAACGTGCTCACCGGGACTGGTCACACATCTCAGCTGTCTTCTGCTAAGGGGATGTGCGATTGCACGGTGGCCCACATCAGAAGCCACGTGTGCTCACTGGAGTGAGGTGTACCGTAGGGATGCTCGCATGCCTGTGGCCTATCCTCTCTCTGCCCTAGGGCAGCAGGTGACAGCAGGAGCCGCCTCACACTGATGTGCCTGGAGCAGCTACGGGCATCAGTGTGTTTTGCCTGAGCACAAGTCAGGGAGATGCCAGAGCTCCCACTGCTATGCCCAGGGGGGTTCTCTAGGAAGGAGAAGCCTGGTCCTTGCCCCATCGGCATGGGATCAGGGCTGGGACCATGGTCCTGTCCCTCTCCCAAGAATAACAATCAGAGTCCTGTCCCAAGAATGTCACTGTTGTGAGAAGTCACAATCACGCTGGCCAGGTGAATCCCTGGGACACCCCAGGATGAAACTCTGGCTCTGTGCTCTGCCCAGTGGAGAGCAGAGTGGTGGGTCACACTGGGGTGTTATTCGACCCCTACCTCAAGGGAGCCACCTTGTGAGTGGAAGCACAGGGGAAACGTGCGTCTTGCCCTGCAGTAAGCCATGTCCCGTGAGAGGTGTAACCAAACCAGAGATACCTTGGGCATACCCCACCTGAGATGCAAAGAGATGGGATTCATTGTGTAACCTCTTGAGGGCGGAGACCGTATTTTTGTTCTGTGTGCGTACAGCACCTGGCACCATGGAGCTGTTGCCATGACTGGGGTCGCTAGGCATTTTGGTAATAGAAGATAGATAAATACCGGGCCTGGGGGCATGGGTGCTCACTGTCAACTGAACTTCATGAGCAGGGCTCTTGATGAATACCCAGCACAACCCTACCAGGTCCAGCATTTCATTAGTAACACCAGTGCATGGCCCAGCCAGCAGCACTAGCTAGCACAGCCTACTCCCTAGGAACGGCAGGTTGACCGCTTAGCTCTGTAACAAATATGTGGGGCCTCATCATTTTCCATGTGAATCCAGCCGACACTTTTAAGAAATCATGGGCAACATGAACATTTACTACTTGCTTCTCTGCTATACCACCATCTTGTTCTTCCAGCATTAAGTTACCTCCCCCTGGTAACACGTGTGCAGAACACTGTCTGGGCGACATAGTCCCCGCCACACTGCAAAAATCATTGCAATATCATGAAACTCTCGTTTTTTCTCCAGCCACCCCCACCACCCTTTCATGGCAAGGACAGTTTTCCTCGCGGAAGATGCCAGGTTAAGGCGTGAGCAAACAAACCCATTGGTTTAAAGGAAGCCTATGATGTGATGTGTCGAAAAAAACAGGTGGGTGCGTATTCAGTGTTTCTAAATGGATTTGTTATAGGTTTCCTCCTCCTTGGAGTCCTGTGACTATGGTCAGCCTCAGGTGATATAAGAGCATATCCCACCGATAGCCTCAACCATTATAGAACATTCCCCACGATATTCACAGAAAACAGACCAGTGTGGAGTGGCATGCAGGGTTCATAGCCATTTGCCTAGGACGACCATGGGTGCATATATGGCCTAGTGTGAAGTGGCACTGATTAAATATTTATAGCCCTCTATTCACTATTCAACAGTGTCATTCATGTCCATAGAGATATAGCAGAACCATCTCCCCCATGCTTGCTCACCTAATACACACTTTTTTCTAGTGACTAACATTTGGATGGAGCGAAAATACCATTCCAATTATAATGCAACAGGCAAGTGACTATGGAAGGGAAGCCACACCATCGGCCTAGGTATAATCCAGCCATGTAAAATGTTCATCACCCACTTTGAAAAACCAAAGCCTGCTGTATACTTGCAAATTGAGTTGGTGGGAATTATGTAGAGTAGCTTCTGCCAACTTCCTAATGTCCTTTCTGCACGCCGTCCCCACTATGTTGTGCCAATGGGAAACCTACCCATTGACACAGCACTGTGCTTTTTTACTAAATCCACTTCTGGCTCAGTTGAGAGGGTTTTCACTTCCACCCAAATGATACAGATAAATTGATTTGACAGTGATAAATTTGCCATTGTCAATGAAGACAATGGGGAGGAAAGAAGGCTAGGGGGAGGATAGAGAGGCTACTTCATGTCCCCAGGAGAAAGCAAATTTTTCAGAGGCATATTGAACCACAGTTTTTGCAGTGCATTAAAGTCAGATTTGCAGAAGTTATTTTAAATAAGCAGGGCTGGATGAAAATAACCTTCAAAACTGGATTTTGATGGAAAATTGGGGGTTCTGACTATGCCACATTTTTTCACAAAAAAAAAGTGTCTTCTGCCTTTGGAAAAAGTTTAGATTTCAACAAAATAGTTAGACTAACCTTGTCAGGGTTTTGGATGAAAGTCAAAATTTTGAGCAGACAGAAAGTCCATTTCCTGACCAACTCTAGAAATAAGCTCCCAGTTTCTTCTATTTCCCTTTTGGTTGCATTAATGATAAATACTAATAATTACTGAGATAAGTCCCCAATTTGTTTTGCCCCAACTGGGACCAAGGCTGCACTGTGCTGGGCATGGTGAAAACACAGTCCAGGGACGCTCAGAATTTCATTCATAGTTTGATAGTTGAGTGTCCCAAGCAGTTGGCTGGAAGGGGGGAGAAAGTGATGAGGGCAGCCACTCTAAGATCTCATGGTTGCAAAGATCACTCAGGTTTATGGCTTCATCAGTTACTTGGACAGGATTCTGGGTTGGTTGGCTGGTCTGTTTCATCGTTGGTTTCAGACCAAGCTGCTATTAGGTGGCACCACCCACCTGAAGGAGTTGAGGGTGGAATCATTGGAGTGTAGGACTGGAAGGGACCTCAGTAGGTCATCTGGTCCGATCCCCTGGAATCAAGGCAGGACTAAATAATAACTAGATTGTCCCTGACAGCTGTTTTTCCAATCTGTCATGGTTGTGAGGCTCAGTCCAAGGAGGGCGTTCCATCAGTGTGCAAAGAGCGGTATGGAATCGTATGCAAAGATGGACGTGGGATATCTGGCTGAATCTGGTAGGACTGATGGGACAGAGGGACCCAAGTAGTCCTGGCACCAGAGACAAGAGCACACCATAGACAGAGACAGAGAAGAAAAGAACCTTCTAGATTGGGTCCAGGAGCTTGGCAAACAGAAACGCAATGAAGTGACTGAGGTGGTCCCTGGGACTGGGGAGGGAGCTGTGTGGGGAGGGGAAAAGCTGAGGGTGAAAAGAGGTGTTAAGTACCCACAGTTGCCATTGGCTCCAATAGATATTTGACCTCCAGCACCAGAGCCTAAGGTGAGTTTATGTGTCAGGACAAAAATGCGGGTGCAGAATAAAGATGGCATGTGCCCACCAAACTGCAGCAGCGGGAGGGAGAGAGAAACCTTGCTCACATAATACATTAACACCTCTGAGCGTAGGAGCTGTTAGTGAATATGATTAGACTTTCACACCTCGTATGGGAACCTCAAAATAAACCTCTCCACTCTGCAGCGTGTCAGAAACTCTCTCCCCTGCCCTGTGAGGTGATAGTGCCTGCTGGAGGTGATGCGGGGAGTGAGGAAGGGAGGCAGAAAATAGATTCAAGAGCCGGCCTCCTATCTGTGTCTCTCAAGCCTTTTTCTTTGATGGCTGGGCTCTGCTGGTGGTGAGGAGGGCTGTTTTTTGCCCGGCATTCAGCAGGCGGGAAGTAAATTCCCCATGGGATGAAGAGAAACAGAATTACAATTTCTGACTCACTGCCTGCAGTCAACTTCGCATCCTGCTGCTTGTTAGGAACAAAAAGCAGCTGGCTGGGTCTGCTCCCCCGGGGGGCCCGTGCCTTGCCTTTCCTGGTAAAAAGGTACTGCAGAAAAACACAGCATGCAATGAGGGAGACAGGCGAGGAAAGGGAAGGGGAGGTCAGTCCAATTGGCAACTCGGGCAGAGTGAATTTCAGGCCAGCTCAGCTACTAAACAAAGCAGCCGGATGTTGCTAATGAGGTTTAAAGAAAGCGTTGTCCCTCTGCATCAGAGGGGCTTCCAGTGCCGGGGGAAGACAAAGCTTCTGTTACAAAGTAAACACAAAACACACCAGTCTTGAGCATTTACTTAGCACTAGATGACTTCCAATTACTCTACAGGCAATGAGGTTATGAAGCCACACACCAGCTCGATACAGCAGAGAACGCTTAGCACTGGTTCCATTTCACAGGTATGGGACGTTGAGGCACGGAGATGTCACATGTACAGAGGACACCCAAGGTGATGCAGTGATGAGTCCCATAATTCAGGACTCTTTGTTCTAGTCCATGCTCTCTGTCTTGCAATGTGCTCAGCCACACAGGGATACAGACAGCAGCTTCCTGCACAGCATCACAAAGCCCTGGTTGTGATGATTTCACTGAGGTTGGTCCTGCTCTGATCAGGGGATTGGACTAGATACCTCCTGAGGTCCCTTCCAACCCTCATCTGCTATGATTCAAATCTGAGCTTGATAAATTCATGGAGGGATGGTACGATGGGACGGCCTCGTTTGGCAATTGACTGATCTGTGACTACTGGAGGTGGATATGCCAGTGGCCTAAGAAGGGAGGGTAGATGGAGGGTCCTGAATTTTTACAGAGAATTCTTTTCTGGGTGTCTGGCTGGTGAGACTTACCCACATGCTCAGCGTTTAACTGATCGCCATAATGGGGTCGGGAAGGAATTTTCTCTCAGGGCAGATTGGCAAAGGTTCTGGGGGTTTTTCACCTTCCTGGGACACAGCTCACTTGCTGGTGGATTCTCTGTATCTTAAACTCTTTAAACTGTGATTTGAGGACTTTAATAACTCAGTCCGAGGTTAGAGGTTTATTGCAGGAGTGGAGGGTGAAGTTTTGTGGCCTATGTTGTGCAGAAGGTCAGACTAGATGATCACACTGGTCCCTCCTGACATTAGAGTCTTTGAGTCCATGATTCTATGCTCACATTTAGATTTCCAGTGTCTGTAAATCTATTTCTCTGTCACTTTCATGTTGGGCGCAGGTCTCGGTGTCCCTGCGAGCGCTTTCTACTGTAATCAGGGCACTGAACCACTTCTGTGCTGTGCATTTGGGTTGCCACAGTGATAGAATTAGACCATTAGGACATTAGGTAAAATCAGTTTGGTTGGTTGGTTTTTAGTTCTTTCCTAATAAAGCCACACATTTTGGGCTCTTCATTGTATGGCTGTTTCTAACTTCTTTTGGGGTACAAGGAGCCTACATAACACTCTGGAGAGGTCCAAGAAAGTAGAATGAGTCCCCTCAGAGCTAAGGGCCAGCACAAACCTCATCACCTTCCACTCCAAGTGCAAGATGCATTTCTTTAACCTTGTCTTCTCTAATATAAACACAGAGCAACAGGTATATTTAACAACCAGAAACCAAGATACCCCACTTCACTTGCTACGTCCTCTGGGGAGCTATGCAAAGAGAAATGACGTGTAACAGACGTGTCGTCACATTGCTTTGTGCAGGACTGGAAGGTTCTCAGATACGACAGTGGTGAGCGCAATAGAAAAGTCTGTATAGAAATGAGTCTGACACAGAGGAGGAAAATGAATGCAGCTCTCTCAATTCCCAGAATAACACCCAAACCCCTGGCCCATCCTTTTACACCAGCCTTGTGTGTTGCCCAAGGAGGGGGTTTGTTCTCCACGCCCTTCCAGCACTGTGGCTCAGTCTTACCCCCTCCTGCTTGCTCGATCTGTGTGAGTTTCTTGTGTGGTGTTCCCATCTCCCTCCAGCTGCGTGTGGAGCCACATTGCCCTGCTATGGGTAACATTTTCAGGGACAGAATAGCTACAGAGAGGTCATGGCTTCCTGGGGGTCTCTGTGGGGCAATCGGGGCTAGCAGGGGGATCTGGGACTGTGGTTTAAATACACATGGGTCATGTTGATCAGGCCAGATACAGAGTTCAGATCCTCCAGGTGAGGGTCATGGAGGCTCAGAGCTAGAGCTCTGCTTCAGACACAGGTCTCGCTTTTTTTAGTGCCTGAGTGAAAATTCCTTGTCTCAAAATGCTGCCCCGTCCTTTCGTACTCATTTTCCTGGGCAAGCCTTGCCAACTCTGTTGCTCCTCTCTCTGTAACAGCCAGCATTACTATGCCAGCTGCGGTGCCAGCCCTTACGCACCAGCTGCGGTCACAGAATTTGTGCAGTCTCTGCTGCCCATATTTATATGCCAGCAGCGCTACCCCAGAGCTGCCAGTCTTTTTCTTCTCGGTGCGCGTATGCCGGTTCCAACCTCACCTCTGAGGCGCCAGCTTCCAGACTCAAGTACATGACTAGTGTGGGACCAGCACGCTCCTTTAACTGGGCTTCTCACGTGGGAAGGAGGCGGAACAGAAAAACGTTATCGAAGAATATGCTCCATACCGAACCTGCGTGGGTAGGGCCTGGCCAGGCTCCGAGGAAGGGATAACGAGGGAAACGGAGGTGTGTTAATTGGGACAGGGTGGTGGGGTGAGGTTGTGCCCGCCCCCCCGGCCAAGGGGCGACAGAGTGGGTGCAACTGTCACCTCGCTCAGTGCCTGTCACTGGGCTACTGGGAGACCCCCCGTGATGGGGTGGGTTCACCCCACACTACAGAAGCCCAATATACATTATGGGCAGTGGAAGCCCCGCCCCTTAAACCCTGCTGGGCATGCTCAGACTGCTGCCCCAGTATAAAAGGGACAGCTCAGCTCAGTCTGGGCTGGCCAGCGTGGAGGAACGATGTGTGCTGGAGGTGCCTTCCCCAGAAGCAACTCCAGTGAGGAGCAGGTATTCTCCGGCAACCGGAGAGGGGCAGAGGCCCAGGCGTTCATCCCAGCTCGACAGTCCCAGGAGTGCCAGATCACAACCAAGCCTGAAGGAGGGAGCAGACAGACTGGAGCACCGGGGAAGCATTGCATGGCTGGATAGGAAGTAGCCCAGGGGGCCCGAGGGGAGTGATCGGGGATGGTGCATGACCTGGTGAGCGTGTTTCAGTCTGGATCCCTGCTGTGTTGGTGCCACAAGCCCTGGCACTGATACGGCCTTGGGCTGCGGCTTAGTGGAGTGGGAGGGCCTGAGCCCTTTCTACCCAGGCACCACACCTCTTGGTGGACACTAACTGGGTATTGACTCTGGCTGCTAGCCTGTACTGCCTTGATCCCAGGGCTGTTATGAACTCTAGGCATTGGACTGTGTTACTCTGAACACCAGAGAAGTCTATGGACTCTAGCCGCTAGGCTGTGCTGCCCTGCCCCAGGGCTGTTTTGAACTCTAGCCACTGGACTGTGTTACTCTGAACCCCAAGGCTGTTATGGACTCTAGCCATTAGGCAGTGCTGCCCTGAACTGAGGGCTACCTATAGACTCTGGCTGACAGTGTGTCAGTTGTAATAGCCCAGAGAAGGCCCAGGAACTATTTCAAGTTGCAGAGATGACCGTTTCATAGATTTCCTCATCAGGGGGTAATGGGGTGAGCTTACTCCATGACACCCCCTAACACAGGGCAGGAACAAACTGCCTCCAAATAGCCAATTCCTGAACATATCTGTCCCAAAACATATGGCCTTTGCCCCCAAAGAGAGCTGGGAGTCGCAGGCTGAGAGCATCCTTCAGCCCAGAGCATCCCTCTGCAGGAGCTGCTCCGAACTCCAGTGACAGGCAGGCACATTGCCCACACGAGAGTCGCAAATACTATAGTGTGTGGGCTGCTGAGCCCCAGGGCTGTGCTAAGAGGAAGTGTGTCTATGTCACACCCACATCCACAGAAACTATGGGCAACAACCAGAACTGAGGCTGCAAAGGGAAGGCCTTAGTGCCATTCGTTGGATCATTTGTCTTTAATCTCTCCATGCCTCGTTCCCCCCGTCTCCTGTAAAATGGGGATCACGGCGCCCCTCACCTCTCATGGGGGTTGGTGAAGATATTCATTAGCATGGGTGAAGCGAGCAGAAGCAGTTGGGCCGAGCACCACAGGAAATCAATCGTTCTGTTTTCAGAGCCGGATTTGAATCGTGCCAGTAAAAAAAGCCGAGGGCCCCGTGCTGGGCAATGAGGAGAAAACAATAGACTGAATCGCTGCTCAGGGAGTGAGCATTGTCCATCCCAGGCACTGAATGGGTCGTGTGGAAAAACTAGTAAAGAAAGACTGCATTCGAAGGTAGATGCACAAGAGGGTTGAATTTAAAGTGGCCAAGGAAACCTTAATTCTGGCACTTCCTGGTTTTTGAGTGCTTCCTTTTGCAACCTGAATAACTTGCTTTTCACGTATTTTGGTGGGTGATTTTCTAGCTTTTAAAAAAACCAAGCTGAGAAGAATCCAAATTCCCCATTGACACGCATCAGCAGGGCAGGTGGCCAATTGAGCTAAAGATAGCCATGGTGGGTTGTCATCCTCTGTGTGGGCCAGGCCTAGGGGAAATGGGATACTTTGCCAGCGGGTTTCACAGACACTGGCTGACAGCAGAGGAAAGGATAGACTCATGGGTCTTGGGTTCCATTCCAGGCTGTGGAGCGGAGTGTGGGCAGACTCTTTCTTCCCACTTTCCCCAAGTGTGACCCCTTCTGTCTCCGCCCCTGCAACCTGTCCCTATCCCAGTCCTGCACCTTCCCCACTACCTGCCTTCTGTGCATGAGATTCCTGCCCTCAAAGTGCTAGATTCATTCTTCTGGGAACTGAAGACCCTCCACTGGAAAAGAGCTAAAATGTATTATAGTGAGGACACAGCCACTGCACGGCCTCGCCAGGGAAAGTCTGTTTCCAAGGTATGAAGCCGCTAAGATGGTTCTGCTAACCTCCTGTGAGTGCATTTGCACTCATGCCTCCCCTGCTGGCTCACTGTTCACTTGGCTCCAGGGCTTCCTGAGTTACTTGTGCAGATCCATTCTCTCCCTGCCCTTCGACTGAGCTTTCCCTGCGGTGCTGACTGGCCAAGTCGGGAGGAAGAGGCCTCCGCTAGGTCAGACTGTGAGGTGTTAATTGGAAATCCAGCAGGGGATTCAAAGTTAGGGGCTAGCCTGCACCTTGGCTGTGGCTGAAGGAGAGAAACAGCCACACTCTTCATTCCCTGAGCCCAGAGAAGGCTCCAGCACCAAACGGTGTCCCTCCCATTCCCCATCCCTTGCTGTGGTTTTATTCACCAGTTTCTTCGTCACGTCTTTTCCCCCGCGCAATTTGTTAGAGCCGCGGGAGCCGTTGATTCAACCACATGGGAAAGGCTCCTCGGGATCTCTGGGGACCCCTATGCCGCTCTGTGGCCAATCCCAGGTGATAAACCGGGAACAGAGACCTTTAGGCCAGCAGCCAGATTCGCTCTGCAGGCTGGATCCCAGGCCTGTGGAAGTCAGTGCAAACACTCCTCTTGGCTTCAGAGGGAGCTGGAGGGGTCACTGAGGGGTGCTGGGAGTCTGTGGGGATTAAACTCTCATTACCACAGGAGCTGAATGTGCTGACCAAGCTGCCCAGAGCTGAGTCGCTTACGGTGCCAGGTGGATTGCTCTAGACATGCTGGTCTAGAAGGCTCCACAGCACCTGGGAGAAATTTCTGGTTAGTCCTTTGTTGACTGCTATTCATGGGAATCTTCCCCAGAGCACATGGTGGTCCTAGAGTGGAGAATTGGGGTGGCACAGATTACAGGAGGGGAATGTCACATCATGTTATCCTAATTGTCCATAGGTGGGTGACAGTAGGAGCCTTTGACGGGCTCAACATCTTCCTTTTACACTGAAATCAGCAGGGAAATGGGGAGCCCACGGGAAGAGAAGGAGAACATGAGGGCATCTTGCCTCCTGAAACAAACTCATCAAACTTTGGGAGATACAAGAAAGGCCAGGAACTATCTTTGGCTTCCATCACTCGACAGACACGAGGGAAGAGAACTCTTCCAAGTTGAGAAAGATGGATTCTTTAAGCAAGGCGGGGCCAGGACGTCTGAAGTCTCTGGAAATTGAATACAGGAGAGTAATTACTTTGATTAAGTTTAGATTAAGTTTTAGATACTTAGATGCATGATCTCACTTTTATTTCCTTGTAAACCTTTCTACCATTCTTCCTTTTGCTTGGCATCACTTAATTGTGTGTCTGGTGGTTAATAAATGAGATTTGACTTTAGTGTAAAGCAGGTCCATGCTGTGCTGGCAGGGAATGCCTCTTACCCCAGTTGGGTTAATAAGACGCGACGTGCTTTTGTGTCTTTAGGGGAACCGCATAATTTGTTTGGGGAGGGGAGGGCAGTGGTGCTGGACTTTGCTGGGCACACAGTTTGGGGGAAATTTGGGAGTTGGACTATGTTGGGATCCTCTTGCTGGTTGTAACCATGGCTGGTGGACTCCACAGTGGAGCTGTAGATGGGCTGCTAAGGTCTGAGTTCTTGAACCAGTGATACGTAGCACACTCATGCTCAGGGTGTGACCAGCGTGTTTGCAGGATGCCTGTGAATGACCCAGGCTGGGAGTTGCAAAGCATTGTGGGAACGTAGGGTTGCAGAGCAAGTGCTGACACAAGCTCTCACTTGCCTGGGCTGTGACCTCCAATGCCTGTAGGAGCTGAGATGCTGGCCTCGGTCCAGTTTGTCCGCATCACACACAGGCCTGTGAGAGGTCACCTCCCTGGCCTTCTCGTGGGCAGCCGAGCAGAGACGCCATGGGCTGACTGGGCCATGGACGCTCCCCTCTGGCCTCGGGGAGCAGCACTCTCCAGGCAGGGTGCGGCGTGCTGGGTGTGGGGCATTGTGGGAGAAACTTGTGCCGGTGCTGTTTGTACCATGCCTGGGGTGAGGACGGAAGAGTCCAGGCTTCAGGTTGTAAAGGTTTCATTAGTGTCAGCTGGCCGCTTTTCCGATGTCAATACCAGGCTGCTAGGAACGGGGGAGAACGCCACCAGATGACTTCACAAAGTCCATCAGATCCCAGCAGAATGCGTAAGAACTGGTCAGGACACTACTGAAGGGGTCATTTGACCCACAGCCTCAAGGGGAGCACGGAAGCCTGGAGGGCTGGAAAAGGAGGGAAGTGGACGAATGACTGATAGATGTCCTCCAGTTTAGCTTCCAAGTGCATTTCCCCGCACAGTATAAAGCAGCCATAATCTAGCCAGGACCAAGAAGGAATAGTACCTGTGTACCTGGCACTCAGAGACGTTGCTTTTCTTCCTAGAGACAGCGCCCCATTACCCTGAACTGTTTGGCATTGTTCTGCATTTGTTACCTGTCCCTCCTCTGTTCCCCTGAAGTAGTGGGAGAATGGCTGTGTTTTCCTGCCATCTCTCGGGGCTCTTCCATATCTCTGGAAATATTGGTGCACATTGGTTTGTTTACAGCATTCGGTTTGCCAAATATGTTCTCTATTCAGGGTTTTTATTATGATATTTTATCTTTGTTGCCCTCCACATGATTGGTTTGTTTGCATTAACTTGAGTCTAAGGTTTCATAATCTGCTTATGGGGAGCAGGGTGCAAAGGAAAGTCATAAATCAGACCTGCTGTGGGTCAATATACCTGCATTCCCCAGCTTTGACCGTGTTCTCAGTGTCAGAATCCAACTCATTCATTCCACGGACTTTCCCCCACAGCTTAAAACCTTTTCAAGCCTACAGGCAGCCTGAAGGTCCAAAAAAAGTCAAGAATGGAAGGTTTGCAAAGAAAGGGACTTAGATCTTCACTTTGGAGAGTTTGACCCTTAGCTTTACGATGCTCAATAGATTAGGCCCAGGGCCTGTAAGGGCATCTCTACACTCCAGCTGGGACCATGCCTGGGTAGACAAACACATGTCATCTCTGCTTGAGCTAACACATTAAAAATTGCAAGGTGGACAATGGCGGCATGGGCTAGCCACTGGAGTGCAAGCTTGCTCCACCCTTGGGGTACGTGCTCAGGTGGCTAGTTGATGGTGCTGTCTGTGCCGCAATAGCCACACTGGATTTTTTTCTTTACTACTATTTCTAGCATGATCGGAGCTAGTGTGGTGTCTGTCAACCCAAGCTGGAAAGCTCCTCCCAGGGTTGACATTTCCTCTAAGATCACCCAAAGCTCTGTCATGAAGATGACAACAGCTGACACCTCTGCCCTTTGGTACAATGGAACTCTCTACCGTAAGGGGAAAGCTCAGCTGCTGGGGAAACAGAGTTGCCTTGTGGTCTAGAATCTCCCCCCACCCCACCCACTCAATTTACCTCTATGACCATCACAAACCTTTCCACTTTCACTCCAAGGGCCAGGCATGCTCCTCTGACTTTTCTTCTCTGACATATACACAAAGAAAGAACGCCAGGGCACATGCAATTCCATGGCTCATGAAAAGACGAGAGAGAGAGAGGAAATGAAGCCTGCATGATGGATATTCATCACATTGCTTAATGATCAACTGGGAGGAGCCCAGTTTTAATAGGACTGCAGGAGGGATGAGAACCTATTGAATAGAGAAGAAGACTAGATCCTCAGCCCATGTACTCTGGTGTAGCTCCACTTAGTGTTGTCATTGCTGATTTGTGGCAATGGAGGTTTTGACATCACAGTTTTATTCCTTGGGAAATTCAAAGGCTGTTAAAATGACTGAGAAGAATCTGTGGGGCTATCAGTAGGGTCTCAAAGGGTGGCCCTCAGGCTGTGGTTGTAGACTAGCTGGACTCTACCCAACATTTGGTGGTTGGAGATGAGGAGCTGGCTTCTCTTCCTTATTTCCATCTGCTCAAGTGCATTAAAAGAAGGTAAAAGCACATTAATTTTTCCCCCAGTGTTATTGTTCTATCTGAGCAATGGCTGCATTTACCACACGTATCTTGTTTAGTCATTAGTGGAAGGAGAGGTGAGGCTGCCTGGTGATGAATCGGCACTTGGGAAGAGAGGCCATCAGTGGGAGCGCAGGGGGTCCACGAGACCATTCCTCTACTAAAATGTGCCTCAAAATATGTGGGAATCCTTGCAATTAAGCAAAACACCTGCAAGAGAAGGAGAGTAATTGCAAATATTCTCCAGAAATACCAAAAAATTGACTTCAGCGGATCCAGAAT
Source organism: Pelusios castaneus (assembly GCA_007922175.1). Classification (NCBI taxonomy): domain Eukaryota; kingdom Metazoa; phylum Chordata; order Testudines; family Pelomedusidae; genus Pelusios; species Pelusios castaneus. Next base: position 4,691,730 of record ML685811.1, read on the forward strand.
TTTTCCACTTTCAGAGTTAGTCCTAGTCAAATCAGCCCCAGCCAGGTGCTTTTAAACCTCTGCATCACTCCATTGGTTGCAGCCCGATTTAAATTACATTGGGCTTTTCCGAGTCAGAATAATGCCTTCTTGTCCCTGCATCTCACCAGCATGTTGTACATGGCCCTGGAGGAGGAAATACTTTCTTCTGAGCATAGGTCAAAGGTGGTTGAAGCACCTTGCCGTGTATCTCTCCAAAGGGGGGGTTCGCACTCACAAACAGAAGGCCGAGCTCCATAGAGCAGGAGGCCCAAACCGCTCTGAAAGCTCACAAGCCTCTGCAGCCTCAACCTTGGAAGCTCTGGGATTAGAGCCATTTACATTAGCCTTTGCAATGCAAAGAGAGCAACCTCCTCCAGGGTCAGCCTGTTTAAACAGGAGCTAAAGAGTGACTCCTCCAGTGCCAAAGGAATATCTCTGTGCAGAGCCTCAAGGGCACTAATTGACAGCCCTCAGGAAAGAGTGCACATAGTGAGTCTGGGAGGGGAAGTACCTCGTGACATACTTGGCGATTTGCCTCTTTTACTGGTGCATCACTTTTATTTCCTGCAGCTTTCATTTGCCTAATGGGGAATAGGCAGGTAAAGAGCCAGATAACTCTCCCTTTTACTATTGCCCGTGATGGCTAAATTGCAGGGGAAATGAATCTGTAGCCAGATTATTATATATTTGCCAGGTAATAAGTTCCCTCTAGAGCAATGGGACTTTCAGCCTTTTTACTCAGCGTTAAATGCACCATTAGGAGCGAGAAATGACACTCTCCGGTCCTTCCCGGAGGACTGCCTCTGAGGGGGCAGGGAAGGGTGGTGGTGTGAGCTAGAATAGCCCCGAGGCTTTTTGCAAAGATGAACAGGGTTTGGAAATCTCACAAGGAATGTGCTGGGTCTAGCTGAGTCTGGGGGCTCTGTGGGCACCATTTAGAGGCTCAGGTGGTGCCTGGGTGGTTTTTAGAGTTGGTGTTTGGCCTGATTTGAACTGGCTGAAAGCCCCCCGACCAGGGCGAGGGTGTGCTTTGGCAGAGGGTCTCCTCCAGGGGCTCAGTTCAGAGGCAAGACTAAGCGGGGAGGCCAGGGTGAAATTCTCCTTGATGGCTTCCCAGCTCACTGGGAGCAGACAGCACTTATAGGGTGCATCTACACTTGTAAATTAAGTCGACTTAATTTACTCTGCATCTACACTACACTTTCCTTAAGTCGACTAAAGCAAGCTGCTTAAGTCGACTTAAGGAAAATAAAGCCGACTTAATGAAACCTCGTTTTAAGTCGACTTTTGGCTTGTTGACTTTCTAAAGTCGACTTAAGCCAGTGTAGACCAGGAGTAGCCCTAAGTCAACTCTAAGTCGACTTAGGGCTCTCCAGGACTCCCCCACTGCCCTCCCTGCCAGGGTGGCTGGTACAGGGAGAGCCTGGCATGCCCCCCCACAGGGCAGGGCAGAGCCCTGCCCACCCTGCCCCTATGCCCTGCCAGAGTCCCTGTCCACCTTTGCCCCATTGTACCCAGGTACAATGGGGCAAAGGCTGAGCCCCCTGGCACTTGGCAAGGGGTGCCCCCCTGCCACCGTGGACCAGTCCCAGGTCCCCCTAGCCCCTACAAGTCGACCTAGGCATCCAGTGTGGACGCTCTAGGTCGACTTTGTAAGTTTCCCCCTAAGTCGACATAAATTAACAAGTGTAGACACACCCTTAGGGCCCTGGGCCCCCATTCGGGAAACCACTGACACACACATGTTGCTCGGGACTCCCACCTGATTAGAGGTGGGGCAGGGTGTACAGAGAGTCTCCTGGCTAGGAAAGGGGAGGAGAGGTGAAATCTGGGGAGGTGCTGGAAATGGTCAGGAGCCACATCCTGGGGTGCAGGGGAAGAGGTAACTGGGGCAGGGGTGGGGAGAGGTACTGGGGAAAGGCTGACACAGCCCTGCCTATGCTGGGGCCGCACAGCATGACGCAAGTCAGAGAAAAGCCGCAGCAGAGGAGGGAGACAAGGGCTCAGAAAAGAAATCCTCCTTCCCCACCTAAGTAGATCTATGGGCCTGGAGGCACAGGCCTTGGATCCGGGGTCGAGGGCCTCCTGGCCACAATTGGGCCAATGGGCTGAGGTTACTGGGCCTGGGGTGCCTAAGCGAGGAAGAGGAGCAAATCCATGGTGCCCTGCAGCCCCTGCTTCCCGGGGACTTTCCTCACCTCGTCGCACCCGCACCTGCTGCTCACCCCAGCACTCTGGGGTTAGATGTAGCTGCTGCAGCAGAGCCGTGGGTGTGGGTCCATAAATCCTCCCTCACTATTAGGGCTGCTGTGCGCAGTGACACCTTTTGATCCCGAGGGTGCCTGGCTTTGCACGATGCCTTCCCAACATTGCAGAACCAGGTGCCTTCCCTGTTCAACAGCTCATTCAGATGAGGTATATATTCTTATTTCTTTGTATTACTGCAGCCGCTAGGCGCTGTCTTGGTCATGGACCAGGGTCCCATGGCACAGAACATGATTTAAAGACTTCAAGATACAGAGAATTCACCAGCAAGTGAGCCGTGCCCCGCACTATAGAGGAAGGCGAAACACGAAACCTTTAGGACACAACCTCAGTGTGAACTGAGCAGGATGGAGAAACTGGCTGTGATTATCTTAATGAGTGAGTGTTATTGCTGGGACAAGACCTCACCATTCTTGATGTGTCCTTCTCTGCACCAGCAGCTGGGAAACATCCCCTCAAATTCAATGACTAACAAAGTTTTGGCACCATGGATTCTTTCTGTTTGCGTTTATTTTGTAGACAGCGACTGCTCCTTAGAAATGAGTAAGTCAGAGAAACTCAGGAGTGAACAGAATTTGACTGGTGCTATGATCATCTTCCAAAAGAATTTCTCCACTACTAAACCAGAGGCATTTCTCCAAGATCTAAATGCCTATGTAGGCAGTTAACTAAAACTTGTCAGAGGATCAGTAATAGCACCTACAAATAATACAAACACCTAATACTAGGCTATACATTCTGCAGGAAACAGGTTAGGGCCTAATTTTGCAAACATTGACTTCCAGTTGTAGTGGTTTCAGCAAAACTAACTGCAGCAGTGAGAATTAGTCCTGATATAGATGTCTGTGAGATCAGAGACTGTAAGAGGGAAGGAGTGGAGCTCACTACAGGCTGGAATGGAAGAGTGTTTGTGGTTCAAGAGGTGCATGAGGAACCGGTGGAACGTCACTGCTGGACAGGGTTTGGAGAAGTAAATTACCTGATGACAAATATTTGCTTCGGGGAATGGCTCCTTCTGCAGCAAACAGGCAAATGATGGTGACCGTAATTAACTTCAGCATCTCCGCGGGGGTCACGCCACACATTCTGACATGAGGCTTCAAGAAAGGGGATCTTTAAAAAATGAGGCAGTTCGTTAGACAAAGCCTGGAGGGGAACATTCAGAAATTGAAATGAATTAAATCAGCTTGGAGGCTGCTTCGGAGACTTTATAAGAGTTGCAGACATTTGGCAGAGCAGGATTTGGAGAGGAAAAAAAAGAGCCCAAAAGATGTAGAGGGAAAGTCCAACTTCGCTTCAGTACTAGCAAGAGATGGCCCTTTGACAGCAGTAGATCATCATCTCAGGCCAAGCACAGTGTGGTCTGGACTCCTGCTACATTAATAAAGATAATAAACAATCATCATCACTGACCAGGCTGAAGGGGAGAATCTGCTGTGGTTTTAGAGGGCGATCGGCTGGAGACACACAGTGAGCCAACGCTGAGTGGAGTCGAAGGGAGTGTCACCTCACATCTGCTTCTTTTCTCTGCAGCCCATAGTTCCATGGAAGAAGACGCACAGTCATGCCCTGATGCACACCCTCGGCCCAGGGAGGCTCTGGGGCCGCTAATATAATTGACCATCAAGGAGCCAGAAGCTCAAGTCAGTCACTAGGTATGAGTAGCCATCAGCCCCACACACCAGGAGTCAGTATCACCATTTACTTGGTTCCAGTAGGACCCTATTCAGCTTTAGACTCTTACCTCCACATGGCAACTCTCAATGGACCTTGCTCCAAAGTCTTGGCTTGCTGCCCAACCCTCACCTCCTGCACATTTTTAGCTCCTCTCCTAAGGTGCTGATGAGTCTTTGTTCTTGTCCCCACCCATCTATAATGCGCTGTCCCGCTGGGCTTGCTAGAGCACGGTGCCTTCACGTAGGATGGTCTACATATGAGCTGGGCTGGGCATGGTTGGGTCTGAACTTCGGGGTAAAGTCGTGAGTCTCGGTGACACTACACTTGATTCAACAAGCTGGCCCAATGGATGTACAGCACAGAGCGTGAGGCGTGGACTGCGGGGAGCAGCTGGGATCCTGAACAGTCAGTGAATCCCTCGCTCAGCAGGTGAGAGAATGGAGGATGGAGTCTGCCAGATTCAGTTCTGGTAGCCGGTGATGAGGTCAGATGGCCCTGGAGTGATGGGATGGGTTTCACATTCTGATATGCATCAGAGTGAGTGGTGGGACTCTCATCCTAAAGGAAACCCTGCCGATTACAGGGGAAAACTATAGCAAAAGCCACGTATGGAGGAGAGTGCAAATAGCAGCTGCTGCTGGGGAGACTGAGGGGGAAGATGGGGATCCTGCCCCTGTCTGGGACCCTGCTGAGCAGCCAGCAGTGCAGAGTGCCTGGGGGATGTTCTCCTTTAGGATGGTTGTGTTTCACATGCAGCTTACACGTGTCAGTGGTGACACAAAGCACAAGGCTGGCAGAGTCAGAAGGTCCTGTAGATCCAGAGTTGGGGGGAACAGAGAGCGAGAGGATTTAGCTGTAGCTAGAGCCACTGGATTGAATGGTGGGGTTGTGGGCTAGAGACTGGGGAGACCATGCCCAGAGCCTTCACCTCCAGGATGAAAAACCTTGGATCCCCATGGTTCTTCTCTCTCTCTTCAGCTTTTTAGCGCTCCCCCCCACTCCCGAACCCTAGCTCTGTGGAGTCTCCCAACTTCTCTCTCATTTAAATCTGCTTATTTACACAATGATGCGCCCTGCCTCGGGGGCAATAAATACTGTGTGCCATTTATGTCTGTGAAACAATGTCACTTGACCAGTCCAAGGCCTGTAGGTACAAGGAGTATGAGGAGTGGACTGTAATCTGCTGTGATTCTTCGTGCTTGGGATTTCCCCACAGATATGCAAAACAAAGTAAAATAACGAGCACCCGTCGCTGTTTTTTTTTCTGCAACGGGTGGTGCGGTTCAGGCCCTCCAAAGTCGTCCTTGGCTGGCTCTGGTAACTCATGGAGCTGGCAGGAAAAGCTGGGTAGAAGAAGGAGCAGATGGAACAGTAGGTTAACTTTGATAGTGTTTTGGGTGCCCATAAGACTCAGAAGCTCTTGGCCGATTCCAAGTGAACCACACTGGGCTTCCATTTGTGGAAGCCAGAAATCCAGACAGTAAAGAGAAAAGCCCTCACTGCTTTTCCTGAAGAGGCTGGTGCTTCTGACTATCAAAGAAGAAAACACACACAGCAGGGATTCTAATTAGAAAGGAACATTAAAAAAATGCAGCGTTGTCTTTCATCCTCTTATTTGTGTAGGCTGCATCTCCTTTCACCACTGTTCTCTTGGGCTTAAAAACAGCGTGAATTTGTAATGGATGCAGAGTCTGGTAACCCCAAAGCCCTCCCCCTGAAATGCAGTTGATGTCACTGGAAAGGAGAACACTGGTTACTGTGCGGAAACCAATAGAAGTGTGATATGCAAATGAGCAGATGTCCTCTCTCAGCTGTTCCGGTTGAGTTACCGCTGATGTAAGGATCCCAGCAACTCACCAACCACAAGAGGTTCAGAACTCCTGGAATCCAAATTCACTTTGATGGATTCAAATAACCCTCTGGCTACCTTCCCCAGCCCTGAGGAAGAAGCGTGTATCTTCCTCCAGCCAAAGTTGGTCCAATAAAAAATATTACCTCCCCAACCTTCCATCCAAAGAGCAGGAGAGTGGAGGGGACAGAGAAATTAGGTGCCAGCAACTCTACGTATGGATTTTAGGTTCATCTCTGCTACACTTGTGCTCATTAACAAGGGCACCTTCAAAAGTGCTCACTCCTCCCCCCAGCTGTGAATCACAGTTAACCTCCTGGAAATGTGATGAAGGACTTGAGCCATCTCCTTGAATTTCTGCTTAGCCCTTCTATGTTCTTGTGGAAAACCAGCAAAGTCACAAGCTTTATGCTCACATGCTGACTCACTTGCTGACCGGTGAGGCGGTAGGTTAACTGTGGGCTCTGCCTGGAGAAAGTGAAGTTGATCTATGTGATATTTTTTCATGCATCTGACTCCCATTATGGAATACAGAAGATGGTCACCTTTTTCTTCATGGAGATTAATTAATCACTGGCTTACACCGAGGCACAAAAGTTGACCTGAAGCTGTTCTAGATTTTCCATTTTTAAAATTCCTTTTTTGCTTGTAATTCTTGCCATGTTTCTGATGCGAGCAAGGAGCCTCCTGGAAACCTCTAGTGGCTAATTTAACACCTGTCCATTTGCAGGAGCATTTACTAATGGAAGGAATAGCGTTGCCTGCTCATTCAGTCAAGTTAGATTTGTATTGTTATTAAAAATTCCTCATAGTTTTTCTTCCTTTCATGCTCAAATGGATCCTGCAGTTTGCAAAGCTTAATTATATCTTTACCTACAAACATTCTTTGCCTAACAGAGAGAGTCATGCTCTTTTTTTTAATCAAAGATTGAAATGCAAGGTTTGTTTTCCTGACTCTTTATATGCAGGTGATGACTGGACCTAGGGAGGCCATCCCTAGTGCATTCTGTTGTCTTTCTGAAATATATGCTCTAGTGCTAATATTTATCAGTAGGTTACAGCGTTGTTGCTGTGCATTTCATAGAACAAACCTTCCTCCTTCAGCTAATTGAGCCCTGCTTGCAATTCCTAGGTGGGGGGTGGGGAGGCTTAATGAAAGACTGTAGCTTAATTTTGTGCCAATGGTAGCTGTGTTAAGTAGCAAGTTCAAATCCTGCAGGAGTTGGGTTTTATTAAAAAATACTCCTCATCACTTATTCTCTGCCTGTCAGGTGGATCACAACAGCAGCACTTAATTATCGTTATCTCCCCTCATTACTGTACTATTTAAACTGCTCTTACTCAAGGAGCAAATCTTGAGCTGCATCCTGAGTCTGACCTTACAGCCCTGACTCCCATGAGTAGCTTTACAGCTGTCAACGCACTGGGCTGTTCCTGGCAGTGCAAATGTTCACACGTGAGCTTGGCTTTTCAGATGTGAGGATTCCCACTGAAGTCAGGTTCAGCCCATGCGTTGTTTCCATAGAATTGGGGCCTAAGGCCCAGAACTTCATAGGGGTTTAGGTGCCTACCTCCCACTGAAATCAACAGGGGATAGGCACCTAAATGCTTTTGAGTATCAAGAGCTGAGGGGGCGAACCACCAAAATATTTTGCATGCATGTAGAGCTTAGTCTGGACTAGGAGATAGACTTTGTTTTAGCTTTATTGTTGTTGCGTTAACATTTAAAAGGTTTTTAATCATTTTCAATATCTATTCTATTCTATTCTATTCTATTCTATTCTATTCGTTATCTGAAACCCCCTTCAGTAATCCAATGGCTTTCTAAATCCCACTGATTTTATTGGGTAGCCTCAGAGGACCGTGTCTTATTACCACATCTACTAGTTTGTTTCTATCACTGCAATTCTGGTGACACGCTCCTTCCCCTGAAAGGTCTGCAAAAAGACTGCATGGAGCTGGGGCTGTGGACCAAGCTGGTATTCCCCAGAGATTGGAAGTGGAGCTGTGACAAAGGCCCATTATTTTTGTACTATAGTTTTAGATAAAGTAGAGCTCTGTGTGGGACAGGCTTTCACAACGTACCTAGCGAGCCGATCCTGTGCCAGGCATACACAATGAGAAAGTGCTTGAAGAGGGGTAGTTTTCCTGCTCTGGCAGAAAAGGGGTTAAAAATCCTCCAGAGAGGAAGTAACCAATAGCAGCGGAGGGCTGCAGAGCCAATCAGTGCCTTGCAGGCAGTATAAAGCTAGGGCTGGAACTCCTGCTTGCAGGGCCAGATTAAATCGTCTGGGGGCCCTGAGCCTAGCCTCTGGTCCCCATTGTAGGGGCTGGGCCCTTGCCCCTCTCCCCCATTGCTGGGGCCTGGGGGAGGGGGACCTGGGGCACCAGGGACCTCCCACCCTGTCCCTGCTCTGGCCAGTCTGCCTGAGGCGCGTGGTGCACTGTGGCAACAGACCCCTGCAGCCCCGACAGGGCCACAGGCTGAGGTCCTCCAGCAGACCGCAAGTGAGCAGGACAAGTGGTGGCCACTGAGGCAGATTGGGCCAGACTGAACTAGACTGAACCCCAGAAGGAGTGAGTGGAAGGCCCGGTCATGGGAAAAGAGTGCACAATGACCACCAGATGATGGATTATTTGAGCAATTCCCTGTACCGTCACCAGGAGGCGCTCATCAGGTCGGTGAAGTGCTGCAAAGTGCCTACGTTGCTAAGCAGAGAGGAAAAGTGACCACTTGCTGGCTTTGTAGCAAACCGACTCCTTGACTGAATGGATACAGTGTTGTATCAGTGTCAGTCCCAAAATATTAAGAAGTGAGGTGCATGAGGTAACCTCTGTTATTGGACCATCTTTTGCTGGGGAGAAAGACCAGCTCTCTTTCCAATAGAAGTTGTCCAATAAAACCTACGTCTACACTGGCAATTTAAGTCGACTTAAGAAGGCTTAAGTCAACTTAAATTAAGCCACGTCCACACTAGGCTTTCATTAAGTCGACTTAAGAAATTAAGTTGACTTAATGAAAGCTTAAGTCGACTTAGTTACTACCACTTCTTAAATCGACTTAAGGACAGTGTGGACATGGAGTAACTGAGAAGTAGGCTTTATTAAGTTGACTTAAGCTGCTTAAGTCAACTTAACAAAGTGGACTAAGTCGACTTAAAGCTAAGTCAACTTAGTCCCACTCTGTTAAGTCGACTTTAATAAGATCGAAAGTCGACCTTATTAAAATCAACTTAACTTTTGTAGTGTAGACATAGCCAAAGACATTATCTCACCCATCTCATGGCTGGAATGACACCCCAGGAAAGGCTATGGTGCTGAAAATGCGCCTTGCTGAGTTCAAGGAGACTACTTGCATGGGCGAAGTCACTCATGCACAGATGTTTGTAGCTACAGGGCCCACCTTATCAAAGAACATGCTGCAGAGGTCAGCTGAGAGCTCAGCTAAAAAGCCTTAAGTCAGCAGAGACAGACAAGCCCTTGATCACCTTCAAACAGCGGGAGTGATGGAGCATGGAAAAGGTATTGCAAGATACGACAAAGCGAGTGCGTTTGTGGGTGGAAGAAACAACATACATGAGGTCGGAGAGCTCCAGCTGCTCGGGGCGAATGCCCCACACAAACAGCTCAGTTCCATCCCACTCGTGGCGCCGCTTTGCTAAACGTTAATTTCTCATCTGAGCTTGTGTTTTGTCTCTTTCTGAGGTTTCACGTCTGTAGTTACAGGCTTGTATATGTTTGCCAGGAGAATAATACCTAACCGCAGGTGCTTATTGACTAGCATTACAAATAGACTCTGTGTGCTTTTGACTGGAGCAGACAAGAAGGATAGTAAATTATTGATAAGGGCTGTGGTGTAATGGATGAGCATGTAGGTGGCCTCTCTGCCTTGCACAGAGGCTTCCCTGCTGCAGCAAATGCACATCAAAGAGCTAAACAGCAAAGCCGCTAGTTTGCACACGTGTCCCAATGACTGCGGTGCATTCCCAGACTCAGAGAGCAGCTCGGGGTTTAATTACCAGACACACAATCCGTTAGTTATCAAAGGGGAACTGGGTTAATCTTCTGGCTCCTCCAAGCTGAACACAACCCACTAGGATCTCACCTGGATCTCATCATTTTCCCAGTGAAATTAAGAAATATTCTTGGAATGCCAGAACTGGTGATGAAAGATGAACTTTGTCGGCAAGTGCTCTCTAGAGAGCAATCGGTGCTCCGTGGGATTATTGACCTGAAGGAAGTGAAGATCAGGACAATGAATGAACAAAGGATCCATTTCAATCCAACCATTCAGTGCAAATGACTAAGGACCTGTTCCTGACACCTGCTGTCTACCTCCTCTCATGTCTGGTGTCTCAGGCCTTTTGGAGACGGCTCTCATCTGGATTTGAATGGCCATTTTGGGATCAGGTGACAACACACTGGCAGTTACTTTAGAAATACAGCTGGCCAGATAATTTGTGGCAGAAATATTTTCCAAGGAACCTAGTCAAACTTGATTTCTACTGATATTTTTGATATTCATAAACAGGAATATCATTCACACCATCTAATTTCAGCTCCTGGCTTGTTCACGGAAGGCCAGTTTTACAAAGGTATTTAGGCACCCTAAGATGCAGAGGGCTTGTGGGATTTGTAGAAAACATCAGGGAGTTAGGTGCCTCATTCCCATTGCAGGATTCTTGGGCCACATTTTGTCCCAACTTTCCAGACACGAGGAAAACTAGGAAAAACCCAACTGCTTGCCCTGATCTAACCTTGAACCCCTCACCTGGAGTCTCCCTCCTCTGATTACTCCTCTCACATTGCTTTCCTTTTATAGATGGTCACTTTCTTTCCTCTAATATGCATCAGACAGCTTGGATCACCTTGGAAGAGTTTTAAACCCATGCGTAAGGTTAAGTCCAGCTATTTTAAAAGATGTTCCAATATAAAGTGTAATCTCCCGTCAGCACCAGCCCACATTAGTGCTGCTTTGTTAAAACGGCCAGTGTCCAAGCTGTGCTTTGATATATCACTTATCCTGTCGCCATTCATTTTTGATTGGTAATAAAGGTTTTTTATTAAGGACGACAAAAATGTTTTATCCACCATCATAAACACAGTTTTATTAAAAAAAAAAAAAAAGAAGAAGAACAAGAAGAAGCAGGTCTCTTTTGATAGCTCATTGGGAAGAACTTTATAGCTGATTCAGCTGTTGGGTTGCCACACTTGGTTCCTGGAGGATGGAGATATGAGTTTTGGGGGGCTGTAATTGCTAGATATACAGGCCCTGGGGACCCTGCCCGGAATTGCTGTCTGAAAACTCAGTACTGGGGGGGGAAGAGTAATGGTTTCACTGGATTCATCCTACCAGGCTGGATGTCTACACGGAAGTAACTAACACTCCTTTAGAAAAACAACAGAGTCCTGTGGCACTTTTAAAGACTAACAGATTTACTTATTGCATGAGCTTTCATGAGAAAATTTTCTCCTGTGAAAGCTCATGTGATAAATAAATCTGCTAGTCTTTAAAAGTGCCCAGGACTCTGTTGTTTTTCTGCAAAAGACTAACACGGCTCCCCTTTGGAACTTAACGCTCCTGCAGCATCTTTTCCCAGCACCCTTTGTCGAACCTCTCATGGATCCTCTGGGAGATGTCTCTGTCTGACATGTTTCAACTTCTGAAGCTCTAGAATGGAGAGGGTCATCTGAACCCAGTCCAGCTAAAGGGAACCTCTAGGGCAACTGGGTCACGTAGACTCATAGACTTTAAGGTCAGAAGGGACCAGTACGATCATCTAGTCTGATCTCCTGCAAAATGCAGGCCTCAAGACCTACCCACCCACTCCTGCAATAGGAACACTCGAGGAACTTCCAGTGTCTCATGGCCTTGGAGACTGGCATCTTTCCTCTCCAGATACCTTAGAACCTGGGATTCAACCTATGAAAAGGATGTTCTGTACATGAGGGGCCTGGTTAGATGCAAATAATGGATTAGGTGCCAATTGGTGGTGCTCAGCAGTTCATAGGCTCATTCCTGAGTTGTGTAGGACCAGTGACACTTTTTGTGTTGTGCACAGCAAATGGCTTCCAGCACCACCTCTTCCCATCAGCCCTGAGCACCCCTCAGGCACAGTCTTACTCCTAGATCTCCAAGCACAGCCTATCAAGAACAAGGGAAGAAATCTTGTCCATAGATCTTGTCCCCAATTCCGATCACACCCTGAATGTAGTGGATGAGACAGCTTACTAAAGTGGCCCTCTTGGAACAGTTTCCCTGCCTGTATTTCAAAGCTAGACTAGGCCAAGAGCTGACAAATTCCTGCACAGTTAGTGCAAATTCTGAATGGCTGCTTGGTGTAAGCCCATCTGCAGTAATTTTTATGCTCTATTCCTGAATATTTCGTTTCCACTAATTTTGGGGATTAGCTGGTCCTCATCCAAATGTCCATTTTCACATGTGAGTGAGAGGATTTGCATGGAGTAGACTTTTAACTTTTCGTTACTCATGAATTGTTGCTATTGTTATCAATTATTGTTGTTAATTGGCTATTGTTATTGTTAGACAAGAATTCTAGCTTTTCATTAGTCATGGATTGCTATTTTCTTGTGTCAAACATTGCAATTGTCCAATCAAGAAGCAGAAACAATACCATGGGACTAAGGTGGTTCAAGGACATATGGCTGGAAACGGAAGTTCTGGGTAAAAAAGCTTGGCAATAAGATCCAACTTTTTTACCAGTGAAGGTAGCTAACCTCTAGACCGACTTACCACAGGAAGCAGTGGAATTATCATTACTCTGAAATGAAATTGAATGTCTGTTTCCAAAAGACCTGGCATAGCTTAGCCATAGCTTCTTGGGCTTCCTGGTGTCACTTACATAAGTAGGAAGAAAAGTTCCCACCATTGCGGGAATCATTATGTGAAATTCTTTGGCCTGTTCTGTGCAGGAGGTCAGACTAGATGATTCTATTGCTCTTCAGGTCATCTAACAACAAATAGCAAAAGGTTGGAGCAAACAGTTCACAAAAGCCCATAGATCTTTTGGACGGCAATTGTCACTGGCCTGTTTTGCTCCTAGTGAATCCAGGGCTGCCCCACTAAGTAATTTAGATTATTCTCTAGTTATACAGGGTCCACCATAGGACTCAAACACCTGCACCAGTTATTCATCAGCAGGTGCTCATTTACTTATTTGTCTTTAAATGTATCCACTGCACCCAATGCAATTTCTCTGGGTACATCACAGTTAGCTTGATGTGCTTTAAAAAGTAGGACTGCCCTCTTCCAGAGCAGATGAATAAATTCACACTAATCCCACCTCCCAGGTGTGACCCAGTGGAAGATACAGACCTCGCCCCCTGCCATAAAAATCAACAGACCCAAGCTTTGTTGGTTCAGTGAGCAAGCAATTTGTTTTTTTCACAATTTTTTGGGGCGTGAATTTTTTTTCACAAGAAACCCTCTCCGCATACACCATTTTTTCAACCTGCTCTATTCATGAGAAATGAGTTAATACAATGGATCTAAAGTGTAAACTAGTGTCTCCCTGTAGAGGGGTAGTTTCCCCTCTCTGGTGGGGAAGGGGTTAAGAGCCCAGCTGAAGGAAGAAGCTAATGGGAGCAGGAGGCTGCAGAGCCAATCAGGGTCCAGGAGCCTATATATAAGAAGACTGCAGCCCCAACTCTGGACAGTCTTTCCCTTGGTTTGTGGGATGGAATGATATACTGCTGGATTGGCTGCAGGAGGAAAGACCAGGGACAGATCTGTGTAGACTGCTGAAGACTGGCTGGAGCCCAGGTCCTGGTAAAATGGCGAGAAGTACCGTAGGGGTGGCATGGACGTGGTCCAGGGGACTTGCCAAACCCCGTTGGGGGTTGAGGCGGCATTAGGCGTGATGGGGCCCAGAGAAGTGGGTGGGCCTGGGTCCCTTCCTGCCTCCCCCAGACCATCAGCTGCTCACTGGACTAATGGAGGCCATTGACTCAGAGTAGGCCTGCTGCCTAGATCCTACCCTGGAAGGAGGAAACTGATAAAAGAACTCAGCCAGAGCACTGAGGCATGAAATAGAGACTGGGAGAGATGGAGCACAGGTCATCAGATAGGCATACACTTGAGTAATTCCTCAGAACCATCACCAGAAAGCTCCGGTCCACCAAGAAATGTTCTAGTGAATTTCTACACTCCCCTGAACACGTGCGCACTCCAGTTTGGTAATGAGACATGCAGAGTTCGGTGATTATTGCAAAGCAGACCAAAACAAAAATATTTTCTACCTATTTGTTTATTTATTAGTAAGAATTCATTTTGGCTTATCCTTTTGAGTTTCCCTGCCACAAACATTTGTGCAGTTGAGCTTTACTCCCATAAGATGTCACAGAAAATCAATTTTATATGCAAACACTCAAGTACTTGCAGAAAGCCAATTTAAATTCCTTTTCCGTGACCTTTCACACCAGAGACCACATTATAAAAATTACACTCAGCCAGTCAGGGATGAGCCTGACTTGTTTTAAGATGGATCTTGATACATTTATGAATATGATTATAGGATGGGGTTGACTGCAGTACCAGGGGACTGAACACCATGATGATCCAGGAGGTCCCTTGAAGCCCTATGTTCCGAACAAACTCGATATGATGTCATGTATATGACCAGTCCCAGCTAAGTGACACTATTGGAATTCTGGATTCCCCGTCTGAATAGTAAGATGTAGAGACCAAAGCTGGAAGAAAGCTCAGCTGGATAATTTGGAAGAGTGACTCAACCTGGGAGAATCGGACTGTGTTCACAGATATTCTACCCGCTGAAGAAGTGGTGAAATCGATGTCCTGAATGATGAGGTCTAAACTCCTTGGCTATGTCTACCCTGGCAAGTTAGTTCGAATTAAGGAGGCTTAATTCGAACTAACTAAAGCCATGGCTACACTCGGCTTTAGTTAGTTCGAATTAAGGGCTTTCTTAATTTGAACTAATAAGTTTGAATAGAGTATTCGAACTAAGGGGTTAATTCGAACTAACTAGTTTGAATTAACCGATGTGGCCATGTTAATTCAAACTAATTTCTTAGTTTGAATTAACCGGCCATTGAAATAAATGGGCATCGCTAATTCAAACTAAGCAAGTGCTTGCTTAATTCGAACTAACGTTCCAGTGTGGCCATGCTAGTTCGAATTAAGCTAATTCAAACTAAGTAATTCGAACTAATTTTAGTAAGTGTAGACATAGCCCTTGTGGCCAGGCGTATGGGCTGCTCTGGAAACGAGTGGAGCCGGCAGTGCTGTTAGTGACTAATGATGCATTTCCAGGTTTGTAAGAGCAGCTGGAGAAGGACAGAAGCTTTCCAGGTAGGTTTGAGTCTGCTCTGATCCAGAATCGGTGCCATTGACTGAAACACTCATCTTAAATTCGGCTGCACCCCTCCAACCTTCCCAAGGCTCTGAGGGGAACTTGTCCTCTACACTACCACTCTAGGAGCTAATGGGCCTTGAAAAGATGCCTCTCTCTCATGCTGCTTCTGAGGATCTCGGCCTATCTTCCCAGGGAGCTTGCCAGTGGAAGCTCAGCTAAGTCCAGTGGGGTCAATCCTAGAGATATTGCTTTGTAGCCTCTACTAGTGGCTAGAAACTCTAGTATTCACCCTACAGAATCTGCCTGTGCTCTGTCCAGATGAATGGGTAGTGTGTGTGTGTGTGGGGGGGGATTCCCACACAGGGTAATGGTGATCTCCATCAGAGGTCCTTTCTCTTCCCCTAGGAGCTCTAGTAACTAGCAGCCGTGAAGATTTCAGTCCAGAGCAGCTATCAAGGAATGCCAGGTGCCATGGTCCAAATGCAATCCATAGCAATGCGTTTTCATTTTCAAAAACCCAGTGCACGTTCCTGTGGAGAGTCTGCATTTGTAACAGGCTAGGGGTGTTTGCCTGAATACTCCAACCTAGAAGCAGGCCTTAACCATACTGGGAAAAGGTAAACGTGTTATACTGACTCAGTGAGGTGGGTGGCTAATTGCCCCACCCAGATACACATGAGGTGGAAGCAGCTCTGTAGGAAGAGAAGACCTAGGGTATGGGCTGAGTAGTCCTACGGTAGGAACACAACCTGGGAAGAAGGTTTGAGCTGAACTGTATCTTGTATTATTCATAGATTTCTTCAGAAAGCCAA
Organism: Pelusios castaneus; assembly: GCA_007922175.1. Taxonomy (NCBI): domain Eukaryota; kingdom Metazoa; phylum Chordata; order Testudines; family Pelomedusidae; genus Pelusios; species Pelusios castaneus. Next base: position 4,707,689 of record ML685811.1, read on the forward strand.
ATCCCAGAAAGACAATGTGTTTTGACTCTGCAAGGCCTGGACTGTGAATGGTGGGAAAGCAGCTGCCTCTGAGCCTCTCTATAACTTGTGTTATTCAATCATATCCCATGTCCAAAACAATTTAAAAACCAATACCTCCCTGCTGAATAGCCCTTGCTCACATGTCTAGGATGGCTGGCATGCAGGCAAGGGAGAGGAACCGCTTCCATGACTTGATAAAGCTTTTTAATATTAGTGTGAAATTTAAGTCGTTTGTCTTACACTGTATAAAATTTATAAACATGTCACAGCTGGAGGAGGTTTCTTTGTGTACAGCCCTGCGGAACATGCCCATTGGGACCTGAAGTTTCAGAAAACCTCAGCACTCCCAGGAGCAGTGACATTTTCAGGAGGGCTCCAAATCCCAGGTGCACGGGGGGTGCCACGTTGTTGTGAAAATCTGGCCCTACTACATGAAATATTAGCAGGGAAGGGCTCAGGCAACTGGCAACTGGAGTCTTACAGAGCTTTTCACATTTAGACCACTGTTTCCATGTCGCTTTCTGTTTGCTAGCCATACTTGCCCACATACTCGGATAGATCTAAGCATTGGTGTAAGATAGCAAGAGGTCTAAGCAAAAGTAAGATCCAGATTTGCAGAGTCCAATTGTGGTCTCCTGCCATTTTTCCACTGGAGCATTGTTGGGGTTCACTGCTGGTTACCCCTGCACAGACTGATTGGGGGCTGCTTCTGCTCCAGCCTGAACTAGCACTGAGTTGGCTTGAAGCCACTCCAGCTTCAGAGTAGGCTGGGAAGTGGCTAACTTTGGAAGTGCTGTCTGTGTATTACAAGATAGCAGTGTGTTTTCTGCAGGAGCCAGCCTGGGAACACTATCCTCCTGGGAAAGCAGGGGGGAGGAGGGTAGCTACATGAAGGCTGGGGTCCCCGCTTTGGGGTAGTCTTACCTGCAGATCCTGACCTTGTGGAGTGCCCAGGAAATCTCCCCAGGCTGGAGCAACGCCCACTACTGGCCCTCGAGGACCAGGAACCTGCAGTAAAGCTTAATATATCCATGCACTGGGTGTGGTTTCACTGAGTGTACCCAAGAATCCTGCCGAGGGAAGGGCTGGTCCCCACCCTCCTCTGACAAGTATCAGTATGACGGTTGAGCTGGGCCCTTCTTGCACATAACGAACCATTTTAGCAAACTTTCCTGTACTGTGTGGTGGAACAGTAGAACTCCATCTTTCAATGGCAGAGGGACGGTGAGTTGCCTTTGGAGGGTGCCACTATTGGAATTAACTTTCTGATTTTTGTGAAGAGCTGTTGGTCAAGGAATAGAAGACCAGATTTCCAGCTGTTTGGGGGGTGAAATTCACCTCTGGGCAGACAGCCAGCAGGAGCTCTGTGTCCCACTCTAAGGGAACACAATCTCACGGTGTGATGCGATAGCTAATGCAGGTTTGGGATGTATAAAAGGGGACTATCTAGTAGCAGTATCTAAGTGGGATTGCCTTTGTACATGGCATTGGTTAGATCATTACAGTGTTTCCTGTTTTAGGCTCCACACTTGGAAAGCGATGTCCACAAATTGAAGATGATTCAGTTAAGAGCTGTATGAATATTTTGAGGCCTTACAGTGAAAGATATAGGAAGTGAAATCTCTGTAGCTTATGAAAGAGCAGGTTAAGAGGTTATCATGGTCTAAGCGGACCTACATGAGATTTCTGATAACAGAGGGCTTTTTACTGCAGCAGATGAAGGCAGAAAAATATCCACTGTCTGGAAGCTGAATCTAAACAGACAGAGATAAGGCTAACAAGGAGGGTAAATAGTCATTGGAGCGACTCCATCAGTTGCAGTATTTAAATCAAAGAGTGGATTTCTCAGTCTGAAAAAAAAACACGTTCCACCTCAAGCAGATGATGTGAACTGCATGCAGGAATAAATCAGTGAGGGTCTGAGGCCCGTGATATACAGAAGCTCAGACTGATCTCAATGGTGTCTTCTGGCCTCAAGTCTACATCTATCTGGATGCAGGGTAGAAGTGGCTCCTGCACCTTGATCCTGTGCACAGGGGTGGATTTAACCCCTTGCCAGTAAAGGTGATGAGTGGGGGTGGAGACTGGGGGGGGGGTACGTAGCATCATCGCCCCTCACACCCAACTGTATAATAGAGGTTTTTAGAGTAGGGCCCCCACTGAGGGGGGCCTGGAGGCACATTCAGGAGAGCAAGTGGCAAACCCAGGTGGCTCAGACCAGTCCTGCATGGTGGGGCTTGGGGGGGCAGCAGGGGCAGGGAATCACTACCTCCACCCTCACATCTCCTCAGTGGGCCACCAGCCTGTAGGTCAGTGCCAACATCTGCTGACTTCTCACCAGTTCCTGCTCCTGGCAGTCTCCGTGTCTAGCGCTGGCTCTGCCCCCAGATATTGTCACACGTGGCTTCCCTGAAAACCTGAAGAGGGGGCCAGTGTGGCGGGGCACAACCTCAAAATAATAGAAGTCAAACTATGCCCTGCTTCCATATGCCCTCCCCCACAACATAGACATCAAGCTCTGCCCATGGTATGAGGAGCCTGGTTCTTTCTGGGTTCTTGGCCTACATTATTCCAGCTCTGTGAGCATTTGGAAACAGTCGAGAAGCACCAAAATGTCCTGAATTTTAGCACAACCAATTATTCACCTGACAAAGTGGATTTCTCTCAATTCTAGTCAAAACTCACCAGTCACCCTTTGGCCTCCTTTGACGACTTGTCATTTAAAATGATTTGTCCCAGGGATGTTGTGGGATCTTCCAGGTAACTTGTATCCCCACAGGACCTGAGATTCAGTCTTATGAGCTGTTTGTGAACAGATAAAAAGGGGATCAGTTCTTAATGAAACGTTCAACAGGGCCCAGTGTGCCAGGCAGAAATGTGTGGAAGATGAAAGACCTTGCGCAAGAATCTATATGCCTCTGATTTCTTCAGCAATGACAGAAGGAGCTGAGCGCAGTGGGAAAGACAGCAGATCTCGGAGAAAGCCATTGTGGTGCCTGATGCATTAGCCATAACTAACTCCAGACCGGGAGGCTTGGAGGCCTTTACCTTGGCAACAGAATGAGTTAAGGAGGAGCGGGGAATGAGAAGGCCTTTTGCAGATACATCAGCATAAAAGGACCTGCTAGAGAGCAAGCAGGCCCTGTAATGAATGAGCAGGCATGGAATGAATAACGGCTTCAAAATGGCTGCGACACTGAACTGCATTTTAAAATCTGTGTCAGGAAAACGTAGGAAGAGACATAGCAGTGGGTGGGTGGGGGTGCTCAGGGCCAGGGACAAGTGAGGAGGCAGGTTTCTTTCTGGGAGTCTGGGTGGATGGATCACAGGGCCATGCACTCCCCAGCCCCCCACCACACATGGGCAGATGTTCCGGCTTGGGTCCCATATCTGAGAAAAGTTCAACCCTTCTCCTCATGGTCTGCCCTGCCCCTTCTGTAACTGGTTGTGACGCAGAGCGTGCAGTAATCGCCTGGGGGGAAGGCGATATCAAACAGGACAGCAGCTGGCAAGGCTGGGATGGAGAGGCAGACGGGCACTGAACAGAGATCACATGCAGTGACAGAGCATCCCTTTCCACCTGGGGCCTGTTCAGACACGTGGCCGTCAGCATAGGGCAAGGCGCAAAGCTAGGAACGAGGGTCGGCAACCTCCCCTGGCCTGGGTGCACAGGGAGTCCAGCAGGTGGACAGGAGAGGAGGAGAGGTAGAAAGGGGAAGCGTCAAGGTGAGGTTACCAAGGGCCGCTGGGGTATGGCTGGGCAGGCTGGAGACCACCTGAGAACAAACAGCCCCGCAATGCAGGGTGCCAAGCGTCCGTTCAAGGCCAGAAACCTAAACCCTCCTTCACGGATTGGGCCCCTTTCGGAGCTCAGCCCCCTGCCTCTGGGGCATCCACAGCCAAGATTGTCAGTGAACTCTGGTGCCGCTCACAGGCCCTTGCTCTATCACCCCCATGGGGCTCCTGGAACCCCCTCCGCCACCCCTGTGCTGCTCACAGCCCTCTCTGGCTGCCCATCCGGTACACGGACATCGTTTCTGGCCTGGCTTTCCTGCTATCCTCTCCGCAGGCCCCGGCCGCCCCTCTGGAGCATCATGGGAATGGAAAAAGGAACAGGGCTCCCGGGAATACTGCTCCTGCTGGGAGCTGGCAGGGGCCTGGGGAGTGGACAGCACCCCTCTCCAGATTCTTTGCCAGCCCTGGATTGCCTTGTTGCAAGAATTACATCCAGCCTGACCTCACTCAGGTGTAATCTCACATGGACAATCTCCTCCATTTGCTGTTTGGGCAAAACACAAACCCCAGCGCCGGCCACGCTACTCCATGGGTTCCCCGGGCACTCGGGGTTGGCCTGGCTTCTTGAGGGCATTTCAGATCCGTGCCACCATGTCCCACAAAGAGGGGTTTGGCAGCAGGAGCTCCCACCTAGGAGTCCAGCACTGGAAAAGCTCTCCACGCGTCCCACATCCCGTTTTATTACATTTCAAACCCACTTTGTTTGCAAAGGCAGTAAACTGTCAGAGGCCATTAATCCAAACACAATTTAATCTCTCCCGCAGCATTTGTTCAGGCACCGCAGCTAAACCTATACAGTGAAAAACTCTTGACAATTAATTAAAATGCTCACGGCTAACGTGCCAAGCTGGGGCGAATAGGGCCAATATGTGGGGCACCCCCACATGTACCAAGAGCCTATCTCCAGGACACAGGCCTCTCCTTCACTCAGTGGCAAAGCAACTGGCTTCCCTCTGGACAGCTGCTCTATCCATGGCTCGTCTGGTAGGCATCCATCACAGGGAGAGTCCTGGGATACCCTGCCACAAATGGCCGTGAGAGACAGAGCCTTCTTTGCCCAGTCAACTCAGGAACATGGGAAAGTAGAGAGATGACCGCCAGATGTCCTGCTGCTCTGCAGAAAGGTGCAGGAGGAGAGTGATTTTCATTGCTCCCGTGTTAAGATATCATATCTAGGCAGATTATATAGATAGATGAGCTAATTGTGAACCATTCCCTCTCCTGCCCACCTCCCCTTACTATTACAGCGTGTCGCTGCTGAGGAGGATCAGGCAAGAGGCTTCTGTTGGGTCCCCACTAAAATCTGCCAGTAGGAATCGCTGCTGGGCAAAGCAAAGGCTGGTTGCCTTGGGGCTCCCTGACCCAGAGGGCACAGTAGGGCTATGTCTACACTAGGGAATTAAGGTTGACTTTAAGTCGACCTTATTAAGTCGACTTAGAGAGTCCACACTGGACTCCTAAGTCAACTTAAAGGGGCCCTTACTAAGTCGACTTGTTTTGCAGCAAGCCCCTGAGTGATCTGGGGGAGAAGGAAGCGAGGAGCTCCCTTCTGCCCCGGACCATCTTGGCTCCCTTCTGCTCAGGACTTCCCACGTCCCAGGCAGAAGGGAATCCTCCTAGCCTGCACCACTGGGGTCCCGGGATCAACTTCCCTGGACCCGAGTGGTCCAGGCCAGGAGGAAGAGCCGGAGTTCCGTGCTCCAGCTGCCCGCTGCTGAGCAGCTGGAGCGCGGGTTGGGACCAGGAAGCCCCCGGCTCAGCAGCAGGCAGCTGGAGTGGGGATCCCAGCAAGAAGGGACCTCAGGGCTCCCTTCTCGCCGGGACCACTCAGGTCCCGGTGAGAAGGAAGCCCTGCAGTCCCTTGTCCCCGGGACCCGCGCTCCCTTGGCCATCGTCGCGCTCCAGCTGTCTCTCTAGACAGCTGGAGTACAGCGGAGACAGCTGGAGCTGGCACGGGCCCCCGCCAGCTCCAGCTGCCACTGGGCCCTGGCTGGAATGGTCTGAGGGGAAGCAGCTCATCCTCATGGACGCCGTCTGCAAATTCAGTCCTGCTTCCTTTGTGTGCTTGCTGCTGGTACCGAAGTTGCATCCTCTCAGTGGTCAGACAATCAGCAGGAGACACCGTAACCCTCCCCACTCATAGCTCTGAGCTGGATGCCAGTGCAACTGGGCAATTCCAGGCAAGCCTACAGGGAGGCGCTGGATCCCATAGTCTGTTTGCTGAGGGCCCAGGGAAGCAGAACAAAGTCCCATCTGGGGCTGGCGAAGCTGGGACAGAAATAGAAAGCATTATCTTCTCTAGCTCAACACTACCCTTTCAAGTCAGACATCAATAGTGGACTCCGAGTGCTGCAGAGGCTGTGTGAGCTGGCTGGCACAAAAGCAGGGGGGGAAGGTCAGCCTCCGAGGCTGGCCTCCTCCCTGCCACAGGGAGGATTTTTCCGCACTGGGGGAGGCGCTAATTATAACTACAAAAAAAAAAAAAAAGCTCTTCTGTTCGTTGGAAAGGGAGGCGGCCTTGGAGCTCTCTGCTCCGTGCATGGCTTGCAACAAAAGCACTTTTGAAAGGGGAAGCGCCTGTGCGGTCGAACCAGCAGCCAGCTTTATTAGCGACAAGAACGGCTTTGGAAGGCCTGGCTGCTCACCGATAGGACTGAGCGGCTTTTCCCGAAAGATCTGGGGGAGGAGGGGAAAGAGGACGGGCACATAGGCAGAAATAGACGCGTAAGGGCTCATTTGAATGGCCTGCGGAGCCGCCACATGGGACAGAGGTGACACGCGTGTTGTGATGTCAGATCTCCAGGCATGGCAGGCGGATCCAGACTAGCCTGTTAACCCTCACTGGGAGGATGAGCGATAGCGGGCTGGCTTGGCATTGCATCTGCACTTCCCAGTGACACAGCTCTGACCAACCCAGCAAGGACAGGCCTGCTTCTCTCTCCCCAGGGCTGAGGGGCCCCAGATGTTGCCTTGAAGGGACAGGGCCAGCATCTGCGCTGGCTCAGGCTGGTGTAAACCTGGAGTGAGGCCTGACTTCAGCAGAGCTGCTTGGTCTTGACGCCGGTGTCCCTGAGGGCTTGTCCACACTCTAGATGGTACAGCTAGAGCACTGAAGGTTAAATAAACACTTGCTACAGTGATGGAAGGGTTTAAATCCACACCTCAATAGGTAGTAGCCTGATCAATAGAAGAATTCAACATAGCAATGTTTACACCCCGGCAATGTAGTCTGGTTGACTTAAGTTTTAGTTGTAGACTAGGACTGAGAGCAGGATGGGCCCAGAGTGACCGAGCTGGGATCAAATCCAGCACCATTGGGCTCCCAACTCGGCTTGGCACCCAGCTTCTGTCCTCTGGTCCGGCTGTCCCATTGACAGGGAAAGGTGAATGGCTGCCCAAAGAGTGGCCGCCCGGGGATCTGATACCTGTGTGACATGTTCTTAGTGCCAATCAGATTAACCTAGCGCAGGCTGGAAAACGTACTAGGTTCCAGCTGCGCCGCTTCTGTGTTCCCTGGCTGGAGCACGGCAATGACTCTATTTAAAAACATAGATGGGGGCTGATGCTAAATGGGCCATTTGCCTGGAACAGAGGATTCCTGCAGTCAGCTCTGGGCGCCTCCTGCTGTAGTGAGCTACTGCTAAGAGCTACGGAGTGGCTGGTCTGTACCCTGGTTTCACCAACGAGGGGCGAGGGAGGCAATTCAACATCCCGCAGCTCACCAGCCGTTCCCACCAAAGTTACTCCAGTCCATCCCTTTTCCCATGCACTATGATGCCCAGGTGACAGACAGGGATCAGTGCAGAAGGGGTGATCGCACTATATATGAGGCCCCTCCGGGTGGGTCTTTTGTGCCCTCAGCTGTTGGCTAGCAGCTGGTCTACTGTGGCCAGAGAAAACCTGTGCTAAGCCCTGGGGGCTCTTGAGAACAGCAGAGTCCTGTGACTGTCCTCAGTGCCTGTCTTCCCCTCCCCCAGCCAGTCCTGGCCCTGCACAGCACTGGGGAGATGCCTCCTGCCCTTTTCAGACACATTCAACAAGAGTCACAGTCCTTGTGATTCTTCAGGAATCACACTGGGGGGCTCTGCTATGCGCAGGGGCTGTAGGGGACATATATGTGCAGGCTATGGAGCTTCAGGATAGCTCCTTCAGGGCCACGACTGCAGGCAATGGCTATAAAAGCTACCTTGCTGAAAAGGTGGAGGTTTTAATTTCTGACATCCATCTAGGGCTGGGAGGGCTGGCTCTAGTGCTGGGGCATTCTTAATGTTGGGACAGACCCAGGTGGGGAGCTCTAACCCCAGGGATGCATGATGGAGTGAATTGGCCCAGAGGCTCCCCTGCTGGAGGCTTCAGAGCCCTGCCACACAGAATGGAGCAGTAGAGGAGTCCTCCAAACAGCTTAGAGTGGTTGCAGGGGGATCAGCCAATCAGAAAGGCTGCAGGGAGCAGCCAATCATAGCCCAGAAGAGCCATATAAAAGGAGCTGCGGCAGCCGAGGCATTTGGCTCCTTGCTGGATTTTGAGGTGGGTGTGGGTGGTGCTCCTGGCTGGTTAAAGGGGCATGGTGGTGTGTGGCTGCTATTCTTAGGGTCTTTGGCTTACAACTGGGTAGGAATAAAACCCCCAAAAGGTTATCTGAACTTCTTAGGGGCTCAGGAGAGCCCTGAGAGGGTAAAAACATTGCCTCCAGGGAGGAAGCCTTGGGGATTCAGCCTGGTCTCAGGGCTGGACTTATTTAGGGACTGCAGACATATCCAACTAGATGCATTTTAGATGAAGGCTGTACTACATTCATTAGCGCTTTATCTCCATAGGGGCTGCTGCATAGACTTGCTGGCCCTTTTTTAGCAACATGCCTCAGACCCAATAGCATATCCAGCATTATGTGCATCTCTCTGTGTGCTCTCAGTACATAGCTCAGTAACAGTTGCACTGGGCTGCTCTGCCATCTCCTTTCGTGTGCCCCATGAGATCTTGCAACATTTCCTGCTTCAGTGACCTGCCCCAAAATGCTCACTTTCACCCCCAGCTTACTGCAGTATGACCCAGGGGGATTCAAGGCTGGCACTGATCCTGGGAACTGTGTGTGATCTAGGACTGGCACTGATCTTGGGGTACTGGGTGCAATCCAGGGGAATGGGACAGAAGCCTGGGTCTCTAGAAGAGGATTGTTAGATATGTGTTTCTTGTCTGACAGGGCAGGTATAGCTCACCATGCCTCTATTTACAAAATCTCTGTTCTATGCCATCCTGACTCGGGCATTCACTGTCACATGTGTGATTGCTGGCACCACATCAATAAGTTCCCTGGAAAACATTCTTTTAAAATGTATTTTCTAAATTCCTCTCACCTCTGGAATATGCCCTGCCCTTGTAGACTGCAAGGCCCAGACTGGTTAACCCTCTGGGGGAGTGTCAACGTCATCTTGTGGTAGTGAGGTAATTGGGGGAAGGATCTGGGGAGGCAACATGGGGGTACTATGATTAGAATACCATGGAAAGCAAAGGTTCTCTGAAGCTGAGCGTCCATTTCACGGCCTGCGGGGACTCATCATTAATTCCAAGTGCTTCAATGGCAGTTAAGGTTCCTAGATCTGCCAAAGGGCACTTTAATGTCCAGCTACGGACAAATAAACGCATGCTGCCATGAGTGCACACAGCTAGAACTGCCCTCCCCCATCCCTCCGCTGGCCCCATGACCCAGCCATCGGAACGCTCTTGTACCAGGAGGACACATGGGATTTGTAGTGGATGTGGGGATGCAAAGGGTCCAGGAAGGGGCCACGCTTATGTTAATACTCTTCCCACTCCAGGGCCTGTTAGCCAAGAATCTGCACTCATGTTACACACTACAGGGGATGAGTTCCCGAGCTCTAAGCTTCCACCCAGGAGACAGAGACGTGGCCTGGAAACCACAAAGCCCACGTTTCTAAACTTCAGTGCCAAAACTCAGGCTCCTGATCTGCTTCAGGCACTTAAACCCCATTTATCAAGGGGCTCAAATGAAGACTGAGGTGCTAGTCTGGGGTATCCCAGCATGCCAAGCCAGGCCTAAATTCACCCTGCTCTAACTCCAACCCCTTTGATGAGACGATCTATGATTTGGCACCAGATTCCACACCACTTGCCTGGTCACATGAGTACCCCCATGCCCTCCCAGGTTGGTCTCAGAATTGAGGCCATGGTGCCTTCCGTTGGGTGGAACTCTGGATCATCCTTCTCCTCGTGTTACTCATTCCAGCCACAAATGCTCCCAGTGTGCTCTCAGGGCAGCGCTGCTTTCCTTCCTTCTAGGCACAGCCCAGGGAGGGTCATGGGGCAGGTACTTCTCCTCTGAAACTCTCCTCTGGTGGGACCCTGCTCTCTTGCTTTGAGGGCTGTGGAAGAGGCAGGGGGCTCCCAAGGGCACCAGAATACTTGTGACAACTGCCTGGGCTTGTTTTTCTCCACTGACATCACGATGTCACAATGTCTGCAACAGAAACGATGGGAAACAGGCCAGTGGTCTTCAGCCCCAGGAAGGAAGGAAGCAGTGGTGCTGAGGGGAAGAGCTGAGGAGCAAGCCAAGATCCAGCTGCGACTTCCATAGAACACATCTGTCCCCAGCTGTGAAAGCAAGATGTAGCCTTGAGTTAGACTCAGCTCTGCTCCTCAATCCCTTGGTACCAGGCATGAGAAATGCCTCTGGAGAGAAAGACCATACTGTGCTGGGCAACTCCCTTGAACTGTGGTCTGTGCTTCTTCCTGTGGTGACCCTGGGGGAGAGGGTTAACCCCATAGACAGTGAGCCCTAGAGAAGTCCCAGGAGAGACAATAGAAACAGAGAATAGACTTCTGAATTGGAAGAGCAGCCCTTCCTGTTTCCTGTTTGATGAGAGAAGAGCTCCTGGAAGGACAAGTAAGGAGGCCAAGGAGCGAGGCCTGGAGAATCCAGTGACATTGATTTCTCAGTAGAAATTAATTCTGTAACTATCCATTTATGAATAGAACAGGAAATGTTTAGCTAGATGCACTCAGGTTATTTTTTCATTTTGATTCTTTTCTGGACTCCTCTGTTCCAAGCACATGCATTTACCCCATTATCCTGTAACTAGCCAAGTTAATTCCCAAAGAAGCAACTCTCTGTGTTTTCCTAGCAGTTCCTTTTAATTAAAGAAAAAAATTATCTTTTTAAGAACAAGATTTGATTCTGTGTCCTAAAAAGCAAGAGGTTCTTTGTGCATATGCCTCAGACTGCACAGTCAGCTACTAAAGGGAATTCAGTTCCATTTTCAGCTGATATCACAGCTGGGCTTCAATCACTCTCCAGGGGGAGGAATAAAAGTCTGAGGCTACCTCGCAGCAAGGAATTCCCAAGTGCGCCTTCCTGGATTCTCAAAGGGAGGGTTGCATTTGGGTGGTGGCACCAATACCACTCCAAGGCCAGGAAATTGGTGGCTTTGGAGAGTTTTAAGACAAGGCTTTACGCAAGGCCAGTAGTTTTAAAATCTTTTGAGGCCTCCCATCTGCACGCGAAGTGCCAGAGTGGGGAAACAGCTTTGATGCTTCCCTTCACTCCTCCTATGGGAGTGGTCCTTTGGTCTTCCCATATGCCCACACCATTAGGAAAGCAGTAATAAGCAATGGGCTGCATGTAGCACCCTCATGGGAGTTGAAAATGAACAGTCCTGCCCGTAAAGATCCTTGCTTTTCCCCAGCAGACAGGCATTACTTTTTTTGTTCCTATAGGTTGTAGGAAGTGGAAAGGAAAACAGCTAATTTAAATATCAGCAACAATTTCAAATCACTTAGCACCTTCTCCTGCCAAAACATCTGTGCTTGTGCCTGCCAGATCCACATCCTGGAGTACAGCGTTTATTGTTTTATTGCACGAGGGAGGGCCACAGAACAGGTTTTGTTGGGTCTACACAAATACAGGCTGTTTTAAAATTGTATTTCAGGAACTTTATAACTCCCCCAAACTTGATCTTTATCTTCCAAAGGACTCCCCCCCCCCCCCCAGGAGATAACAATATTTGTGCAAGTCTCATTGTGTTTGGGATATGGAAACTAATCTAGTTAAGTAGTGCCAAACTCATTCAAATGCACCTCTGTGAAATAAGAGCTTCCTGTAAGTTGTGAAGGAGTTGACAATTCACAATTTGTCTCAGATGTGTCACACTGCACCCCATGTACACCCTTATGGTGTGATTTGTGTAACATTCATGTTCACCCCTCTTGTGTAACTGTGTGCTGTAAACCATGTACAGTGTTTTTTGAATACTCTAGACATACTGAATATTACAGCTATGGTAGTAAGTTTCTTGCAATGTCATATATGGGGTTATGAAGGTCTGTTATGTAATATTCCCAAATACGCATCTCACATGGCTTGAGGCAGATCTAGATAAGCACTAAAGGCGGAGAAGATAGTTCATGCCCCACTGAGGCATGCGTAAACCCACCCAGCTCTTTCAGAAACAATGGTCTGGCCTAAGCATCTGATAAGGTGATGCACATTTGACTCAAGTGGAGGAAACCATGCCAGGCATTGCTGGTCTCTCACCTCAGGGTGGCAGAGAAACATGTTAAAGGAAGAGATATTTTGGTCTTTGGAGCTCTCTCTTGTAATCCATCTACATTCGGATCAGACAACATCAAGACTGTCCATGGGTGGGACTTTTGAGAGCTGACCAACCGGCCTGTGGTGAGAACCATCTAAGACTGTAAGGCTACTACAGTGTTAAGCTTAGTTTAGAAGCTGATTTGCCTTTTTGGTTTTTGATTAAATCTGACCTGCTTTCCTCTGGCTTATAATCACTGAAATCTTTCGGTACTTAATTAACTTATTGGTGGGGTTTTTTTTAATCTAAAGCAGTGCATGTGGTTCGGGTGTGTGGAGAGACTTCATTTAAAGTGACAGAGCTGGTACATATCCATGTCTTGAATAAATTGATGGACGTATATGAGTTTGCAGAGTACAGTGGGCATCATTGAACTCTAAAGCAGCAGTTCCTAGGGGAGCTTTGCTGAGTCATTTTATTGCATAATCTCATGAGTGACTGGCCAGAAGCGCTCATCGACAAAGTCAGAGGTTGATTGCTCACAGGAGGCTGTGTGTAGGCTTATGCAGGAGAGGGGGGTTCGCACAGTAGGGACACGTGGAAGACGATGCCCAGGAGTGGGGGATTGGAATGACAGCTATGCACCAGTCCAGCTTCCAGAGGGGAACGTCACACCTGGTGTCTCGGGGCAGCTTAAAAAAGTGCACCGAGACTTGGCTGTGACGATCACAGCTATGGGTCACGTCTGCTTTGCATAAGTGTCCAACCAGGACTACGTCCTCAGAGTCCTTTCCCAGCAGGCACTGGGCTCAGTAAAAATCCTGGAATGGATTCTTCACTGCATTCTCTACTTTTGCTGTTTCAAAGCCCAGTTTTGGAATGGGAAGGTGCCCTCAGCACATAACACAGTGCACCAGTTTGTCCTGGCAGCGACTGGGAACTCTGGAGACTGTGACTTCTAGAGATGTAAATGGTTTTCCAGCTCCTACCCTATAGGGGAGGAAGAACAAGCTGTGCTGTGCCTGTACCCTTCATGATATATGGGCAGCCTATGCAAGGGGATGCAAGGATCTATGGAAAGAGCATTAGATGGGCCCCTGTCTGGGCTATCGTTTTTAGTTTCTATTTAAGCAATTCTTGGACAATTGATACCCCTGGCTGAGTCCTGCTCTTTGTTCAGAGTTTGATGTGCAGGGGCTGACATGAATAAAAGAGAAGCAAAATTTTCTTCCTTTATTCAATTTAGGGAAGCATGATCCACTGAGGAAGAAGGTGCCAGTTTTACAGAGTCACTTTTCAGAGCAGAACGATACTGTAAGCTTTGTGCATCTGGAATGGATAGAGCCACTACATGTGAAGATTATTAGGAGACCTATTGTATCGCACAGGGGCGAAATCATTATAATGAACCAATTACTCAGGCCCCTTTTCTCATGAATTTGTTGAATTTGGATTCTTTCACTGAAGGACAGATGTAAGAATTTTTATCTGGATATGTTTTATTCATCCAAATAGTCTGTAAAGTTAGGTAAGAAATTAAAGAATGTTGGTTTTATAGTAGAGTTTACAAGGTTGAAATGAAAGGATGCTTAAATGTAGCAAGAAGTAATACATCAAATCAAGTAATCAGAGTTATAATATAGTAATAATTAGCACTTGTATAAAACTTTTCAGGAATAGATCTCAAAGGGCTGGTGGGGACATCTGTGTTATTATCGTTGACAGGTTCCAGAGGGGTAGACACGTTATTCTAGTTCAGCAAAACAAACAAGGAGTCTGGTAGCACTTTTAGGCTATGTCTACACTACAAAAAGTTAGGTCGACTTTAAGTTGACCCGAAGTTGACCTTATTAGTCGACTTAACAAAGTGGTTCCCCTGAACGGGGACTTAGTAAGTCGACCTAACTGCCCTTAGGTCGACCTAATAAAAAGGACTTAAGCTTCCACACTGTGCTTAGGTCGACCTAAGGATTCGACCTAAGAGTTAGGTTAAGCTAACCGGCGTTTCTTATTAAGTCGACCTAACCTTTCATTAAGTCAACGTAAGGAATTTCTTAAATTGACTTAATGAAAGTCCAGAGTGGACTGGAACTAAGATAGATCGACTTAAGCCTCCTTAAATTGATCTAACTTGCCAGTGTATACATAGCCTTAAAAACTAACAAATGTATTTGTCACATGAGTTTTTGTGGAAGAAAGCTCATGTGATAAATAAATTTGTTAGTCTTTAAATGTCCCACAAGACTCCTTGTTTATGTCATTATTTTCATTTTACACTTGGGTGAAGTCTTAAGGGTGGTCAGAAAACAGAATTTCCATCCCACGGGGAATTATAAGCTTTCAAAATTTCATTTCATACCAAAGCAGAATGCAAAATAGAAACCATAGGCTTTTTCATCAAATGAAAGATTCCAAGCTATTTTGATGTGTCTCTATTGAAACAGTTCATTCTAGCTTTGTTGTTTTCATTATATTTATTACAGCTGAAACACTAAAATTAAAATGAAATGTTTTGACCTTTTGGAAACAAAATGTTTTGATGATTCCCCATCAAAAATCTCAGCAAAATCAATACATTCTTGCAAAACATTTCAATTTTTTTTCAGATCAGCATTATCTGTCAGAAAAAATGTTCCATTGGAATATTTCACTAGTTCTACCATTCATTTCAGCACCAGGCATTGAAGGCTAATATATTTTCTAAACATTTAGCCCCTGTTTTCATTAGCAGCCGCGTTGTAGGAGACTGACGGTTGACTTCTGTTGTCAGCCATGATTGCGTTTGTTATGTCCCGCCCCTTGAAAACCTTGAGCATTCCTCCACCACCGCGTAAAAAGCCTGTTTTGTGTCAGTCTCAGTTTTTTAGAGAGAACGATAAAGATTTTCATGGTGGCTAGCTGTGCTTAAATGAGTTCCTCTGTGCCTATATCTCCTTTTCTGCTGGGTCCCGATATAACCATTTTCTTAGTGCAGGCATTGCCAAAAATCCTGTGATGTTCACTGGCTCCTAGAAGAACAGCCACTGAGGATAGATCTTCCCTGCCTTTTAGATTTCTTAAAAGGAGACCGTTCTATGGATGCTGGACACATTTGTATGTCTCTGTGTGTGACTGTGTATGTGTGAGAGAGAGTGATTACATCACATGAAGTATCAAATGCTTTACTAAAATCTGGATTTCCTGGGCCCAGTTTGCCAGTCTCTTTCTCCTTAGATTGGAAAGAATCCCGCTGAAATGTATGGTTTTAGACCATCATTGAACTGATGTAACTGGGAAAAGACTCAGGCCCATTTGCCTGCCTTTGTTCCATTCCACAATTAACATATTACTCTGGAAATAAAATGAACAGTCAAGTTTTCCTGGCAAGCATTAGAGGGTGTAAGTCCATTACTCAGCTTCTTAGAATCTCTGTATTTGTAGGGCCAGCAATGTGACCCAGTGGATGGTCCGCTAGACCAGAATTTTATTCCTGGCTTCACAGTGGCCTCTGTGTGGCCTTGAGCAACTCACTTAGCTTCTCTGTGCCTCAATTTCTCCACCTGTGAAATGGGGATATTGCTACTATGTTAGTGAAGTGCTTTAAGCTGAAAAGCACTGTCCCAGAGCTGGCTATTACTATTAGTAACTATTGTCCCTTAATAATTATTATATTTTAAAATTTACTACAATCAGGAGTAGGGATGGGGCAAATCAAACCCGGGGGCAGTCGAGAGGTGGATTGGAGGCAAAGTGTTTGGCTTGGGCTATCTCTAGATGAGAGTTAGGTTCAGAGGACAGCAATTTCAATGATCAGGTCTCTTTCCTTTTCTGAACATGGACAGTGCATTGACTTTCCTCTGGTTTTCTGGCACCTTCCCACTTCACTATGAATTTTTGGCACAAGCCATTAGGGACTCGGGAAGTTTAACTAATTTCCCTAACAGTCTAAGCTATGTTCCATCCAGACTCCGTGGTTTGCTCATGTTCACGTTTCCCACACAATCCCTTATCTGCATTTGATCCGTGGTTATTTGATAAGGTGACAGGAGAAATTTCAAAAGTCTCTCAGTGACTATCAGTGCTTCTAAACCCCTTAGGTGCTTTTGAAAAAATATCCCCCTTCTTTGCTATCCAAATGCCCCTCCACCCCCAACACACACTTATTTTCCTTGTTATAGGTCAGGTTTTAAAAGGTAGTTTGGAATCTGAGGAGGGGACTGTTCCTCCAGGATCCGTACTGGAGGAGAGGGGGAATCTCTGCATGCTCTCTCTTTCCCTCAGGAAACCCGTGCTTCCTGCCCCACCACCTGCAGAAGACTCTGTACAACCAGGGATGCTTGCCCAGATGGGCAAGCCAGGTAGAGGCCTCTGTAGATACAGCTGAATGGTCATCCTCTGGGCTAGTGGGAGAGTTGGTTTTTAAAGACCTTTGATGGCGGAGAGATAGAGAGAGTCAGGAATTGAAAGGAAGGTCCATTCTCTGGTCTTCAAGCAGCATGTTCATAGTTTGTGACTAGAAGGCAAAGTGGAGACACTGGCCTATTTAGGCAGTCTGTCTTGCTGAAAATATCACAGAGGAGGGAGAGAACTGTGCAGCGTGGAAAAATCCCCATTCAGGAGGGAGAGAGACCTGTGTCTTTACTCAAAAGAAGTGACAGCTCAGGACTCATGAGCCTAAAAGTATGCACCCTTGAGAGACCATGGGTGGAGAATACACATGCAGTTTCCCTGAGCTGTGCCAGCCATTTCTCATGATTTTTTCATGAGCCTTGTTGTCCTTAGTGCGTTTCCTTAAAGTCACAGCTCCTGGAGTCAGATGATGACAGGAGAATCTCAGCTTTCATGGGAGGTGGAGGGAAGTATGCTTCTAACCCTCCTGCTTGCAGAGAAAAGCTTGGAGTTGTCATCCTGGAGGTCCAAAACCCAGGTAGTGAAAAGAAAGACCCCCAAACGTATTCATGTTTTAAATCTCATGATGTTTAAGCCAAGCTCTTGTTGTGAGAGGGAGGGGGCAGCTTTGTCTCAGAGGCTGTGCTGAGTTTCTTATGCATACTCAGTGACTTTTCTATAGATGGACTCCCAGCTCACATTGCCCAGTGAACACGAGCAGAGAGCTAGGAGATGAGGTTTACAATGAGATGGAGAGTCACTGAGGCAGAGAGCTGTGGAAAGAGCCTGCTCCACATTATTACCATTACACCATGTCCCCATCAAGATTCACTTTACTTAAGTTAAACTAAGAATGAAGCACAGGGAACATATCTTCTGGGTCCCCGGAAGATTGTGCAGCCACCTACTGTACCGTAGAATCTCGCTGGATAGAAATTCCATGCTTGAATAATAAGAGTGTAGCAGAAGGAATATACTACTGACCTCAGGACTAGGATAGTAATGGTGGTTGTGAAATGCTCAGGGCGATTACGGAGACTGTATAAACAGATGTAGGAAGAGAGATTAAAAAGACTCGTACTCATCAGCCTGGAAAATAGACAGCTGAAGGGGCAATATGATAGAGGTCTATAAAATCATGACTGGTGTGAACAGCAAAGTGTTATTTACCCCTTCACAGAACACAAGAACCAGGGTCACCCAATCAAATTAATAGGCTGCAGGTTTAAAACCAATATCAAGAATTGCTTCATACAAGGCACAATCAATGTGTGGAACTCATTGCCAAGGGATGTGGAGGTGGCCAAAAGTATAAATGGTTCCAAAAGGAATTAGATAAGCTCACAGAGGATGGTGACTATTAGCCAAGATGGCCAGGGATGTAACCCCATGTTCCAGCTGTCCCTACATCTCTGACTGTTAGAAACTGGGAGTGGATGACAGAGAATGGATCACTCAATAATAAACCTGTTCTCTTCATTCCCTGTGGAACATCTGGCACCATTCATTGTCAGAAAACAGGATATTGGATGATATGGACCATTGCTATGACCCACTATGGCCACTCTTATGTTCTTACGTTCTCTGATCCTGGGGAATACCATCTAGGAGACTAAATGCCAAGGGAATTCTGATTGCCGATGTCAATATAAGGACTCGCCAGAGATGCAATTCACAATGTTCTCTACGAGTGACCAAGCTGAGGCAGAGACCATAGAAGAGAAGGTCTGCAGTGGACATTACCTAATGCATCTCAAAGCTGGTGCTGAACACACCAGGGTTTCTTCATGGTCGAAGATTTAATTAATAATCACACACATGCAGGTAAATGCTTGATTGGTGTTAAAGCAGGCAGGGAAATTGCAAGTTAAATGCCCAGCTCTTCTTTCTTAACCCCCTTTTTTTAAAATGCTGGAAATATTAACAAAGTTCTCACAAGCAGATCAGTCTTGAAGAAGGAACGTCCTATGGCTAAGGGATCTGGGAAACCTGGGTTCAATGCATGACCTTGGGCTAGTCACTTTGGGGCATTTACACTGGCAACTTAGGTCGACTTAATTCGACCTATGCAAAGCCGCGTCCACACTGGGCTTTTATTAAGTCGACTTAAGCGCTTACTTAATAACACCACCTCTGAAGGTCGACTTAAGCCTTAAGTCGACTTCTTAAGTCAACTGATAGCCAGTGGGGAATAGCGCTAAGTCAACTTTATTAAGTCAACTTAAAGCCAGAGTGTACGGCTATGTCTACTGTTAAGTCGACTTAACAAGGTCAACTTTAAGTCGACTTAAAGTCGACCTTGTTAAGTCGACTTAACAGAGTTGACTTAACTTTATAAGTGTAGACATAGCCTTAATGTCTCTGGGCCTCAGTTTCCTCTCTGTAAATGGGGCTATTAGGCTGCCCTTCAGCCGAAGGTGGTTGTGAGGATAAATGCAGTGAAGCTAGTGAAGTACTATGATAAGGAAGGTCATTGGAGTAGTCAAGATTGATAGCTGAGTCACAAAGCTTTGCATTCTGCCATATCTGTTTCGGGGAAAGGACAACGATGGGAGAAGGAAACAGGAAAACCAGTCAGAAAGCAAGTGCATGGAGAGTGGGTACAAAAATGAGATGGGCAGAAACACTAAAGCAGGAGAGGAATTATTTCTAGGCACACCAGGAGTAAAATCTTGGCCCGTCTGCGGTCAGTAGGAGTTTGGTCAGGGTCTAGATTCCACCTCAGGAGTGGGGAAGGAGGAACAATAAGATACAATTAAAGGGAAGAGACATTTAGGTTGAATGTTAGGACAAATTTTGCCTGACACAGAATTGTCTTAGGGTGTGGACTGGCCCCTAGGAACCTCATTGCCTGGGGCACTTACAAATAAACAGAATAAATCCCTAGACAGTGTACTGTAGGGACAGATATGTCCAGGCCACATGGAGGAGGGCTGAATGCTCGAAGCAGGCAGGGCTACTCAATTTCTCATTCCTATGATCTTCAGATTGAATCCTGAGATGTGTATGTTTGGGGTGAGGAGGCTGTCTCTCCTAGAAGAGGAAGGGGGATCAGGTCAGGAGCCCAGGCTTCTGTACATGATGACGCCCATGATTCTATCACCTTCATCACATACCTACTGTTATGCTAGCTACTCCTCTCGTGCTCTTCCACAATGCGGGGAACTGGGCCAATTTACTGGCCGTAGAGTCACAACTTTAAAGGACAGACGAGACTGCTAAGATGATCTACTCTGACCTCCTGCAGAACACAGGCCAGAGCATTTCACTGGAGGATTCCCACATCCAGCCCCATAATGTATGGGTAGCTCAAGCTGATCTGTCAGAAAGACACACCCAATCTCCAACCAAAGATCGGCAAAATCTGTGTTTTGGAAATACATATAGGCTGGTTAAAGGCACCGAAATGCTTCCCATGTTGATAACAGTAAGTTATTGGACAAAGTGTCACATAACTATTCCGCTGAGCACTAGATAACAGGGCGGACCCTGGGCAATGACCATGTGCTTTGTTATGAAACGATGTTAAACGCTCCGAAATAATAAGAAGCAGTTACATTGTCTTGTAAACAGGCCCATTAAAGCAGTGAATTGAATAACATTGCTATCAAAGGAAATGGGTGATAAAGGAGTTCTTTTTTCTCCAATAAATATTTTGTAGATTGATTTATTTGCAAGGGTATCAATTATTTATTTCTCTATGGGGTGGAGATGTGCACTTTATTAAAATGTAGGGATAAAAGCTGAACAATAAATGCCATTGATTATGTGACCAATATGAAGAATAAATTGGCTCTAATGTCTTTTTGTAGTATTTTATATTTTTTCTTGTGGAAATCTCAATTTTAATGTTTTTTTTTTTTAAAAAACTAACCTAAAATACTTAGGGATAAGGATAAATCTTATTCATTCAACGTTATTTTCCATGTGCAAATATATAAGAATTAACATTAGCCCCTCTTTCATCTGATTCATACTGTGCTTGTCATGTTTATTTGTTCTGTATTTTCAAAAACATTTACCAATATTAATAATTTAGAAAATATATTTCATTTTGGGGTAATGGATGGATGCAGGCCTAATAAATATGCAGTATAAGTAATGAGTTTGCCTACTAGTTATTAAAAATGTTTTGCTCTTTTGCTGTCATTCAAAAGCAAGAACAGTTTCTAACTTTAGTAGGACAGGAGTAGCTACGAGAGTCAATGGATTTACGCTGACCCACCTCACTGCAATTTAATCAAGGCCAAATTTCTACATTCTTCAGTAGAGTAACTCACAGTTTTTACCGGAAGACGTGAAAGCAGCATGTGTCTTATAGGCTTGTTTCGGATGGGCACATAAGAGTGAGTTCTCACTGTTCGGTCCTTAATAAGCCAGGGTGCCAGGAATTTTGTACATGCTACCATAATGTGCCTGAAGAATGTGATATAATGCCACAATTGTTGTTAGATCATTCCCTGCTCTATATTGATCCATGGTGAACCCAAAACAAACAAGGAGTCTTGTGGCACTTTTAAAGACTAACACATGTATTTATTTTTTTAGTCTTTAAAAGTGCCACAGGACTCCTTGTTTGTTTTGCTGAACTAGACGAAGGGCAACTCTATACTGACAGCGTAAAAGTCACCACCATCAGCACAATCTTCAGGTTTCGATTCAGGCATCTGTGTAGAGGTGCTCAATCGATAACCGAACCGGAGCTGGAACGCCAGCCCTGTAACTGCACTTATACTGTGCCGACCGGATGCCATTTCTGATTGGCTTAGTGTAGTGTGTAGGGAGGATTTCAGAACTCAGCGAGAGATACGCAAGGTATTTTACGTACCTTGCGTATCTCCCGTCGACTGCTGCTGAAAACGGTGGTAAGTGTAGACTAGGATTAACACAGCTCCCCCTTTGGAAATAGTTAACGCAGATATGTACGATGACGGTTTGACCAGCACCATGTCCCACTGTCTAAGATGTTATCATGTAAGGAAAGAACCTGTAATAAGTCATAGATATTTTTGGTAGAATTCAATTTTTGTTTTTGTATCATTTTGACAGATGATGTTTACTTTAAGTTTCTTTTTTTTTTTAATTTGAATCAACTTAAATTTTCACAGTTGTGGGTAATTATAGTGGGGGGGTCAGAATTAGTTAATGGGAGCAGATGATGAAATTCAAAAACTTTCAAAACAGTTCAAACACAAACTGTCACCATCACGTGGCAAGGTATACAAATTAAATATCCTTAAATCAAATTGTGCCTGTTTTTACTATTCACTCACTAGTCTATTTGTAAGAAGCCTAATTTAAAAGTCTGAATCATTGGATTTTGACCGTCATCCGTTCTCAAGCAACACTTCTCTTACTTAGCCTATCTGCAAATTTCAGTTTTGAAAAATTAAAATATTTTCCCTTGGGGGGCACGTGTGTGTGTACAGTGAAATTGACATTTGCTGACAAAAATGTAATCCTTCCCGCCTAGGTATTGATACAAAAAGGACCTGTAGTATATTGGAAAAAAAACAAGGAATCCTGTGGAACGTTTAAAGACTAACAAATGTATTTATTGCATGAGTTTTCGTGGGAGAAAATCCCACTTCGTCAGACGCTTTGAAGATGGAGAACTTACAGAATGGGAGGGAAATAAGTGCAGGGAAGTGTAAGACATAGGATCAGGTCAGGCTGTAACAGCAAATCAAAGCAGACATTAAGATTCAAACACTGGGGAACAGCACACAGAGGAAGGTGAGATATTAGCACTGAACTAGACTAACACGGCTACACCTTTGGAGCTTGTAATATATTGGGTTGCCTTAGTGATAGATGGCAGGTTGCCATAGTAATAGATGCTGGTAAAAACCAGTCTGGCTGATTCTTAGTTCTATCTGAATAAAGGCACACATTTTGGGCTCCTCGTGGTGTGTCTGTTTCTAACATCTTTTTAGGTGTAGGGACCCTACATAACAGGACCCATTTACATTATCACTGGACTCTTAACTTGGACGTTCCTGGTGCTGAGCGTTTAAAATCTTACCCTGGAAATGTCATTGGCTTAAACAAGCAAAATGGCAAACCTGCAGTCGCCCCATCTGACCTGGAGTGGGGCCTGACCTGAAAAACTGACGCTAAATTCTCCTGCCCCACTTTGGGATTCATCCTTTTATAGAGCTGGTGCCATGTTACCACTGCAGGGCTTGGCTCATCTCTGAGAAAACAGCCCCTGGATGCACGGTGTGTGTGCAGAGCCAGCCCTCCCTAGCTGCTTGTGTTAGTGATAAAGACACCGTCAAATCTTCAGACTGGTAAGAGCAGCAGAGAACAGGAGAAATTCTGTTCCACCGGCACATCATGCCAGGTGGAACAGACCAGCCCTGCTGCACTGTGATCTTGGGTTGCTTTTTGGTGGGGATGAGACTGGAGGCAGACAGAGCCCAGATGGGATTTCAGACCCTGGCTGCTTGCATGCTGGATTAGTGGCTCAGTAGATGGTCCTGATCATCGGTTCTCAGTGCTATCAAGTGTACAGTTTCATCTAAGAACGTCCTCCTGAGGAACCTAGCTGAGGAGCAGAGGCAACCGCTGGGAACAAACACTGCTTGGAAAACCTAAAGCACCCTGTTGCTGCTGTCACAGAGTTGGCTCTCTCTCCCATTCCGCATGCTTTATTTCTGAGGAGGCCAAGATGCATTTTATACGAGTGGGGTTTGGTCCAGCCGTTCAGTGCTCTCCTGTGGGTACAATGAATCAAAGCGTTTGGGAGGCAAGGTGCCATAGAAACATACATAACACGCCACAATGATAAACCTTACTTCATGGGTTCTTAGACTTTCTCCCCCTGAAAAACTCAGACCAGATAGGCCAAAACAAAGAAGGAGTTCTCTGGCACTTTTAAAGACAAACACATTAAGCTTTCATAGGCCAGCTTGGGTGTCCTGGCCAACTTTCAGCCGTTCCTGGAAACATTTGCAAAGACCAGAATTTCACCGATCTCTGTACAATTCCAGAATTCACCATTTGCCAGTTATTATGCTCCTGTTTAAAATTGGTCAGCCATCCATCCCGGGGAGCACAAACGTTGCTGCATGCTCAGGCGCACAGCACAGCTCGCAAATAGACACCATTCAAATGGAACTGTTGGCAAACACCTGGCGGGCTGCAGTGTTCAGTCGAAACTGTCTGTTTAATAGCTGTGACTCACAAGCACATGCATAGATCCTAAGGCCAGAAGGGACCACGGTGATTATGCAGGCTGATCTCCTGTGTAGTGCAGGCTGGAGAACAGCCCCAAAATAATCCTAGAGCAGGTGTACTAGAAAAAATCTTCAGTCTTGATTTTAAAATTGCAGAAATTAGGATCACTTTAAGAGCAAATTGCCTGCCAGAAAAGACTTGATTCACAGCCTGCATTACCAGAAGGAGAGAACTAGAAAAAGCAGGGAAGATCTGACATGGTCTGCCCTCCCTCCCTCCCGGAAAGGCATCTCAGGGGGCAGGCCCATGCCAGGCACTTCCTAGCATATCTAGGTTAGTTTTAAGGCTTGAATTAGTGTTGGAGATTTACTGATATTTAAAAGCTGCATCAGTTGACTGTCTTGTAATGGAGAAGCGGAGAGCTGTCAGCACAGCTCCGGTAAGATATACAGATTTGCTCTTTAGTCAGACCTCACCGGAATGGACCAGCTAATGAACTCAGTGATTAAAAGCTTCCCCCGTCTCAGGGACAGAGTCGCTTGTGAAGGAATGTAGCCAGGGCAGCCACCCACTAGATGGAAGGGGAGGCCGTGCTTTAACTGGTCCATTGCTGGATATTCACAGAGATCCCCACTGCCCTCATAATTCAGGATGGGGAAGGGTGACTTTAGGGCGGGCCACCTGCACCATCTTGACTAGACATTGTCACAGTGCTGATCTTAAAGGTAATGGGATCCTTTCTACGGGTAAGGGGCAAATTCATAAGCTCCCCCTTCACCCCCCATTTTTTAAAATATTCATTTCTTTCAAAATTTCCCTTGAAAATGTAGTTGGATTACAATGGAGAAAATAAAACCCGAGGGAAATTTTAAAAACTATCTTTAGCAAAAATCTTGGAATTTGGGTAAAAAAAAAAGGACAAATTAGTTTTCCTAAAACTGTTTTCAGTTTCCTGGTGTGCATGGAGCAAAACCAGAAACTTGCAACCAAAATGAAAATGTTTGGTGCAAATCTCCAGTAGGTCAACCGAAAAATGTTGTGATGCAAAAATGTCTAACGATGCTAACATGTCCACTAGGGGATGGACTTGAACGTCACCACTCATTTCACCTAGAGCAATGGTTCCCAACCTTTTCAGTAACACTTCACACTTCAATGAGACAAACAATTCCATGGCACACCATCTTTTTTCAGCTGAATTGATTGCTCATAAACATCACATTTACTTACATTCACTATGGTTACAGTCTTTCTAGGGTGGTTTGCAACATAGTGAATATAAGGAGCTAAAGAAGGATCAAGTGCATTAATGTTTGAAATCCACTGGAAAAAAACCCGCCTCATCTCAATTTTACGCTTTGGTCACCTGCATTTAGAAAGTTCACGATTTAGAATCGAAAGACCAATCCCTCGCTTTTAATTTGATGACTAATTTTCACAAGTTTTATGAGTTGGAATTTCGGTTGGGTGGAATATTGTTTAAGATGAAAGAATGTTTGTTTTACTTCGATTTTCATTGCCTCTGTACAAAACTTCACAGCACGCTTGGACAGTTCTCACGCGGCACACTGGTTGAAAACCATTGACCTAGATGGCCAAACGACCATCCAATAGCTGTGGTGAGTCAATGAGGTGGGCCAGGGAAGAGTTATCGAGAGATGAAATGCACCATATTGTGTTCCCAGTTTTCTTGGCATGAAAATCAACTCCCACATATCTCCAGCTGATTACCCAAAGATCACACCCCAGGGGTGTGCCCATTTGTGCATAGAATTCAGCTGTGGACTGAGTGCTCATAACTCACCCATATTCCCAGAATGATCTGCAAACTGGGAACTGATCTTTGCTAAATTGCATTTGTTTTCTATTCTAAGGTTGCCTTTTCTCTTCATGAAGATAATTTCCTTGCTCTATAGCTGCAGAGGCCCTCTACAGAAAGCTAATTTGGAGAAGAAAGAGGAGCCAGTTAATTGATTGAAAATGTCATCTACTTGGGATCTTTTTTAGCATGCAGAAATTAAGATGAATATTGTGTGTATCTGATGTTGAATGAGACCATTTAATACTAAACCAATAACGGATGACGCCTGCATAAGCAGAGCGGGCAGTTCGTGTGTAGTACCGTATTGAGAACAGATTGAATGAAATAACTAAGTTTAAACAGTCAGAATCAATACTGAGGAGGTGTCCGTTAGACTGAAGCTATTTAACTGTAGCCAGATAACATCAAGGTTAAAAAGAAATTACACAGAAGCAGGAGAAAGACACAGGGATGTGAATGTTCAGGTCTTTCTATTGGCACGAATGTAAGTTTAAACCACGGCTAGACAGGAGATGATCAAATGACCTGCAGCTGAATTCCTGCTTGTATCCTGCAGAAGAATGTCCTGTGAAGGGTGAATGATCCATCACTCACCCTGCTGGAAGAATCACAGCTGGGAGTGAGGTGGAGAATTTCAGGGAGTTGCCATGGGTCCCAGATGTGGCAACTCCAGATTGATTTTCTCCTAGCTGCTGCCCTGTAGCCTTTCTGCCCTGCTAACGGCTGGTGAGAGGCAGAAAGCACAGCTCACTTTCCCTGACTAAAATTAATCTTCCCGTGACCCCAGAGCAGCACTGTGAAGGTTCTTTCTTGCACAATGTGCTCGAGCTGATAAGCTTCAGGAATACATTACTCAGTCTCCAAACAGATGGCATGTCTGTGCCAACCCAGAGCAGAGGGCTGTCCACATGGGCAGCGCCAATTCTGCCAGGTCAGATACTGAGGGGATCAATTAAGTCATTTACGGTAGTAGTTTTCAAACGTTTCTTCTTGGGAACGAGTTGAAATAAATCGTTTGTCTGCGACCCAACACTTACATCTTTGAGCAATACATTAAAGTCTTTCGGCGATGGCAGGAGGGGGCGCCATGACCCTGTACCTGAGAGTCTGTGACCCAAGACTGGGTCCCAACCTGTGGTTTGAAAACCACTGATTTAGGGTGATTGTGACAGAGTGCCACAGAGGGAGGCTCCTGCAGGCATTCTGGGGTTAGTGCCAGCTCCAAGCCCCTCCCTACAGCTGTGCACCATCTCCTTGCCTTTCCTATTGGATTTAGCGCCTCCTCCCCCCAAGCTGCTGCTGCCTCTTCGAGACACAGCCCTCCAGCCAGATGACACTATGTATTTTTCTCTTTGGGGGAAGCAAAGTCTTTCTGAGTCTCTCTCCTCACTAGCAGTCTCAGGCAGCTGTCCCATTCATTGCCCTATAGTGCCACGCCCTCAGAGACTGGCAGAGGACGTCAGATTTTCCCCTCTACTCCAGGTTCTGACTGTGAAACCCTCTAATCGGTTTGTTTGCTTCTGGACCTCACTGCCTTCTCCTGAGACATGCCCTACCTCCTGGCTTCCCCACTCTCTATTTGCCAGCCCAAACGCACCTCTCTTCTTCCAGAGAATGACTATAACCTACTTCCCAGCACCCCCTCTGCATCCAATTTCCTGTCTTCATAAGTCCAGCACAACTCATTCCTCCCAGTGGGCTACCTGCTTCAGTCATGGGATTGCTTAGCCCCCCTGTTGCTCTCTGCCATGGTCTGTTGGCTTAATTAGCCCCTGTAGCCAATTAGTTCATTTTATCATGCATTTATTGTGCGATGTGATGATTAACAAACATGTCATGTCATATGTAATTATTGTGTGTTGAACACAATGTGTATTGTGAGTGAAGGTGTAGGATAATACAAGTGTAAGATTGATTTTAGTGGTTAGAAGAGATAATTATGTGTTAGGTATATAAGTAAATAGGACGGAAGGACAAGGCCTGAAGGCTGCGGGTTGGAAGAGGGTGAGGATCTACATCCTAACACTGGCTGTTCCTTCTAATGTCCCACCATGGCTACTGGGATATGGGAAATGGGGTTATCTCTTATTATACATAAAAATGAGGAAGTTAGTTAAACAGCAATTAAAAGGCACAGGGCCAAAAGTGAAATCCCTGCAAGCGGCATGGAAGCTTAGAAAGAAAGAAAGAAAGAAAGAAAGAAAGAAAGAAAGAAAGAAAGAAAGAAAGAAAACCGACACCATAGTAGAGGCTCATTTTAAATGTATACCCCAAATTTAAAAAAATAGTAAGGGGACCCAAAAATGCCACGGTGCCTAAACAGCAAAGTAAAAGAAGTACTTGAGCCAAAAAAAATCTTTCAAAAAATGGAATTTAAAGAGAGGAAAATGGAAAGCAGCATAAATCCAGGCAAGTGAAGTGTCAAAATATAATTAGGAAGGCCAAAAAAAATTGAAGAACAACTGGCTAAAAACTCAAAAAATAACTAATTTTTAAGTTCATCAGAAGCAGGAAAACTATTAACAACCATTGGGGCCACTGGATGATCGAGATGCTAAAGATGCACTCAAGGAAAATAGGGCCACTGCAGAGAAACTAAATGAATTCCTTGCTTCTGTCTTCACAGCTGCGGATGTACGGGAGATTCCCAAACATGAGCCATTATTTTTAGGTAGCAAAGCTGAGGAACTGTCTGAGACTGAGGCATCATTAGAGGACGTTTTGGAACAAACTGATAAATTAAACAGTAATAAGTCACCAGGACCAGATGGTATCCACCCAAGAGTTTTGAAGGAATTCAAGTGTGAAAGTACAGAACTACTAATATGGTATATAATCTATCATTTAAATCATGCTCTGTACCAGTTGACTGGAGGATAGCTAATGTGGTGCCAATTTTTTCAAAAGACTCTGGAGGTGATCCTGGCTATTACAGGCCAGTTAGCCTAACTACAGTACCAAGCAAATTGATTGAAATGAAACTAAAGAACAAAATTATCAGAGATGTAGATGAACATGATTTGTTGGGGAAGAGTCAACATGGTTTTTGTAAAGGAAAATCATGTCTCACTAATCTACTAGAATTCTTTGGGTGGGGGACTCAATAAACATGTGGACAAGGATGATCCAATGGAAATAGTGTACTTAGATTTCCAGAAAGCCTTTGACAAGACCCCTCACCAAAAGCCTTTGGGCAAAGTAATGTCATGGGAGAAGCAGAGGCGGCCTTAGCCTATCTGGGGCCCTAGGCAAAGGCCCCTTGGGTGGCCCCCTGGCATTGGTCCTGCCCTCCACCCCCCATGGCCTCAGTGTCCCACCAGGGACCCCGAAACTCCACCCCCAACCCCGCCCCCTGCTCCTGCAGCTGCAGTGCTCCTTCTGGGTCCCCCACGGTCCGAGATCCCTGTGGCTTGCCCCCTCTGCCCCACTGGTGCCCCAACCCATCCCCGCAGCCACAGTTCCCTGGGTCCCCACTTGTGGCCCTAGTGCTCCAACCAAGGCCCACGCAGCCCCAGATCCCTACAGACCTGGCACCCTGGTCGGAGCCCCCCCATGACCCCAGATCCCTGCGGCTGGCCCCATCCACAGTCCCGGCACCCCACTGGGTCCCCAGAAACCTCCCATGTCCCAGGCTTTTCATGGCTGGCCCACTCCTCGGCTCTGGTTTCCTGTCAGGGGCCCCAAAACTGGACCTGGTGTCCTGCTGGGGACCCCAACCCTCCACTTCCAAAGGCAAAGGGCAGGGCAGAAGCGCAGCCTGGCCAGCCTGTCCCCTCCCCTCCCCACTGCAGGGGCCCCCACAGGCTTGCCTGCTCACAGGAATGCCACCCCCAACCCCGGCCCCCTGTCGTGTTCCGCAGAGCAGGAGGCAGACACAGCTTTTGAGGTATGCGAAGGGGCCCCTCACTGCTGGGGGCCAGGTAGTCGCCTGCTTTGTCTACCCTAAAGGCCACCTCTGGGGAGAAGAGGGAAAGTTCACTTGGATCAGTAACTGGTTAAAGGGTAGGAATAAATGGTAAATTTTCAGAATGAGGAGATATAAATAGTGGTGCCCCCAGGGGGATCTACACTGGAGCCAGTACTTTTCATAAATGATCTGGAAAAAAGGGATAAACAGTAAGGTGGGAAAATTTGCAGATAATACAAAACTACTCAAAGTAGTAAATTCCAAAGCAGACTGTGAAGCTTTACAAAAGTATCTCACAAAACTGAGCGACTGCGTGAAAAAATGGGGAATGAAATTCAAATGTTGATAAATGCAAAGTAATGTATATTGCAAAACATAATCCCAACTGCACATATAAAATGATAGGATCTAAGCTGTTAACACTCAAGAAAGAGATATTGGAGTCATTGTGGATAGCTCTCGGAAAACATCCACTCAATGTGCAGCGGCCATCCAAAAAGTAAACAGAATGGGAACGGGGTAGATAAGACTGATAAGGGATAGATATGATAGATAAAAAGACAGAAAATGTCTCGTTATAAATCCAAGCTTTGCCCACATCTTGAATGCTGCATGCAGCTTTGGTCACTTCACCTCTCTCTCTCGCTTTCTCTCTCTCTCTCTCTCTATATATATATATATGAATGAACTGCAAAAGGGCAACAAAAACTATTAGAGGCATGGAAAGGCTGGAGGAGAGATTAATATGACTAGGACTTTCGAGCTTGGAAAAGAGGTGACTAAGGAGGCTATGATAGATGTCTACCAAATCACAACTGGTGTGGAGAAAGTAAATAAAGAAGTGTTATTTACTCCTTCTCCTAGTACAAGAATTAGGGATGAAATGAAATGAAATTAGTAGGCAGCAGGTTTAAAATGAACAAAGGGAAGTATTTTGTCACAACGCACAGTAAAGCTGTGGAACTCTTCACCAGAGGATGTGGTGAAGGCCAAGTGTAGGGTGGTGGTCATGCCTCCAATCTCCCCTATGCAGGTGGGACCCTTACGCCCCACCTGACAACCAGTTCTTGAGCCCAGGCAGGTGGTCAAGCGAACAGTCTCTGGCCCCCTTCAGGCAGGGCAGGCCCCCAAACGGTCTCTGGGGTTAGGGGAACCGGATCAGGTGAGTAGACGGTCTGAGGGGACAAGCAAACACAGGCCGTGTCGCCCTAGAGGGGAGAGGAAGGGGCGGACACAGGCCCACCCATCTCCACTGCATCCCAGCCCAGGGCCTTAGTTGTGGCTGCAGGCTCAGCCATGGGGTCACCGGGGTCCCAACTACAACACGTCGACTCACCCACCGGTCTCTGATCAGGCGCCTGTGATCCAGCTCCCCATGGCCACTCCCTACCCCCTCTCCCAGTGGTACCTGCTCGGCCTCGGCCTCGTTGGGGTAATCCCCGGGGTAGGTTGCAGAACCCCTCTATGTCATCTGGGGACAGTAGGTTGGGTAGCTCATCGGGGCCATCAGCAGACGGCAATCCCTCCAGGTCATAGCCCGTTGGGGTCTCTTCTATGTTGTCGGCCGCCAGCAGCTCTTCCAGGTCAGTGGTCTCAGACGGGACCACCAGGCCCTTTGGATCAGTCAGTTCAGGGGACGCCTCTGGTCATTCCTCCAGGTCACAGGCCTGCGGGGTCTCTTCCTGGCAGCTGGTGCTCAACAGTCCCGTGGCTCAAGCCGGCCAACTGGTGGTATGCGGGAACAGGCTCCCAGTCTGCAGGCAGCTCCTACTGGTCCCAAGGTCAGTGAAGCTCCTGAGAGAAGGAGGGCAGGCCCAAGTGAGCCCTCGGGCCCTCCTTTTATACGTACTGCCCCGCCCCTTGACTACCAGCCTGACAGACAGGTCATCTCTGGCTCTTCCCAGCTGGGTCTGGGCCATCCCTCCTTGTCTGTCTCCGAGGAAGGCCAAACCCCTTTGCTACACCAATACCATAACAAGGTTCAAAAAAGAACTAGAAGAGTTCATGGATATTTAGCTCATTAATGGCTATTACGCAGGAGAGTCGGGGATTTCTTTTTACTAGAAGCTGAGAATGGGCGACGGGACGGATCACTTCTTGATTCCCTGCTCTGTTCATTCCCTCTGGAGCACCTGGCATTGGCCTTTGGTCTGTTCCAATATGGCTGTTCTTGACTTACATTAACAACACATAAAGGTGGCAACTGCATCTCTGTACCTACATCTTTCTCGCACTCTGTCTCCGGGACACTTTGGATTCCCTGCCCAATCTCACCTTCTATATTTACTACTTGACAATACATGTTTTCTGGCATGTTACAGGTTTGTTCTAACACCTCAATTCTCTGAATTAATTCTGCTATTTTCACTTCTTGTCCAAGTAAACATCCCTGACCCATTGTTGCTTGATCTCTCACATTGTAATTTCATAACAGCTCCTTGTAATTGCTGCTTGCAGCAAGTCAATTCTTTTACAAACCCATCTCTCTGATAAATAAGCACTTCCAGTGTCTGAATAAGCTTCTTTCTCAGTGTCTCACTAATCCCTTTCTCCTGGGATGTGGTTTGTAGTGCCTGATCTAACTGTTCTATTTGCCTTCTCAATTTTCTCTCTACCGTGTTACATGCAATATATACATAATCCATTTCCTTCATCTCCTGAGGTTTCCTCTTTAATTTTTCTTTCTCAGAAATGGAACACCGTAAATTCCATGGATCTGGGTGATCGGTGAGGGTTGGATTCTTCTGCATTTGTACGGACCCTCCGCCATAGGTTTCAATGTCGTCCCCCACAAAGGTTTCAAGCTGTGTCTGTGGCAACATAAGAACAGCTGCCTGAACTGGCATCTGACCTTGTTCAATGACTTTCTTAAGAGTTCTGTGTTACGAACGCCTCTCTCCCTTAATTGTGCTTTAATTTCAACATGTATTCTATTCAATATGGCAATGCACATATGGAATTCTATATGGCAATACATATTCTAGATGGCAATGCGTATCTGGTATTCTATA
>ML685811.1:4740350-5046667 GCA_007922175.1 Pelusios castaneus
ATGGCAATGCGTATCTGGTATTCTATATGGCAATACATATTCTATATGACAATGCGTATCTGGTATTCTATATGGCAATACATATTTTATATGGCAATGCGTATCTGGTATTCTATATAGCAATACATATTCTAGATGGCAATACATATTGACTATGGCGTTACCCCTGCTGAGACGTGTTTATGGAGCTTCTTTCCCTGTCAGCTGCGAACAGCTGGAATTCACGGAGACAAGGGCCGGTGACCAAGGTAACCCCACAAGTATTTTCTTGCTCCTCCATCAGTGGTGCAGTTCAGAGGAGTCCAAGGTTCAGGGAGCTTATCAACCTTCTTTAACCCTCTCAGGGCAAGAGTGGGGAGAACACCCCATCACAGTGATATTCAGGGAATAAAGTTTCCTTTGTACATTTTTTATAGGCCATCATGAAAATCGGATGGTGTGACTGCAATGCTTTGGGGGTTCTGTCACCACCTCCCCTATGACCCTGAGTGCTACTTTGCTCTGCAGCTTTGGCTGAGAGCCGTGACATCAGCAGCCGGCTCGCAGCAGGACGGCCTCACCCCAGCTGCCAGCAGCCTGGTTACTCCTTGCGCACCCTTTCCAGCCCTGAGTCCCACAAACCCTCTTCGCCTGCAGGGCCCAGTCCCTCTTGCTGGACCCTCACAGACATTATTAAATTTGCTGCCTCCAAAGAGACAAAGTCTGGCCGGCATTTCAGGTTAACACACATACCTCGGAGCTGGTTGGGTAACAAAACAGGAGTAAGTTCATCAACAAAGAGTAGAAATTTCAGTGATAATAGGTAAGAGCAGAAGAGGTAATTATGGGTGCAAGTTTAAAACAAAACTCTTTAAAACGTCATTTCCATGAGTTGCAATCTTTGTCTAAGCAGCTTTGTGCCTCGCATCAGTTCCCAGCTACATTTCCCTCCCAGGCCTGGAGGATCCACTTTTTCTGAACTCTGCATGCTATTCCTCTTTGTCCCCTAGATGACTGGTGCCCCAAAGTCTTTCAGCTATTCCTTAGGTCAGTGGTTTTCAAACTTTTTGGCTTAGCACCCTGTTGAAAAAAATCATTTACACCCGCAACCCAACAATTACATCGCTGAGCACTACATTCCGGTCTTGCGGCGGCGGTGGCAGCAGGGGGCACTGCTATTCAGTACCCGAGGGTCTGCGACCCAGTACTGGGTCCCAACTCATGGTTTGAAAACCACTGCCTTAGGTCCTCCAAATTTATCTTTGTTTTCAAAGTCCGGAAGCGCCACTCAGCTTTCTGTGTCCCCAAGGATGCCAACACCATGTTCATTTTTGCAGTCTCCTCTGATTTTGCAATGCAAATGGTCTTCCCACGATTCCAAAAGCAAATGAAGAGCCCATTTTTCTTGGCCTGAAATGATTTGCAATTGAGCACATTCTTCTGTGTGTCTGGAAAAAAAACCTGTTGTGACTTCTTGGTCTGTTAATATTCTCCAGTAATAGCTGGGAGCATCCATAATTTCATAGGTAATGTCATTACAAATATTTTGCAGTAATATTAATAACTGGTGGATTATTACACCTTTGAAATGAATATCATGACAATGGTGTGTGAGGAGTATTGATTTGGTCTGGCCAGGTAAGTTTCACTGTGATAGACCAAGAAGCCCTTGGCACCTGACATTGCTCGTAAGGTCAAATTAACAGACACTTGCGCCCTGGGAAGGAAATCAGAGACACTCTGTAAAGCCATTGAATCACTTCTCTACCCAGCCTCCGGATTATGATTTTGTTTTCCCACCCCAAAGATCTCTACCATGCCCGCTTGGTGGTGCAGGTATGTGGGAGGGGTTCAGAGTTCAATTTTGTACCAGAGGGGAATAAAGGTGTGCTGGGAACTGGTGTGAATGTGTTTGGAGGTAGATAGAGACGAACAGGACGGAGTAAGGAGGAAGCAAATATAGTGTATAGATCTAGCCTGCTTGTTTGCACATCCACTGTTCCTCATATAGACTGTCTGGTTTTAAGTTTCTTTATTTGTTTTATAATAACAAAATCATAGGTTTATATATTTAATTGGTAATGCTGGAACTCAAGAACCTGGAGGCCACCTGCGTGAAAGTTAAGCAAACATACGTTAGGCCCAAAGAAAGAACGAGACACTTACAGATCTGGTTATGACTTTAACTCCTCAAAGAGTCAGGAGGTATCAAAATAGGGGGACTGCCCAGATCATGTCCAGACAAACTTCACAAGTCCACCACAAAACCCACCAAAAAGGCCAGAAATAATGATAAGTGTGAAGGACACACCAGGCTGAAACAATCTGGAAATTAAATGGGTATATCACTAATATGTCATTAATATGCATGAACTTGCCAGCCTACAGGAGAAGCGGACCCAAACATCTGTGGCTGAAGGATCTAAGTTTAGACATGGATGGAGGTCCCATATTGCTCAGGGTATAAAAAGAGTTTTGCCAGGGTGTGTTCATCAACCACTCTTTCTTTGAGCTTATTTTGTTTGTTAGGATCTTTTGTTTTAAGATACTTAAGTACTATCAATGGTCTTAGCCTTATAGCTCTTAGCTCTATCTCTATCTCTACCCAACCTTGCCAGTGCTCAGGGACCAGTCATCTCTCTTGACCAGATCAGCAGGAAAGGAGGTCTAAGTAAACTAATCCAAGGCATACAATAGAAAATATAGCAGATATAGCTTAGAATACGACTAATTCAAATCATTACCCATTGTGCTATCCATTTATCCATTTCATTTGATTTATCCAGTTATTCATTAGTCTTTAATTAGTTATCGATCATTTTATGTTATCGTAATAAAATCTCTAAAATTATATGTATTTAGTCTTTGGCATGGATATCCCTGTCAAACCCCCTGGGGGTCCTTGTGAAAACCTCTGTAGCCTGATTCAAGGACTAGTACCTCTTTGACTTCTGATCAAATCCATTGGTGAACCTACAACCCTATCCCAATTACTAAACAACCAGAAATTAGGCAACACAGTGAAGCAGCCATAAGAAAGGGAGAGTTTCCTGCTTCCTGGGGCGTCTCAAGAGATCACTGCTTCGGTACTCCATTAGATGAAGCAACTGGTACCCTTCTCTCATATCCCCCTGAATGGGTCGACCCCCCAGCCTCCTGTGTCAGCCTGTGTCTATTCACTGCTGGGATTTATTGTATATGGAATCTGTTTATGTGCATGTGGTCAGATACGAGAATTGTTACACTATGGCGCTGTGTCATGGCCTGTAAGTACCTACACGGGGAGAAGATTTCGGATATTAGAGAGCTCTTTCATCCAGATGGCAAAGATCCAGCAGCTGGGAGCTGAAGTGAGAAAATTCAGACTGGAAATAAGATGCAATTTTAAACTGTTTATTTCATTAACTGTTGAAACACCCTGTGGGCTGTGGTGTGTCCTCCATCACTTGGAGTCTAACTCAAGATTGGACCTCTCTACCTAAATGCTACATTCCAGCTCAGTCACCAGTATGGGCCCCATGCATGGGTTTCTCTGGCCTGTTGTGCAGGAGATAAGACTCGCTATGTCTACACTTACTAAAATTAGTTCAAATTAGTTAATTCGAACTAGAAAAATTTAATTCGAACTAAGCAAGTGCCATGAATGAATTAGCGAATTGCATTGAGTTCAATGGGCCAGTTAGTTCGAACTAAGCAATTAGTTCGAACTAACATGGGAACATTGGTTAATTCGAACTAATTAGCTCGAATTAACCCTTAGTTCGAATAGCATATTTGAATTTATTAGTTTGAATTAAGGAAGCCCTCAATTCGAACTAATGAAAGCCTAGTGTAGCCATGGCTTTAGTTAATTCGAATTAATCTTCCTTAATTCGAACTAACTTGCCAGTGTAGACATAGCCATGATTATAATGGTTCCTTCTGGCTTTATGATCTGTGAATAATTGAGACAGAGGACTTCCCTGCTGGGATGTAATGCTGATCAGGGTGCTAGAGTATTGCTGAGACTTCTCTCATTACTAATAATCATCTGTCAGCCTGGCATTTCCAAATGCTGTAGCAAAACTTTGTGGATGCAATATGCCAGCTTTTCATTTTAATGATTACTATCAAATAACTATTTCCTTCCCTTTCCTGGCAAAACAGACCACTCACTGTGAAATATGTAAAAGATTGGTTGAAATTCTGGCCAGGGAAGGACACAGAGTGAAAGTATGGTGAGGAGAAACGAGGGCCTCTGAAATTCTCTAGTGGGTTAAGTACAAATTGTCTGTTCGAGCCACATTAGTTCTCCCATTGGCTGACTTTAATGATACTATCGGCGCTCATAGGCTATGTCTACACTAGAAAAAGTTAGGTCAGCTTTGTTAAGTCAATTAACAAAGTGGTTTCCATGGACGTGGACTTAGTCCACTTTGTTAAGTCGTTCCTAACTTCCTTAGGTCGACTTAATAAAGTGGACTTAAGCATCCACACTGTGCTTAGGTCGACCTAAAAGAGGGTTAGGTCGACTTACCCTACAGTTCTTACTAAGTCGACCTGAGCTTTCATTAAGTCGACTTAAGGATTTTCTCAAATTGACCTAATGAAAGCCTGGTGTGGATGGGAACTAAGTTAGGTTGACTTAAGCCTCCTTAAGTCGACCTAACTTGCAAGTATCAACATAGCCCTAGGGCCCAATTGGCTAGAAGCCTGTTCCGTGCTCACTACCTCTGATGTCACAAGTCCACTCTAGAGGAGGGGGATGACTAGCCATTTACCTACTGACTTGATCTACAAGCATCCATCTAGGAGAGAGATTTCTGACCATAGATGGATCTTTAACTGAGCCGAAAAAAGCAGAATGAGATCTGCTAGCTGGCAGCTGAAGTTAACCAAATTCAGATTAGATATAAGGTGAAGTTTTTAGTGAGGTTATTTAGGCACTGGAACAACTTAGAGGGAAGTGATGGATTCTCCCTCAATCACTTGGTTCTACCCACCACATCCCGAACAGACAGTAAACAGCAAGCGGAGTTTTCTATAGCCAGAAAACAGAGGAGCGTCAGAGATCAAGCTATTTGATGTGGAAGGTGCCCAGATAAAAGTTAAAATACAAAAGATAGATAGGTCAGTGAGGGACAGAGGACTCTCCTTCCCTGAAATGTATCATGCACAGATTTTCACTATATTCCCTGGAGTGTTGAGGGATGGATTGTTCTGAAGGTTATTGTATCCTAGTGTATATTTGAGACCAAGGGACTTAGGTTTTGGGAAGTTCCCAAAGCAAGTACCAGATGCTTCCTTCTTGCTGATCACATCAGCAGCCCTCCTCGACAGCAGCAAACACCTAAATCTTTTGATCCCCAATTACAGCCGCAAATCTGCCGTCCAGATTGGAGAGTATAATTCTAAAGGAACACCGTGGCATCCGAAAGCTGGCGTGAGCGGCAGCTTTCAGCAGATGCAGGAGAGTGGACAGAGAATGAAAGAAGGAATGTTTTAGAAAACATGTCGGCACCTGATGAGCCCAGGATCAAGCCGTAGGCAGGAAGTACAATGAGAAGGGGGAAGGCTGAAGCTCAGAGGCCCCGTTGCTTAATGTCAGTGATTCACGCATAGCAGCAGGAAGAGGACATCAAAGGCTGCCTGTGATGGCATGGGATGCCTGCTGTCACAGGAGCTCTGACGGAGCGCAGCCAGAGAGGCTTTGAAAATATCTCATTCTCCCATTGGTGCCTCCTGGGGGGAGAGGGGGAGCAGCAAGATAAAGGGCTACAATTAAATAGTTCCCGCACGGTGCCACAGCGCGTGTGTGGAATATTAGGCTTTATGTCCGCACAATAGTTGTGTTCCTTTAAATAGACTGGGGTTTCAGATAGGAGTGTGAGCACAGTTATATCTGTATAAAGATGCTTATTCTGGGGTAGCTACTCCTATAGGGGAAGGAAATGTTTCCTTGTGCTCCTCATGTCTCTCTCTAGTCTTAGCCTACCAGTCCTTTGGGGCAGGGATCATCATAGAATCATAGAATAATAGGGATGGAAGGGACCTCATGAGGTCATCTAGTCCAACCCCCTGCTAAAAAACAGGCCCACTCCCACTAAATCACCCCAGCCAGGGTTTTGTCTAACTGGGCCTTAAAAATCTCCAAAGATGGAGATTCCACCACCTCCCTGGATAGCCCATTCCAATGCTTCACCACCCTCCTAGTGAGAAAGTTTTTCCTAATATCCAACCTCGACCTCCCCAGCTGTAATTTGAAACCATTGCTCTTTGTTCTGTCCTCTGTTACCATCGAGAACAGCCAAGCTCCCACCTCTTTGGAGCAACCCTTCAAGTAGTTGAAGGTTGCTATCAAATCCCCCCTCAGTCTTCTCTTCTGCAGACTAAATAAGCCTAGTTCCTTCAGTCTCTCCTCATAAGTCATGTTCCCCAGCCCTCTAATCATTTTTGTTGCCCTCCAGTGGACTCTTTCTAATTTGTCCACATCCTTTCTGTAGTGGGGAGCCCAAAACTAGACACAGTATTCCAGATGCAGCCTGGCCAGTTTCAAATAGAGGGGAATTATCACATCCCTCAATGTTTGTGTGTAGATCTTGACATGACTTTTTTAGCAGACAGGAAGCTCATCTGGGCAGATGTTCTGCAATTATGATCAGACCAGTAGGCTTTGGGAAGGTCCTGATTTTTTCATTGTACCTTTTGTTCCCCGAGGTGGTGTGGAGGAGGAATAAACCGCCCAGTTTGTAGCTCTGTGGCAGTTATGCCAGGCAATGTTCCCTTTTGAATGCTCTACCGTATTGTTATGATATCATGTTTCTTGAAGCAGCATGTATTTCTGCAGATGTGAACCATGTTACATAGCATAGACCCTCAGGACTATCTCTAGCCCAGACGCTGGAGAATTACATGAGAAAGGCAATGCAAATGTCCTCCCTGCTCCGTGGGTACGCATAACACTGAGTTCTGTTGTTCTCACTGTCTGCCAAGTGGCAACCTCTTCAGTTAGAGACAGATCTGTTTAATTTATGAAAGGCTGAGTTTTAATCAGGTTTTTATTGTTCGTTCCAGCCATACATCACTTCACTGGCAGTTTAAAAAATGCACCATCAGCAAATCTCACACATGCCACTCTTCTCCCCATGATATCTCCAATCAAAAGTTTGACACCAGTGCATTCTGGGAAATATGCAGCCTGTGAAAGTAGGCATAAAAACAGGGCGAAAGCTGCTGTTCCCTCGCATTACTGTGAGCATTGAAGAGCTGGCTAGAGTTGGAGGTTACCTTAAATTCCAAACTTCTTCCTACTGAACTCTGGGAGAAAGGCAGGGGCTGGGAAACCTTATAAGGCAAACAACAGGTATGATGTACCCCTCTTCATAGACCCAGGAAGCTTGTACCAGAACTTAAATCTTTCAGTGCTAAAATAAAACAGATGACGACTTCTCATGCTGAAGAACAGCTCATGTAATTGATACTTCTAGTGGGTCCCTTCCTCATTTATGTAGATGCAAAGAGTCAACTCAGATTCTTGCTTGGCTCATTTAACTGTCTCTAGTGAAAGTGGTGGAAGCCCTGGCCCAACCTATACTCTTGTTTGACCATGAGCATTTGTGCTAATAAAACTCTGACCATGATTATTTCATTTTCCGTTCAAGCAAATATTCATGCAATAGATTTTTCTACTGTATTCACCAGCTCTAATTTCAGCCCAGTGAAGACATGAGACATGTGGGTCTGGATCTAGAATCCAGATCTCAAAGGCTGGTTTGGGCCCACACTTGATCACTGATAAATGACAAGCGGCGGCCTGCTGAACCGAATCTTGGGAGAGGCTCAACACCTTAGTTCCACAGCAAGTCAATGGGAGTGGAGTTATTCATCATTTTCCTGATCTGAGGCAGGTTTGGTAACTTTGGTTACTTTTTTTTTCTCTCACAGTCATGGATGAGATCGTGTCTAGCCCGGCTTCTCAGAAGGGTGCCTGGCTAATTGTTAGATGGTGGCAATGAGAATATGGAACATCAATGAAAGGGAAAATCAACAAAAAAACCATCTCTGGGAACAAGTGTCTCCTATCTGACTTGCCTCACTTGTGGTGAATAAACAGCACCATTAGGCAGAGTAGGCCAGCTTGAACTCGAGTGAAGGAATCCGTTTACCCCAGGCTGTATTCGGCTCAGTGCATGAGTGAGTCAAATGGGAAGCGTGTATTGGATTGTCACCACTGTCATGATCTTCTGGACGGCTAGTCTCAAGATGGTGCCATGTACAATTGTACAGCTTGTTTCAGTGGCAGAAATATAGAGGCAGAGCAGTGTGTGGAGGAGAGAGACAGGATGCCTTACCCTGCGGGGGGCATTTTTCCCAACACTAATCACCTTTGAAACTGCCAGTGCCCCATAATCCCTCTCCCCTCCAGTCACTGAACAGCTGCCCTGGGAGGAGACTAGGGTTGACTAGGAACAACATTTTAGAAGCATCTAAGTGTAAGTCCCATTTTCAGAAGTGACATGAGACCAGATTTTAAGGTTTTTAGGCATCTAAAGATGCAGATTGACACCTAGATTCTTCTGAAAATCCCACTACAAACCTAGCTGCATTTTTGGGCTCCTTAGCACCTTTGAAAATCGGATCTGTGAGCAGTCAAATGCCTAAATCACTTCTGAAAATGGGGCTTAGTCTCCTAAGTCATGAAGGCGCTTTTGAGAATCCTACTTGAGAGTCAGTCCCTTCCATTCCCCCCATCTCCACTCCAGAACGGAGGAAGTTTTATACATTTTGAAGCTTGTTTTAAAGAAGTAAATTCTCACATTATTTACCAAAAATGTTCTGGGTTTTTGTTCTGGTATTTTTTTAAAAACATTATTTGTTCATTTATTTGTTAATTGGTTTTGTAAAAAAAAAAAGCAGGGTGGTGTGCTTTTCCGCGCTTACCTCCTTCACAAAGCAAAATGCCAAACCCTTCAGATGTTTCATTTTTTCAGTTTAAAAACAAAATGGAAAATGTACAAGGTTTATATCATAGGATGACTATTTTTTAAAGGAGAAAAAAGTCGGTGAAGGAATTCCCGGGAGTGGGAGTGTTGTGAAGGCTCCCACACTGGAGGCTTGTCACTTTTCAACTGCCTGCCCCCTCCTGTTTTTTCCTTAGTTTGTCTCTCTCCAACCTCTCCTGCTTCTTCTTCTCATGGTCTCACCCAAACAGATCCCGAGCCCCAGCCCCTCAGTGAGGGAGTCACGAGGCCTGAATTGCGCCAGACAACTCAGATGCCCTGCAGTAGACAGGGAGACCTGGGGGATGATGGCAGGCCAGTCATTCTTGCAGGTGCCGATGCCATGTGTTTCTTCCACATTCCTCTTCCCCTTCCTGCACTGCTGGTGGTGGAAGGGACCTGCCTGAAAAGTGGCGAAGAGCTGAGTCCCTCTCTGGAAATGCATCACCTAACCAGAATCTCCTGCCCATGACTCTGTGAGTGCTCAAGTCTCTGCCTTTCCTGCCTGGCCAGCC
Organism: Pelusios castaneus; assembly: GCA_007922175.1. Classification (NCBI taxonomy): domain Eukaryota; kingdom Metazoa; phylum Chordata; order Testudines; family Pelomedusidae; genus Pelusios; species Pelusios castaneus. Next base: position 4,749,823 of record ML685811.1, read on the forward strand.
TGAGTGCATCCTTGTTCATGGGTCTCAATGCTGGAGGATGACCAGCGTACACAAGGCTCCAGCCCTGTGACTAGGAGGGCTCCAGGCAGCTGCAAAAGGGCACAGAAGGCACACAACAGGAATCCGCTGGCAGTGAAGGATAATTAGGGCTGCACTGAAGGGCTGGGAGCCAATTAGCTAACCCCCACCCCAGCTCAGTGCTGGCTGCCAAATTCCCGACCGCGCGCGCACACTTGCAAATATGCTGCTGTCAGCCTGGAGTGAGGACAGCAACCACAATGGGAGAAAGCAAGGACAGAGTGGGGGACCCACTGGAGTCAGCACAGAGAGACGGTGGTAGAGGGGAAGTCCTGGGAGACCCTCCAGGGGGAGCATGGACAGTGTGTGAGAGTCACAGAGGGGTGGGGACTGGAGAGCTGTCGATTAGACAAGAGGAGCAAAGCAAGAAATCCAATTGATTTCCCTACCCATGAGACTGAGACATAAACCAGCCAATGAATGTGATTGCCAGACCTGGGGTCAGGAAGGAATCTTCTGCTGGGCCAGATAGGCAAGGACCTTGGGGGTATTTCTCCTTCCTCTGTAGGGTGCGGCATGGATCACCTGCTGGGACCATCTGGTTATGTCCAACCTAGGCAGTTCCCTGCCATGCAAGTGGCCTTGGGCACTGGTGGCCCCTCAGGTTCTCCTGCCTGTGGCACGCATCAGTTCCATCTTCTGAGGACTGAAATGCTTTATCATGCCCCAGATGTTGGGCCTCATGATGGGTGATCTGGGGGAAATTTGTTCTACAGGAGGTCAAAGTAGATGGCTGCAATGGTGCTTTCTGCTCTTGCAATCTCTGATAATCTAGGGAAGTGGCCCTTGCCATCAGAGGGGAGGCAGAGGAGCTGTTTAAAGATGGAGGATGTAGGTTGTTTGCCATGGCGCAAGAAGGCAGCACCCTGTTCCTGCTGGAGAGCTCGGCTTGAGGAAAGAAGGGCTATGAAGACGTCGTATCAAGGCACTTTAGCAACAAGGAGGGAAGGCACTTTGTTATCAAATTCCCCCATCAACCTCTCTGCCCCAAGCTGTCTGTCAGAATCCCAGCGCTTCCTCCCACCACCTGTACTCAATATCTCCAGAGTGCTTCCCACACACCACGTGAGAAGAGAGGAACCTGCCATGCACCTGTTCTTGTTTAGTTACTGAGCTGCCAGGGTTATGGCTAATGAAAAGCTAATGTGATGTGTCTGTTCTCTGTGCCACCAAGGCCTCAGAACCGAGGCAGAGAGAGGGGCCTGAGAACCGTTTTATTCCCTTTCGTGCCAGCAGTTCGAACCAAAGTAGAATAACTGGCTCACGCAGAGAAAGCGGCACCCACTCTGCCCTAAGACTCCCAGAAGGGGAAATTCCTATGTATCGAACTCATTCTTTCTGGGAATCAAAGTCTGCAGCTTTGTTTGGGACAGGAAGTAGTTGTTCCCATTTGAGCTCTCAGCTGCCCCGGGTCACCCTTTCCAGGCACACTCAGATAGAGCGGTGGTTCCAACACTCACATGAATCTGATCAGAACTTTGCAGAGCAGCAGGAAATACCACCCAGAAAAGCTCTCCCTGGAAATCCAGCACATCCTGCCTCCCCCAGGAGAACTGCCTTGTTTGGGTTGAGAGCCAGGCACCTGTGAAATGGTTCCCCACTTGTCCTGCTCTTTGACTCTAACAGCAGTGGACATGGACAATGGGGCCTGGCCAGCATTACCACATCTCATCTTTCTGTTTGTAATCCTCTGGATACTACACTTCTGCCCTTCATTTGTTCCTCTAGGAATAATGGACACTAGAAGTTGGTCATGGGACAGATTTACATGGGCAGTCCCTAAAGGAGCCAGTTCCAGAGACACTTCTGCTCAGCTTGGCCCTCGATGGGGTTGGGTAGGTGCCCCTCTCACTGATTTTATAGAAATCTATAACCTTCAGTCCCCCCCCCCCCCCCCCGTAGCTGGCACAGTCCAGGTGCAACATTCTTACCTAATCTGCCTCCCAGGACCAGTGCCAGGCTAGCTGTCAACATCCCAGGTGGCCAACTCTTCTTTTAAGATCTCCAAGCTCCAAGTTATAGATCTTGCAATGTGAAACTTTCTCCAGCCTATATTTCACCCTCATGCTTTAGAGAAATCCACAGCCTAAGGGCACCAAAAGTAAACAGAGCTAGTGAGGGTAACGTTTTCAAAAGTGCCTAAGTGACTTAGGAACCTGGATCCATTGACAGTCTATGTAAAACCAACAAGGAGTCTGGTGGCACTTAGAAAGACTAACATATTTATTTATCTCATGAGCTTTTATGCGAGAAAATCCAAGACAAAGTGGGGTTTAAGCCCCACCTCTCGGGATTCAGGTACCTGACTCTAGAGTGGAGAGGTGCTGGCCTGCATTCAGGATTCACAGCCTTGCTTGGAGTTAGAGACCTCAGCCATGTTAGTCCTTTCACTCAAAAGGCTCTGGTGGAGATAATGGTGGTGCTGCATTTGTGTTAGTTGGGGCACTCACCTGTGACGTGGGAGAGACAGGCTCCAATCACCACCCATCCAAACCAAACCACTGGGGCAACCCTTAGCAATAATGAAGCCGCTCAAAGAAAATCAGGATCCATCTGTGATGAATTCTGTAAGCGAAACAGAGGCTAATTTTCATAATGCATCCTATTATATCCGTAATGAACGTGATGAATAGTTGCTGATATTCAAAAATATAATAAAGTGCGACCGCTCCATTCAACACAAGAGCTCATTATTTTGGCTTCCCTACAAGCGACATCCCAAAGCACTTTGCAAAGTTCCAGCGTAATGCAATGCAGGGTAAAATAATAAAGAATAGACAAGGGAGAGGGACATAAAGAAGCTTAGACAAAAGACGTGTTGCGAGCTGAAATGATGTTTAATGCAGCTGCTGTTTGCACTCGTCCCTGTAGCATCTAGACACGTGGAGGAGAGATGATGAGGAATAGAGTTATAATGAGCCAGTTCCAAATGCCAGGAACAAGGAGCAGAGGGTCGTGCTGGTGGTGCCAAGGTTATGGGCTAGGGAAGAGTCTGGGGTGAAATCTTTATTTTAAGTGTATCATTCAGTCACTAGGCATCTGGGTGCTGTACAGAGGGCCAGCGTGTGGTCACTGATAAACAAAAGAGACGAAGTTGGAACTCCTGGTTTGTGGAAATCTGGTGGTGTCTGTATTTTTTAAATTCAATATGTGATTATTTCTTAACATTGACAGTATAGCATGACTAGATCAAGTCTAAACTTTTCTGTTGAACATTTTTTATGGAAAATGGCAGGAAGGGGTTGACTGAATTAGCTCTTTTCCAGTAGCTGTCTGCATTCCTTGGAAAAGTTTGTCATTTTCTTGGAATACCACATTTTAAAAAAAAAGGAATAGGTGGGGCAAACCCAGATTTTGGCAGTTGGGGTGGGGTGTAAAGCTTTGGGTTTGGGGTAAAAGCATTTTAGTTTGGGGCTTTTTCAATGAAAACTAGACATTTCCCACTGTAAAAGCCTGTTTTCCAAAGAGCTCCCATCCTGGCAGAAAGGAGGTGGGGAAATGATGCGCAAAGGGCTAGACGAAATCAAAGCAGGCCTGGTAGGTCCTATTCCAAAATGTAGCCGCGGTTTTATCCCTGGCAGCAAAATGATGGCGTTCGGGCTTTTCTGTGCTAATTGCTAATTAATTGACAAAAACCAACCGTGGCAGGAGCTGGCTACGGCCGTCTGTGCGCTGTGGCCTTGCTCTGCTGTCCAGTCACAACGGCTTCAGTTCAGAGAGGGGCGCCTGAGGGGTTTCCTGGAGGCGTAAATAGTCTGCAAGAGGGGAAGGGGCATCAGCCTCTCCTGTTCCCAGTTGGCTGTTGCGGTAGGTTAATGGCTGAGGAGGAATCCAACAGCAGCCGCTTTCTCATAGCATTTCTCTGCTGCTCCCCTCAGCCAGCGCACAAACGTTTCCTAAACAGGCAGACACACGGAGAGCGGAGCTTTCATTATCTATTCATCAGGCACCACCTCCCCCCGCAACTGAAGCAGCTCCAGCCCCAGTTGCTATTTTTCTTTATTATAAAATGCCGCGATCAAATCCTTCCTTCTGATTGGCTTTATCACATCGCCGGCAGCAGGGGAATGCGGATGATGCATCCCTGCCCATCACGGGCCTTCCTGGTGCGCTTACACAGCGACAATATCAGGGAGGATCCGGGCAGTTCAGCCACACCAGAGGCTTCGTGGACATTTGAGGGCAGGGTGGCCAGTGTGTAGACTGGTGCCAAAGACTGAGGCTCCTGTGTCAGGGACTGCACTCAGACTGCCCCCCCCCAGCCCTGTCTCCCCCATCGTCCCCAGCTGCAGCCCACCCTGAGACTGGCACTCCATCCATGTGCCCCCTACCTGGCCTAGGTTCTGACTGGCACCCGATCCGTGTTGTCCGTCTGGAAGAATTCCACTCAGATGGATAGGGCCAGACCAGGGGCAGAAACGGATTGCTTATCAGAGCAGCCAATTCAGCCAAAATGAGGCACATGAGAAGGTGCAGGCACTGCTGATGGGAAGGGGGAGCCGGAGCCTGCCTAGGGATGGTTTGAGTCAGGAGGTTTGTGGGATGGGTACTGGGAGGATGTGTGAGCCAGGCAGAACTGGTGCAAACTTGGCATTTTTTTCTGGGGGAAACTGGGACATCTGAAATGTCCTTTTGTCCTGAATTGGAGTGAAAAGGCAAAATTTCCTGCAAAAAGTAAGTCCTTATATAATATAATATAAATGATAATTTCAGAGTGAAGCACTTCAGACACAACAAAATGAAACATTTCAACCTAATTTCAAGACATCATTTTGATAATGTGTTGCCTAGATTATTGGTGCCATTAACACACTTCCATGGAACATTTCAGTGCCATCAGCCGTGGAAAACAGCTTCATTGGAGAATATTTGTGCAGCTCAAGCTGGTCAAAGGAAGGTCTAGCTAGTCAAAGTTTTGGCTGGTCAAAGGAAGCTGGAAAGGAAGAATGTCCTGAGAGCAGAGGACTGGTAAGAACGTGGGAGTGGAGGGAGGTATGGGAGCAGAAGTAGATGGGGCAAGATAGAAGGATCCTACTGGTGAAAGAGAGACTTTGAATGTGATTCGGGAAGGAGATGAGGTAGCAATAGAACCAAGGGAGAAAGGGTGTTAGCAGGGGTTGGTGATGCTTTCATAGGAACATCGCCTTTAATTGTCACTGCGTATCACCACAGGAACTGGTTGGAAATTTTCCAATGAAAAGTTTTACATTGGGACATATGGTTTCCTGCACATATAAATTTTCCCAGGGAAAACATCAGTTCAAACAGAATGCTGCGATTTTCCGACACAACAGCGTCCAGTGCACCGAAAGTTCATGTTTCAAACTCACTTTTTATTTCAGTCGAACGGGTCAAGCTTTTTTCCTTTTGGTGTGGCCGAATCAAAATTCTTCTGAATTGCTTGATCCAGGCAAACTTTTCCAATTGCGACTTTCATCCCTGTTCGGAATGAAAACTCATGTTGTGACATGAGCATTTCCTGCAGGATGGAAATCCCCTTTTCCAGCCAGTGCAGTCAGCACGGTGAATTGCTGAGCCCTCATTTCCCACTTCGCATACCAGAGTGGAAATATTTGTAAAAACCCAGTTGGCAGAATGAGAGTCAGAAAAGAGGGGCCCTAAATAGCTAGCCAGATGTAGGCACCTGAAACACAGTAAAAACCTTCCTCCAGCCACCTCCTCTTTGAGTCATCCCGGGTGATGGGATGAACAAAATGAGAAATGGGAGAAAGGGTTGTGGTGGGTAGGGGTGAGGATGGTCCCGATGGGATCTGTAGGCAGCTGGTCGGAGGAGAAGAAAGGTGTTTCTTTTTGTTTCTTCCCCATCCCAACGCCCTACCACAGTTCCCACTACAAATGGCTATCAGGATCCTGAAAAGAACTGGATCCGAGGCAGTGCCGTCTGCTCTGCTGCCCGTTATGTGCCTTGCCCAACATTTCAGAAGCTCGCCTGGGTTTCAGACCTTGCTGCCACAGAGCCAGTTCCTTATTCATTTGCACTGTAATTTATAGGGCAAGTATGTCGTTAATAAAGCATGCTTCTGGGCATAGCCTGAAAAAGAAATAGCCCTGCCCTCCCTGGTACGTGAGGGTGTCTTCATGAGGCTGTGACAAGCTGTTTGCGTCACTGGCTATGTCTACACTTGTTAATTTAAGTTGACTTAGCATGCCCCACTCAAAAATTAAGTCGACTTAGAGGGGACCCTGCCAAATCGACCTAGAGCATCCACACTGGATGCCTAGGTCGACTTGTAGGGGCTAGGTGGACCTGGGACTGGTCCATGGTGGCGGGGGGGGGCACCCCTTGCCAAGTGCCAGGGGGCTCAGCCTTTGCCCCATTACACCTGGGTACAATGGGGGCTGAAGGGGACAGGGACCCTGGCAGGGCATAGGAGAAGGGTGGGCAGGGCTCTGTCCTGCCCTGTGGAGGGGCACGCCAGGCTCTTCCTGTGCCAGCCACCCTGGCAGGGAGGGCAGTGGGGAAGCCCTGAAGCCCCCTAAGTTGATTTAAAGTCGACTTAGGGCTACTCTGCATCCACACTGGCTAAGTTGACTTTCTAAAGTCGACTTAGCTAGAAAAGTCAACTTAAAACTAGGTTTAGTAAAGTCGACTTTAATTTTCCTTAAGTCGACTTAAGGAAAATGTAGTGTGGACGCAGATTAAATTAAGTCGATTTAAGCAAGCTTAAATGGACTTAATTTCTAAGTGTAGACGCACTGTGTCCCAGTGACACATTCCCACCTGGGACTGACACAGACACATGGCTCCTTTCCCCACACTTCAGGGGACTGTAGGTCCCATCAACTCCCCGCTTCATTCAGCTGTTGCCTATTTCCTTTGGAGAGCAAATGACCAATCGTCTCCTCTGTCTGGAGCCCGCATTTCATTTCACTCCATCGAATTTCCTTCCCTGGGTTTTGTTTTTGGACTAATGGGGACAAATTATTGTGACCGGCTACTGGGAATTACCATCATTTGTACCAATAAACTGCGGCATTGCAATTGCCTGGCTCTGCCTTCCAGATGATTCCTCTGAAACATCCCCAGCTATTTTGTAGTAGCACGGGACGTTTAAGGCACCAGAATGTCTAATCCTGGGAGTAGCTAACCTGCCACAGCTTGCACTGAAGCTAAAGGCGGTTGCAGAAGCTCAGCATGGTTGGAATAAGGCCCTTAACATTGTTGTATACACAGATTCATTGGGAGTTAGTAATAACATCTCTCTGGCAGGGTCAGGCCCAACTCCAGAGGACACCACTGAGCCTATCCAGCGACTTTCATGGGCCTTACGCTGGGCCAACAGAGCTTTGCATTCATCGCCAGTCCAGTGTACAGGGCTCTGGGCTGGAAGCCAGGATAGCTGGGTTCTGTTCCTTACTCTACTGCTGATCAACTTGGGATCCCCAGGGGAGTTACTTCACCTCTCTGTGCCTCAGTTTCCTGATCCATAATCTGAGGACAATCCTGGTGACCTTTCTTTGCTACACATTCTGAGATCTACAGCTAAAGGTGCTGGAGGAGAGATAAATGTCAAATGATGTGCACCTGCCCCTTGGAGGGTGGGGCAATCTGGCCTCGGGCGGGGCAGGCTAACAAATACAGTATCTGGCCCCTTGGGCGGGGGAGGCCAGCAAATAGGGATCAGGCAATAAAGGCAGGGTTGCAGTGGCGAGAAGAGGAGGAGGAGAAGGATGAGGATGCAGGCCCTCCTGTCTTCACTGCTTCCCAGCTCAGGGCCTTAGTCATGGCCACAGGCTCAGCCACAAGGTCAGCGGGGTCCCAATCTAGCTCCCCTTGGCCACTTCCTACCCCCTTTCCTGGTGGTACCTGTTCATGACTCCAGCTGTTGGCCTCCTCGGAGTAGTCGCCCAGGGGCAGGGTCCAGAACCCCTCCATATCATCAGGGGGGTGGCATATCCAGTAGCTCCTCCAGGTTATCTGCAAGGGGCAGAGCAACTCCTCCTGGTCACAGACAGCAGGCTGAGGTCCGGGGTCCCGGTGGCAGGCTGTTCAGTGGCCCCTTCGGGCACTCAGGTGGTGGGTAGCTCCCCGGAGCTCTCAATGGCTCGTGGCTCCGGTAGCCTCCCCATGTCTCTGGCTGTGGACGACCCCAGCCAGTCCTCAGGGCCCCAGTCTATAGGCCAGCCCTTCGCCAGCCAGTGGGATGGTCAGGGTTCTGGGAGGAGCAGAGGAGCATCCTTCCCCTTTGGCGGTTTGGGCTGAACTGAGCTTCCTGGCTTCCTCTTTATATCCCCTGTCCCACCCCCTTGCTTCCGGCCTGCCTGGCAGGCCACTTCTGGCTCCGCCCTCCTGCAGACCAGCAGTTCCTCCCTGTCCATCTCAGAGTGGGGCCATGCCTTCTCGCTACGTAAGGGTCACAGTCCCTGTTCTAGAGAGAGAGAAACAAAGAAAAGGTAAGGCCCTGTCCCGCACAGGTTCAATGTGACCACTGGGAGCTGTCACTGGGAGATCTGTGGCTAGGACCCCATTGTTTAGAGGTTTGTTGGTGCATGGACCTGCAACCTGGTGCCTAGAGGGAGTGACAAAGTATCAGTAGGCCTAAATATTTTAGAGAATCATGCCAGCCATCTGTCTTCAACATTAGGTGGGTAAATCCCTTTAAACATTTGGCTCAGGAACCTAAATCAAATTCATGTTCACTGAGACTAGCCTCCTAGGGGTATGTCTACACTAGCAATTTAGGCTGACTTAAGGACTCTTAAGTTGACCTAAATTACTCCAGGTCCACACTGGGCTTTCATTAAGTTGACTTAAGAAATTCCTTAAGTTGACTTAATGAAAAGCTTAAGTCGACTTAATAGCTACCACTCCTTAGGTCGACTTAAGGACAGTGTGGACAGGGAGTAGCCTTAAATCGACTTTATTAAGTTAACTTAATGCCAGTGTGGGCCCCTATGTCCAATGTTAAGTTGACTTAATAAAGTTGACTTAAAAGGAGCCACTTTGTTAACTTAAAGTGGACCTTATTAAGTCGACTTAACTTTTTCTAGTGTAGACGCATCCCTAGAGACTAGATCTAGAAAGGGGACCAACACTCAGTACTGCAAGCCTGACATTTAGGCACCCTTCTAGCTCATCACATCCACAGCCCTGAGTTAGCCTAGCATGTAAGGCCAGATGGGACCACTGGACCATCCCATCTAAGCTGTGCAACACGGGTTACCAACACCTACATGCTAACCCAACAACCAAAACCAGAGCAATGCTTCATAACCCACAGACCAGAGAGTTACACCTGGGCTCCCTAGACAGACCTGTGCCTTCCAACAGGATCCCCAAAAGCCAGCACACTCAGTATGCCTACACTAGCCAACAGCAGGTGCTGAGGAAAGGAGTATGACCCATGCCTGCCCTTCAAGGGGACGCAAAGTACAGATGTGGAGGACCAACCCCTCCCGCCACTTGTGTCACCACAGCCACACTGCTATTTTTAGGGTGCAAGCTTTATCCAAAGCCACACATCTGCTGGAGCTGGAAATTACAACTCTCGGCCAGCAGGAGGCACCTATCTCTTCTAAGGTATCATAGCCGTGAACCCTCTCGAGGAGTGAGGTGCCTACACCAGCTCAGCCTGGTCTCATAAGGTGATGAGCAGATGATGCCCCTTTATGTCCAACAGCTGAGTGGTTAGTGTGTTGCTCCAGGATCATAGAAACATAGAAGATGAGGGGTAGAAGGGACCCAGGAGGTGTCTAGTCCAACCTCCTGCTCATAGCAGGACCAACCCCAACTAAATCATCTCAGCCAGGCCTTTATCAAGCCAGGCCTTAAAAACCTCTAAGAATGGAGATTCCACCACCTTCCTAGGTAACCCATTCCACTGATTCACCTCCCTCCTAGTGAAAAAGGTTTTCCTAATATCCAACCTAGACCTCCCTTACTGCAACTTGAGACCATTGTCCCTTCATCTCTCATCTGTCACCCTTAATCATTTCTGTTGCTCTCCGCTGCACTCTCTCCAGTTTGTTCTCATGGTTTCTGTAGTAGGGGGTCCCAAACTGGACAAATATGTCCCAATGTAGCCTCACCAGTACCAAAGAGAAGAGAATAATCACTTCCCTCGATCTGCTGGCAATGTTCCTCCTAATGCAGCCCATCTTCTGTTAAGGGATGTGGGAGACCCTGCTTCATATTGTCACTTTGCCTGCGATAGAGCAGGGACTGGAAGTCAAGGCTTCCGGCTCTTAGATGTGCACTCTGACCACTGGGATACTCTCCCACTCATGTTCTGGATGAGGATATAAAGCCAGGTTTCCTATGTTCCGCACATGTGCTCTAACCACTGAATCATTGGGTATAAGTTGATCAGCTCCTCTTTCAGGAGCTCGGTTCTGGGTGAGGTCCAATTCAGGAGCCATGTCCAAGGTCTCCTCAGAGCCTGCTAGATGAGCTCCAAAGGGGAGATAAATGAGGAGATACCGAGCTTGAAGAGATCATCAAGGCATAGGCATGAGCTAGACTCCAGGTATCTGGACTCAGACTGCTTTGTGCATGCCCATTGGTGGGAATTTCGGTAGACTGCTTTGTGCATGCCCATTGGTGGGAATTTCGGTGCCAGAAGGGTCAGGTGGCAGTGCATCTAGCCTGAAGAGCCTAAATCACCTTTGAAAATGGGACTTGGCTGCTAAATCATTTAGGTCTCATAAGGCTGAGTGGTGCAACACTTAAAAACCTGGGGCCAAGTGACTTGCTGAATGGGGAATTTAACTCTGGCCCTGACTCTTCCTCATTTAAGGCCTGGTTCAGCAAGGTAGTTCAGTATTGGCCTGTCTGCACATTGAGTTCAGTGGGGCAGCTCACAGCCAGATGGGGCCACTCTGGTGCTCACACTTTGTCAAGTGCTGATGTACCTTGTTGAGCTGGGGCCTCAGATTCCCTGTCTGATCTTTTGTGGGAAAAGACAGGCGGGACCAAAGATGCCCTGGACTGTGCCCATTTCCCTTGGACACCATTTAAGAATTTTGCTCACATGGTACACTCTAGCAAACGATTCAATATTTAATTTTTCTGCCTTGAACATTTGGACATTTTCTTAATGTATTAGCTCAGTGGAGTAATAGGAGTCGTCAAGCTAAGTGGCCGCAGTCCAGCTGTTTGCTTAGCACTCACTCACTGAGCCCTGTCTGCTTACACAGAATGCGCGGCTTCCAGATTGCTTGAGCCCAACGGCCGACATGATCCCCAGCCCAGCTGGATGGTGCTGAGGGGATCCTGGCCTCAGAGGTGCCCATGGATGCAGGACCAGAGTGCAGGGGAGCAGACGATGCTGGTGTTCAGTGGTAGGTTTGTGACGGCAATGACTTCTGCAGGTGGAGCGGCTAATCTTTACAGCGACTGTACAAGGGATACCCGCCCCCCCATTATTCACTAGGGGCACTAGGACCCAGCACTGTCCCATGGGGGATGCAGGGCCTGGGGCCAAGTGGCCAAAGCGGGGCCCCGTCCCCCATGCTGGAGGGGAGCGTGGCGCCTGCTCTGTCCCCCAGGGGTGGGGCGGAGTCGGAACCTGCTCCGGTCCCGGCCCCGGGGCAACCTGTGGGGGGGGGTGGAGCCGGAGCCGGCTGCAGAGGAGGGAGCCGGGTGTGTGGGGCAGGCCGGCCCAGAGGCCGGGCCCTACGTGCTCTGCCCTTGTGTCTGCCTGCTCCGTCCTGGGGGCGGGGAGGGCCAGCCCAGGGGCCAGGCATAGCCCTCCCGCCCCACCCCACCCCGCTGCCTTCTGCTGGGTGCCAAAGGCAGTGGGGTGACCGTGGGAGGAGAGGCTGTGGCGTGCACGTGGGCCCCGCACTACCTCGCTGGGAGCAGGACAGCGCGGGGCCCACGCACCCAAGGGGCCCGGGGCGATCGCCCCGTTCGCCTGCCCCCCAGGGATGGCCCTGCTAGGACCCCACTCCGGCTCCCTCCCACAGGAAAAACTTCAGGAAGGGGTCAGCCATGGAATCCAGCCTTAGGAACAGAAGCAGCCAAGACAGGGACCTCGAGGCATTCAGAGAATTGTCTACAGTTAGTTTGGGATTTCTCTGTCCTGTGCTGATCAGCTGATTGTTCCAGCCATCCCTCTCCATACAATCTATTCAACTTGGATTCTCCCCACACCTTCCCTCTCTTCTCCTCTCCTCCACTGCCCTGTTTTTTTCCCTGCCCCCCCATTGCCCTTTCCATTTAACTAATCCCCTCTGAACTAACCCATTCTTCCAAATAATAATAATAATAAAATGATTGTGGCATTTACATGATGTTTGCTACCATCACATATCTTCAAGATGTGGACAAATTAGAAAGAGTCCAGCTGAGGGCAATGAAAATGATTAGGTGACTGGGACACATGACATACAAGGGGAGACGGAAGGAAGTAGGCTTATTTAGTCTGCAGAAGAGAAGACTGAGGGGAGATTTGATAGCAACCTTCAACTACTTGAAGGGGTGCTCCAAAGAGGAGGGAGCTAGGCTGTTCTCGAGGGTAACAGTGGACAGAACAAGGAGCAATGGTTTCATGTTACAGCTGGGGAGGTGGAGGTTGGATATTAGGAAAAACTTTCTCACTAGGAGGGTGGTGAAGCATTGGAATGGGTTACCTAGGGAGGTGGTGTAATCTCCGTCTTTGGAGATTTTTAAGATCTGGTTAGACAAAACCCTGGCTGGGGTGATTTAGTGGGAGTGGTCCTGCTTTTAGCAGAGGGGTTGGACTAGATGACCTCATGAGGTTCCTTTCCAGCCCTAAGAGTCTATGATTCAGCTGGCTGGCAAGTTCTATTCCCCTTTCCCCAACCTGCACCTGTCTGGTTTGCTGAGATTGTAAAGTCTTTGGGGCAGGCACTGAGTTTGTACAAAATTACCCAAGACAGTAAGTCAAAAGATGACTAGGTAGAGTCACAGAAAGGATCACACTAAACTGGGCAATGAACACCGGATGAAATTCATTGTTAGAAAGTGCAAAGTAATGCACATTGGAAAACATAATCCCAGCTCTACATATAAAATGATGGGGTCTAAATTAGTTGTAACTAGTCTAGAAAGAGATTTTGGAGTCATTGTGGATAGTTCTCTGCAAACATTTCAATGTGCAGCAGCAGTCGGAAAAGCTGGCAGAATTTTAGGAGCCATTAGCAAAGGGATAGATAAGACCGAAAATATCATAATGCCACTACATAAGTCTGTGATATGCCCACACCTTGAATGCTGCCTGCAGTTCCGGTTGCTCCATCTCAAAAAAAGATATATTAAAGATGAAAAAGGCATGAAGAATATGGTTTGGATATGGAACAGATTCCATATGAGGAAAGATTAACAAGGCTGGCACAGTTCATCTTAGAAAAAGGGATATGGAACAGGGTTGATAAAATCATGACTGGTGCAGAGAAAGTGAGTAGGGAAGTGCGATTTACTTTTTCACATAATACAAAAGCCAGGGGTCGCCTGATAAAATTAATTAACAGTAGGTTTAGTACAAACAAGAGGAAGTACTTCTTCACCCAATGCACAGTCAACCTGTGGAACTCATTGCCAGAGGATTTTGTGAAGGCCAAATGTATAAGTGACTTCAAAAAGATTGAGATGTGTTCATGGAAGACAGGCCCATCAATGACTATCAGCCAAGATGATCAGAGATGCAACCTCATGCTCCAGTTGTCCCTGTATCTGTGATTGTCAAAAGCTGGGACGGGGCGATGGGGATAATTCATTTGAAATTGCCCTGTTCTGGTCATTCCCTCTGAAGCATCCGGCACTGGCTGCTTTCAGAAGACAGGATACTGGGCTAGATGGACCATTGGTCTGACCCAGTAGGGCCACTCCTATTGTTGGTCCGTAGGTGCTACCATAATAGACATGATGAATAATAATGAAAGTAATCAAGAATATTCAAAGGTATGGCTGGATTTCTTTGTTGCTGATGGGGCCAATGGCATTTCCTTGCAGTGCTTTATGATCCACTAGTGAGGAATGGCCTAGAAACATGGAATAAAAGCCCCACAACCCTGCTTTTTCTTGCCTGTCCCAGCAGTCCCTCTGTGGACCCATGCATCCACTACCCAAAGGAGTGTTGTGAACCAGGTGCCTGCTCAGGGGACATTTCCTGACAGAGTTAAAAGGGCCGATGGGTTTTCTCAGAACTGTAATTGCCCTGTACAGGGCTGTCACATCATGGAGATGTCTCAGTATGGGAGAGGCTTCTGTTTTTTTCAAAGTCAAGCTATCTCCCAATCCTGGATGAAGCTTGGTGGAAAATACAGACAATTTTCCACTGGGAATGCTGAAGATGTTGTTCTTATTGTTTGGGCTTTTGGTTTGCTTGTTTGTTGATGAAAAGCCAAACCCAACTGCTGATGTTTTTCGATTTTCCAAAATCCCTTTCTATTTTCAGCAAAACCCTCCCATGAAAACGTGCAGCAGAAAACAAACGTTTTTAATCAAAAGCCGACATTATTTTCACAGGAAGAAAAACATCCAGTTTGTGTGTTTTCATCAAAACCCAGGAAATATTAACCAAAATGAAAACATTCTGTAACAGTCTTTGTTCTGTTGCAAAAGTCATCCCGAGTCCAAAATATCTGTTCCAGAAAAATATCAATGAGCTCTGCTTAAAAGGAACCTCTCATGCAACCCCTTCCCCTGTCTGGTTTGCAAACTACCTTTTCCCTGCTGCTGAGCAGAGCTTAGTTTGTAACGAAAGAGATGCAGGGGCTCAGGTGATTGTTTTACTCTCAGAATTGATGCAAAAAACTCAGAGGTGCTGGACTGTGACCAGCCAAGCCTGGAGGAGCCCAGGCTCAACCGTGACAGGTCCTGACACAAATTAAGAACTGCTGGTGAAGTCTCAGTGGGCAGTGGCAAGAACTGGTGCCCAGACGGGTACCTCCTTCGCTTCCAGCCTTCTTCTCAGTATCATCAGTACTCAGTGGGGAGGAAGAAGTGACCTCTAATAGCTCATCTTTTCACCAGTTCCACCTACTTCTAGGGGCACAGAGACACCTGTCACCACCAGCTCCCAGGGATAAAAAGAGAAACATCCTGCATCTCCTCATCTCCAAATGCAAAGGAGGGTGGGGGTGTCAGAAATTTGCCTTCTATTCGTTAGTGCAGTGTGAAGGGACGTGTGGGACCAGAGAGGGCAAGTGGGGAAGGATGGAACAGGCGGGTGGGGATTGTAGAGGAAGGAGACTAGAAAGGAGGGAGAAGGAAAAGAAGCTGGACCTGGAGGAGGGGCAAATCTAAACAAAGGGCAAAAGTAAAGAGAGGAGAAAGGTGCATCGAGACGGGGGTGGAGTTGGAGTTGTTATTCCTCAAGGACTCTACAGAGCTTTCTTACTGGGGGTGTCTGATCTGTGCCGTGGAAGAGTTCTGCCTGTGAGCAGGTGGCGGGCAGAGCTGCTCGGAGGGAAAAAAGAAACCCAGTGCCATTTGGCAGTCAATTTGCTGGACTCCTTAATAAACACCATGGGTGATCCGCTTCCAGATCTTTGCAGTAGAGTATCTTTGGGTCTAGCGCTCAGGAGAATTCTGTTAGGCAGATCTGCCTTACCTGGCCGGAAAGAGTTTTGATCCTAGCTGGATTGTGGTGGTTTGTGCAGAAGAATCAGCCAGGAACAGGCAGGCCAGAGACTTTTTTTGATTTCTTGCATTCTGGGATTTTTACTGCATTTTGGGTCAGAGCACTGTGCCTCAGTTTCCCATCTGTAGAATGGGAGCATTAAGAATGTTATTGATACAGATGTGTATTAATTAGTGCTTGTGCCACCTTTTACATCAGCAAGTGTGGGCAGAGTGACATGCAGGGAATCTGGGAGTGAATATCTAATGGGATCCCATGGGGGTCAGTCCTGGGTCTGGTACAATTCAACGGTTTCATTATTTATTTGGATAATGGAATGGAGGATGTGCTTGTAACATCTGGGGAGACACCAAGCTGGGGTGGGGTTGCCAGCACTTTGGGGAACAGGATTAGGATTTAAATTGATCTTAAATTAGGGAATTGGTCTGAAATCAGCAAGATAAAATTCAGGAAAGACAAGTGCAGAGTCCTAGGAAGGAAAAATCAAATGTATCACTACAAAATGGGGAATAACTGGTGAGGTGGTCATACTGTAAAACAGGATCTAGGGTTTATAGTGGATCACAAATTGAATATGTCAAGAGTGGGAGGCAGTACAAAAAAGTCTAATGCCATTCTGGGCTGTATGAACAGGAATGTCATATGTTGTACTGGTAAGCCCTCAGCTGGAGTATTGTGTCCAGTTCTGGGCGCTACACTTTAGGAAAGATGTGGGTAAATTGGAGATAGTGCAGAAAAGAGCAACAAAATTGGTAAAAAGTTTAGAAAACCTGACTGGGGACTAGTAAATGGCCATGGTTATCTTGAGAAAAGAGGACAAATAGGGGAGTCTTCAAATATAAAGAGCTATTATAAGAGTGATTATTTGTTTTCTGTGTCCATTAAAGGCAGGGGAAGAAGTAATAGGTTGAATCTGCAGCAAGGGAGATTTAGGTTAGATATTAGGAAAAGCTTTCTAACTATAAGGGTAACTAAGGTCTGGAAAAGGCTTCCAAGGGAAGTTGTGGAGTCCCCCTCCCTGGAAATTTTTAAGAACAGGTTGGATAAACACCTCTCAGAGATGGTCTAGATTTATGTGGTCTTGTTTCAGCACAAGAGGCTGGGTGTTGAAGGCCTTCCACCCCAATATTTGTGAGATTCTACAGCCTAAGCCAACCCAGACTGAAAATTCATTTCCACTTGGTATTTTGGAAAAAGCCCAGTCCCCCTTACACAAACATGGTTCCCCAGTGACCCAATAATATCCCCACACATGCACTCCTTGCCCATTAGTCATGCACCAACTCCTTCCCAGAGATCAATGTTTGAGCCTCAGACACTGGGCGACCACCTTTCTGCTGCAGTCACACCTTTCTGCTGCAGTCACATGCAACCTGTTTTTTTCCAGCAACATAATTCACAGCTCCAGACACATTAAGTGCCAGCTGAGCCGCTTGTCTTGTTAGCAGGATTATGGCTGTAATGACACTAGAACTCGTAATTACGAGAAATTTAGTATCTAAATTAATAATAGGAAATTAATGCCCTCTGTGTACTTGATCTTTCCTGGGCATGGTGCTGAACTGAGAGGTTTTGCCCTGCATATTTCCACGGGCTCATGTTCCTCTAAGAAATAAGCATGAAAAGACAATGCAAACATCTCCTGGAGAGACAGATGTACACTGGTCAGCTGTGAATCTGAAAGCTGCAGGGGCAGGGATTCGGGGAGCTGGCTCTGGGTGTCACCCAGCCACTGCAGACATGTCATTTCCAGCCCTCTTCTGCCCACTTTCCATGCTGTCTCTCTTCTGTGCCCACCCACCCTACTCCGGTGGCTGCGGACCCCTGTCTTTGCTCCCTCTCTAGTGTGGTAATGGAGAACAGGATTACAGAGGCACACCCTCCAATCTAGGCGTTTAAAACTACACTGGACAAGACTGATGAATGCACAGCAGGGAACAACACTGCACTGATACCAGGAATGGATCAGGTGGTCTCATCCAGCTCCAATGTCTATGTGATCTCCAATCACAATGGCTAAACTGGAGAAATCTTTGGTACACAACCGCATCACTGGGCCGCCTCCTTTCCCCTCCAGCAGCCTGTCTCAGTGCCTCGCAACATGCAGAAACAGGGAGTCCTTGAAGAATGGTTTCCTGACATTAGGCTACATTGTTAACATCCAGCGTGATGAATGGGGCGGTTCTCATCCCTCAAAGGTTTTGATTCCAATTGTCTCTGTACAAAGTCAGTGACATGGACCCAGCCTGGGGTCCCTTTGGAAGGTTCTCTTTAATGTTTTTGCCTCCATTTTTTTTGGCCTCCTCCAGTGCTAGGGCCAGCTGTACGAGTCAGCTGGAGAAGACGATGTTGTGCATTTTGTGGTAGTCTCATGTAATCCTGGCTGCAGCCTGCCCAGCTCCACTCCCCAGCCCCCTGTAGAGGTAACAATGCAGAGAAGGTGAATAGCGCAGAGTGAAACCGGTGTCCTCAGCTCTCAGTGAAGGAGATTTACCTAATCTCAATAAGGCAGGAGTCATAGACACTCTCGAAAGGCAGGACTGCAGATCTAGAGGAGAGGTGGAAAAATAATAATTCAGCCAGCCTGACGAATGTCAATTCGTCCCTACTCCTGCTCCAGACATGACAACTGCCTATCCCTCTGTAGGCACGTTCTCTGCACACCAAGAGAACGGGTGCTAGAGGGTGAATGCTGGCCCCAGGGAAGTCCATTGGAATTTTGCCTTTGACTTTGCAGGGATCAGAATGTCACCCGAAGTGCCATGGAGTCCACTACTATCCGATGAAGTGCTGCAGAGTGAACACAGAGACCTCTTCATTTCAGAGGCCATGACACCTTCCTTTGTGCAGGGCGTGAACATGCGCTGTGCCCCTGAATCCGTGTGTGGCAGAAAGTCTTTGGCTTCACAATTGAGAAGAGCCAAGGAAATAATTCACAGCAAATAATTTCTCCTCTTTCTCTGTCCTCAAGCAGCTTACCTTTTCTCTAGCGTTATTACTGCAGCATATGAGTTTCTTACATTGGTCAAATTTCATCCAAAGACTTTGTTTTGCTTTGTTTTTGTGAGGGCGGACCTGTAGGGATTGATTTTTGTCCCAACACTTTTCAGTTTCTTTATTGATCGTCCAGAAGGATAATATTAAATTGTTGTTGAGAAAGTTTTCAGGTGACACAAAAACTTAGAATCACAGAAACTGGAAGGGACCGTGAGAGGTCATCGAGTCCAGTCCCCTGCACTCATGGAAGGACCAAGTACCCTCTTAAACCATCCCTGACAGATGCTTGTCTAACCTGCTCTTAAAAACTTCCAATGATGGAGATCCCACAATCTGCCTAGGCAACTTATTCCAGTGGTTAATCACTCTGACAGTTAGGAATTTTTTTCTTAATGTCCAACCTAAACCTCCCTTGTCGTAATTTAAGCCCACTGCTTCTTGTCCTACATCAGCAGTTAAGGAGAACAATTTTTCTTCCTCCTCCTCATGACAACCTTTTAGATACTTGAAAAATGTTATCATGTCCCCTCTCAGTCTCCTCTTTTCCAGACTAAACAAACCTAGCTCTTTCAGTCTTCCCTCATAAGTCAAGTGTTCCAAACCTTTAATCATTCATGTTGCTCCTCCGTGGACTTTCTCCAATTTGTCCACATCTTTCCTGAAATGAGGTGCCCAGAACTGGACACAATACTCCAGTTGTGGCCTAATCAGGGCGGAGTAGAGCAGAAGAATTATTTCTCAATCAGCGACTTGGCGCTGGTCTACACTGAAAATTTAGATGAACCTAGCAATGTCGAACTGGTGTGTGATGGGAGAATTTTTCCATTTAACTAATGACGCTCGTGTAGGAGGTGGAGCATCTCTGTCAATGGAAGAACCCTTTCCTTTGATGTAGAAAGTGTCTACTCTATAGCACAGCATCTGCGCTTGCAATGTAGAGATGCCCTTGGTGCCAAATAACCATAAGAA
Organism: Pelusios castaneus; assembly: GCA_007922175.1. NCBI lineage: Eukaryota > Metazoa > Chordata > Testudines > Pelomedusidae > Pelusios > Pelusios castaneus. The sequence goes on from ML685811.1 coordinate 4,769,436, forward strand.
CACAGAACAATGCAAAGGAAGGCCAGGAAACAACTTGACTGTGGTCTAAAGTCCCTGTGTTGGGAGACAATTCATGGCAGCAGAAGGTTCTTTATCCTAGCAGACAAGGCAATGTCAGTGAGTCACAGTCAGAGAAGCTGAAACTCATGGCCAGCTGGCTTCCACCACAACCCCTGATTCCTTTTCAGCATCACTGCTTTCCAGGATGTGGTCCCTCATCTAGGAAACAAGAATGTAGACCACACCTACATGATGAGGGACTGCATCCTGGAAAGATGTGACCCTGAAAAGAAATCAGGGGTCGTAGTGGAAGCCAGCTGGCCATGAGTTACCAGTGAGATGCGATGCCCTAGAGACTTGCTGTGACCCTTGGATATATAATCAGAGGAACAGTGAGTGAGAGAAATAAGGAGACAGTGTCACCCTTGAGTGGAACCATTACTGGTCTATTGGGCAATATTCTACTGCCACTGAAGTCATTAGAACCATCTATTGACATCAGTGGAGCTAGGATTTCACCTCGTGTTCAGAACATATGCAAACACTTGAACAAGGTTGCTGAGAAATTAACCAGTGTTCAGAGAAAAGCTGCAGGAATGATTTGAGTTCTGGGAATACATTGACTGATAAAGATTAAAAAAGATTCTGCTAACAGACAAGGCATCATGAATCCAATGTCAGGGAGTCACGGTCAGAGAAACTGAAACTGGACAGGAGATGTCCATGTCTAATAGTGAAAACAATGAAACACTGGGACAGTTACCTAAACAGACTCCATCACACAGTATCCTGACATCAGTGTAATTCTAAGAGCTATGTTCTAGTTCAGCCTCATGTTGCTTGGGTCAAGATAAGAACCACTGGGTGATATTCTCTGGCCATGCTATGCAAGAGGTCAAACTGGATGAAAGGTCCTTTCTAACCTCCAATCTGTGGCTCCATGGAATGGTTTGTGGAATTAATTCTGCAAATCGTTTATGCTGTAGACTATTCCCCGTCACTTCACTGTGTCTATTTTAAATAGGGTCCTTTTAACTGAATACTGAGATCACATGTTATGTTTGTGCCCTCTGACTGAATGGGCAACTCAATACAACCATTCACGTTGGGTGGAATACATCTCTGTGCAAAGGGGCTGTATGAGCCCCATCAACCACTAAGTCCCACAAGGCCTAGACACCACATACATCCTGCTCAGGTCTGGTCCTAGCTTCCTGTCAAGGGATGAATTTCATCCCGACGTGGGTTCAAAATTCACTTTTTGTGACTTTCCATAATGCTCACTTGAAATTGTTTCCAGGAACGTTCTTGTTGGCAAATTAATTGACTAAAATCATGGAGAAAGGCGAGCACAAGAGGGTCAAGTCATGATTACAGCTGAAGTGGGCTCAAATTTTTATTGGTATGATGATAGGTGGATCATGCTGTGAGGCATTATTCCAGCTACAGCACTCAGGCATGGTGAGACTTGAAAGCAGTCGTCCATGCTCAGCTTTTTTACCAAGGAAAATGACTGGAGGCTGAATAAATAGTTCATATTGTTCTTCATTAGTTTATACAATCAGAAGAGTGTCTCAAATAAGCATTTAATTAAGAATTAATAAGACAGCTCTTATAAAATGAAATATTAATTGAAAAAAGAAAGTTTCAGCTTCGTATAGGGGAGAAAAATCTAACCAACATTCGTGTAACTTGATTGCACAAGCGCTTCCCAATGCCTGGCTTGTTTAACATATACAAGTCGTAGGAAACTGACATTTAACAAGGGAACGCTGGCAAATTAATTCCATTCAGTGCTAAAAATGCATCTTGACATTTGGTAGCTGGTACGTTAACCGGTGTCTCCTCATCAGAATTACGTGTTTTGCTATGTACTAATTAAATGCCTTGTTATCCCATTTCAAGAGGATTAAGAAACAATTGGGATTTAATGTATTACTACTAAATGAAGTGGCGCCAGCCACGGGCAGCAGACTTGATGGCATGCATAGGGCAGACCAGGCATCCTGCGATCTCCTTCCTGGGGCCGGGATCTGCTGCAGTTTTGTGCAGGACCTTTGCTCTGAGCCAGGGCCTCTGAAGTGACTTCTGATGTCACCCCACTTACACGCCCTTCAGGGTGACGGCTGGGTGCACGGATGACCCATGGAGTTATGCGTAGCTCAGCGAGCGCTCCATCCGCTGCTTGATCCGCAGCCGGCTGGGCTGGGCTCAGCGCAGCATCACACAGGGGCCAGAACGCTACAGTGAGGCCCTTTGAGTCTGGTGTAACCCAAGGAGCAGCGACCTCTCTGGAGCTTTTGAAGCAAGTAGCTCAAGTTAGCAGAGAGAACGGCAGGAGTGCAGAGTCTTCTCAAGTCCTGTGCAATGCCAGCCTCTAGATCTGGTACCTGAGCGTCTGCTATTAGCTGACTGTCATGGCAGACTCCTGTGAAAACACTATGGAAGTCCCTGTTCTCATTCCACAGCGTCTTGGCGCCTTTGGTCACATCTCCCCAAGATCAGATGCTTTTCTAAGAGCTGCTCTAGAGATGATTTGGGGGCAGTTTTCAGGCCTGTGTGACACAGGAGACCAGACTAGATGATCACTCTGGCCCTTTCTGGCCTTGTACTCTGACTTTGAAATGTGGTAGTATCCAGAGGCCCTGAATCCATGTTAATGATGATTGTTGCCATAGCACCAAGGAGCCCCGATCATAAACCAGGAACTCATTGTGTCAGGTGCTGGACAAACACAAAACAAAAATACAGTCTCTGCCCCAAAGAGGTCACAATATAAGCACAGGACCAAAGGCAACAGCTGGACAGAGACAGATGGGCGACTACAAAGAAAGAATGAGACAATATAGGTTAAGGTGGTGGGCAGTAATCTCAGCATACCAGCAGTTTAGCCTGTCTCAAGTTTTTGTGGGCATCTTGGCAGAGGAGAGTTATAAGGAGGGATTGGAAGGAGTGGGTTAGTGGATGTTTATGGGGAGCTCTTCCCAAACAGAAGAGGCAGCCTGGGATAAAGCAGCCAGGTATTGACTTGAAAATTTAACAGCTGGTATCATGGCCTGATGGTGCAAGGTGCTGTACAAACGTACAGTGAGAGAGTCACTACCCTCCGGAGCTGACAGTGTAAACAAACAAGACAGACAAAGGATGGGAGAAATGAAGCATCATTGAACTGTTTATTTCACCTATTCACAGTTCATTTTTTGTGGCATGTGATAGATCATCAAAATCACGTTCTGTTATTTCTGATCTGTGACCAGTCAAATGGAACTTTATAAACCAGAAATAGGGAATAACAATTGGCGAGTAAAAAACACTCTTGTTTGCATATGAATAATCATGTTTGCATAAGCACATCGTGGTGCATTCAGGGCGCACTGCACCCCTGTGCGAAAGGGCCGTTCCACTAGGCAACGTTCCTTTCCACCTGAGCAGTAGGGTGGTTGTGCCAGGCATGTTCTGCCATCCTGAAGAGAGGAGCATCTCACCCACAAAGAACAGCCACTTGCCAAACTTTCACGCTCATAAAACCTCGTTCTCCTGGAGCATCATAACTACAGACCAGCAGCAGCTCAAAATTCAAACGGAAATGGACGAACCCCTCTATGAAATGCTCCACCCGCTCTGGCGTTGCTCTTGAGAACTGGTCTCTCGTGTATCCTCAATCCACAGTCATTAACGTCTCCCATTAACGTCTCACAGGTCTAATCTCACTGAGGAATCCATGGCCGTCTTCAGAGCTCCTTTTTCTGAGATAGTCCTGATAGTTATCTGCCTCACTTCTCCCAACAGCTTCTTCTTATTCCCTCTGCCTCTGTCTGATTGCCCCGTTAGCCTCATCTAGCAAGAAAACATCACTGGGGAAAAATTAGCCATCAAACTGTAATGTCAATAATCAAAGAGTAGGAAGAATCCGGCACTCAGCCCTGTATGAGAGCAATTTCCTTAGCGTTGTCCCAGTCTTTGTGTTTGATGATGGGCCAACCACTCTGCTGTGTCTCTGGGGGGCTCTAGGCTTTACAGGTGCATATAAAACAGCACTGTGCGGTGCTGAAGTCCATAAGAGTTATGATTTCTACATTACAGTAAATTCAGTGCATAGCATTTACCCTGCTGTTGATTGGAGTAGAACTGTGGTTTATTTGCCTGGAGCCATCCTTCACAAAGGACTTTATTTTTAGGTGGCAGCTGTCACCCAATGCTGGTTAGGGCCTTTCCAGGTGGCCTATTTTGAGAATGACCCTGCCCAACTTGTTTTTGTGGATTGCTTTCACATAGCTCATTTCCTCTCTCCCTCTCCCTAGTTGCAGAGCAGGATGCCAGTGTTATAAAATCACATCCATCTGGCAGTTTAACAACTGCAGATATCAACAGCACCTGTTCTGGCAGTCACCTCTCCCCTCTCACGTTCACCCCAAATGCTGCTGCCCCAGCGCCATTCTTCCCCAGAAAGCCAGGGCGGCTTGGATTGAACAGAGAAGATGCAGTCAAATGCTGTTGGGCTTTGAATATGGGTGACTGGCGACACTCCCCTACTGACCTACAGGGCCTTTGCAGACTTAAAATCTATGAATCCACCAATTACTTTCATTTATTGCCATCTCTCACAATGAACACAACACCAGAGACAGCCCCGCTCAGTAAGTCACTCTGCTTTCTCACACATAACAGTAAATTATAGGAGATCATATTATATAATACTATATTATATATACTAGATTAAATTATAGTAGATTACTGAAGCCCTCCCTGAACAGCTCCACTGGCCTGTGCATTAGTGTGTGTATGTGTGTGTGTGGAGGGGGGATGGCAAACACTGGAACAACTCCCCTGCCACTTTTGACCCATATGTTTATAATAGTGGCCCTATGAAGCCTGCCCCCCAGTTCCCATGACATCAGCAGAGGTCAATGATGGCGTTGGGTGCGAGTTTACAGGCCATTTGCTCATGCGATATATAAATTTGTTAGTCTTTAAAAGTGCCACAAGACTCCTCGTTTGTTCCACTGCACAACTGGCCCTAAATAAGTTAATGTTCCTCCTGTATTACAGAGCAGGAAATCTGCCGGGGGAACTGAAATTTGGGGGTGAGGGGGTGGGAGGTGTGTGTGGAGGAAAATGAGACTTGGGCTCTTAAATCACTTAGATGCTTTTGAGCATTTTAACCCAGCTCATCTCAGGCTGAAGAAGAATTTCCTGCAAAAGACCTAAAAAGACCAGGCACATTACACTCAGCGGCTCTGATTTCTGCATCCGGGTAACATCATCTTCAGTGCAACGATGGCAGTGTCCTGCAGAGAAATAAGTGTTTTCTGGGTGAAATTCACCCTGCACAAAGAACTAGCCCAAATCCAAGTCATCACCTCAGACCCCTGTAAGCCCACAGGTCTTGTGGTGATCTTCTGCATGGGTTGGACTGCCCCATTATCATTTAAGATCAATAAACCTCAGCCAGGCTCCAGCCGGTGGGATCAAACGAGCCATAAATCAAGCAGCTCTTATTAAATGTTCTCCTATTCTTGCGTTCCTGGGAGGAGCCACAATACTTCTTTTAACGAGTCATCGATCGGTTAATACCGCCATGACTGGCACAGAACAACTTGAGATGAATCTTTGGCTTTAAAAGCAACCTTCTCCACTGACTATTTATCGGAATCACCCAAGCACCCCATCTTTGTTATCCTTCAGCGGGGGGCCAACACCTAGCCCAGCACTCGGTCCAATGGCTCATTCCACCACGTTTATGCTTGTTCTGCTCAGCACCCGTCTGAGCTATAACGAGGCTCATCTGTTCCCAAACTGGCCCCCAGGAGGCTCACCTGTTGGCATTTCCATTCCAACACAGCACAGCACAGCCATCATCTGATTGATTCCATAGTGCGTGACGTGGTAGCTGAGCCCACGATTCCTGGATGTCCATGCTGTTTCCCCCTGCCACATGTCTGGAGTGGGGTGTGAGCAAGAGAGCTCATTCCAGAGGCAGACTTTTCCCTCAGACAGACGAGAACATTGTTCTCAGTTCACCATCTCTCAAAAGCCCCTAGCGCTGCTTGTGTGGGAAGGGTGGGCACTGGTGAAATTACGTCTGAGGCAGCTACAAGAGGGAGAAGCTGATCTGTCTGGGGTCTCTGGTTATTTAGTCTCTAGCTGATAAGGAGAGAGAAGTAACACAGCGAGAGGGGGCCTGCATCAAGTGGGGGCCCTGTCTGCTTTGAGCCCAGGTGGCCTCCCAAGGGCAAAGGAAGGAAGTTGACTGAAGGCAAACAGGTTCTATGCTCCTTCAAAGACATGTGCTGGTGCAGAAGGACTTTGGATAACCCAAGGGACTCTGGACCAAAGCAGAAGAATACCCTGGAGAGCTGAGGCTACTGAGGCAGCGACGGGCGTGTCTTGTTTATTGTATGATATCTCTTGTGTGTTGTAGCATTAAATCACACAGCAATAATCTGTCTGACTTGAGCCTCTCTGTGTTATTTGCTTTAAAATGAGTATGTCGCCCTCTGAGAGAGTTACACTGTATCCCAGAAGGCTCAGCCTGGGAGATAAGTTCTGGGAGAGAGTGTCTTTAAACACTGGAGTGTCTGAAGGGTCAGTACTGAGCCAATGTATAAAACGAGATCTCAAAGAGACTCTCTTTGTCAGGCCAAGTGAGGAACGGAAAGCCCCACCATTTACTGAACCGGTCCATTGTCACAGGCATACATGTATTAAGTGTATTTGCAGCACTTTTTACAGTGCTTCATCAGCAATAAACCTATCCTGCCACCTTCATTACTGAAACAGATCTCTGGTTTTATTGGATAATTGAATCATAATTTCCTGTATTGGCTATCTGCACAAAGCTGGGACAGCATACACAGTGGGACAACACCATACAAATAGCACGTGACAACAGAGGCCTTCCCCATGTTTAATTATTCATGTAAAGCTACAACTATAAAGCGAGTGCACGAGTAGTTGGAAAACAGTACTCAGAGAGTCATTATCAATGGTTCACAGTCAAGTTGAAAGGGTATCTCGAATGGCGTTCTGTGGAGATCTGTCTTGGCACCGGTTTTACTCAATATCTTCCTGAATGATTTGGATGATGGCATAAAGAGTACACTTAGAAAGTCTGAACATGGTACCAAGCTGGGAGAGGTTGCAAACACCTTGGAGAACAAGTTTAGAATTCAGAATGATCCTGACAAACTGGAAAAATGGTCTGAAATAAATAGGATGAAATTTGATAAGGACAAATGCAAAGTTCCAGAGGGTAGCCGTGTTAGTCTGTCTATAGCAAAAATAATGAGAGTCCTGTGGCACCTTAAAGACTAACACATTTCTTCAGTCATAAGCTTCATGGGCTCCAACCGACACCATCAGATGCAACAAATGCGAAGTGTTACACTTTACACTTGAAAGTGTCTTCAAAGCGTCTGATGAAGTAGGATTTTCTCCCACGAAAGCTCATGCGATAAATAAATTTGTTAGTCTTTAAAAGTGCCACCGGACTCTGTTTGTTTGACTTTACACTTAGGAAGATATAAATCAACTGTACAAATGCAAGAAAGAAATGACTGCCCAGGAAGGTAAGTTAAAGAAAAAGATCAGGGGATTATAGCAGATCACAAGTGAAATATGAGTCAACAATGTCACACTGTTGCAAAAAGGGTGAATATCGTTATGGGAGGTATTAGAAATAGTGTCGTAAGCAAAACACAAGCAGTAATTCTTCCGCTCTGCTCAATACTGATAAGGCCTCAGCTGGAGTACTGTGTCCAGTTCTGAGCACCACATTTTGGGAAAGATGTTGCCAAAGCAGGAAAAGTCCAGTGGAGAGCAATAAAAATGATTAAAGATCTTGAGAAGATGATCTGCAAAGAAAGATTGAAAAAATTAGGCTTGTTTAGTCTGGAGAAGAGAACACTGAGGGGGGAAATGCTAACCGTCTTTGAGTACATAAAAGGTTATTATAAAGAGGAGAATGATAAATTGTTCTCCTTAACCACTGAGGACAGGACAAGAAGTAATGGGCTTAAATTGAAGGCAGGAAGATTTAGATTAGCCATTAAGAAAAACTTCCTAACTGTAAGGGTAGCTAAGCACTGGAACAAATTACCTAGGGAGGCCGTGCAGTCTCTGTCACTGGAGGTTTTTATGAAAAGGTTAGACAAACACTTGTCAGGGATGGTCAAGATAATATTTAGTGCTGCATCTATGCAGGGGATTGGGCTAGATAATTGCCAAAGATCCCTTGCCGTCCTACATTTCTAAGATTTTTGATTAATAGTTTTTAACTAATGAATGGGTTTGCAGTATGAGTCTATCATGCTTATCTTCCTGCCTCACAACACTTTTCAGTCTGAATTTTTCCCTCAGCACAACCTAGGCGTGACGCCCTATGAAATTTTAGCTCACAGGCTCAGGTCCATGGCAGACATGGAGGTGAGAGCTGGTTGTCTCTGGATGAGTTGCAGAGGTCACCGTCTGCAGCTTCTTACCCCATATGCATGCCCTAGGCAGACGGTCTGGGAGCCACACTTCAGAACAGGTCACCCTGGGGAGCAGGTTTGCTTCGTTTGTTACCCCAGAGAACTCACTGCTCTTTGAATACAGACCCTGTGGGTGCTGACCAGAAAACCCACTGAACAGAAATGTGCTGCACTGCTTTTAGCAAAGATGGAGCATTACTGCACTCTGAGTCTTGCCTTCAGCTCTCCCTCACTAGCCGCTGAAAGCAGATTCTATAGCAGGGGTTCCCAAACTTTCAGGCTCGAGGGCACAGACATTTTTACAGCCCTGAAAGGCCACTAGCTTCCACTAGCAGACCCCTCTGAAAGTCAGATTGCCTCCTCACTCGCTGATCTCCCATCTCCCTGCCTGCAGCAGGAAAACCACATGCATCCTGTAGCTCTGTGCATTCGATCTGGTTCCCAAGTCAGTGGCTTCCTTCTGCAGCCAGGGGGACAGAAGATCAGTGCTCCTCTCCCCTCCCTCTGGCTCCAGAAAGGACCCCAGCACCTATGAACCTAGGCAGAGCGCATTGCTGTGCTCCCTGCTACAGCCTGGGGGAGGAAGCACTGATCTCCTATCTTCTGGCTGCAGCAAGGAGCCTGCACTGGTCTTTCAACCCAGGAAAAATGCTCCACCTGGGACCTTAGGCACTGGCTCCATTCTGCAGCCAGCAAGGTTACTTTGAAAGCCCTCAAGGGCCATTTTCAGGTTGGGAACCACTGGTCTATATCCTTCCTGGAGCTAGCTTCCAGCTTCAAGAGGAAGCTTTGATTCCAAACTTTATCAGAGTGGCTATTTTATCCATCCCCTATCATCTGTCCCCACACCAGGGATGGCCTTTCATGGATTCACAGGTGTAAATCAAATGAGACCATGGTGTTGATCTTGGCTGGCCTCCTGTCTAACGCAGCCCCGAGAATTCCACCCAACAAGTCCTGCCTGGTACCGGTAACTCCTAGCTGAGCGAGAGCATAGCTTTTTTAAAGAAATTCATGGTTTGCTTGCTGCAAGACAAGGGCCAGTAGCCATGGCTCTGTCCTCCGTGAAGCAGCTCAAGCAATAGAGATCAATTCCCTTAGATTCAGAGCTCCTGAGCTCAGTCCCCATAGACAGCTCAGCCAGATACAACAGCATTGTTCGAGAAAAGAAAGATGTTCTCCTAGGCGCTGGGGCTGCTTCCTTCACCGCAGAGCCCTTTCCCAGCTACAGGCTAGCTGCTTAGACCAGCCCTTCTTGGTGATGTTAGAACCTTTCAGATCTGCAGCCCGCTCCCTAAAACAGTTACAAAACCAGCCTCTCACTTCTCCACACCCCTCCATCCTGCCCCACAGACTGGTTCATCGCAGGTGATTGATCAGACACAGTTAGCAAGGGGGCTGGAGAGTTTCAAATGGAGGGGGAATCAGAATCCAAACCATGCAGCTCAGGCCCAACAGCCCAGACCTGGTCCACACTGCACAACAGGAGCTTAGCATTCCTAAAGACAACTGACCATCTGGACCAAAAAGTCCTGGCCCTTGCAAACAGAACGTGCAATTCCAGACCAAGCCCTTTGGGGCAAAAGCCCATCACAGCCAGGAAGTGACCCTACCAGGCACTTCCCCTCTGGCCTTTGCAGACTGGCTTGCTTATGCTGCTGGGTGAATCCATCACGTTGACAGCTCTTCATAAAGCCTGGCAGTGTTTGAGAGGCTTCAGCATTTCCCTCTGAATGTCAATAAGTTGAAGCCTTGCCAGGGAAGGGAAGATTTGCAGGAAGAAAGAATGAAACTCAAAGGCTCAGCAATCGATGGAAAGCCCAGAGGGAGCCCAAGTTTAGGAGATTTGTTATTGAAATATGAAGTAAAATTGCTGCCCAGCACTGGCCGTGGGAGCTCTTGGATCTGACTCTACTACGTGCTACTACTTAGAAAGCACAGTACATAAGTGGGGCAGGTCTCAGGGCCGCCGGGGCATGAGAAGCACTAACACATAAAAGGGGGGGTCACTTGGGCACCTCCTGTCACTTCCCTGACGTGGGAAGGATGCTGTGCCAGGTGGTCAGTGCTGGGGCACCTCAGCTGGACTGATTAGAAACATGGCTCCTAGCCCCAGACACGTGCAGACGGTGAAAAATTAGACCTTCTAGGATAGAGAGGAAGGATGGGCTGGTGGTTGGGCACTCACTTGGCCTGTGGGTGACTTGAGTTCAGTCCTCCGCCTGGCACCAGCCTCCACGTGTGACAATGGGCATGTCTTTTGTGCCTCCATTCCCACCGGTGTCATGGGGATGACAGCCCAAGGAGGTGGGAAGAGAGAGGCATTAGATGGTGAGGTTCTCAGATGCTGTGTTGATGGGGTCTCTCTCGCTATCTAAGATAGATGTGGACTTGTTGGAGAGGTGGGGGGAGTGAGAGGAAAATAGAACCTTTGTACAAAATGGGGAAGAACGGTCTAGGTTTATGGGCTCTGGGAGTTATAGTAAAACAAACAAGGAGTCTGGTGGCACTTCAAAATAGGTAATGACCAACAGTGTTCTGTGCTTTTCTTCCTTGGGCTTCTGCTGTAGTAGTTGTCTTCTTGGTACCTGTCTGTGGAGGGGAAGCAGATGGGTGTTTGGTTTTTGTTCTCCGCACTTCAGTTGCGGTGGCCACCGGTGACTGCGCTGCCTCCTTAGTGAGGAGGAGAGGGTGTCCTCTGCAGTCCTGATGTCACCCGGCCCCCTGTGTTCACTGTCACAGGACAGTGCACGAGGAAAAGAAGAGGCTGCGCTCTCGACAGATGGCTGGTCATGGGGCCGAGGCTGCTCTGTCCTCTCTGGGGGGCTTTGGCCAAGAAGGAGCAAGGCTAAAGAGACAGTCAGTGGAGCTGCCTGAGGCCCGATCAGGGGCTCGAGCTCCTTAGAGGTCCCACCAGGTGCTAGTTTGGTGTCCAGTTTAACATAAAAAGTATCTTCAGGGTTGCCCCAAGTTGCACCAGCTTGCAACAGACCTGCCCTGGGTTACACCAACTTTATTTCCCTGGGCATTTGCCCACCTCTGGGGTAATCCCCAGCTGTTCATTTAAAACAGCTCCTAGTCCCCTTTGCGTTACTAAAGAAGGACACATTGGGGTACTGGATGGTAAAAGCGTGGCCTCCTTCCAGGTGCCCCCTTGTGGCCTCGAGGCAGCCCTGCAAATGTCCCCCTTGCCTCAGTTTCCCTCTTGAGTGCCCAGTAACTTCACGCAAGTTATCCTATCAAAACAGTTTATTAACCAAACATTGTGCAAATAATTCAGAACAAAATCCCCCAACCGTAGGCCCTCTCCCCCCCAGGGCGAGCCGTCCTTCATATCGGGCTTCGGTCTCACCATACCCCATGTCTTCTGCCACACACAAAATGGTGGGCAGTCCTCTGTTGTCAAGACAGCCCCACTAGCCCTTTCTTCTGGGGTGCAACCCCACTTTTGCCATTTGGCACCCCTACCGCCTCACTGGTGGGTGCGTCCCTCACTCCCCCAGCCCTCAGACTGTGCCTCTGGGTCTAGCTCTCCAGCCCCAGAGATATCAGCGGATAAGCTCCACTGATCCCCTGCCCTTGGCCCTGGCTCTGCTGATTTCCTGCCTTCAGCATCCACTCAGGAACACCTTCATCCTCTGGCAGCTGTACTCTCCTGTCCTTCTTCTGGCTCCCTCCTGACTGACCTTTGCAGCCCCCTTGTTCTGCCCCAGCATCTTAGTTGGCCCACCTGGGAGCCCCTCCACCGGAACAGAAGAGCTGAGGTCAGTTTCACTGACTGAGGGACACCTACCCTGGGACATGGACTTTCTCTCCCTCTGTCACTAATAACAGAGGAGAGACAAGGCGGGTGAGTTGATATCTTTTATTGCACCAACCTCTTTTGGCGAGGCAGGCAAGCATTTGAGCTTACACAGAGCTCTTCTAACAGTGCACTCAGCTAATAACAGGCAGATCAATCACAGGGAAAGACCCCTCTGTAGCCTGTTGCCTGCTCTTTGTTAGCTCTTCATTTACTCTTTGCATTTCTCTCATCTCCGACAATGAAAATCAGCACCGTCAGCTTCATCCCTGTGGAGAGCCGCTATCTCTTCCCGATCTTTAGCGCTGTGATATGGGTGAGGAGCCACACGGAGCAGACGGCCCGTTTCTTTCAAAGTGTCTCTGTGACGTTCCCCTCCTGCAATCTGGAGTGGTGTGCCGCTGTGCCACCCCAATTCTCCACTTCAGCGCCTCGACTTCCCTGCCTTGCTGTGTGAACCCCCACTCCTGGGTCAGCTCACACCAGCCTCCTGCGTGTAATTGGTCCCTCGCTCAATGAGGAAGTGCTCCTCATGGGCTGGTCCCCCAGCAAACATCCCCAGTCCCAGATGCAAGGCTGGGATCTACCATCTTGGAACGTTCAGTGCTCCTCATGGCATCCTGCCAGCTCATTTCCACTTGTCCATTAATTGAACAAAGAAACTGATATGCACCAGCTTTGCTCTTATTGAGGCCTTACACACAATTCAACAGCGCACTGCTTTAGATAAAACAAACATTAGCTTATTGACTACAGTAAAATTTTAAGTGAATATAAGTCAAAGTAATATGAAATCAAATAATCACTCAGCCAAGGAAATAATCACCAAAAGAAAAAGAAAAAGAGAAGTCGAATCCTAACCTAAGATCACTTTTCCAGTCTGTGTTCAGCTTCCCCATTGGCTTGGCTGTGATGGTTTATAGCCACACACACACACACATGCCTCGCCCTATGGGTAGGTGTCAGTCCTTGATGTTGCTTGAAAGTTGAAATCTGGGGAAGAGCCTCACACAGCTCAAGGTGTCTCTTTTTCTTTCCCAACCCCCTCGGTCCCCCTTGGGGTAAGGTGATTGCCCATATCTCATAATGGGCTTGCTCTTTCTCTCTTGAACCAAGGTGCTTAAGTGTTGTTCTTGCATGTCTGGCTCTGCTGGGTGTGGAAACACAGCTCCGTGTGTCTGCATCTATTCAAGCCATGTGAGACGCATGTGGGGACATGACCAGGCAGAGTTTCATGTCTGTACACATGTATGATGTCCCAGGATACATGCTTCCCTAACAGTGATGTAGCTGTTCCAGGATACATGCTACCCTAACAGCCATAAACATTCAAAAAACACCAGACATGGCACACTTTGCACTAGACAATAAGCAGGTACACTGCAGGGGTGAACAGGAAAGATACGCAGATCACAATACAAGGGTGTACGTGGGATGCAGCACGTCACAGTCTCCTTTTGCTGGGATTTTAACAGAACGGTGTGACTATTTCTACCTTTGCATTTCCAGGCACATGTCAGTGGACAGTGTCCCCATAACCATGCCTGTTCTTTGCTCGGGAGTCAGAGAGAAAAAAGCTGACCCCAATCAAATTTCATCACAATGCATTGTTTGGAAAGTGGGAGAGGACCAAAGGAGAGAACCAAATGTCTGTAAATTTTAAAAAGTGCTCAGATGCTTCAAGGAAGGAAGGAAGGAAGGAAAGGGAGAGAGAGAAATACCTATTGGATTGAAGTAGCCCCCAGGCTTTGGGAGGATTTAATGATACACAGGGATGAATTTCACCCTTTGCTGAGGTTTGGGCGCTGAGTAATTGAATCTTTCCAGCCAGGATACTCCCACATATAAACAATGTCCTGAAATGTTCAGGTAGGTGGCAGGGAAATTGACATTCCACCATCATTTGGGCTTGATGGGACAATTGCTGACAGAGGCAGAAATTCTCCTCCGTGCGCTGCTGTAGTGCCACGAAGACCTTTGAAACAGGACTAACGTGGGGCAGAGGCTGACTAACTGCACAGGAGTGAATTTCCCCCAGGCAGTGAAAATATACATAAGGGGTGTGGTCAGGGCCAAACTCCAGGACAACGACTCGTGGGAAATCCCTCTCTGCTCCTCTCTCACTCAGCACTCCAGCTACCAGCAGGAATCGATCCAGGCCCTTTCTGCTGCCTGAGCGAAAAGAACCGCTCTCGTTAGCCAAGGCTGTGGCAGGCTTGTCTGAGGCCCAGCCCCACTAGATGGGGACAGAGCACCACCATGAACAGGTGTGGGCCACACCTCTTGTGCCTTGCACTCACTAGTGCCCGTATGTTTTAGCCTTTCTTGGTGGAGATACCACTGACCCTCCAGGGGGAATGGCGCAGGGAAAGGGCTCACACGTTCATACGATCCAAAATTGCCACCTCCCTCCAGGAGGATCCGCTGCCAGCCAGAGGGGTTCATGGCATGGACGAACAGGCCCTCCGTGGGCAGGCTTCTGTCTCTCACACAGGTTGGACTGACTGACGCATCCCCGGCTGCTGAGCTGCAGCCTCTAAATGTGGCTAACAACAACCAGCATGAAGAGACATCAAAGGGGGCCTTTCCAGCCTGCACTTTGGAAAACACAGCAGTAAGCAGCCACAGATGGGAGCTGGAGTTATTAAATATGCATAGCCTTGCAGATCACACGGTAGCTCTCAGCTGTCCTCTAATTAAAAGGGAAGTGCTTCCTAATACAGCGAGCAAAGCTGCTCCTGGAAGCTGCCTTTCAGCCAGATTTCCCCCCCAAGTGATACAGAACTGTCTACAAGGGACCCTCCAGCCATTTCCACCTGGCACAAAGGTGCTAGGGGGCTTTTCCGGGTTACACAGCATTGAGGAGAGACTGCCTCAGCCTCTGCCCCTGAATGCCAGCTGATCTCTGTGCAACTTACTCAAACAAATCATGTCTGGCTATTGGAAGGGCAGCTCTGACCCACGGCTCAAGACCACAGAACCGACGGGGTGGGAAAGGCGAGCCGCACCCTTGCTGTGTAAAAATGATCCCTGCAAAGGCGGAGGAAGCTCTGACATCTGCCCAACCCAATTCCCAATCTTCTGCAATAAAGGGCAGGGTTGGTGGGGGCTGTTTGACAGGCTAGCGAAGAGCCTGGGAAGGACTGCCAAGGCTCACTGGGTGTGTAGAAGCGATTCCTAGTGCAGGGACCAGAGCCCCCATAGTGCCAGTCCAGGTTCCTGTGCACTGCAGGATTTCCTCCCCAGCTGGGGGGATCAGTGTTCCTATAGCCACTCCCCACGTCTCCTCCCCTGAGCAACCCTCTGCCCCCCAGCCATACGATAGCACCCTCCCTAGGGCTGCGACCTGTCTGGTTTTCACCCACAAATGACCCAATTGACAAGGTATGATCAGGGTTTTTTTTTAAATCTGGGGGGCAAGAGGCAGAGGGAAGGGGTGGAGAAGGGGTGGAACCTTAGGGAAAGAGGTGGAGCTGGGGCAGAGCCTGGGGGAAGAAGTGAGGAACGGGTGGAACAGGGGCAGAGGTTTCGGAGGTTGTTACCGGCTCTTAGAAAGAGGACAATCCTCTGCAGATCTCTTCCCCATATAGCCCCCTCATTGTCCCCACCCCCCACAACACTCTCCCCCTCCTGCTCAGCCCACCTCCCCACTATTGCCCACCTTGTCCTCCCTTACAGCTCTCCGCAGAGCTCCCCTCCACTTCCATGATAGCTACCCTGCTTACAGTTCTGCACAAGCCTACAAACATGGCCTCTGGGATGCCGTATCTCCAGTGTGGCCAAACCCAGCCATCATGAGACTTTTCCTGAAACAAGGGCATTGCATGTTTGCACTCTGTGTGTGACAGCCGTTATCCCCAGTTCTCCCTAGACAATGAGGGGAGGAATCTGACTCTGCTTCCCCCCAGCACATGAGTGATTCGTGCCCCGAATGACATCCTGTCCAGCCCAGCAATTTTTTCTACCCTCACATCAGTTCTGTCCCCCCTGCTGTCCCACCCTGGCTCCTTACACAACCAGGGGCTCTCACCCCCCTTTTCCCATTCCCAGCTGGGGAGGAGAGCGGCAGATCTGCCCTGAGCTGATGTGTTCATTCTGCCCTCTCCCCCACTCCTCTACTCCAAATTCCCTCTTGGCTCTTTATGGAGGGGGAGGGTTATGCCCGCTTCCTGCTGCAGCTGTGATTGGCTGCTCTTTGCCAGGAGGTGGGGCAGTGAGGGAGGCAGCTAATCAGAAGGGGGTTACTCCAGTGAGGTTTGAAATTCTCAGGAGGACAAAGTTTCTCAATGGGTCATGGCCTGATGGGCTTGGAGCCTCGGTCAGTGCCACATGACCCTGGAGTTGGCAGCATTGCACCTCAGAACTGGCCAGGAAACAGATTTTCTGTCTGGGGAAAAATTTCAGGATGGGGGGTAGGGAAGCATCCTGGCATCCTGAACTGGGATGAAAACCCAAAATTTTGACACAAAATTAGTTGTGGGTCAATCAAAACATTTCCTTTTGATTTCAACTCCTTTTTACCTTTTAAAATGATTTATTTTTCATTTAAAATAAAGCAAACTACAAATAATAATAATATAATTAATAACAACTTTTCATCCTGGTTGTGAGGTTTTTTTTCTTTCCTTTCAAATTTTTGACGAAACAAAATTTTGTTGTAACTGTTCCAAAGGGCTAGCCACGTTGGTCTAGTTCAGCAAAACAAAGAAGGAGTTTGGTGGCACTTTTAAAGACTAACAAATATTTATATTTTATTTATATTCATGTATATATTTGTTAGTCTTTAAAAGTGCCACCAGATCCTTCTTTGTTTTGTTTTAATCGGTATACTCCCTCCCCACCCACCCCCCATATGTTTCATTTTAAAGGCATTTTCCGACTGCAGAATGTGGAAAATGATGGTATTATTGAAAAGTATGTTTGACTCAGTTTCCTCATTCACTATTGTTCCATTGCCCATTGTGTGCAGTGGTCAGTTTCTTTCCTGCACCAGATGAAAAGCAATGAGGTTAGGAGGGCTGAGTAACAGATGAATGTAGGCCTGGCATGAATGGTCTGTCAAGAACTGTCACCATGTGAATAGAGCCACTTTGGAAATACAATGGAAGACCATGGGCTGGACCATTAACTTCTAATGACTGCCGGCCACGGAGTGCAGGATATGTGAAACAGCCTGCTTGGAACTGAAGCTTGAGAAAAACAATTCAGGTGTGAGCAAACTACTAAGAATCCAGCTGCCCAGTGCATGGGGGTCTTCCCAGGACATCTGGGGAAGTGGAGAGGTTGTCCTGGTAACCTGAACGTGTGCATAATTTTTGCTTTGCCATTCTAACCTGTTAAAGAAATACAACTTAATCCTATGTAATCAAGTTTTAGCAAGGCATTTATTCCGGTATGCAGGAAGAGAGTCTGTTAACAACACAGAGTCTGTGCAGTTAAGTGAGCTCTGCTCGCAGGCAGATTTTGCAGGTATTTATATGATAGACAGTTAACAATTTTTGCCTATTAGGTGCAAGTGAAAGGTTACAAACTGGGTAAAACAGAAAAACAGTTCAGAAACAGCTTATCGTATTTAGAGTACTTTTACCTTGAGAGGCCAGTTGTTTTTCTTTCCCTTCTCAGACTATACCATTCTTATCTTTACACTTTCCCCCATTCTTCTATAAGTCATGCTGTTGCTGAGCAAATTTGAGGCCTGCAAGGTTTGCTTCTACAAACCTAATGCCCCAGGTGACAGCGAAATGCCAGCCAGTTTTAAAAGGCTGCCCATTGTTACCGAGAAAGGGTGTCTCCAGGGGGTCCATGTGAAAAGTGCAGGTGCTGAAACCTGGGAACAGGTCTCTGAGTTGTGGGGCTCCCCCTTGTGACAGGCAAAGGTAGAGGGAACATCGCCACTGGACCCCGATGTCCAAGGAACTAGACAACAGCCAACGCTAGAAGTGCCGCAAGGAGAAAAAGAGAGAAAGAGCCCTGTCAACACCCCAAATTAAACCCAAGAATGCGAGGCAGGAGTCAGGCATTTCAAACTGGGCTAGAAAATGAAAGGGAACCATCAACCCATGTTGTCTCACTCCTCCCCACCTTTCCCATCCCCAGCCTGTGCCTTTGGGGAAGGGGATGCACAGCAAGGAGTGAGGAGAAATCAAAAGACGTGTGTACCCTGTTGGGGCGATTCTCTTGCCTAGCAAGCAGGACAAGCAAGCAGCTCGCCTGGATAATCATGCCAGCTCCTGTGTCCCCTGGTGGCTAATGCTGCCTAGAATCAGAGCCACATATTGTTGCAGTGAGTGTTGCTGTCTGCACCCGCCTGCTGGTCCCTCTGGAGGGCAGAAGGGCAGATCTGGCCTTGGAATCGATGAAACCTGCTGGAGGAATATGCTGGCTTCTCGGTTGGTTAATCCTCATATTTATTTATTAGCAGCTCTGAGCCTCAGTCAGGCAGCAGGGCCCCGCTACACAAACAGACCAAAATGACAGTCTCTGCGCCACGGAGCTCACAGTCTCGGTACGAGAGCAGAGACAGACAGGCAAGCGCGGAGCGCGGAGAATCTGGATTTACATTGGTCACTGTAATGGCCGGTGTTCATAGCACACGGGTGCCTTCACTAAATCATGAATGTCACGTGTTTCGTGGGCCTCCCGGCCAAGGAGGGTTCTGAAATAGCCTGCTCATTGGTTCTCCTCTGCTGCTGTTATGGAGAGACGAGTGGATTCATCCATCCGGAGCAATGGGGTTCCCTCAGAGAGCGGCGGTGAGCTTTTGAACTCAGTTAGGGTCAGCTCAGTTTGGGGGCTAACATGGACCCCATTGAAATTCCCTGGAGGGGCACATTCTCCATCTCTCTTAGAGGGAGTTGCTATTCTGCATGTCCCACCCTGTCACCAGTAGCCTGTGCCCTACAAAAGAGAGAGTGGGTCGGAGACATTCCAGCAAGGGGCTTCTCACGTTCAGCACGACCTCCCCGCCCCGGCACTGGTGGGATCAAAGAGACGCTGTTCACAGTCCGCAGTGCACATACTGCATGCTAAGTGGTAGCACGCAGCCCTCAAAGGAAGCTTGCTATTAACGGCAACCTTTGTTCCTCATTAGGGATGAGGCTGTAATTTATCCTCCAGCAGAGCAGAGAGGATGCTGAGGTGACGTTCAGTAGTGTTGCTGATCCCAGCTGGAACGATGCACTGCCCCCCTGCTGCCCCCATGGCTTGGCTGAAATATCCAGCCGTCACCAAAGGGCAGCACAATCAGGATGGTTGTTGGGGAGAGATGGGCTCTGGGTTGGATCTGTGCTCCCACGCATGGAGAAACACTCGAAAAAAGATATCGAGAGAGAGAGAGAGAGAGAGAGAGAGAGAGAGAGAGAGAGAAACAAGACTCAATTAAGATGCAGAACAAAAATGGACCTGGGGCCAGTTTTGTTCAACATCTTCATTAATGATCTGGAGGATGGGGTGAATTGTATTCTCAGCAAGTTCACAGATGACACTAAGCTGGGGCAGTGGTAGCTATGCTGGAGGGCAGGGATAGGATACAGAGTGACCGAAAGAAACAGAAGAAATCTGATGAAGTTCAACAAGGTCAAGTGCAGAGTCCTGAACTTAGCATGGAAGAATCCCATGCACTGCTAGACTGGGGACTGACTGGCTGGGCAGCAGTTCTGCAGAAAAGGACCTGGGGGTTACAGTGGACAAGAAGCTACATAAGAGTCAAGAGTATGTCCTTGCTAGCAAGAAGGCTAAAGTCATATAGAGCTGCGTTAGTAGGAACACTGCCAGCAGGACAAGGGATGTGTTTACTCCCTCTTTTTGGCACATGTGGAGTTTTTCGTTGAGTTTTGGCCCCCCCACTACAGGAAGAATATGAGCAAATTGGAGAGATTCCAGTGGAGGGTGACAAAAATGGGGAGGGGGCTGGAGCACATGATTTATGAGGAGAGGCTGAGACAACTGGGCTTGTTTGGTCTGCTGAAGAGAAGAGTGAAGGGAGATTTGATAGCAGCCGTAACTACCTCAAGGAGGGTTCCAGGGAGGATGGAGCGAGGCTGTTCTCAGTGGTGGCAGATCACAGAACTAGGAGCAATGGACTCAAGTTGCATCTGGGGAGGTCTAGGTTGGATAGTAGGAAAATCTTTTTCCCTAAGAGGGGGAGTGAAACAGTGGGATGGTTTCCTAGAGAGGTGGTGAAATCTCCATCCTTAGAAGTTTTTAAGGCCCAGCTTGACAAACCTCTGGCTAGGAAGGTTTAGTCAGGATTGATTCTACTTTGAGCAAGGGTTGGACTAGATGTCCTCCTGAGGTCCCTTCCAACCCTCATCTTCTAGGACTCGAAGAAAAAAATGAAAAATACCAAAACCACGCTTTTTAAATGTGGTGAAAAAATTTATTAAAAAACCCAAAGCCTGGGCCCTTTTTTGAACCTAAAGAACTTTGCCATTTCAATCTTTTTGCTGATTTTTTTCTCTCACTTTTCTCCCATTGCTGCTAAAATTGCAATTTTCTCCCATTGTTGCAGGGGGGAAAAGTGCCAAGTGTCCTTGTGCACCTTGGGGCTGCACCTGCCATGTGCACTGAACGGTGTGGAAGTATGATACTGATGAGGCAAGGGTTAAGGAGCTGCTCTGGACACAGGAATCCCTTCCCCCACTTCCCTGTGGGGCATGTTGCCTGTGCGGGGTGCATTCAAAAGGGAAGGGCTCTACTCAGACTGGGGATGTGGAGGAAGCAGGAAAACAGTTGGGTGCAACAGCCTCCTTAGAGGATGCCAAGAAGGATCCCAAGGCAGAGCCACGGTACTGACGGAGGAACAGAAGTGGGGTAGGAAGTGACCCAAAGAACTGGAGTAAGGGTGCCAAGCCCTAAGCCACATGTTTGGGGTTGGAACCTGGTGGAGCAAGGTATACCTGGGTTCCCCTACCCCAGTGGTTTTCAAACCATGGGTTGGGACCCATTACTGGGTTGCAGACCTTCAGGTACGGAGTTGTAATGCCCACTGCTGTTGCCACTGAAAGACTGGAACGCACTGGTCAAAGATGTCATTGTTGGGTCGCGGGCATCAATGATTTTTTTTCAACTGGGTCCCGAGAAAAAAAGTTGGAAAACCACTGCCCTACCCCACTGTGGACTCTGGCTGTTAGGTAAGGCAGCCCTCGAATTTTGCCACTAGACAACACAGTCTAGAATATTGTCACTGTCAGCCTCGGACACCCAAACACCCCCCCGACAGCAAAGCAGAAAAGTACGAGTGTCGTTTTCATAGACTCATAGATTTTTAAGGTCAGAAGGAACCAATATGATTTTGCTTGTTCCCTTTTGAAAAGTGGGCTGAGACGCCTGCAGCTATTTCACAGACCTAAACGCCCCAAAAAGACAGGGGCTAGTTAGGATGAGAGAAAGTTGCCACGGTGAGGAGTCATGGGATGAATGTAAGAAAAGGAATATTTCGGTTGAGGAGCTGCACAGACTCCCTGGCAGCGAGATGTGTCGGAATGTAGAATCATCTTCCAAGATGAAGGGCTGAGACCCCCATTGCCTGGGGTATTTAAATCTAGGTAGGACACAGCTCATGAAGATGTACTAGTATCTCCATAATGCATTGTACCTCTGCAGCATCTGCTATCTAATATCACAAAGCTCTTTCCAAAAGCGGGTGAATGTTATTGTCCCCATTTCACAGATAGAGTAATTGAAGCAAAGGGTGGTTAAAGTGATGCTCCAAATTCACTCAGCAAGAGTAAACCCCATGAGTGGGGGGGGGGTCTTCCACCTCAGTCTGAAGCTGAATGTCTGCACTCCAGGTTTACATCCTGGACCCCAAGTTCTGTCAATACAAGTCAGCTGACATGGGCTCTGAGACATGGTGCCCTGGGTTTTGGGGGTTCTTTTTTTTTTACCCATGGAGACATACCCCAAGACAGCAGTGGGATCAGGATTAGCAGCTAGGTCTCCCAATTACTATTCCCTGGTATCCAGTGGGAACATACAGTTCTGGGAGAAGAGCTCAACTCTCCAGCTGCAATGACTATGATTTTATGTTTGCAGTGTTGTTGAAGCCATGTATGTCTTAGGTACAAGAGAGCCAAGGTGGGTGAGGCCATATCTTTTATTGGACCAACTTATGTTGGTGGGAGGGGGGAGGGCGAGGAGGAAATTAGAATGTCCAAGCTAATGCAAGATGGGACAGACTGTTAAAAGTAAGGTGTTCACATGTGTTGTAGGAGACCACTTAAAAAGAAGTAGGGCAACTAACACTTCTGTAGTCACAGGACAATAAAGAGTTAGTAGGCAACAGCCTGTGTTAGAAATTATTGTAGTTGGCCATAAAAAATTGTCTCTGTTAAGTCAAGAGTTTTTAGTGTTCGTCACAGTTATGGGGGTATTTGATGCACTGGAGAGGTACCTCATGTGTTGTGACACACACGTAGTACCCAGGGATCTCGAAAGGTATGCTGTGAGTTGTGTTGATCAATTTCGCAATGGAGATACATCTGCAGGTTTTCCATCCTTTGTTCTGGGAGGGTCTGGAGCAGATCTAAGTTGGTCTGTCCTGCAATTGTTTGATGATGTCCTTTATGGGTTCTAGTGGGGGGTGGTAGGTGAAACGAGGGGTGTGCAGTCAGCAGAGGGCCTTCTTCGGTATTGAAACAAATATTTTCAGGGTATTCAGGTGCCCAATTCCGTGTTGAGATCTGCTTCTTTACTGGGGTATTCTTGTTTGGTGAAGGCAGTTTTAAGTGTGCTAAGGTGTGTATCTTGGATTGTCTCTTCAATGCACATTTTGTGGTGTTTGATGCCTGACTGTAGATATCGGGCTCCTTGGTGTGTCTGGGCTGGTTACTGGTTTTACGAAGGTAGGTGTGATGATCTGTGGGTTTTTCATATCTAGTGCTCTGTAGGGTCCCATTGTTGAAACTGATCATGATGTCGATGCTCATGTGGGAATGCTTCTAAGAGAGAATTTAAGGGATGGGTGCTAGTTATTGAAGTAGTGGTGGAAATCTGTAAAAGAGTTTAGAACTTCTATCCAGAGAATGAAAATATCGGTTCTGTATCTCAGGTTTTTCACTGGTTTTGTGTTGCATTTGTCTAGAAATTCTTCCTTGAGATGGCCTATGAAAAATTTGACATATTGAGGACGCATCCCACTCTCCAAGCCTGTTCCCATAATTTGGCCAGAGTGTTTATTGTTAAATATAAAGTTGTTATGTGCAAGGATGAAACGGATGTGTTTGGGGTGGAGATGTGTGTGTTGTCCATTGTCTTGTAGGTATTTGAGGCAGGCAGTGACACCATCATTGTAAGGGATGTTTGTGTATCCATGGTGACAAGGAGAGTGTTCTGAAAGAGGTTGTTAATGTTGCGGGGTTTCTGGAGGAAGTCAGTTGAGTCTTGGAGGAAATTGGCCAGTTGTGTGGTGAGTGGTGAGTGGTTCGAAGATGGCTCCTGATACTCCTTTTATGGGCACGGGAACCAAGTCCTAATTGCAGTGGAAGACAGATCCCGACGTGATGGGAATAGTTCCTGTAATGTTTGTTAAGAGGACACTGCCGCTTTCTCCAAATAAATGTTCTTCTCACTGGTACTAGTTTCTCTCTCCATGTATTCCTGCTCTGCCATATTTGCATGGGGCTCCCAGATATCAGTCTTCATCAAGCTTTCCTTAGCCTTCCTGTTAAATTAGATTTCGCTCACTCACTGCTCTCCCATTGGTAATACAGGATGCAACACATTTACCTTGACCAGCTTCAGCCTGTGCCGGGAGGTGGGAAGAAAGCCATAGAATTCACGAGTAACCTTTTTGTTTTTCTCCTGCAAAGTGTTTTCAACATTTAGAAATCATTTGAATATTATGCAAATGAAAGTGACTTGGCTCCTAAATATCATGAAAAATGCCCACTCCAGCAGTCTGTGCCATATGGAAATTACCTCTGCTGAGTTGGTGCAAAATAAATCACTGTTAAGGGAACGATGGATTGGTTGAAAGTGAGCAGATGATGTGCGAAAAAGCAAAGACTCTTGATTGACGCTTTGGGTTTTCTTCTGCTCTTTGGCTATCAGACCCCACCCTTAAAAAATGCCTCCCACATCAAGTTCTAAAGCAGGTACTCTAAAAAAAAAAAAAAGGCAGGAACTGTGGCATGCACCAGCAGGCGTTTAATATGGCTAGGTTGCTTAGCGTTAGCAAGATGTCTTTCAGCATAGCTACTAAGGAAGGTCAGGGGAGGTCCCTGGATAATGTCCATTTTAGCAAACAGCAGGTAACATGTGACTTCTACATATGCTGCTTGTGAAATGCTTCAGAACCTGATAGGACTCCTAAACAAACTGATCCCTCTGAGGAGCTGTTGGGAACTGATTCAATCTCCTTTTGAAACAAAAAGTAATGACTTCAGTATAAAGTTACGAGTGTAGATGATTATTATTGGCCATAAACCATACAGTCATCCAGGGCTTTGCAATATTCAGCAAGACATCCCTGTCCTAGAGAGCCTGAGGTGAGGGACGGTGTAGGGAGATTATCGGGGGAGCAGCACAAGATAGGAAGAGTCTCTTGGAAGGGAAATTTAGGGATGGGTTTGATGATAATGAGGGAAGGGGTGCTTGGCACAGGAGAAGAGAGAGATCGCTCCAAACTGGGAATTAGCATGAATCTAGGCAAGAAGCCAGGAGTGGGAGATGGAGACAAGATTAGAAGTCTGGGGAGTGAGAGGAGGAGAGAAAAGCAGAGCTGTAGGGGGCCCAGATGACAGGGCTATGGGGAAAGAACATGGAGCTTGAATGTGCTCCAAGAAAGCACAGTGAGTCAGTGAAGGGACTGAAGGTTTTTAGAGGGTGGGGGATTGATGGAGTTGGAGCAGTGGGAGGAGTGGAATGGCTTTGGCATTAGCATTTTGGGTAAGCTGGAAAAAGGGTTTGACTGGTGAGGAAAAGGCGACATGAAAGGTGACCGAGGGTTTCAGCAGTGGGGGACAAAAGAAAGGAGAGTTTTAAGGGAAGTTAAAGATCAAGACAACAAGGTATCCAGATCCATAGACAGATGATGAGTGGACCCCCTCCTGTCAGCATTGGCCATGTCAGTTCCCATTTCTGGCTAGTTTATGTCAGGATCTCTCCCTATCTAGCTCTGTAGGCGATCCCCTTCAAACTCAGGTATGCGGTCAATTAGATAGGCTTGGAATATGAAACATGAGAGATGGAGTATGAAAATACAGGCCTAAATTACTAAAAACACAGCCTGTTTGCAGAAACAGGAGCCATTTTGTGCTCAAGGTTGCTATAGCTACTCACGAAGGGGGACACACACTGCTCTCTCTCTCTCATGAAAATGTTGACTGTTCTTTTCCTTTTCCGAAAACTAAAATCCTGTTACACAATAGAAGCTGTTTTTGCTTTTTGTGTTTAGAAAAATAAGACAAACTATCAAACACAACAGGTGACTTTAAAATTTATTGGCCTTACCCAGTAGTTCTCAACCCTGGGGCTGTTTTCTGGGGGTCTAACATTTTCTAAAGGTTTCATTTAAAAGAAAAAAATATATCTTTAGCTCTGCTACATTCAAAGAAAACATTCCAGCTGTAAATACTGTTGTGGAAATAGTGAGCTTTATTGACTACACCACAATGGGGAATGTGTGATTTAGAAGCTTGTCCATAAGAAAGTGTAAATTAGACTGTTAATATGTTTTTAAATGTGAAATGGTCTAATTTATATACATAGGATGGAGTCACCGGCTTTTTCCATAGATGGGAAAACAAACTGTACAGAAATGACAAATAGTTAAGGATCAGTCACAGAAAGCGGTCTGGATTTGCGTTCGCGCTGCTGAAACAGCACAAAGGATTCTGGGATGGGGATGCATAGGATTCTGGGAAATGAGGTCATAAGAGAAAAGGGTGGTTTGGGGATGGAGGATGGGCCGAGGTCTGGGGACTATTCACCTTCAGTCCAATGGGCTCTCTGTTTATCCAGCACTTGGGCCTGTAGTGCAGTGGGAAGTTGGTGCTGTACAAGGGAAGGAGCAGAGGATAAAAGGGGAAATGGTGGTTTATGCAGTAGGAGAGGAGAAGGGGGAAAGGCAGATGAGTTAGCAAGAAGAGAAAGGGAAAGATCGATAAAATACTTTGATAGAGAGTGAGAAAAGCAGAGAGTGAGGAAAAGGGGGAGGGCCAGAAGACAAACTTGGGACTCCGAAGAGGAAAAAGAGCAGGGGAGAAAACAGGTTACTTGCTGGGATCTGTGAGGTGGCCTTGATGGCTGTGAGAGAGACAGTCCTCAGAGGTTGGTGGCAGAGATGGTTCCAGTGTTGTACGGCTGCGGTGAAGTTTTCAGACCAATTCTGGCTGTCCCTTCTCGTTTATAAGCACCTGAAGCACACCAGATCCTTGCTAAACTCAGAAGAATTCACAGCCTCAGTCCAGGAGGAAGGGACAGTCTAAATCACATGCATACAGGCTAGGTTGATCCCATGGGAGTAAAGGAGCAAACTCTCCAGCCTTTTCAGGGAGACTTTGGGCCTTAAACGTTCTCCAGCTGTGGAGCCCTAAGGGCTGCCCGTTGGAATGGGGTGGGTTGAGTTGAGATTGGGATAGGTTTCTTTGCCCTCTGACTGTGGGGTCAGTCCTCCTGTTTTGCCATTTTCTCCGGTGAATCTGGTGTGAGGAACATGAAGTGCTCAAGAGAGATGGGGATGTTTTAGAGCCAAAATGGCTGAATATCAGGGCTTCGCAGTGTGATGTCAGCTACCTGTGTTTCCCTATCAACGGGAGTTGAATCACAAACACTGAGGGGCAATTTAAGGCAGGAAACTTGGGAGCTAGTCCCTGTCTCTGAAGTGGCCCAGCAGGGCAGTGATCCTGTAAGGATTCAAGGGCTGATGGGAGGAGAGGATCAAGCAGTTCATTGGAGCAAAAGTAGGACAGGGGGAAGAGGAGAGAGTGTCAATCTGAATTCATCTACCTTCAGCTTCCAGCCATTGGATCATGATAGACCTTTGTCTGCTTGACTGAAGAGCCAGTTACCAAATTTTTGTTCCCAGTGTTAGTACTTACAGACCATAATCGTCACCCCTTAAATGTCTCTTTAACTTAAATAGATTGAGCTTCTTTAGTCTCTCACTATTTCCAGTCTTTTAATCATTCTCATGGCTCTTCTCTGAACTCTCTCCAATTTATCTATGTCCTTCTTGAACTGTGGGCACCAGAACTGGATACTGTACTCCAGTGGCAAATACAGAGGTAGCAGAACTTCTTTACTCTTACTTGAGATTTTCTTGTTTATACATGCCAGGATCACATTAGCCCTTTTGGCCAAAATGTCCCACTAGGAGTTCATGTTCATCTGATTATCCACCCTGCTTAGTCAATGGTTTCCAGATAGAGTCCCCCACCTGTAAATACGGTCTGTGTTCTCTGTTTCTAGATGTATACACTTACTTATTAAAATGCATATTGTTTACTTGTACCCTGCTTACCAAGCAATCCAGATTGCTCTATATTAGTCACCTCTTTATTATTTACCATTTCCCCAATCATTGTGTCCTCTGCAAACCTTATTGGGGTAATTTTCTGTTTTCTTCCCCTTGTTATATAGTGTTGGGCCAAGAACCAGACCCTGCAGGACCCCAGTAGAAACATGTTTGCTTGATGACGAGGTATTTTTCATGCATTTAATGCGTGATTTGATTTTGTATCATCCGAGATAATCAAAGTGACATGGGTTCCAAGTCCAGCAACTCACAGAAGTCTATTACATCAGTACGATGACCTTTATCAACCCAACTTGTAACTTCATTACAAAAAATCAAGTTCATTTGACAGGATCCATTTTCCATGAACCCAGGATGATTGACACTAATTACATTACCCTCCTTTAATTCTTTATTAATCGAGTTCTGTTTCAGCTGCTCCATTATTTTTCTCAGGATCGATGTCAGGTTGACAGGCCTGCAATTACCCGGATCATCTGGCTGGTCTTGGCACAACGTGAGCTTTTGCCCAGTCATCTGTGTCTCCCCCAGCGTGCCAAGACTTACTGAAAATCAACAGGAGCAATCCTGAAAGCTACTCCAGAGGGGAGTGGTGCTGACGCTTCTTGGCTGTGTCTACACTTGCAAGTTAAGTCGACTTAAGGAGGCTTAAGTCGACCTAACTTACTCCCCATCCACACCAGGCTTTCATTAAGTCGACTTAAGAAATTCCTTAAGTCGACTTAATGAAAGGTTAGGTTGACTTACTAAGAACCGTCGGTTAGGTCGACCTAACTCTTAAGTCGACTCCTTAGGTCAACCTAAGCACAGTGTGGATGCTTAAGTCCACTTTATTAGGTCAACCTAAGGGCAGTTAGGTCAACTTACTAAGTCCCCCTTCCGGGAAACCACTTTGTTAAGTCGACTTAATAAGGTCAACTTTAGGTTGACTTAACAAAGTCGATCTAACTTTTTGTAGTGTAGACATAGCGCTTGTGAGGAATCCTGATGTTTGGTCGTGGACCCAGGACCCCTAGCCCCCTTCTGTCTCACACATAGACGAGCTTTTCTCTGCTTGTAGAGGATCCCATTGCACCAAAGGAGTGAAGCTGGTCTTAGTCTTGGAGTTTTCTGTGTTTCGGTATGTATCCTGGGCCCGTGGAGAGCTTTGAAGACAAGGACTGAGACCTGGAACTTGATTCGATATTCTGTGGGAAGCCAGGGTAGGGAGCAGAGGATGGGCAGGATGTTACTCTGGGTTGCTGAGGAGATGTGCCGCTGCGTTCTAAACCATTGGATTTTCCTAAGTGCTGAAGGCTTCATGCCCAGGCATGTCGCCTTGCTGTAGCCCAGCCGAGAGGTGGGAATAGCTGAGGACGGTTCTTCATCCGCCACAGAGGACAGAGTGTCCTAACCCAGTGGGGATGGCAGAAACCCTCACTTGCAGCCATTACAATGTGAGAGCCCAGCATCAGCAAGGAATCCACGGGCACTCTTAGGTACAGACTGAACTGAACTGTTGTGGGTGTGAGCCTTCAATTGCCACACAGCTGCAAACTCCTCCAAATTCTTTCCTCAGCCTGCCAGCTCTGGATCAGCTTCACAAAACTATTCTTCATCCATGATTCCCAGGGTGATTTTAGCAGGTCACATAGTCTCTCTGTGCATCAGTTTCCCCATCTGTAAAATGGGGACATCAGCCCTGCCACACAGTGGGGTGAGGCCAAATCTCTGAGGTGCTCACATACAAAGATAAACCTGCTCTCCAAAGGATCAGAGGCCCCCACAAAGAAAACAATTCATCTGGAGAGCTGGATAAAGTTACATCAATAAGACATGCTGCAGAGGGCCATTTCTGCTTTAATTATTTCAAGCCTAACAGGCCACCATGTAAAACACGAATCTCTCAGAGTAATAAAGATGCAAGGCAGAGGTTGGTAAAAAAAATTATATCCTTGGGGCTTTGTTAATGGAGAGCTCCATTCATTTGTCCTCCCAGCGCTCCAGGGAGGTCAAGGACCGCACAGCCCCCTGAAAAATCAATGAGAAACCTGAGAGAACGTGCTGGTCCATGCAGATTTGCAGCTGCTAAAGGGATCGGGGAGTGAAGTGCAGTTCATTAGTCTCTCGGGGAGGCTGAGTCTCACCAGAGTAGCAGAGCCAAACTCAGCATGGCGTGGGCAGGGACTGGAGTAATTTGGAGTTGGCTGAGGAGTCAGAGAGAGAAAACAGGGGATATGTGAGACAAAGTTGGGGAGAGCATGTCTGAGAAAACCAGGGAGCCTCAGGGACAGCTAGGAGAGTACAAAAGATAGGGCAGAGCACAGCAGAGCTGAGGGAGTGGGCACAGCTCTGCTCAGCAGGAGACATCTTGGTGTGGTGTTTGTGCCAGTCCATGGAGAAGGCACAATGAGATAAAGCAGTGTGGAGCGGGAGGCAGACGTGTGGAAGAATGTTCCTGCAATCCTGAGTGGATGGGATCAGCAAAGAGATTGCTAAGATGCAGGGGGAGCAGAGAACAGGGTCTGTCCAGATCAGTGATCTTGTCACCAGCCCCGTTCATCGTATCGTGAGAGGTGGAGCATGAGGGAAGCTGGTCAACATATTAACCAAACTGTCCACTTCAGCAAGTCAGATTCAATACAACTTTAGATGGGGAAAAGTCAAAACAACCAGACTTTGACTTTCTCGTTGCATTTCCACACGGTAGAACGGCTTCATTTCAACGTGATTGTTTCAATTCCTTTCATTTCAACTTGTATATTATTTGAAAATGTTCATTGAAATGGTCTATGTCATGGTGATACCTTTAATGTTGAGTGATGTTATAATCCTCTTACATTATTGAAATGAACCGATCTGCTATTTTGGAACTGACTTTTTACATTTCTGTGCCTCAAGCAATCTTGGAATTTTGCCTTTTTGCTCCTATCGGATGTAAAAGAAATGTTCACGCGCTGGAATCTCACATGGAATGAAAGATCTGCTTCCAGCCACCAGGGGGTGATGAATAGGCACACACGGCTGGTGCTAACGGCGCAGGTAGGGAAAGAGGGTTTGAATATCCGGAGCAGGCATTGCATGGGGAACACTGGCAAGAAGAGGTGATGGCTGGGGTGGATGACAGAGGTCGAATTGATCCTGTTATTGTTGTGTTCTCAGCAACAGGTAATGGCTGTCTGTGCAGCTGGTCAAAATCTTTGAACTAAAAAGGCTCATGCTGACCAATGGAATTTTCTCCAAAACAGTTCTTTTCTTCAGGAAAAATATTATTTTCGATGTCACTTTTCTATGTAAAATTTTGAAACTAAATCAAACAGATTTCTGTTTAATTTACAGTTTCATTTTTCATTTCAGTCCAGTTTCAGAAACAGAGACATTTTGGTTTATCCAGTGGAAAAAGAGGAGGAAAGGTTAAGAAATCTACTCTTCCCCGTCCCCTGACACCCAGATGAAAAAGTTGGGGGGGGGGAAGATTTTTGAGATAGTGGTGGATAAAAATACTTTTACACACTTTTTTACTTTCTCTTAAGTGGAAAGTGTGAAGAAAGTTTTAACAAACAGAAAGAAAAAACTATGTTTGCCACTTCTTAAAATAGCTGAAAAAAGTTGTTGTTTTTTTTAAAGAGAGAGAAAGAGTATCCCCCACTTTCTGAGGCTGTTTGAAAGCATTTTTCCCAGCTGTTAAATGCGAGGGAAAGCAAGAGTACATTTTCATTCCTTCTGGATCCTCCGTCCCCCCCAAAAAAGTTTCAAAAGTGGGAAACTGGGTTGTTGTTTTTTTTTTTTACTCGTGTTTGTTCACGGCTCACCCTGCCCAACCCAGGAGCTCTACAGTTGGGAAATGGGATGAAGGGTACTGGCTTTACTGATCAGCCACATCTGCTGACCTGCTGTGTTCAAGCGAGAGCTCACCTCCTGAAGTCACACCACATAAGCACAGCAGTGTGGCTCCACAAGTGATGGATGAGCCCTCAGGCTGCACTGCGCTGTCCAGCCACAGGACATTATGTACCTGTGAAGGACACATCCAATCATCCTCTACCTCCAGTGGTTGTGCCTCCACCACCTTTTCCCCATGGACATGGGATGTCCTGCCTTAGGCTCCACCAACCTGGAGCTGCTGCTCCTGATATTGTCTTTGGTAGGAGGTACTGACATTTATCTGACCTGCCCACAAGGAATCATGTCTTCATGCTAAAAAACTGCATTCAACAAACCTCCTTTGACTGAGGAAGGGTCAGAAGCCCACCAAGGGGTGAAACAGAGAGAAGAATAGGCCAGGGCATTTTCATGCAGGACAGTGCTACTGTCCTGATCCATTTCAGGTTCTCTTTTGCCTTATTTCCATGTCCAATTGTTGCCTCAAAAGCCACAAGTTCAATGCCGACCAGTCCACTCATGGGAATGGAAGCCTATGGGTTCCTAACCTTTGATTCCTCTTTTCGGCACCCAAGAAATGAGCGTGAAATGAATAGAAACAGAAGAGATGATGGATGCTCATGAAGTTAAGACCTGGACTGAGACTCAGCAGTTGTGGATTCAATTCCTGGCATGGTGGCAAATCGTGCATGACTTGTGGATGTCATTTAACGACTCGATTCCCAATGTTCAGCATGTATATTCCCCCATCTTCTTGGTTTTTTTTTTTTTTTCAAAAGAATATAATAACAAGGAGTTTACTGGGCAAAATCACAAAGTCTGTCTGTCCTTTAAACTTCTTTTTTAAAAAAGAGAATTAATCCCTTTCTCAGGGTCTAGCTCAGGGGTCAGCAACCTTTGCTAGCCCCCATGCCAGCCCTGCCTACCGCACCCTCAGCAATACGAGGGGCAGGACCAACAGGTGCCAGGGGCGGGGCTGGCAGGAGACAGGAGCCGTTGCATGCACGGCTCCTTTTCCCTACTGGCCCTGCTCCCACATACCACTCCTGTCGCCTGCTGGCCCCACTCCCCAGCTAGGGATCAGCGCCAGCAAGTGACAGGAGCTGTGGTGCACGTGGCTGTTGTGGCCCCAGCGGCTGGGGCCAGCAGGGGTGATGCCACGGCACCATGTGCCACTAGCGATAGGCGCACATGGCAGGTTTGGCATGCATGCCAGGGTTTGCCGACCCCTGGTCTAGCTAATCACCATATTTGGGGTCAGGAAAGAATATCCCTTCTGGGTCAGATTGGCAGAGACCGTAGGGGATTTTGGCCTTCCTCTGCAGTGTGGGGCACAGGCCACTTGTAGGCTGAACCTGGGGTAAAGGTCAGATTCTCTGTAACTTGAAGACTTTAAGTCATGAGTAGAGGACTGCAATTACTCAGCCAGGGGTGAGGGGTTTATTACAGGAGAGGGTGGGAGAGGTCCTGTGGCCTGCAGTGTATGGGAGGTCAAGACTAGATTATTTTGAGGGTCCCTTTAGGCCTTGAAGTCTCTGTCTCAGTTACTGTTAAATATTCAAATTACAGGAAGATAGAGTTGATTAGGCCATCTTCTTAACCATGCAAAGGTTCCTCACTCACACCCTTCTTTATTAATCATACGCTTAAAGATGATTTAGCATAATAATTAAAAACTATTTCCATCAAAGAGCAATTATCAGGTAGCAGGAAGTAAAGGAGAAGCAGCTGTATGTAAAAATGCATTGATCGTCATGTCTTCTTGAGTTGTTCACGGAAATGCATGATTTTTTTTTAGCCTAACCATGTCAAATTATCTTTCTGCCACCAAATCCTGTCCTTCTACATGGAAAGAAATGTAAGAGGACTACAGAGACAGGCAGGGTGTGAAGTATCAATTTGTTGAGTGGATTTGTATGGCATTCTAAATACTTTTACTATCACTAAAGGTGGATCAGCTTTCTGTTCAAACAGTATTTCCAACAAAGAAGATAATTTGCTACAAAAATCAACCCCTTCGGAACTTCCCCACAACCCTGAAGTTGGGAGATTAGGTGCCTTGATGAGATTTTCAATTATTTCTCTTTGACAGTGAAGTGGAGCGATGTCCTTTATATCAAGGCTCTGACAAGCACCCTCTTACTTTCCTGTGGCGGTTGCAATTCAGTTGTTTTCTTTTGCTCCTAATTTTTTAATAGACTCCTCCACCCCACTCATCTCAGAACAAGATTAATCTAATTCATATTCAAACGAAACAAAATGAGACTCGAAAGCTTCTTCTGCAAAAAACTGCATCAAGCAAAATATTTGCACATGCAGGAATCCTACAGGAAGGAGACAATTCAGTCACAGATAATGCAACATTCAGAACATGTGGCTGGGAGTACCTGGTTCTTAACCCCTCCCCTTTAGATATTACTGAAATGTCTGAAACAGTAAATCCACTCTTCTTGTCCCCTCCTTGACTTTGTAGGCTCAATCTCATCTGCACACAAATAGGATCTGAAATAACTAGAATGGCTTTGATTCACACCTTTCGCTAGTTCTGTGGGAATGGGTGTGGTGGACCCTCCAATTTCTGATTAGGAGTGTTTTATTCTGATAGGACTTAAAGTCAAATTCCACCATCAAAATAGGAGTCTTTTGGTTCTGATCTAAGAATGCCACTGCCAACTTGCATAGAAATAATCAAAAGGGTGAATTGAAACCCATTTAGTTTCTTTGGTTCCATTTATATGTAGGCACGTCCTTAAACACCAGCCAGAAACAAGGAGGAAGGAGGCATATCAAATACCTTTTAAGCACAGAAAAACACAATATATAATCAAAATCAAACCTTTTTTGCTTCCAGTGGGGCATGGCGTGTCTTAAAAGAGAGGGTGCAAACCGCTCTATAAGAGGGGCAGACCAGAGCTCAAGGCATCCTAGTGGCCTCAGAACAGGGGGATTTCTAATGTGTCATCTTGTGATAATGAATTGAAGGTAGGTGCCCCCTGCACACACATCTTCCCCTGCTTTGGGAGGGGCTCTGGGACTCAGGTGCCTGAATGGAGACAGCCACACGCTTGCTCAGAGGCAGAAATTCAGGAAAGCTTTTTTTACCCTGAAAGGTTAGACATTGAGTGCATTTAGCTATCCTCAGGGTTGGGGAGTTTTCTGCTTCACAATGCTCCAAGATTGGCCTAAAAAAACCCATTCCTGAACAGATGATAGATCAGAACCAAGTTTTTCCAGATCACTCATGAATACACTGAACAGCACAGGCTTCCATATAGATTTTTGGGTGGATCCTGCTATTTATCTTCTTCCACTCTGAAAACTGACCATTTATTCCTATCCTACCATTTAACTAGTTACCGATCCCTATGAGGACTTCCCCTCTTTTCCCAGGAGTACTTACTTTGTATAAGAGCCTTCAGTGAGGGACCCTGTCAAAGGCTTTCTGACAATCGCTTGCAAATTCACAGAAAGTCCATACTAAGTCCAAAGCGCTATGAATTGGGGGATTATACTGACTGTTTATGTAAAAAAAAAAGAGAGAGATTTAATCCTTGCTTTAAATGTAAATCTGAATGTCATTTTAGCTTGGAAGCTGCCACTGGACCTCTGTAACATACAGGGTTAAAGGTCTTCTCCCTTTTCGGGGGCCTGTGCCAGTCCTCCCTCCTCTGCCAGTTCTACGGGATCAAGTGACAAACTTCCATTGCTCCAAATGCAACTGAAAGCCTGAAACACTTCAGCATAGATTCAGGAGCAAAGGAGAACAAATGCTGTTTGGATCCCTTCCCAACACCTTGTTGCTTCCCCTGTCCCCACTCTGAGGTCACGTCTATATGGGACACTCCAACGTTGAGGGGAATTAACTAAAGGTAATGGACATAAGATAAAGTGGTTTAATTTCTGTACATCAATTGTGTCATTGACTCAACATAACTTTCCAGAGTACCCCCATGTAGACATGGACTGAGAAACAAGCATAGGAGATGTTCCCAAGCCCTGGGACTGTTCCTTCTGGGACAGTGAACTCTGGTGGTCAGTGATGTGAACCCTATGAAGGCTGCTTTTCAATCATCTGGCAATACAGTACACAGCATTGCCACAGCAACCCCTGCTCCCTGCCAGGTTGGTAAGTGTGCTCCTATCGCACAGAGACCAGAATTGCCAATGCTTAGACATAGGTGCATGATAAGATGGAGAATACAGCCTTTCCCATCCCTTCTCTGTATGATCAACTCACACTCCGTTTAGGGCATCAAATTCAGAGCCCACGACTGGTTCATCCTTCCGTCCTCTGTGTAAACTTCCAGTTACTCAGGTGAGTTTGTTGCTTAGTCAGAAACTCTGTAGGAATCAGACTCTGAGGGAGGATGAAACCAGCCTGCAGAGGCCAACCAGAGTGCTCTTCACCCTCTCCAAGAACCCAACTACGTCCTGTCCTGAATTTCAGCCATCAGTACAGTCTCACGAGAGGATGACAGAGAAGAATGCATGAACAAGTCCCTGCGCATTCAGAACCAAGCCAAATGGCTTGAGCAGCTTGGCCTCAGTGAAAGCGATCAGCAACGAGGGAGCACACTGGCCCAAAGGGAAGCCCAGCTCACTCTGCCTCACTGCTTTGTGCCCTTATGGTTCTTAGAAAACCCGGGGGAGGGTGTTATGGAAAACCCTAAGAGATGCACAGCCCAGCAGACAATTGTGACATGACCACCTTACCACTCCAAATAGTGAGTTGAAAAAATTGTCATTGGAATGGCTTTCCATCTGCAAATGCAGTTTTTCAAAATCACAATCTTTCACGGGAATTCGTTGATTTTGACATATTTTTGTGTGAACATGCCGAACCATTCATTTGCACTCATTTCATTTCCATAATGTCAAAGCATTTCATTTTGAAAAGCTAAAAACATTTGGTTTTAACTTATTATATTTAACATACTAGAATATTAAAATTAATATTTTAATATGCTGTAAAATTCAAAATGAAATTACTTACAATGATATAGTTAAAAGGACACTTTTTTTTTTCGCCTTGTCAAAATGAACTGTTTCAATGTTTCCAAATTCACATTTTTCCAGAATTTTCATTCCATGGAAAATGGCCAAATTTTGACATTTTGTTCCAGTTCAGAACAAAAAGACATTTCAAAATCTTGGAAAAACAAACAAGGAATTCTGTGGCACTTTTAAAGACGAACAAATTAATTCATCGCATGAGCTTTCATGGGAGAAAATCCCGCTTCATCAGACACTTCTCCATCTTCAAAGTATCTGACGAAGTGGGATTTTTCCCATGAGAGCTCATGCAATAAATACATTTGTTAGTCTTTAAAAGTGTCACAGGACTCCTTGTTTGTTTTGCTGAACTAGACTAACACGGCTCCCCCTCTGGAACTTGTCAAAAGGTTGGAAGTTCCCATGGAACAGAGGTTCTGGTTTCCAGCCATCTCTCCTTCCAGCTACCCCAGTATCTTAGACCCTTCAAAACTGAGATTCATGGTGGACTATAGCATAGACACCAATTTGGGGTAACTAGAGAGGCGGAGAGACAGAATGCCTTGTGTGTGGCAGATGTTAGTCGTGATGCGTAGGTCACTTCCAAAAAAAGGCTGAAATACTACAGGTATCCACAGCATGACATATGCATTTTGTGACAACTTTGATGTTTCAAAATATGCTATATTTCCACACTGGAACAAACCCAAAACCCAGCAAAGGATTTTGGAGAACAGAATTTTGAGATGGATGTTTTCAGATGGAAAACACACCTTTTCATGTAATCTCTGTCTCTCACTCAATCTCTTTCTGTGGTAGGAAGTGACCAGATAGCCAGGGACCTTAGGCACTTTCCCATTAAAAATTTCATCAGAATTAATACATCTCCATCAAATGTTTCAGCTTCAATGACACTGAATAATTAGATTCACAAAATGTTTGATAAAATATAATTTAACAGCTGTAACAAGTACCTAAATAGAATACAAATGAAGTGAAGTATCTTCTTCTGGCTATGGACAGATATCAAACCTCTATGTTCATCATCCTTCATTTATCTGTAGTCTTCTCCGCAATGAAACATGAGGTGTGACTGAGCCAGCTGTGTGACGGGACTGTGGTGAATGGCACAGTCGTGCCCCGAATCCAATCCTGTGTCTCCAATAGATCCCAGAGTGCAGTGACATCCTCTAGAACAGTCACAAAATGATTACTGTAGAGACTAATCCTGTTTCCTGAGGTCCTTTCCAACCCTAATTGTCTATGATTCTGGTGACTCAGCAACAAGGGATTTGATTATGGCACTTGATTGGCTGAGCAATGGGGTTTTCTGACCTTTGATTATAACATATGATTGGCCAACGACTGGGTTTTCTCTCTATTGCTTACAGTATGTGGTTGGCCAAGAGTTGGGTTGTTAGACCATTGTTTATGGTACATTTTCAGTTAGTGATCAGAGTTGATAACCATTGCAGCACAGGTTTTGATATTTTGTGTAGCAGTGTAGATAAAAGACTCCATGAAAATACTTATATTTAAAAAAAAAAATAAAGGCAGAAGATTTTCATAAAACTGTTCATTGTTCACAAAAGGAGCATTTTTGTCAATGAATAAACCAGCTGTAGCGGATCCTGCCTTTTGGGCTGTCCTTGTGCAGTATTTTCTCATGCTCTCTGGCTGTCTGGCTGAGTTGACTGGTTCTTCTTTCGATCTCTCTTTTTCTTGCGATCTTTCCAGGCATCTTGCACATGGATTGAATATGCAATAACACATCCTTTGCCACTTAGAGCATCAGCGAAGAGCAGTTCATGGCTTTGTCGCCAACCTGAATACAGACCTTGCACCGTCTGCTTCTGAGCTGAGGTCACTATGACCTATACAACAGAAGAATCTCCATTGGCTCCTAGCAGAATGGACTGGACTATTTTTTCCTGCAGAAAATTTTGACAAAAAATAAAAACTTTTTACTTGTTTTTAAAGTTTTCAACTGATTCATTAGAAACCTGTCCAAAAAATTTTGGTTGCAAACCTTCCTCCAGCCTTTCCCAAAATAGGATTGAAGAAAGAAAAAAAATCAATCTAGGGGTTTTCAGATGAAAAATTAAAAATTTTCAAGGAAAGCAGACAGTGAAAAATTTCATTTAGTCAAAAAATGTATATATACATCTATAAATAAAAAGTTTTGATGGAAAATTTCTACCACTCCCAGTTAACAGTACAGGGCCTCTCACACAGAAAGAATGAGCTGGAATTCATTCAGTAGAAAATTCATTGCAATACATTCAGACAGGAGCAAAAATAATTCAAGTTTCAGGGGATAAATATGAGCAAAATTATGAGCTAATTATGCATAAGTTAAATTTGACCATATTTAAAGGGTGACCATAACTTTGCATAATCCTCCAAATAGGGATCTAAAGAAAGTGGGAAAAAATTTGTTTAACATTGCACATAGGAGCATGATTAGCTTTCAGGGAATGAAACTTATTGATGCAAAAAAGTAATCTGATTATCAGGAATCATTACCTAACAATGAGATATATTTGAATCCATGAATAGGCTAATCAGCTCTTGAAAGTTACTTGACAACAATATCCTCTGGGTATATTTATCCTCTCCTAATAGTTTTAAGGACATAATGCTTCAAGCTTGTTTTTCATTAGTTGATTGTGTTGTCATTCAGGGTCCTGGGATGGGTGAAGCTGATGATGAAGATTTTATATTTGCTTGTGCAGTTTGATTCTTCATAAATGTTACTCCAGGAACAAATTGTACATAAAGACAGGATTTGGGGCTTTAAAAAAGATATCTGAAGGGAAATAAAAGAAAAAAGGCCTACTATTTCTACAACAACTGCACTTTTTTAGACGAAGTTACAGGGTTTCATTGTATGTGGGGAGAATCTACCAGCAAACACCATGCAGAAATCAGGAAACAGGCTATATTCCTGAAAATATCAAAGATGTTCATTTTGATAAAGGACCTTCTCACACAGGGGAAACCAAGTTTAATGCGCTCATTAAAGCGTTGAGTGATTTTTATTCATATGTCTTCACAGAAAGACGTGATTGTTTTTGAGGCCACAGACAATACCCAGCTGAAAAGATGTCTGAATTTATAACAAGCCTGTATGGCTTTACTTCCAAGTGTGCATCTGGCGTGACAGTAGAACAATAGCTGAGCGATCAGTTTGTGCATAGAATTATTAGTAGTACACAATGTAACAAATTACTAAGTACAGTCTACTGGAGAGAACTCTGGGCATCGTGCATCATTTGGAGAGTTCTGCGCACAACAGTAAATGATATATCTGCCCCCATCTGCTCCTCATCAAGCTCAGAGCTAGTTTGAGCTTTCCATTGCTAGCGTCAACCACTGAACCAAAATCACCAGCTCAATCAGAAGGGAAGGATGGTACGGTGGCTAGAACACTGGATTGAAATACCAGGGGTAGAAAGCTGGCTTGACTGAAGTCCTCAGCAAGAGTCTTGGTGACTTCACTAGAGCCTGGTTTCACCCCTGGAGTCTTCCCAGCTCTGTCTCAATCCAGCAAACCATTTACATGTATGGAAAGTCCCACTGATTTCACAATGAACCATGACAAAGAGACAGCACAAGACTGCATAAGCTTTGAAGATCATGGGATCATCCTCAAACAAGGATGGCGCTCACAGAGTCAGCAACCAGGCCTTGTCCTCTGGTGTCACCAATGGCAATCCTAAGAAAAAGGCAGGGCAGCTATGGCATGAGAGAAAGAGGCTGCTGTTTGTTTGTCTTCACATTTCTAACAGGAGAGCTGAAAAGCGGGGATGTGGGACTTTAGGTGATGCATAAGGATGGAGGAGCTGGAAATGCCAAGCTGTGATGCTGTCCTGGGGCAACGATCTCTGACTTTAGTGTCACAAATAACATTGAGGAAATGAAGTGGCAGTGCTCTTCCAAAGCCATGCAGCAGCTAGAAATGCTGGGGCGGATGCCTGCAGACCTATCCCATATTTTAGCTTCAGCAGCATCTTCAGACTAGGCATTCCCTCATAGCCCCATCTGCCAGTCATTATCAGAGCCCACCCAACCCACACAAGGTAGCTGGAGAAGGAGGTGCTGCTCTTCCAGCTATTGGGGCAAATGTTGTAACAGGACGTGGCATTGCTGGGTTCTTGTTCCATCCTCTTTTGCCAAATGTAGAGCAAGGATTTGGGCGTAGGCCTATTTTCTCTTCTAAAAAGAATCTCGTAAGAGCTGCACTGTGGGGCATCCTGAGGAAAGGCCTATCAGTATCTTGTGTTGGAACTGTTCAGTGGGGTGACTCTCACTCTCCCTGTGGCCCAGTGACTATTGAAATGGCTCATAAGCAGAACACCCTCAACAGGAGAGGCTGAGATTTCTCAGTTGATAGCAACATTTAGCTACCTGAAAGGGGTTCCAAGGAGGATGGAGCTAGGCTGTTCTCAGTGGTAGACAACAGAACTAAGAGCAATGTTCTCACGTTGCAGTGGGGAAGATCTAGGTTGGATATTAGGAACAACATTTTCCCTAGAAGGGGGGTGAAGCACTGGAACGGGTTACCTAGGGAGATGGTGGAATCTCCATCCTTAGAGGTTTTCACAAAGCCCTAGAAAAGATGATGTAGCTGGAGCTGGTCCTGGGGTTGGACTAGATACTTCCTGAGGTTCCTTCCAAACTTAATTTTCTATAAATCTATGATTCCCATTCCCACTCCCCCCCCCCACGTCCCCTTGCTAATCATACTGGGAGATCATGTCCAGTAGCCTTCAGATGACATTCTCTATGTTAGTCAATGAGACAAAACAAGAGCACCACATATAGGCCGTTGCCTTGCCTTGCTGCCCAAGATAGAGATTGGTTTCAGACTGGGCAAAATTGCTGCAACCAAGTTCTTACCGTTACTAGTCACAGTGAGCTGGCTTTCAGCAGAATCTACACACAGGAAAAGGGCCGACAGATTTATCCTCTGCCGATGCACATGCACATGCACATCAAACAGTGACGCGAGCACAGCTATTCTTGACCACTGAAGATTGATCAGCAGTCTGGGAAGGTAGCTCATGTATCAGATTTCTGGATGGGCAACTTAATACACAATTAAAACTATCCCTAGAAGATTAAAGTAAACCTTCATTCAGTGGTTGCCCACTCCGGCACCTAGACCCCACCCAGAATCTAGAGAGAGCCATATATACAGCTCATGAGTACAATCAAATCGTGTTCCACCTGAATTCACTACTTCACAAGGACATCCAGAACTTTCCAAAAGCCATGTCTGAAATCTTGCAAGTCTTGTTGAGATTGGGCTAACGTCCTTAAAGAATCTTAATTGAAATGCAAAACCCATTGGAAAGAATTCTGGGATAATACTATTGTCCCAAACAAATACCTGACCACCAGTGCCATAAAAGAACTTCAGACGTTAACCAAC
This sequence comes from Pelusios castaneus, assembly GCA_007922175.1. NCBI lineage: Eukaryota > Metazoa > Chordata > Testudines > Pelomedusidae > Pelusios > Pelusios castaneus. Next base: position 4,811,477 of record ML685811.1, read on the forward strand.
TCCATAAACAATGGTTCGCACTGATCCCTTATAGAACGCTGCATGGCAGACGTGGTCACGTCTTACACTTTGCACCTCTTAAGGCTTGCACAGGGAGCTAGTGGAGACCAATCAAATTACAGACCATATTACAAAATCAGTACAAGCTTGGATTGTTTGTGGGTGGCACGTGACAATGACACAAAGCCACTCCTAAAGCTACGCGCTTGCTCACTGATCTGGATTTTGTCATTTGAATGTTGTTCCTCACTTCTGTTGCCCATATGAGAGAAGACATTAGCATGTGTATTAATAATGACATTATAAAATAAAGAGAACATGTCTGTTTACAAAAAGATATGAGCGCGTCATGAGCAGGCAGGACTCAATAGCTGAGAACCAAGGAACCAAAGTGGATCCAGCCTCAGGACACAAGGGATGTCCTCATCCAGTAAACTTTATATGGGAATGGAACTAATACAAAGTCCCGGACAGTAATAAACATTAAGCTCAGCATGGCATGATAGCTCCTTACTAATCAGCATGTCTTCAAGGCCATTAAGCTCCTGATTTCACAGACTACCATTTAGTTTTGGTGCCGGCGGATGTCCCAAATGGAGCCTAAACAGCCCCGTGGTGCATATTTTTGTTCTTTTTCAATCTTGTAAGTTTCTCCATGGCAAGAATGGCCTGCATTTTATTTAATCAATATCCCAGAGTGGGCAATATGGATTTTGTCAGTTGCAAGCAATGAGAAGCTAGCTGCAATCAGAAGAGACCAAACAGGTGGGTTTACTGGCTCATCTGGGGATTCATTGTTAAACTACTAGCAGCATGATGGATACATTCGGTAGAATGTTATGCGCATTTTTTTTGATGTATTGTTTCACTTTCTCCTAGACATGTTTTATTCGGGTATGGCATAGCATTCACTATTTAAATATCCCCATTGTAGATCTTTGGAAACTCTTTCTAGGAGAAAAGAGGTACAGTGTAGAATTTGGTGCTGGGAATTTAACTCATTAATGCAGTGTGGAGGGGAATGTTTACATCAATGGTTCCCAATCTGTGTTCTGGGGGCCAAAATTGGCCCTTGAGGGCTTTCAAAGTGGCCATTGGCTCTCCTCCTGCTGGCTGCAGAATGGAGTCACTGTCTAAGGACCCAGGCAAAATGTATTGCCGCAGGGCTAAAAGATCGATGCAGGCTCCTTGCTGCAGCCAAAGGGATAGGAGATTAGTGGTCCGCTCCCTCCCGGCTGTAGTAGGGAGCACAGGAAAGCACTCTGCCTAGGTCCAGAGGTTCTGGGGTCCTTGCTGGAGCCAGAGAGAGGGGAGCACTGATCATCTGTCCCTGCTGGCTGCAGATGGGAACCACTGACTTTGGATTCAGTACGTGTGAGGTTTCCCAACTACAGCCAGGGAGATGGGAGCTCAGCAAGCTTTTCAGGGGAGCCTGCTGGCCCTTTAGGGGTGTAAAAATGATATCTGTGGTCCTCAAGCCAAAAAGGTTGGGAACCACTGATCTACACAGTTTCTCAATATTAACATTTGCACTCTGCTGAGATACAAAACCATGCCCCCAATCTTACATGCTGGGGTTGAATTTTAGCAGTACTATTTTGTAGTCTTGCTCCTAAGCTTCACACCGGTGTCCCATTCGAACAGCAGTGTCACCTCTCTCCTAGATAATAGCAGATTTCTGTGGCCTGACAGTTTCCTAATGGAGAAGAAATCAGTGACACAAATTCTGGGCATATTCCAAGGATAACTGGTTTATTGACACATATTCCAGTTCTCGAAAAGAGGGGCTTGGTCACGCAGCATGCAGGGCAGTCCTTTTTCTCAAGACTCCCAGTCCAAAACTAGTGGCCAGCACCCAGTGAACACCACAGCTTCTGGAACCGACCCCAATTGAGACCATAGCAGTGAGCAAACTCTTCTGCTATTCCCACCCCAGAAACTGCTTCTGCAAAAACCGCTGTTAAATCCCAGATTAACACAGCATATCTTCCCAAAACCGAACACTGCCCACGTGCTAAGAAAAAGAGAGTGGAACACTACATATAACACATGAACTGGTGGCAGGCGCTCTAACATAGTTTAGAGAATCTTCTTCTCTGCATCCACAAGTTTTAAAAGAGCTGGCTCGGTAGCTCACTGAACCACTGATGTTAAACCCATGAGAATGGCCATCCTGAGTCAGATCAATGATCTCTCTAGCCTACTACCCTGCCTTTGGACAGTGGCCAGTGCCAAATACGTCAGAAGAAATTAACAGGAAGGCAGTTATTAAGTCTTCCATCCCCTGTCTTCCAGTCCCAGCTTCTAGCAATCAGAGGTTTAGTGTCACCCAAAGCAGTTTCTCAATCTTTTTTATGCCAAGGACCTGCTTCCTACACCGTGTCAGGGAAATCTCAGGCTATGTCTACACTTGGCCAAATAAGTCGACTTAGCATGTCCACACTCAAAAATTAAGTCAACTTAAAGGGGACCCTGCCAAATCAACTTAGAGCATCCATACTGGACGCCTAAGTCGACTTCTGGGTCTAGGTGGACCTGGGACTGGTCCATGGTGGTGGGAGGGGGGCACCCCTTGCCAAGTGCCAGGGGGCTCAGCATTTGCCCCATTGTACGTGGGTACAATGGGGGCTGAGGAGAACAGGAACACTGGCAGGGCATAAAACCGGGGTGGGCAGCGCTGTGTCCTGCCCTGTGGAGGGGGGGCATGCCAGGCGCTGGCTGTGCCAGCCACCCTGGCAAGGAGGGCAGTTGGGGAGCCCTGGGGCCCTTTAAGTTGACTTTAAGTCAAGTTAGGGCTAATCTGTGTCTACACCGGCTAAATCGACTTAATAAAGTCGACTTAGCCAGTAAAGTCGACTTTAAACTAGGTTTTATAAAGTCGACTTTAAATTTCCTTAAATCGACTTAAGCAGCAGCTTAAGTCGACTTAAGGAAATTGTAGTGTAGATGCAGATTAAATTAAGTCAATTTAAACAAGCTTAAATCGACTTAATTTGTAAGTGTAGATGCACCCTCAGAGACCAGTGCTGGTCCATGGACTGGTCATTCAGAAACATTAACCTAGATCACGGGGGGGGGGGGGGGGGGGCGCATCCCTGTCCATCTTGGCTAATAGCCACTGATGAACCTGCTTACTGAACTTTTCTCATTCTTTTTCAAAACCTGCTATAGTTTTGGCCTGCACAACATCCCCTGGCAATGAGTTCCACAGGTTGACTACGCATTGTATGATGAAGTACATCTTTAGGTTTGTTTTAAACCTGCTGCATATTAGTTTCATTGGGTGACCCCTGGTTATTATGTTATTTACCTCTTCTCATAACATTTCCTTATTCACTTTGTCTACACCAATCTTGACTGTATGGACTTCTGCACTATCCCCCCTTCGTGGTCTCTTTTTTTTCTTTTTTTAAGATAAACAGTCTTTCCTGCTCATAGAGAATCTGTTCCATACCCCCAATAGCTTTTGTCACCATTTCCAATTCTAATACATTTATTTGGAGATAGGCTGACCAGAACTGCACGCAGCATTCAAGGTGTGAGTATGCCATGGATTTAGAGAGTGTCATTCTGATATTCTCTTATTATATATCATTTTCCTACTGGTTCCCAACACTCTGTTAGATTTTTTGACTGCCGCTGAACATAGGGGAGACGTTTTCAGAGAACGGTCCACAAAGACTACAAGATCCCTCAAATCATAACAGCTAATTTAGACTCCAGCATTTTGTATGTATGTTTGGGATTATGTTTTCAAATGTGCATTACTTTGTGCTTATCAGCACTGATTTTCACCTGCCATTTTCTTGCTTAGGCAGTTTTGTCAGACCCCTTTGTAACTTTTCACAGCCAGCTTTCAACTTAACTATCTTAAGTAGTTCTGCATCATCTGCAAACTTTGCCACATTACTCTTGCACCCCTTTTTATTACTACTTTGAACAGCACTGATCCCGGTACAGATCCTGGGGGACCCCACTATTTACCTTTGTGAAAACTGACCATTTTTTCCTGCCCTTTGTTTCCTACTTTTTAAACTGGAGATGTCAAATGTGAAGCCCGCGGTCCGCTCTACTGCGCCCCGCACTTGGGGAGAGCCTAGCCAGCATTGGCGGGGGGCTCAGAGGGCCCTGGGGCAGGCCAGAAGCTGTGCTCTGCATGGTCTCTCGGCCCGCTTCCTGGCCAGCTGGTCAGCCCCAGGGGCAAGGCAGCCCAGTGGCAACACATGGCTGCTGCAGTGTGTAGCTGGCCAGCAAGATTTTGGAGGGGGCTGCAGGACCCCCTTTAGGCCAAGACCAGGGTCTATAGGGGCTGCTGCCCCTCTCTTAATCCAGCCCTGCTGGTCCTGTGAGGCACCCAGAGGATGAGTAGAGTGACGTGGTGGGGGGCTTTGGGGAGCAGGAGGTATGTACAGTGGCCCAATGGGAGTCTTGTGGCAGCAGGGTTAGTAGAGTGGGAGATGGAGGGCAAGCTAATGCAATAAATACATTTGTTAATCTTTAAACGTGCCACATACTCCTTGTTTGTTTTCCTGACATTTGTCACCTCGGAAGAATGGCCCAGGTGTGTGCATCTCTGTCACAGCCTCTGCAGTGAAGAGTGATGCAAAAATCATATGGCTATGTCTACCCTGGCAAGTTAGTTCGAATTAAGGAAGCTTAATTCGAGCTAACTAAAGCCATGGCTACACTCGGCTTTCATTAGTTCGAGTGAAGGGCTTCCTTAATTCCAACTAATAAATTCGAATAGGCTATTCGAACTAAGGGTTAATTCGAACTAGTCAGTTCGAATTAACCAATGTGGCCATGTTAGTTCGAACTAATTGCTTTGTTTGAACTAACTGGCCCATTGAAATCAATGTAAATCGCTAATTCAAACTAAGCAAGTGCCATGAATTAATTAAGTTAATTCAAACTAATTTTAGTAAGTGTAGACATAGCCGTAGTGTCTCCACAGCAGATGTCTTTCTTGTGTGCTCCTTTAGTACCTTGATTATCCAGTGGCCCTATTGGCTGTTTGGCAGGCTTCCTGCTTCTGAAGTACTTTAAATTGTTCTTGTTTTTTGGATCCTGCTTAATTATACTTTTACACTTCACTTGCCAGGGTTTATGTTATTTTCTATTTTCCTCAGTAGGATTTGACTTCCAAGGTTTTGCCTCTGACCCCTCTTTCACTCCGCTCTTTAGCTATGGTGACATTTTCCCTGATTTTCGCTAAGCTTTGGTACAACAGAGAAGCCCTGGAACTCTGGAAGAAGCTAACCATGCCAATATTTTAAAAGGGCAGACACAATGACCCAGATAATTATAAGCTTGTCAGTCTGACATTGATCCCAGGCAAGATAATGGAGCAGCTGATACAGGATCCAATTAATAAAGTATTAAAGGAGGGTAATATAATGAATGCCAATCAACATGGATTTATGGAAAAGAGATCTTTTCAAGCTAACTTGATATCTTTTTTTAGATGAGGTTACACATTTGGCTAACAAAAGTAAAAGTGTTAATTCTTTACCGCACCTGACTTGGTACTGCAAAATATTTTGATTAAAAATGTAGACTCTAAAATGAACATGGCCCTCATGAAAGGGACTAAAAACTGGCTAACTGTTAGGTCTTGCAATATAATTATAAATATGAATGTGAATTGGTGCATTGCTCAGAGGATCCCAGGGGGATTGGTTTTTTGGTCCTCTTCAATTTCATATTTTTATTAATGACCTTCAAAAAACCTCAAAATTGTCACTGAGAAAGTGTGCAGGCCACACAAGGAAGGGGGGTGGTAAATAATGAAAGGGACAAGTTGCACATACCATGCGATCTGGATCGCTTTGTGAAAGCTAGCTTAATCAAGTTTTGAAATAAGAGACTTCTAGCCCTTAAGAACACAGAGAATGGTCACAAAGAGAGGATGAGAGAGCGGTGGGGGACATTGGTCATTTTCAGGCATGTTTTTGAGACAGTGAGGATGAAACTCAACCTGTGCACCAGGCTAAGGTTCCACTTAGGCCCCAAACCAAAATTTTAAATGGGGCCCAAGTGATCCACAGACCTCACGCTGGCCTCCTATACAGGGTCAATTTTACCTTCGTGAGTAAGGGCTTGAGAGATCTGGGGCAAATCACTTCGTCTCTCTGGCTCCCCATCTGCACCATAGGGCTGTTAGGATAAAAAACATATTAGAGATGTGAGAAGCTATGGTAATGGAGCAGATAAGTACCTAAGATAGATTTGGTGGGGATATGGTATGGATCCAATGTTTCTCTCGCTAAAGGGCTTCTCTGCCATGCTAAGGCATGTACTGTTGAGAAGTGACTGGGGGAGAGTGTTTTCCTGGCACAATAATGCTGTCATTGGCTATGTCTACACTTGCACTTTTAAGTCAACTTTAACTAAGTCGACTTAGTGTGTCTACACTTAAAATTAAAGTCGACTTAAAGGGGAACTTACAAAGTCGACCTAGAGCGTCCACACTGGATGCTCTAGGTCGACTTTGTGGGGCTAGGGGGACCTTGGGCAGGTCCACGGTGGCAGGGGGGGAACCCCTTTGTGTGCAATGGGGCAAAGGGGGACAGGGACCCTGGCAGGGCAGAGCCCTGTGTGTGATGCTGTCTGGATTTAGGGAAGCATTTATGATATTATTTTCAATGGATATCTCATAAATGGTATAATCCATAGGAGCTATGTCATGTTTGGTATCAATAGAAAGGTAGTAATTTGCTGGGAATTATTATATAGTTTATGTCTAGGAATTCTATTTCAATTAGAAGTTAGCAATATGGTGTTCTATCTATACTTTAACTTATGTTATTTTACTGAAATGGCTGAGAGAGGTGGGTGTGTCAAACCATTGTGTCCTTAATGTTTAGGAATTTTCCAGCTACAATAGTCCCAGGGAGTGACCTGATGAGCCATTAAGGACATAAGGAATACAAGCATTGTGTCCTTAATGGCTCATCAGTTTACTCCCTGGGCCCATTATTTCTATTACTTCAGTTTACAGGGTCATTCAGATTTTTTTCTACAATATCCCAGTCCTTCTCTGTATTGGCAACACCTCCCAACTTTCTGTCATTTCCCACTTTTTGTGCCAAGGTCAGTAATAAGATTGGTCCCAAGACTGATCCCTGAGGAACTCCACTAGTAACCTCCCTCCAGCCTGACAATTCACCCTTCAGTATGAGCTGTTGCAATCTCCCCTTTAGCCAGTTACTTATCTACTTTTCAATTTTCAAATTAATTACTTTTCCAATGTAACTAATAATTCCCCTTGCAGAACTATATCAAATGCCTTATTGAAATCTAGGTAAATTAGATCCACTTCATTCCCTTTGTCTTTTAAGAAAATCTGTTATCTTCTCAAGAAAAGAAGGAGATCAGGTTGGTTTGGCACAATCTACCTTTTGTGAAGCCATGTTGTATTTTGTCCCAATAACTGCTAGCCTCAATGTTCTTAACTATTTTTTCAAAAATTTTCCAAGACCTTGCATACTACCAAGGTCAAACTGACAGGCCTGTAGTAACCCAAATCAGTTCTCCTCTCCCCCCTCACCTTCTTAAAGATAAAAACTATGTTAGCAATTCTCCAGTCATGCAGTAGAGCCCCTGAGTTTACAGATCCATTAAAAATCCTTGTTAACAGGCTTGCAATTTCATGTGCTAGTTCCTTTATATTCTTGGATGGAGATTAACCAGCCCTGATTTAGTCCCATTAAACTGTTTGAGTTTGGCTTCTACCTCAGATGTGATGTTGTAATTTCTACCTCCATATTCTCATTCCCATTAGTCACCTTACCACTAACCCCAAGCTCTTCATTAGCCTCATTAAAAACAGAGGTAAGGTATTTTTTAAGATATCCTTAAACTTTCTCATTTTATCTCCACCTTCTCATCTCCAAGAGGTAGCTTTCCTTGCTCAGCCCTCCCATCTTTCACTCCTTGTAGGACTTTCTGCTTTCTCTTTATCCCTTGTCTGAGATGCTTATTCATCCAGCTTGGTTTACAACTCTTGCCTATGATTTTTTTTCCCCTTCCTTGTGATGCAGGCTTCAGATAGTTCCTGCAACTTTGACTTGAAGTAATTCCAAGCCTCCTCCACCTTTAGATCCATGAGTTCTTCAGTCAAGTCCACTTCCGTAACTAATTCTGTTAATTTTCTAAAGTTAGCCCTTTTAAAGTCAAAGACCCTAGTGACAGATTTATTCTTGTTTATCCTTCCATTTAGTTTGAACCAAATTAGCTCATGGTCACTCAAATGAAAAATGTCCCCTACAACTGGTTCTTGCACGTGGTCCTCACTACTCATCAATACCAAATCTAAAATGGCATCTCTTCTTGCCAGTTCAGTAATTATTTGGTGAAGGAATCCATCAGCTATCACATCCAGGAAAATCTGGTTATTAATACTAGGACATGTCCTCCAGTCTATATCTAGGAAGTTAAAGCCTCCCATACTCACACAGTCCCAGTAGTATTTACTTCATTCAAAGCATTAAAAAGGTTTCTCCACAGGTCCAGATCAGATCCTGGTAGTCTGCAGTGCGCCCCAAACACTATCCCATGAAAAGCTTGAACAGTTTTCTTGACCAATGTGATTTTTACCCAGACAGACTCTGTCTTATCCATTCCATCACTTTCATTCCTTTACCCTCTACCTCATCACCAATATACAATGCTATCACTTCACCTTTGCCTTTTAGTTCCTTTTCCTCAGTAAAACATATCCTTCAGTACCTACACCACTCGTGACTATTATTCCACCATGTTTCTGTTATCCCTATAATATCTGGTTTCACTTCCTCTACCAGTAGCTCTAGTTCCTCCCCTTTTCTTTACCCAGGTTCCTTGCATTGAAACACAAACATTAATTTTTGCTGTTCGGCTTCTCTCACGTTCCTGACCTGATTTGGCACAGTCATTTTACCACCAGTACCGTCTATTAGACTGGTGCCTACACTACTCTTCCTCTTGATGTGCATTCTCTTGCCCACTGCTGTGTCCTCCCTCGCAATGTTGAAATCCGGCATTAACTCATGAGGGTTACTTCACTGCTCTCAAGTCAGTGGAGCTGCAGAAGTTAACTCTAGTGCCTGCTCTCCACATTTCCATGTGCTAGCAGGTTTGCACTGAGGCAATCAGCCAACCGAGACCCAAATGTATCAATGAATGCCAATTCAATGAGTGCACATGATAGAAATAGGAGATATGATTGTCTCTATTGGGGGAGGCACTTAAGACAGCAGTGTCCCAAAATGCCCAGGCAGAGACCTTTCATTAGCACAGTTAATAGCAAGGTATTGACCCTCCCTGTACAAATAGCACAGCCCACTTATACGTTATTACTGGCTGGAGGGAGTGGCTAGTAACCAACAGGATGGCATACCATGGAGTTCTGTGGATTCCATTTATGCACTAGGCAGCTACTGAAACCTGTGACTGTACATGGGGTATGGCAGCTCCCCTCTTCCCCGGCATAGGCAATTAAAAGATCCAGCCAAAGGTCTGGGGGCAGCTTTTGCAATTAAGACAGTAAATGTACACACACATACATAGCTACCTCGTGTAAATAGGACAAGAGAAACTGAGGGAAGAGACCAGGTTATTTAAATCTGGAGTCCACAAGTGTAGCTAGATGAAGGAGAACAGGAAAAAACATTGTGTCCTAAAATTCTGTAGTCCTCAGCATTGCCTAAAGTCCATCCAGCATTCTCCAGTCCATCCTGTCCCAAAGAGAATCAACAGCCAACCGACCTGCTATGAAGCTTTGATCAGGAAGCACAAAGACCATCCTGTGAGCATACCCGGCTGCAAACAGCCAATCACAGCCTGTGAATGCGAGTTATACACTGGTAGCCATTCATAGGCTGCAATTCGTGTGTTCAAATGATGCACCAAACTGCCGCAGACGGCAAAGACATTCTTCCTGCTAGAGCAAACCAGGGGGGCAATAATTTCATTTCCCAGCAACTTCTGAGATTTCAGCATTTAGTTTTGTTCCACGCTGGTTGAAACCATACCTTTTCCCCCATTCTGGGGGCACCGAATGGAGTTGAAAGGTCTGCCTTCGGACTGACTGCTGGCATTCTCTGGGGAGCTAAAGTGTCCGGGGGCTAGGGCACCAATCGGGAGGGTGGGGTTCAAGGCCTTACTTTGCCTGACGGAAAGCAAATTTTCATCTCAACTCACTCTCAATCACCAAAAGCAGGGATTTGAACCCACGTCTAGATGAGGCCAGTGCCATGATCAGCAGGCTGATTTTGAGAGCATCTCTCTCGTCAAAACATTTTGCCAGATATTAAAAATAAAGTGTATTTTGTCATGGTTTCATTGCTGGGTAGACTTCTGGGCTTGGTGTGGAGCCTGGGTCCTTCCCACCCTTCAGGGGCCTACGGCCCAGGCACCAGCCTGAACCTGGATGTCTACACTGCCGTGAAACAGCCCCACAGCGTGAGACTGAATCAGCTGGCATGGGCCAGCTGGAGCGTTTTATTGCACTGTAGACATACTCCCAGTGTCTCCAGGCCTTCTTCCCAACTGCAAATGGAACTAGCCTATGCTGCCACGAGGCTGTTGGGAGGATAAATACATTAGAGACTGTGGCACCCAGATACTAAGGTGGTAGATGTCACAGAAGAACCTAAAAGAAATAGTAATTTGGCAGGGTTCAAAGTAGGAAAAAGAGGGAGGACAGATTGTTACTTATACCCTCTTCCAGCCTGAGACCAGAGAGCTCTTTCTATCACAGTGATCAGTAATGGACATTGAAATGTTGTCCTTAAGCTTCAGAGTTCACAACTCCAGGCTTCAGAGTTCACAACTCCAGACATTCAGGGCGAACCCCTTGTAGAGACAGACAGACAGACAAGCCTGCTTTACTTCACATCCTTGGAAACCTGAAGCGCTAACAACATAATTTAAAAACATTAAATCTAACCTGCAGTAAGTGACGGGACCACAAGGGAAACACATATTTGCTGTCCCATTGAACAGTGGCTCAGGCTGAACTTGGCATGCTGGCACATGAAAGGGAACGGATTAACAGCAAAGATGTTTTAATGAATAGTCAATATGGTTTGTGAATCACGAAAGGAACTCCTATCTTCTGACTGGAACAAGCGAAGATTAAGAAGGGATTGGCTTAGATCTGTGGGATTGAGCTAAAAGGAGACAATTGCAATTTTGTGGCGCTTGAGACATGTTGGACAGGCCGAACAACTGGGTCTAGCAGAACAGCATTCCCTCCCTAAGTCTGCTTTCAGTTTACACTAGTCCAAATCTGCAGTCACTCTACTGACTTCACTAGGGTTAATCTGGATTCCCATCGGTGTAACTGAGAGCATAATGAGATCTTTCTTATCTAACTATCTATGTTTACAGAATAATGTAATGTACCTTTCTGGAGTGACAAGTAACTCCACTGAGACCAAAAGAATTACCCTGGTGTAAAACCAAGGGAGTGATCAGATTCAGTGCAAGATCCTCGAGAATCAGAAGGCATGGCTGTGGGAAAACCGCACCCCTCAGCTCAGAAGTCCAGTCTGCTGACAAAACAGCCAAGAAGTGATTTATTCAAAACCATCAAGGGAGCCAGCTTCAGTGATCTGCCATCCGAGTGCAGGATGCTAAAGGAACTTGTGATAGGATATGGGTTAATGCCTTCACGTGATTTGCAGTCCCATTTTACATGACCACAGGCCGACTTAACTCCTCCCTTCTTGCAGATCCACCTCCTTATAATTGTGCTGTAAGTTGGCCCTAGAGGAGAAAAGAAAAGAGCCAAAAGAGGGGGAAGGAGAATGAAGTTGAAAATAAGAGACATTTGTTTTATTCTAAAGCAGATCATAGAATCGTAGAATATTAGGGCTGGAAGGGACCTAATGAGGTCATCTAGTCCAACCCCCTGCTAAAAGCAGGACCACTCCCACTAAATCATCCCAGCCAAGGTTTTTTCTAACTAGGCCTTAAAAGTTTCCAAAGATGTGTTTAAATCTTGGGGATATTAAGCAAGGAGAAAGAGTTAGCTAATCTGTGATGATCTTCCCATCTAAAAGAGTTTAGAATTGAAAGAGGTACAGAGAAGGGTAACAAAAATCGTTAAGGATATTGAACAGCTTCCATACGAGGAGAGATTAATAAAGGTGGGGTTTTTCATCTTGGAAAGAGAAGACTAAAGGGGGAAATGATAGAGGTCTATAAAACCGTGACTGATGTGAGGAAAGTGAACAAGTTTTACTCCTTTCTTATAACACAAGGACCAGGAGTCACCCAATGAAATTAGTCTGCAGAAGATTTAAAACAAACGAAAGGACATATTTCTTGACACAACACACATTAAGACAAAGGCACTCATTGCCATGGGAAATTATGAAGTCCTCAGATTTCAAAAGAGAATTGCACAAGTTCCTGGAGGATCAGCCCATCAATGGCAATTAGCCAGGATGATCTGGGTGGCCCTAGCTTCTATTTGCCAGAAGCCGGGAATGGGGAAAAGTGGGTGATCACTTGATGAGAATCTGTTCTGGTCCTTCTCTCTGAAGCACCTGGCATTGGCCACTGCTGGAAGACAGGATACTGGGCTGGAGGGACCCTCGGTCTGACCCAGTGTGGCCATTCTTATGTTCCTATCTACAGTTATGAAATCGAGCAAACATTCTGTTTCCCTCTCTTAACTCAATATTCGTCTTAGGTTGATTTGTGGTCACATTCTTCATGCGAGTGTGAGAAGACGGGCAGCATGCAGAGTTTGTGTGTCTGTGTGTACAGGCAGAGGGGGCACATAGCAGGGCAAAGATGGGATATGTACATGTGGAGGGGAAGGGAATGTGTGCATGATGGTTGATACATATGTTGTCTCCATCTTTGTAAAGCATATTCCTTGCCGCGAGGTACACTTACTCTGTGCAAACAGCTGGCTGGCCCTGTCTGTCTGATCGTATCATTCTGTCACCACTGGTTAATACCAGAAGTCCCTGCCTTGATCAGTATAAATATCACCTAGAGGCTGAACTTCTCCCTTTCCCACTCGTTTTAGCAAAGTCCCAGCTGAGCAGCAATGAGCAAAGGTTAAACCTCTTCAAATCCAGTAAATTCCCCAATGCTCACAATACCGGCCAAACGCAATCTTCATAGTCCTCTCAAAACAAACTGGAGAGCGCTTCCCCGACTGAGTCGAGGTGCGGGAAAAGGACACACATCTCATTAATCCCGGTCAATCTCGGTGCCCTTTCCTTTCCACTAGCTCAGCTGTTCTAGGATGTATTGATCAGCACTGCTGAGCTCTGGAGAAAGGTCAGGTTACGGGGGCCATCTGGCTTATAGATCCTTCAGACCAAAGCAATGAGCCACGCCACTCTCCTCTTTGCTTCACACGCAGCAGGCTGCACACCTGATTCAGCCTGACACGTCTCAGCTTTCCTCAGCATCACAAAGCTTATTTGCCACAACTTCTTCCTTCTTTGGTAGAAACTGACAGAGAGAAAACTAGAAGATCTACTGACACCAGCAGTTCCTAAATGGTATCCCCCCCACAGGCCAAACCCAGACAGCTCCCTTAAGCACGTCCAGCACTCCCGGATGCCACACCCACTTTCCCCACACTGCCTGTCTGACTAAGGCTATCTTCTCATGCCCTCTTCCCATGATACATCACAGCAGAACCACCAGATGCCATGTGGGTGGGAAACTGGCAAAGTCCTTAGCTCCCAGCTCAGCCATTGGCCTGCTGTGTGAACTTGAATGACTCCGTCCACTCTTCCCCTTTGCCTGTCTGGGCTATTTAGACTTGCAGGCTCCTCAGGGCAAAGATTGTCGTTTATTTTGTGTTTGCACCACACAGGCAGATTGAGGGGGGTGAGCTTCATGCATTCTAGGAGCACCTAAAAGCTGCCATGCTAAAAACCATCCAGCTAGATCCTGACATGCCAGCCTTGCTGTTAGGGTGAGTGTGTGCATGAGATAGTGTTCCCACAAACTGTACCCCAAGGGGTAGGTTCGTATGTGGATTCACCAGATGCAATCAAAGACCATAGAAAAGTTGGATGATTTTTATTGAATGCCAGAGTGAATAACCCCGAGCAAGCAAAGCGAAGTAACAAGTAGCGAAAGCTCACGTCCCTTCAACAGCCGGGGACCCCTGACGACTGCAGATGACCCTGAGGAGGTTCCCAAGGCACCTTAGTCCTAGATTACCGAGGCAGCCTGGTCCTTGGTCCTGCGGTGAAATCCACTGATTCCCAGGGGCTATGCGGGGTGGTCAAGCCCGCTTTCCCTTCACATGCTCAGGCCCAAGGCCAAGGTAGCTTGAAGGAACAGATAAAAGAAGTACACGACAGCCAACCCTTGCAAAACAGCAAAAAGACCAGCAAAACACTTTATATCAGGCCCCAGCCAATTCACACAGGAGACTGGCTTCAGCTGGTGCTTTGGGCATCAAGCGCAGCATCAGTTCACAGTCAGGTCACTCAGGCAGGGGGATGTGGACACAGCTACCTGTCCATCACAAAATCTTCCTCTTTAACCCTACAGTTGGTGACTAGGAATTAGATAATAAAATAGTGCAAAACTCCATCCAGGGTGCAGGACTGAACTTCAGTCCCTCGCGACTATACAGTAGATATAGTGTGCAGAGAGGGGAGAAAAGGTCAGGAATAAAACAGGAGAACTGTGGTACAAAAGATGGCCCAAAATTTTGCAGCTAGAATCCATCCAAGGGAATCCTAGTCCTCCTCCCAGTCAGCAGGGCAGGGTTGCTCCATCCACATCCAGGATACTTTTTGTTATTTTATCCAGGCCAGTGTTCAACGTGTCTAAAGATGGGCTATTCAACACCTTCACTTGGGAGATGATTCCACCACCCAGCACATCTCCCTGCCAGGGAGGTTTCACTGATATTCCACCTTTCTCAATGTTAATCCTAATTACACCCCTTGTGCCACATGAAATAATCTGCCTGCACTTCTCCTGTATACTCCTGTGCACCACGGCACCCACATCTCATGAGCACCCCTTCTGGGCAGGTGTTCTGTAGTCTTTAAATAGTCCAAGCCCTGGTCTCAGGCCATATCTCAAGGGCTTCCTCCTGGGAGGCAATGGTTTTGCCCTCTCTAGGTGCTTCCGGCCCCAGCTGGACCACTAAGTAATTCAGTGCCCTGCTGGGGGTCTATTGCTCTCCAGCTGTAGGAACTACAGCAGGTCCCAGCCCATGAACCCTAAGAATAGCAGCTATGCACCATGTCCTTTTAATTAAACTATTTTCAGTTCCCTGGACCACTTCCTGATAGCCCCAGCCTTTTCCAAAGCTTCACCCTTGCCTCAGGGCTGTTCTGTGTTCAAGCCCTGCAGCCAGTCAGGAGCTCTTGCTCACACCCCTGGTTCTTACTAGCACTGAGGTGCCCATGATGCTGCAGTTCCCATTAGCTAGCCAGGTGAACCAACTCTTACTCCAGCGAGGAATTAACTATGGGTGTATTGCAGCTCTTTTTAGACTAGCCTGCAATTCTCTGATTGGCTAGCAGCCCCTTGCAGGCTTCTACTGATTGGCTGTCTCTAGGCCTCCTGGAGGGCTTAGCTCCATTGCTCCTGTCCTGGGACGTGTGGGGCAGGACACTGAGACCTCCAGCAGAGAGCTTCTGGGCCTACTTTGTCAGTCACAACTCCTTTCAGATATTGGTGGACTGACCACCTTACATCAGAGGTCAACCAGCCAATGAGAAGGGATTTCCCCCCAATGGGGTAATGTCCCTCACTAGGACACAGTCCATGGTTTCCCCCCAGGCTGCCCCCACCAGCCAGGTCTGAACCTGCCCCTCAGTGGGGGGCAAAGTCAGGGCAGTGTGGGGTGGTGGAGCCACACAGTGGCTGTGGGGGAAAGTCTGGGGGGATTTTGGGAAAGAGGTGGGAGCTGTCTGATGTGTGGGTGGAGGAGCAGCACCCAGAGCAGCTCCTCTCACACATTCTGCCCCAGCTTCCAATTACCCTTCCCCAGCCGCCTTGTGTTCTTCTCCCTGTTGGTCAGTCACTGCCCCTTCTCTTCCCAGGTGTCCCCAGTGGGGCAGACACAACCTGCCTGATCAACCAGCTAGCCCCAGCATCACAGGGACCTCCGGTGGCCAGAGCAGAAGTTGTGGGGAAAACTCTGCTCAGCCCTGCAGCCCCACTGGGCAACCAGGTGGGCATGTGCCACACCCACGGCCACCCTGATCACATGACCCTGGTCAAATCACTTCAGGTCCATCCGCCTTGCATGTAAGAGGTGATGTGTGGTGTAGGTTTATAACCCCCACCCCCGCCACAGGTATTAACAGCAGTGCAGAGGGCAAGGCCCAGCTTAGAACAGCAAAGACATGCCTGAATGGTGTGGGATGTATGCACAGATGTGGCTTCCACACTGCTGGAGAATCTTCCCCGGGGGCAGAGTCTTTCACTGACATGTGTAGCTACACACCACACAGTGGCCGTGGCTGGCTGTTCCCTACCGTGTGTAGCTAGGCGCAGACTATCATGGGTACTGGATAATTCTGACCCTTACTCTTTCTGGCCTCCAGTTCCCATCTGTGCAGCTGGGATACCCACCCTGCCTAAGAATGATTGTGAAACACTCAGATACCGTGGTACAAAGGGCCAGTATCGATGGGTGCGTCTACACTTACAAATTAAGGCGATTTAAGCTTGCTTCAGTCGACTTAATTTAATCTGCATCCACACTACATTTTCCTTAAATCGACTTAAGAAAAATTAAAGTCGACTTTATAAAACCTCATTTAAAGTCGACTTTACTGGCTAAGTCGACTTTATTAAGTCGACTTAGCCAGTGTGGATGCAGATTAGCCCTAAATTGACTTTAAGTCAATTTAAAGGGCTTCAGGGCTCCCCCACTGCCCTCCCTGCCAGGGTGGTTGGCACAGCCAGAGCCTGGCATGCCCCCCCCCCACAGGGCAGGACACAGCCCTGCCCACCCTTCTCCTATGACCTGCCAGTGTCCCTGTCCTGCTCAGCCCCCATTGTACCTAGGTACAATGGGGCAAATGCTGAGCCCCCTGGAACTTGGCAAGGGGTGCCCCCCACCACTGTGGACCAGTCTCAGGTCCACCTAGCCCCTAGAAGTCAACTTAGGCATCCAGTGTGGACACTCTAAGTCAATTTGGCAGGGTCCCCTTTAAGTCGACTTAATTTTTGAGTGTAAACATGCTAAGTCAACTTAAATTAACAAGTGTAGACATAGCCTTAGTGAGATAGCAATGGAAAGGGGCAGCAGTTAATAACTGCTCCTGTGTGAAGACAGCAAGACTTGCTCCAGCCACTCATCGCAGGGGTGCACACAAGCTCCTAGAGCATTTACTTCTATTTGTTCTCCTTGTTTGGGATCCCCTGTCCCCACAAGCACCCACCCCATCTGGCATGGAAAGGGCACATTTGTGTCCTCAGCATCTGGACCTACCATGCTGCATTGTGATGGTAAAGAACACTGGCACAAAAGACGCCAGAGAAATGAAAGTGTCTTCTTTGGATGAGGCACTTGTCTCAGCATGCAAATTTTTCAGTTTGCATTTCCACACTGAATCTCTGACCTCTGCAGGTCCCTGATTACAACGAGTGTTATGTAGGGTCCTTGACTGACTCTGGGGCAAAGTGGGGAGAACCTCACCTGGAAAGTCCCTGCCTGTTCCTCAGGGTGGAGGTCCCTGGAGCAGTTGCTCTGAACAGGGAAGACTGTCATGGGGAGCATACCAGCTGTAGCTTATTACCCGGAGATTATTTTTAAAAAGGAATCATTTTTCCCTGTCGGTTCTCAAACACAATGCAAAGCCACGTTTAAGCAAACAAACAAAGCTGGGCTGTTATGTAATCTGCTCTCACAGTATCTCTGGTTCAAGATGCAAATCTCTGGAAGGCTTTGATTGTAGAAACTAGGGCACTTGCTACCTTGACAGCATTTCCAAACGTGATCTGAATGCAATCGCCGCTCATGAACAGACTCCCTGGATTCCGCTGGGGATCCCTCACCAGCCTTGAAGGGGTTTCCTGCACTCACAGCCATTTTTAGGACAAAGGACTGCATGAAGGACCATCATGGGGCATAATTGCCTGGTAGAGCCTTCTATCTCAGTTGGTGCTCTCTGACTCAGTTTCCCTTCTTGATGGTGCTCTCCACACACTGGTCTGTGTTGGAGAAGCAGCTCAGCCTCCCGACCAAGTCACCAAACAAACTCAACCCCTTCCAGTGTAGGAGGAGTCCAACTAAAAAGTCCCAACAAAAAAAGATTTTTCTCCCTCCAGGAGACTTCTCTTCAGCTCTCCTTCTGGATCTGGTTTTCAGCCCCTGCTGGTCTCTGTTCCCTGCACACTTCTGCACTCTGGTATCTAACGCTCAACCCCGTGGCTGGCTCTCCTGGAGTATTGGCTAAAGGAAATATGTCTTTCATATAATTCCTAAATAAATTCCTAAATACTCTAAATAAACTCACTGCCCCAAGAAGCCAAGCATAGCAGAATTTAAGATGTGATTGGATATATCTATGGATAACAAGAATATGCAGATTTATTACAGTAAGTCTTTTATAATAAACTGGAATTTGGAAAGCTTGTAATCCCTCATGTTTCAGGGCCAGAGCTACCCACTAGACCTGAAAACATTCAGATCCTGCCAAGGTGAAAAGGCCTCAGGCAAGTCTGCAGTGCTGGTGAAAGCGTGGTGCCCTTGAAATACATCTCCCTGCCGCTCCTTGCCCCACCAGGGCCTCTCAGTTTTCTGTCAAGCTCAAAAAGATGCTGGTGACGTGACTGGGGATCAGTAGCTTCATGGCTCCCTAGTTAGCTATTTGGAAATAGCCGTGCTGATGTTCCCACAGCAATTGCTATTATAGAACACTGCTGCCTTTCCCCCAAGGGAGCACATATGTTACTGCATCCTTCGAGCCGCAGTAAGTTACCTGCAAATGCTCAACATAATTCCATGTGTCTATTGACATGACTATTTAATTAAAGAACATGTATCCACAGCCTGTGCAAATCTCCTCATCAGTTAGCCGTTATGCCTCCGGGGGATATATAACACGTCGTTAAAGGAGCAAAACCATGTAACATTCTCCCTATACAAACAGTGAGCTCAAATTTTCAGTCTGGGTGATTTTTATTTTAGTTGAAGGGAAAACAAATATAGAACATAAGCCTCTTTGCAGGAGCTGCGTGTGTCTGCATGCATATGTGTGTGTCCTTTGTAAAATGGCAGCTGTCTCTTGCATTCGATTCCAAGACAGTTAACAGAGAAACATACAAAAAAAAAAAAAGAATGATACCATTTACACTGTGGCCTATAAATCACGCCAAGTGGAGAGGCAGACCAAAGGCGAATTACCCAGCCTTCCCTAGTCTCTATGGGTGTGTCTACACTTGTAAATTAAGTTGACTTAATCAGGCTTAAGTCGACTTAATTTACTCTGCGTCTACACTGGAGTTTCCTTAATTCGATTTAAGCAGTTCCTTAAGTCGAATTAAGGAAAAGTTAGTTCAAATTAGTAAAACCTCGTTTTACTTCGAACTAACACTTAATTTGATCTAATCGGCAGATTGACCTTCATGCAACTGACTAATTCAAACTAAGCAAGTGCCCTGCATGGCACTTGCTTAGTTCGAACTAGCATTCTAGTGGGGCCATGCTAGTTCGAATTAAGTTAATTTGAACTAACTAAAATTAGTTGGAATTAGTTAGATCGAATTAACTAATTCGAACTAACTTTTTAAGCATAGACATAGCCTATGATTACTCCCCAACATGAGTCTTTGACACTCAGAACTCAAAATCTGGTGGCAACGTGCCATCCTGCATTTTCCCTCTCATCTGAAAACAACCCCCATTGCAGAATTGTGCAGAAAGGGGGGCAGGCAGCAGGAGGGGCACAGTACAGAGGATCACCAGGAAGTTAGTCTGTGTACACATGGCTTGAATGTTCGCAGTAGTTACAGCACCTCTGTGAGTAGTTCTCTCAGTAATAAACAGTTTAGTTTTAAAAGCTGGGTGCCTTCTCTGGCTATTACCCAGCTTGGGGTACACAAAATATGGTGGCAGCCATTGGTCTAGTGAGACCCACCACAAGCGTGGTGTGTTTAACAGGCAGGCAAAGCAACAGCTAAAAACAGCAACTGGCAACACGGAGGGATTCAGAGCAACACAAATGGTGGTTTTCCAGACAAAAATCCTTGCACAAGCATGGAAGTGAGAACTGAATCTGTACACGCTTGTTGCCAGGGGGAGAAAGAGGAGAAAATGAAGGCAAAGCTTTTTTACTCTATTATTTTGGGAAAAGGGCAAGAAGGGATGAAGGACACTGTTGCCAGGAGGAATGTCTGGAGCAGCTGGTAAAGATGTCTGAGTGCTGTGACCCCAGACAGAGTGAGACCATAGACTGCTACTCTTCATTTTAGCAAATACCAAGAAGCAGAAGAAGGCATCGATATGTACGTTCCAATGCACAGAACTCAGGCATCCACAGGTAACTTTGGAGCCATTTGCAAGACGTGATTCCAGTTTACAGAAAAGAAAGAACACTAACCTCATTCAGCTGCCTTCAAACAGCAAGGGCAGCTGAAGTGTCCAGGTGCGGGATCAAAACAACAGCAGCCCCTATTGCAGAATAAAGTGCAATCTGTCCCGCTAAAAGAATTCAGGAAAAAGGACAGGGACAGACTAACCACAAATGCAGGCATCGGGATCCAGCATTTGTACTGGGGAAAGCAAGATGAAATTAAAATGCCCAGCCCATGGGCAATGGCGGAAGGGGGGGGGGGGAACATCAATAAGAACGGACATGAGAGCGTCCCAGTGAGCAGCCGTCTGCAGTGTGATTTTAGCTCTCAGTGATCATGCTCTGCAGAAGACGGCAGCCAGCCATTCAACTACTGTATTCACAGCTCTGCCATGAGCAGTGCCAATTCAGTTGCGGAGCTATTTGCCACATTGGAAGCACTATTAGCCTGAGAAATGTGGCCAGGGTCTGGTGATACACAGTAAGGAATGTCCACACCAAAGGATGCCAAGTGAGTCCAGTGATTTATATGGAAGGCCAACTGTCTTGCCAGATCCTACACAGACAGCTAACGCACAATGCTGCAGCGTGGGAAAGTTCAGAGAGCCAAGAACAGGCCTGAGAAGCGAGGCCCGCATCCTCAAGCTTACAGCCATGCGGAGCGAGGGGCTGGCACTATCGGGAGGAGGATGCCTCAAGAGCTGTACTCACACCAACTCACAGCGTTTACAGTGGCGTGCCAAGATGGGGGTGGAAGGGAGCCATACCCCCAGGTGCTGACTTGGCGAGAGGGAGCCAGCGGGGCCCTTGGAGGAGGACCTGCCCCCCGCTGCTGCAGGCGGCTAGGGGCTGCAGGCTTGGAGATCCCCAGCGGCTGCGCCAATCCAGTTCAGGCTTGCCGGTGGCCCAGAACTCTGCTACTAATGGAGCACGTGTATCCCAGCCCTTCCTCCCCTTGACTGGGTGCAGCGAGGGACCCTCAAGATCTAGAGCTGCTCAAGCACATCCCACCTCTCACAAATGCAAGTATTGGCCTCCGGGTGCCAGAGACCCATGGTACACCACCGGTGTTTGGTAGGTGATCCCTTACTGACACAGAAAGGGGACCTGCCCAAACAGGCAAGGAACAGGCCTTGCAGAATGGCACAATTCTGCTGGTTCCCCTGGGCACCAAGCGGATACACAATCTGCGCAGAAGTAGAGATGACTGCAAAGTTGTCATCCAAATAGTTTTCTGTTGGCAAATGCCATTAAGACTCCACCGAAATTTTTCACAAAGCAGAATTGATTTTTTTTTTTCCCCTTTCAGGGAAATATTGTTTAGGAAAAATTTTGAAACCGTGTTTCTACCTACAATTTGCAGTTCCAAATGTATTTGTTTTATTTTAATGTTTCTATTACTTACGCTATTTTAGACGATATGAGACATCAATAGCACTAGTGCATGCTCTGACTGCAGATTATATGACTTGCTGGGGCCAAAATCTGATACAACATAATAACAGAAATATTTTATTAATCCATTTTATCTGAATCCGTTTTTAAAATCATTAAAGGCAGCGGCTTCTTAGTACTTATTAAAACATCTTAGTTCGGTTTTCTGGTTTAACGTGTGTCCTCTGGTTTAACAAGAAAAGAAGACAAGCATTCATAGCTGGCTGCGCAAACGGACGCTAGATGGGGAGCTGTGTAACCAGCCAAGGGGAGATGCTAGCTCTCATCCTTCCAACAGGAATAGGCGCCTTTCTCTGTTAGTGCTTCTCAGCCAGGAACCCTCTTTTGAGTTAGGGAGACTGTTTCTCTGGCAAGGAGCCAGTGGTCATTTCGAAATAGGCATCATTTGGGTGAGAGAGGATGAAAGCAGACTGCTTGTTCGAGCCTTCATCCAGATCTGGGAGACCCGGAATCCAGTTTCTCCACCAATGACTTCTACATCGTTTATCCACAATGGAGCAGCTTCAACAGGAGAGATTGAAGAGGCCCCAGGTCAGAATATTCCCAAACCCAATGGTTACGGCATTGTCCTGAAAGGTGGCATATCTTCTCCCCAGCAGGTCAAGGGAGATCTTGAACCAAGGGTCTCTCACGTCCCAGGTGAATGCCCTGACTACTACACTTAAAGTTATAAGGGAGTCCAGTGCCACCCGCCCCTTGTGTAAACATGCTTCTGGGGGCCCAATTTGGTAGGTAGCCTCTGAGCATGCTACTGGATCGGGCCGCGCTGGTGAGTTAGGCAGCCAAACGAACAGCTGCCTTCCCCTGGTTTGTGAATCACACTGAGGCTTAAGGGGGAGTCAGGTGCCCAAACACCAACAGGAGACAGCAGGGCACCCGCCCAGAGGCAGAAACAAAGGGAACTTTACTGCCAACACTAAGACCGTTCAGACCCCCGCAGGGTTCTGCAGTTTTGTGTATTGTAGTGCATCCAATACTGGAATTCAGGCATCTAATAGAGGGATTTAGATGCTAACTGCCTTCTGAGCATTCAGCCCCAAGTGACCTGATCAGATCAGCTGCTGTTTTCAATATCCTTGTGTGGGAGTCAGAGCACGGAGCATCTTTCCTTTTCCATTCTGGTTCCTGTAGGATAGGAAGACTGAGCGGCCGATAACACAAAGGACAAGGCAAAGGGATTGATGTCTGGCAGTCACACTCCCTTCCTTGCTTGGATCAGTTCTTGGGTCTAGAAGAAAGTTGAGTGAGGACACAGCCTGTGGACATGGCCACGGGAAATAAAGATTTCCAAGTTATGAGTTTAGATCAACCAACCCTGCAGCCTTTGCGCTCTTAGATTGCCAGGCAGGCCCGAGAGAAAGCACCCAAGACTTTTGAACATTATCTCCTAAGCTTCTTCTGATAAAGCTTCAGAACACGTGGGAAATCTTTTATCAACTGGAGGAAAAGGACAAAGGTAAGAGCAGTCAGGACAGATAATAATTCAATGTGTGGGTGAACCTGCGGGACCGGCATTTTTCATTTCATTTCTCTGTTTGCAAAGACCTTGGCACTGATCTTGTTTTCATTTAATTTCTCTATTTGACAAGATTTAGCCCTTCATTTTGGCTGGAGATCTGATCAGTGGCGCTGACGAAACATGCGGCGCAGGTTATTCTCAAGTGGCGCAGAGCTAAGGAAGTGGAGAAGAGAACCACTCTTTATTAACAGCCCAAATATTGACTGGATGCTGCACAGAAAGAGGACACAATTCTGTTTCAGAACTAGACTCTAGGTATTGCTGGAGGACATTTTTTTCTGTTTGTGCAACATGACAAATACAGTCTGTGACATTGGAAAGGCCAGTTTTCTGAGCTGTACTGATGTGTATACATGGGTGGGTGTAAGCCTGGCGGGGTGTAGAGGTATATGAGGGATGTCTGTAGGTGCAGGGTAGCTGTGTGCACATATATGTGGGGGCAAGGATAGAGGAGTGGTTATTTTGGGACAGGATCTCTGGGGAAAGATGTAGGTTCTCCTATTTCCCTTGACCACTGAGTCTCTTCTATCTTCTGCAGATGACCTGTGGACAGGGTTTGCTTTGGTTTCAGCTAGAAAACACAGTTACACGCCTCATCATCACTTCTCTGTTTGAAAATTACAGGAGACCAGGGCAGAGTGAACAGGTGACAATGCTTTTCCTACGGATAGATTCAATGTTCCTGGAATAATCTCTGATACATCTTCCACCCAAGTTACATCAAACACACAGAGGCAAACAGCTGGAGCAGGGAATACTTTGAGGATATTTTGACGCAGTGGTGACCGATACCAAATAAAATGCCCCGTGGAAAGGGATTTGCGAATCTGTGAGATACAGGCAGGCAAAACAAAGCTATCTTCCCGGAACAGACACATTTAGCTAGGTGTCATCTAAGTTATGTCAAGCTTCCCACCGGATCCATGGTCCATCCTGCCCCTCCTGGCAGAATCACACCCTGTAATTTTCAGTATACAGAGTAAGAAAGAAACTATCCCAGTCATCTGCATGCAGGACTACAGCAAGAATTTAACCTCACTTGGCACCATGGCTCAAATGTAGCCATAGGCAATCTGTGGACCTCCTTGCCTCAGTATCTCCATCTTTGAAATGGGGATAACTATATATATACTGACCCAGCTCACAGCATACTTGTGAAGATTTAAGTTTACAGGGCACTTATAATTAGCAAAATACCCAGAAATAACATTAAGCTGAGGTGGTTGAACAATGCTATATATTCTCTGCCAAAAATTTCAAGCAATATGGAAAAAAAAAGTTTTAGTCAAAAATTTTCATGGAGCTTTACATTTTTCAATTACAGAGAAAACTTTTTTTTTTTTTGTTTCTGCAGCGGTGTGGTTGCTCCGCACTGGCGCACGCAGGGTTAAAGAGGGCCTGTGAGCCAATCAGGGACAGGCTGCTGGTATTAGAAGGGAGGCCACAGGGCACAGAGTTCAGTCTGCCTGAGGAGCTGCAGGGAGAAGGTCCTCTCCTGAGCTGGTTCGCTGAGGAAGCCAGCACCCTGAAGAGTTCCAAGGGCATGGACTGCAGTGGGAAGCTGACCAGGAGCTGGGGCCCCCGAAAAGAGCAGACTGTGGTGGGAGTGGCCGGAGCAGTGGTCCAGCGGTGGGGAGTCGGGAGCAGCTGGTGGCTGGATGCCAGGCGAGTGAGAGACTGCATGTGACTTGGCGCTACAGGAAAAGCAGCCCAGCGAACTGACTGCGGTGTGCCAGGGGCGACACAAGTGCCAGAGCGGCATGGGCTTGCTGGCCATTGACTTGTTTAATTAGTGGCCAGGAGAGAAACAAGCCGAACTATACCCCGAAAGGGGTGGACTACAGCATTTGGCCAGAGGGTTAAGATCCCAGAAGTGGAATCCTGAGCAGAGTCCAGCTTGTTAAATGGCAGAGCAGTGCCCACCTGGCGGGGACTGCTTGAGCTATATTCCCCAGAAACATCACCAGGAGCTGCCCTACAAGGGGATGATGTGCTGACAGACTACTACAGCTTCCCTTTGTGCCAGACAGACAATCTACCCTTTCATTTCTTTAAGCCTCCATGTTTTTGTGTCCGTCCTGCATACCCCCCTCCGCATTTCCGTCCCCGCAGCATACTCCATTCCCTCTCCCATGGGCTTCGTTTCCACCTCCCTGAAATGCAGGAGGCTTTCGGGAGACATTTAATGTGCACCTTTGTCTCTACCTATAGAAGTGCAAGCTACTTAACATGGATTCCAAAGCTGTGGGATGGAAGCTTATTAGCATTTGGCCGGAGAGGCTTCGGAATCTGTTTTATCAACAGTGGATTACATTGAACAAATGAAGGAAGTAAAACAATCAATGGCAATTTTTTCAAAGAAGAATCTGGGGCTATGTCTACACTTGTTAATTTAAATCAATTTAGCATGTCTACACTCAAAAATTAAGTCGACTTAAAGGGGACTCTGCTAAATCGACTTAGAGCATCTACACTGGACACCTAAGTCGACTTCTAGGGGGTAGGTGGACTTGGGACTGGTCCCCGGTGGCAGGAGGGCACCCCTTGCCAAGTGCCAGGGAGCTCAGCATTTGCTCCATTGTACCTGGGTACAATGGAGGCTGAGCAGGACAGGGACACTGGCAGGGCATAGGAGCAGGGTGGGCAGGGTTCTGTCCTGCCCTGTAGGGGGCACGCCAGGCTCTGGCTGTGCCAGCCACCTTGGCAGGGAGGGCAGTGGGGGAGCCCTGGGGCCCTTTAAGTTGACTTAAAGTCGATTTAGGGCTAATCTGTGTCTACACTGGCTAAATCAACTTAATAAAGTTGATTTAGCCAGTAAAGTCGACTTTAAATGAGGTTTTATAAAGTCGACTTTAATTTTCCTTAAGTTGACTTAAGCTGCTGCTTAAGTCGGCTTAAGGAAAATGTAGTGTAGACACAGATTGGGGGTCCATGGGCAGCAATGCACATCCAATCACAGGTATTTATTGCCTGTACTGATGAGGTATATAAACACTAGAGATTATCAGGAGATTTTTTTTATGAACCAAGTTTTTGCTAAAAGGTGTCCCTTTGTTGAAAGCAATAGTGTTCAGGATTGGATTTAATGAATCTCTCAATACAAAAAAATTGGAGAGGGAGGAGTTTCAAAATTCTTGTAATGTCCTGGTTCAACAGTTTTGAACCAGAACTTTTAGGTGTTTAGAGTCAAAATGACTCTTGCTTGGAACTTTCAGTAAATTTAGAATTTAAAAAGTGGGTTTTTTAAAGGTAGAATTCTAAACAAAATGTTTTGTCCTTTTTGAAACAAAACTCTTTGATTGACCCAACCCGAAATATTTTCCAGATTTTTGGTGTGTGAAGATTTTGACTCTTCCTTTCTGATTCAGACCGGAAAACCAGCTCTGCAAAACACCCATTGGTACAGCACCCACGCTCATTGTGAATGGAAATGTGGGTATTCAGTGCATTCCTCATTTTGCAAGTATCAGTGGGCCCCATTCATTTAAAATATAGCTGTTAGTGGGGGCCTTTTAAAGTATTGATTGTGTTTTCTTTGCTTGTTTTTTTCATTTTATTAGTAGCTTTCACTTTCACTGCGCAGCTGATGGAAGAGTTGGGCAAAGGTAGAAGTTTTTATTGATGCATCGGCCTCATTCGTCTATTTTTACTGGATTGTGCATGTGTGGTTGTACCTCTGACTTCATTATGACCAGGGGGGTGGCATGGCATTCAGTCACACTACCGGATGACTGGCCCTTATTAACGAGAAAAGTTAAATGCAAAGGATCTGATCTCAGGCTGCACTTTGGGTTTGTCCTGCTCGAGTGACTTCCTGCTTTGGAAAAAACGCCTCAGCCATTCCAGCCAATGACAGCAATCCAAGCAGTGGTTGCTGGCCCCTCGTTAATCATTCTCAAGATCTGCCTGGGGCTTGTTCTAATTGATTTAAAGCAGAGCTCCAACTCCCCAGAAATGGGGGGGGGGAGGGAAATCAATTTGCCAGGTTTAACTCCAATTCGTCACTCCCCTTTCCAACGTAGTTTATTTCCTCAGGCAGCTCCTGCCTCGGTGGTGCAGGAACGATGGCCGGAGCCACACATGGAAAAGCGTGGTGGTCTTTGCACAGGCCCGTGTTTAACACGAGGAACTCGGGTGTGGAGCTGGTCCAGCTGTTCTTTGGGAATAAAGCTCAATGCAAATCCCATCCTTTTTTTTTTTTTTCTGTTTGTGAACAGATTACAACTTCTGATTACTTGTTAGAGCACAGTAACTATTCCCCAGGGGGTCTGGACAAACAATTTTTGGATTCTGGGTTGCTTGGGAACCATTCAGCTGGACTTTTTGCTGTTTGTTCTTTATGACATGTAACTAGTCACTTAAGTCACATGATCTTAGTTCTCCTTTGTGATTGGATGGCAACTTGTGAGAGGAAGGATTCAGTGAGTACTGGGTACGATACCGGAATCTCTTAGTGCCAACTATCAGGGAGCACAGAGGAGGTGTATAGGGGTTACAGGGCTTGCCTGGGTCTGAAATT
The DNA here is from genome assembly GCA_007922175.1 of Pelusios castaneus. Lineage (NCBI taxonomy): Eukaryota > Metazoa > Chordata > Testudines > Pelomedusidae > Pelusios > Pelusios castaneus. The sequence continues at coordinate 4,839,486 of ML685811.1, forward strand.
TATATTTTAGCTCGCCAAAACAGTGTCATGTGAGGTCTTGAATAAAAGCTGTTGCTACTTTTGGTGATCAATAGGATTGTGAAATGTACATCCAGATGCTGTGTTTAGATACTGAAAATTCTTTCTTACAGTCCATCGGGACTGGTGAAAAGCAAAGGTGACAAACATCTCTTGTCTATCAGTTGACATGGAAATTCAGTATTATCTCATTCACAACAGTTTTCCGTTCACTAGTCTGAACAGAAGTCAAATGAAGGATGACATCAGAAAGGACCTTGCAGGAAGAAAAGAACAGCAAGAGGAAAGAACTCTGTTGGGAAGTGCACATCAGAAGTTCACTTTAGTATATTGGAGGGAAGGGGTGGCTAAGGAGATGAAAAAGTAAATGTGTCATGAGTTTTCTTCATGAAGAAGGGCTCTCTACCAGGCTGGCTGAAAATGCTGAAGAGCACATTAGGCGAAATAAACTTCTTTAGACAGGAGGATCACCCATTAGTTATGTTTAGTGTTTATAAAGTGTATTATGATGTTTTATTATACAGAACCTTTTCTTTCCAATATTCGTAATCATTATCAATTGATTCTCTTTTTTTAATAACAAACGTCATCTTGTTTTCACTCTCAGTGTGGGGTTAAGCAAAGAGCTGGGCCTGAGATGATTGTCACAAGCTGACGTGGTCTGTTCCTTGGAGAACAACATGCTTGGTCATTCAGTGGAACAGGGGCAGGTCACTGCAGGGAATGCTGAGGACACGAGACTGTTGTATTCCTGTTGTTACCTGTACAGAGAGAGCGAGGCCTGCGGATGCATGGAAGACCATGCTTGTTCTGCCACCAGAAACTGATGGTTTCAAGAAGATGATCCACAGTATGAACATGACTGGTTCACACCAAGGGAAGGTGGTGGTGTGGTGCTTCATACCCCTGGGGAATGTCACAGTGGGGAGACTCACATTCATTTCCCTGCTCCACCACAGATTTTGTGTGTGATCCTTGGCAAGTCCCTCGGTATCTTTGTGCCTCAACTTCTATCTGTATTTATGTGAGGCTGTGAGGATGAACACATTGAAAATGTTGAGGTGCTCCAATAGTGTGGTAGCAGGGCCATATAAGTACATTGGATAATGCCAGAATAAGAGAACAGCAAACGCTATTATTCAAACAGAAACTTGCACATCTTTACAAAGAACCATTGCCCAAGCACTTAAGCAAAACTATTCACACAACTCTCGGCAAATAGTAGATCATGGACTTCTGTGAATGGAGTAGCAGTTTGGAATTGAATGCATGTTCGTGATCAAAGCCTTGAAGCATTCAGCCAACTATCCTGAGATAAACGTTTTTGAAAATTTAGTCCATGAAGCTGTTCTCGCATCTCAAATCCCCTTTCTCTAGTCACCAGTCCCCTCCGGTTTTAGCCTCAGAGTGTGAAATTGAACCATTTGCCTTCTTGGAGTTTGAATGGAAATAAATCTCTAAAGAATATTGTTGTAAATGTCTTCCCATTCAATGTGCGAGACAGAACCTCTCACATTTCTCACTTCTCCAACAGGAGCAGCAATTCTTGTGCTAAGGGGAGATTTGGGAGCGTTTGCAATAAGCACACTTCAAATTCGCCTTCTGCCTCTCATAACATTAGGTAAAATGAGAGGGCTGGGTAAGAACGAAGTGTTATCAAATGAGGACTAAGACCATCTATAATCCCTTTAATCTAAATAGGATTAATTATTTTCAAAAATAATTTATATGAGATCAGGAGCTAAATGGATTGAAGTGGATCACAAGATTTCATGGATGTGTCTTATAAGCAAAGAAAAAGGGGATTTCTCAGTCCAAAAAGAAAAAAAAAAACTTTATTAAACAATTGCTCATTTGAAAACCAACTGGTTGATGAGCTGTCTGTGATTTTGGAGAGATTTATTTTCACTTTTAAGATCTTTATAAATCACTGCCTAATAGGACATCCCAGATCTCACGCCTTGCAATGAGTGTAATACATTAAAGTCAACAGAATTTTAAAGACTCTAATGTTAAAGTCTGATTAGATTCAGAGGAGTTTCGAGCAGATGGAATACTCATTCTCAGGAGTTTATTGGCCATGTTCTGATGGGCATGCAACTTAGACATCCACCTTCTGCCTGCACACCTGAGATAAGCTAAAAAAGTACTTTGAAAATGGGCCCATTTAAAGACACACTGAACTACAGTCCCATGAGCGTGGTTGGCCTACATTTCTGCAAGGCAGAGTCTCGTGCAGGTTATTAGAAGGGGTGGGTGAAATGCAACACATTTAGCAGCTACCTGATAGTCCTGTCTTCCTGACTTTCCTCTATGTTAGAAAACTATTGGGAGCCTCAGATTTTAGAGGAGCTGGCACTGCATGAGCCCAGCTGCCCACACCTTGGTCTGCAGAAGGATAATGTGCTTTTAACAGCAGCTGTGATTCTGCTTCCAAAATGGAATTGGAATAGGGAAGGCTGTGAGCAGAGCATCTCCCCCAGAGCTTCTCCCAATCATCTTAAGAGATCACCCTCCAAACAGCCCTGCATACAGCTCCCTTCATTTCTCCATGCGCCCTCCAAATGCTCTCACATAAGAACCATTCCATCCCCTGCTCACTGAACATTCACCTCCCATTGCCCACCCTCCCAAATGGCTACCTCAGAGCCCAGCCCCCATCCTCTTCCAGCCACCACACCCCAATGGCCCTCTCCAGTCTCCCACCTGCTAATGTTCCTTCCATTTCCTCCCACTGCCAATTTCTCCACTCCCCAAATGCCTCCCCTTCTCTTCCCCTTTCCAACTGAATCCCCATATTCCCCAGTCTCCCCCTGCCTGCCTATTCCTTTCCCACCAACCTAGTCCCTCTAACCCTGCATCCTTCCCCTCCCTCTTTCCTGCCCACCCCAACTTCTCCCTCTGAATAATCCCTATCTCTTCTCCAAACTCCATCGTCAGCATCTCTCTCTCCAGCTCATTTTCCATGTCCTCCAGTGACACTCCCCTAGTCTCCTACATGTTCCCCTCTCTGAGACCACCCCCAGCCAGTTCCCAACCCTACCCTCTCTTTCAACTCCAGGCATTTCTATGAACTGCCTCATCAAATGCCAGCCCACTGCTCAGGCCTCACCCTTGTCCCCAGGAGCAGTCATTGGTATAAACATCTGTAATGATGAATTATGAATTGTTTTAGTGCTATTGAATAATTTAGTCCTTACCTTAAGCTCTTCCAACAATTTGATAGATCCTGCTGCTTAGCTAACGAATCTGGCTTAAGACTTCTGAACTTCCTGGGCTGTCTTAATTAAAATAAAAATTAAAAATAAATAAGAAAAAGAGATGTTACAGAAAAGAAAGTGAAATGGTGCTGTGTCAGGAATAACCAAAGGGAGTGTCTGCATTTAAGAGGACAGATTCAAAGCTTTCTCTGGGGCAGATAATAGAATGTAATAGACTCCACACACAATAACCAATCTTATCACAAAATGACAAGCTCTGCTCATTTGCTGTTCTGCAGAGATGATTTTGTTACCAATGTTGAAAGGAATGGATCCTTTCATTTAGGAACTTGTCATGTCAATCAAGGCCTTATACATCCATCTAGGCAACAGTTTTAACCAGAAATTAATTCCGTGACTAAAAGTCTAAGTAGTTTCCTTTAATCCTGTCTTTCCAGGCAGCAAGGGGTTTGGTCCAATTTATACTTACAAATGCCCTACTACAGAGGATTAGAACCCAGGCTGATAGACAACAGGAGGACCTGACAATCCCACAGCACCACCAGGAGGCTCTGCAAAAACACAGCCAGAAAACACTGAGAAGTGTAGATACTGCAGGAAGTCCCACCCAAGAGACCCAGAGTGACAGAACCCTGCAGCCTTCTGATTGGCCAAGTGCCCCTACTTAACCCCAGGTGCTGGCCTAGGAAGTTCTTTGAATGCTCTTGCAGATGTTGGCTGTAGCTGTGCTACATTTTGCTTTGTCTCCCGATCTCTAATTCTACTGCAATAGTGCCTCTGATTCTGGGTTTCCAAATACTGGCCAGGTGACTCCCATGTCTGGGGGTCCCAGGTGTGACTGCTAGGTCAGACTGTCTATACCCCAGTCCCTGACAGGATTGTAGGAAGGGGCCCGAGCACATCTACTCCAAGGTCTCACCTCCAATCATTGCTAATCCCAGGTGCTTCTGAGAAATAATCTTCTGAGAGAGGAAATACCTTCCTAGTTCCTCTGCAATTGCTTGATATGCCTCCTGCTCTCGCATCTGCCTCACCTCATTCCCTGTAAACCATAAATCTGCCTCACGCTCTCACTCATTCTTCCTACCACAGGGTCTCTGCTATTTTCTGCTCCTCGCAGTACCCCTATCTTGCCTGGTTTCTTGAGCCGTAGACTGGAAGCCACCTTTCTGTGGGCCTTACTGAGAACAATGGGAGTCAGCTGCTAACTTTATTCAGGGCATATTAACTTCCATATGTAGATAGACTGTAGGGAAATGGTGGCACCTTGCTGGCTTCAGCCTCATTGACAGTAAGGGGAGATGGTGGCCATTTTGAATAAGGGGAAATTCACAAGCTGGGGCGCTTCCATCATGTTTTCTTGAGACAGGAAGAAAACACCCGAAACACTAGATTTGTGGTAAATCCAGGAGAGTTAGCCGTGCTACTTATCCGCTCTTAGCTTTCTTTTTGCTAAGTTAACCAAATCAAGCTATTTTAATTGCCTCCCATAGAATAGGACCACCATTTCCTTGTAAGTTCAGCACCCTCATGGCCAAGATGGAGTCTGCTCTGGCCAAGAAAAGTGCATGTGTTACCTTCGGGTGGGCTATAATTCATTCAATTGCCCTTCTCCAGTGCCTCACAGAAATAAACCCCAATCCCTATGGAGAAAGCAGCTGGAGACCCAGGATCCAGTCTGTATAGGACTCACAGCAAAGATTGCTCAGAGTTACCACCCCACATTAAAATACTACTAAAAACAAACATAACAGTGAATTTTATTAACTACTAACTAAATTAACCTTATCCTAAGAAAACAAAATACAATTAACCAAGAACAATCCCTACAGAAATCCCCCCCATGAAAGATACCCAAGAGTCCCAAAGTCCAGGTGTAGTTCACCCAACTTTCAGCTACAGTCTTTGTTCGAATGTAGAGGCTTGAGTGGCAAGAAATAGCTGTCCTCTTTTTCTTTCTTTGCAGGAATCTTCTGTAGCATTCCATGCAGGCTTTTCCTTCTCCTGTGCAACTAGCTCTCAGTCCTATATGCATGTCTGCAAAATCTGTTGCAGATGACTCCATGGGAGGGAGGAAACATCTTGTTCATTCCTGGCTCAGCTTCTCTCCTGAAAACTGAGCACATGGGCTCTTCTCAAAGCAGCTCTAGCCTGCTGTCTGCACAGACTGCTGCTCTCCTGTGATCTGACTGATCACACCAGCAAGGTACCCTGTGGAGCATGCTCAAAAATGCTTCTAGAAGTTTCTTGTTATGGGTAACTAATCTGCTCAGCAACAGTAACCCACCCTCAGTAGGTCTCTCAAAGAGATAGCCTTTTTAGGCATATGGGTTACACATGCAGGAAAGTGGCAGGGAAAGTTCCTTCTGCCCCGGGACCACCTGTCCCAGACTCACCCCAGAGTGAACACACACATGCCGAAAGAGTACAATACATATAGGAAAGGGAAATATTTATTTACAGAGGGATGAATGAAGAAAAACAACAAGGGGAAAGATGGGAGAGCAGCAAAACAGGGTTACATATCACACAAAGACCTACAGGGCCAGGGGCAGTGCTCTATAGAAAAAAAGATTCAGGGCACAGGCTCCCGGTCTCCCCCACACCCTGTGGCCCAGCACTCCCAATCTCTTTCCCCCTTCTTCCATCTCTCAATCCCCCTAAACCCCTTGTCCAACTCACAGCCACTAGCTGCTGTAACCCACTCCCTGGCAGGCTCGGTGGGACTACAGTGTTTTACATCTCCCACCCTGGGCCCCATATCTTGGCCCTCTAAACACTAAATGTCCTTATAGTGCTTCTCTGCACATCTTTCTGTTTTGAATTCATCTGTCATGAGTGGCGGGGACCAGCATTGTACACAATATTGAGGTCTTACTTCCATATCTCTACCGGCAATACCTTGCCTGAGACAGCCTAGGATCACATTTTCTTTTTTTATGACCACATCACACTGGTAGTTAATAGTCATCCTGCGATCAACTAATACAGCCAAGTTTCTCTCCTACTCTTTCATTTCCAACTGATAAACCACCAACATAGAGCAGAAATTCTTATTACACCCTGAGTGCACGGCCTTGCACTGTGTACTATTAAATTCACCCCATTTCTATTGCTCCAGTCATGTACATCATCCAGTTCTTTCTGTATGATCTGCCAATCCTCCTCTGTATTGACAAAGACTCCCACCTTTGGGTCATCAGCAAATTTCATTAGTACACCCCTATTTTTTTGTGCCAAGGCCCTTAATAAAAATATTAAATGACACTGCTCTGATGAGGAACTACACCGGTAGCCTTTCTCCAGCCTGATAGTTCTCTTTAAAACACAATCTCTTGTGGTCTCTCCTTTAGCCAGTTTCTTACCCACCTTCCATTTCCTGTTCTTTTTCAGTTCAATTAAGAATTTCCCATGTGCTAGCAAGAATTTGTACTGAAACCAGGCTAGATTAGAGTTACTGCATTTCCCTTGTCTAGGAAATCTGTTGCCTTATCAAAGAAAAATATCAGATTAGTCTGGCATGTTCTACCTTTGATAAATCTATGTTGCATTTTACCCCATTTTCCATTTAGATCCACACCTTTCATTCTTCTGACATTCAAAATTTGTTTTAAAGCACTCTAGTGAGTTCAGAGTAATGTAATGCCTTGCTCACTTTTTTTTCTTTTTCCTCAACGTGGGCACCAAGTTTGATATTCTCCAGTCATTCAAGGCCACCACCAACTTGATGTATTGAAAATCATTGCTATCGAGCTTGAAATTTCATCTCCCAGTTCTTTCAATATTTTGTCAGTTATGGATACTTTAAGCAAGATTTATATCCCATATGTTTAGACCCTGTCTCGTAGAATTGTAGGCATTCTCATTATCCATATAAAGATCTAATCCCTCATCTGAAATCTAAATAACTCTTGGTCACAATGCCATCCAACAGTGATTAGTTCCATACGTTAACTAAGTATGATTGGGGCTGATGACTGAATTTTTTCTAACTTCAATTTCCAGTCATTGGTTCTTGTATAGGTTTAAGACTGTTCAAAACCATAACGTCATAATGGAGGTCAGTCCAGTGGTTGCTGAACACTGGAACACAAGGTTGCCCTGTCAACCTCCCTTTTCTCATGACTTTGGCTTCTGCAGCAGTGGACAGGAGAGGGGTGTCACCAGTGGCTCTCCCTACACAGTGATGCTAGAGCTTTATCCCCTCAAGGGGGAAGGGTGCCTAAACAAATACCCGGTCTTTTTAAATGCGGATGTTGGGAAGCTCCCAAGGCCCATAGGCAAAGACCACCACTAACAATGATGTCTGTCTATTTACCATGCATGTGACATTTATTAAGGCACTATGATACAATCACACAGGTTAAGGCAGTGATTAGCAGTACAACAAACATCCAATATCCACAAACTCTCTAAACTGCAAGGCCGCTTATTGCATGAATGCAGATTCAGGGTTTTGCATCAGTCTGGCTCTAAACACGTCATAGAGAGCATAACAGAGCCCAATATACACATAATCCAATGCAATCAAGAACACAAGCCCATATGTAAAACGCAATCACACAGGACTCTTTGTGCTGTTGTATAGGGGTCTCATTCACACCTGCTGGGTCACGGGGTTCACCTGTGTACTGGGGTACACAGGATTTAGTCCCAGACCTGGTCAGCGGTTATCCCCCATTCACACTTTTCTCCCCCCTGCAGCAGAGTTAGAGCAGCACAGACACCAAGCACAGAGGGTGCCCGTTTATGCACTCACACAAGAAGGCGATCCAGTTAGACACAAGGTTCACTTGTCCACCGTTGCTTTCAAAGCCTTTTGGGTGGCTTTGGTGCAGCTGTGGGCAAGATATAGTCTCAGTCCTGGTAATGGCTTATAATTTCATCATCCACACTCTCTAACACAACACAACATTATAATTGATAGAATAGGAATATCTATAAGCACACACAGAGAAGCAGAAATGCTAGCACAGCAAAATCTTATACCTTCCCCTGTTCCTACATCAATTCCAAACCCAAGGTTGATGCAGATTTTGTTCCTTTACTTAAGAGTCTCAGCATAAAGCTGGGAAAACCTTAAAACTTTGTGTTTTAAGAGCCAGGTGCTACTCTGGGATCTTGTTACTTTAATTTACCTTTCCTTCCCGTCAGCTGGCCAGGCCTTCGAGGTTCCTTTTCACCCAGCCCGTTCATGTCCTGCTGGGCCCGGTGGGGAGTACTCGTGGCGGTGATCAGTCCCCAGAGTCTCCTTCACCTCCGAATAAACTCAGACAAAATAACTCCAAATTCCCGCCCCCAACAAGCCTCCTTTTATGGCCCAAAAGATCGCAGTGACGTGGTGTTTTTTTCACTTTTGGGGTCCAGCTGTTTTTTTCTGACTATTAGAAGGGTGTCAGAGGATTCTCTGACCCTCTTTCTCTCACTGCGGTTATCTAGCCAGAGGGCTGGGGGGTTGTTAACCTCCCCCTCCTCTCTGTGTGGTTATCTAGCCAGAGGGCTGGGGGTCTGTCGTCCTCCCCCTCCTCTGTGTAGCTAGTTTACCACACTTCTGTACTGGTCAGTTGGCCTTATCTAATGTAACAGCTTTTTGGCCTTTCCCATCTTTATACTTTTGACTCTTTTGTTTTCTCTCCCTTTTCAAACTGCTGATTCTGTGGCCTAGGCTTTTGGACACCTTTAAGCCTGAATGTTATACATTACACCTGAACATCACCTGACAAATGAGACCCCTCAAATGGCCAGTGTAGCTAGCTTTAAGGAGGCCCAAAACAACCTTAAAATACAAGAGAATCTGCACATAATGCATTGATACATCCAGAACATTAGGCTATTGTGCCATCATTGTCTTTTTCATCACCGGATGAAGATGCCCTCAGTGCTCCACAAATAATTAACAACCCTTGACACCAACTGAGGTTTCTTCTATTAATAGCTGAAGGGTCTTGTGACCCTCATTCATGCTGAGCCAGGCCCTACCAGGGGTCCCACTGACACCCATCAATCCAATCAGGATGAATAAAGGAACCAACATCTAGCTCTTTGGGATTTTTCACACCACTGGAGCTGCCAGTTCATCCTCTGGGGACTCAAGAAGTGGGATGACATGTTACCAGATTTGCCCATAAACTTGGAGTATGTTCATTTATTAGGGTTACTAGCACCACACTGGACTAGATTTGAGCACGTGTTTGAGTAGCTGTGTCAAAACAGCACTTTCAGCTGCCACCCTTATATGCCACAGGTTCAGCACGTTAGTAACCCCCTTAATGAGCAGAGCTGACAGGATTTTGGGCATCATAGGGATCTTTGGCTAGGTGAAAGAAGCATTGCTGCAGAGCAATATAGGGAAGCCAAGAACACAAAGGACAGGGAAAGAGTCTGGCAACCGCTTGAATACAAAAGTTACTTTATTGCCAGGTACATAAAATTTATGAATAATTATAAAAGGAAAGAGAAATACCCAAACAGTCACAGTATTAATAACCATCCAAAGAGAGAGAAATGATCAAACAGTTACAATAGTACCCAGTTTCAATTGTAGTATTGGGGAAATTTAGCCCAAGTGGATTACAAAGATCAGGTTTAGAGAGTTATATTTGGACTAAGAGGAAAAGAGAGAAAAAAAGGGGGTGGGGGGCTGTTTGTCTCACCGCTCAGTGCAGCTCAAAGGTACCCAGGAACCAGGCTGTTCAGCTTAGGGTCCAAAGTGCTGTAGACAGGCAGAACCCCCACCACGATCAGCAAGGAAAAGGTGAGGTCCCAGTGGATCTGATGTAGCTTTTGCGTCCAGGCATCAGAACAGATTCAGGCAGCAGAACTAATTCAGAACTAAATTCAGAACTAGTTTCCGATTCAGAACTTGGGTAGGGATTTTTGTAGGGAAGGAACAAACGTTCAAGGCAGAACACTAGGGTTGTTTTGAGGTAAATAATGACTTCAGGGAGTAGACAACAGCTGTTTTGTTTAGGTGGACAATAGGAGCTGATCATTCCTGGCTATGGGGCATTCCTCTGAGGGAGCTCACAATGCAATCAGGCAGATTCAGTATGTTGGATATCAATACAAGATCTATTGACTAGAATTGGATGATCTTGATGATGGAATAGACTGCGTGCTTAGTAAGTTTGCGGATGACACCAAGTTGGGGGGAATGGTAGATACTCTGGAGGGCAGGGACAGGATCCAGAGAGACTTGGACAAATTGGAACACTGGGCCGAAAGAAACCTCATGAGGTTCAACAAAGACAAGTGCAAAGTCCTGCACTTAGGACGGAAAAATCCCATGCACTGCTACAGGCTGGGGACCGATCGGCTAAGTAGCAGCGCTGTAGAAAAGGACCTGGGAGTTATGGTGGACGGGAAGATGAATATGAGCCAACAGTGTGCCCTTGTTGCCAAAAAGGCCAATGGCATATTAGGCTGCATCAGTAGGAGTATTGCCAGCAGATCGAGGGATGTGATAATTCCCCTCTATTCGACACTGGTCAGGCCGCATCTGGAGTACTGTGTCCAGTTTTGGGCTCCCCACTACAGAAAGGATGTGGACAAATTAGAAAGAGTCCAGCAGAGGGCAACAAAAATGATTAGGGGGCTGGGGCACATGACTTATGAGGAGAGACTGAAGGAACTAGGCTTATTTAGTCTACAGAAGAGAAGACTGAGGGGAGATTTGATAGCAACCTTCAACTACTTGAAGGGTTGCTCCAAAGAGGAGGGAGCTAGGCTGTTCTCAAGGGTAACAGAGGACAGAACAAGGAGCAATGGTTTCAAATTACAGCTGGGGAGGTCAAGGTTGGATATTAGGAAAAACTTTCTCACTAGGAGGGTGGTGAAGCATTGGAATGGGCTATCTAGGGAGGTGGTGGAATCTCCATCTTTGGAGATATTTAAGGCTCGGTTAGACAAAACTCTGGCTGGGATAATTTAGGGGGAGTGGTCCTGCTTTTTAGCAGGGGGTTGGACTAGATGACCTCGTGAGGTCCCTTCCAACCCTATTATTCTATGATTCTATGATTCTATGTCTCAGGAGCAGAGATCCCCCATCACACAGTGCTTCCCTGCTTTGCCAATCCCAGAGTTCGGTGCAACACCTGCCTTGGAGCTTGGTTCTCCATTCAGCATGCTGATTCTGGTTCCATCCTTGATGCAAATGAAGTTTCTGCTGTCCATTCAGTGCTCTCATGGCTTACATCTTCACTGTAGATGAGGCTAGGGGAGTTGTCCTAATTTCATCACCTTTGTTCCAAGGGGTTTAGGTGTGTCTCCCACTGCCTTTTCATTGGTTTTAGTTTCTGGTTCAAGCAGAGGCTGGTGTGTGGGTGGGGTGGGGGAGAGGGGTGAGTCACAGAGGCTGGATACTGTTCCTGGTTCCAAGAACACAGAGCTAACAAGTAACAGACAAAGTTCTGAAGAATTTGCAGGCTCTCAACAGCTGTGCATACCCAGGCAAGGCTGTACACAGCCTCATCTGAAAGGTGTATGTACAGCCCCGGGCCCAGACCCCTCTCGCCTCAGATAGTTCAGCGGATAATGGTAAGAACCAGCATCCACAGCAGATCTGCAACTCTGTGTTCTGAGTCCATGAGTTATAACGTACCATGTGCCCAACATAACCTAGTGTCAATAGTATGGGATTCATGTAATCTAAGACCCAGAGAGAACTCATGTAGAAGGAAGAAGACAAATTTCACCCACTGATTCCTGCATCAGGCTCATAACTTCTGGTTGAGCTGGAGTGTATCTTTTAGAAGAACATTCAGGCTTTGATTTAAAGACTCCAACTGCTGGAGAATTCATCACACCCCTAGATAAATTGTTCCAACGACTGATTACTCTCTCTGTTAAAAACTTGTGATTTGTGAGCTGAATTTGTCTAAGTTCATCTTCCAACCAATGAATTGCATCCTGTCTTTGTCTACTAGATTAAAGAGCCCTCGATTAGAAATCTCTTCTCTGTGTAGTTATTTGTAGACTTGAACAAGTCATTTCTAATCTCCTCTTAGATAAATTGGATAGCTTGAGCTTTTTTAGTTTCCAGTGGGTTTTCCAGACCTAGAATCATTCTTATGGGTCTTTTTTGGATTCATTTCTAGTTGGTTATCATCATTTTTGAAGTGATACTCTGCTCAGTAATGCTCTCCCTAAACAAAAGGAATACCACCTCTCTGCTTCTACTTTGTTACCCTGCTTAGACATCCAAGAAGTATTCCAAAGGGGTAGCCATGTTAGTCTATTGTAGAAAGACAACAGAGTCCTGTGGCACTTTTAAAGACTAACAGATTTATTTATCGCATGAGCTTTCGTGGGAGAAAATCCCACTTCGTCAGATGCTTTGAAGATGGGAAAGTTACAGAATGGGAGGAAATTAAATGCAGGGGAGTGTATGACATAGGATCAGGTCAGGCTGCAACAGCAAATTAAAATAGGTGTTAGGATTCAAACACTGGGGAACAGCACATAGAAGAGGGTGAGGTCAAATCACTTGTTGTAATGAGAGAAAAATCCATAGTCCCTATTTAACCCCAAAACAACTGAGGCAAATTTGCATATAAGTGCAGCCTGACCTGATCCTATGTCATACACTCCCCTGCATTTAATTTCCTCCCATTCTGTAACTTTCCCATCTTCAAAGTGTCTAACGAAGTGGGATTTTCTCCCACGAAAGCTCATGCAATAAATAAATCTGTTAGTCTTTAAAAGTGCCACAGGACTCTGTTGTCTTCATCCAAGAAGTATGTTATCTCTTGCGTCATACTTGGCACTCATGTTCAGTTGCCAATCACCATAACCCCTTAGTACTTTTCAGAGCCCCTGCTTTCCTAAAAGCGGTCCCTATCCAGTCAATATGAGCAATATTCTTGGTTCCTTGAATTAATAATTCCTTGGCATTATTTTGCACACCATCCATGCGATTACGTTTGTGTACAGCTCCACATCACTCACATTGCAGTGACTTTGTTTCTTAATGAATAAATGTATGAAATATTCACAAGACATTGATATTTAATATTTCAGAAATATTTTCCATTAATAATGTATTAAATTTGCCATTCATTTTATATTAAACATGGATAGCATTGCTATTTCTTCTACATAAAGTCAGAACATAGCTGTCCCCCAACCCCACCCCTACCCCCTACATGCACTCACCTATCTCCGTTGTTGTCAGACTCATGGTTTTTAAAATGCTCTTCTCATAAGAGTGCTCTGGGGAATTCAGCTTCCTTTTAAACTAGCTTGAGTGGTTTTCAGTAAATCAGAGCTGCGACCTGCTTTCCCCCCACGGAACATGCCTTCTTCTGGTTTGTCCATCCCTTTTCAGCTTTGCACTCCTCTCTCATGTAAAAACAGAATTGAGTCCTCACAGTCTTTCATTATGATCCCAGGCTAGTTTGATGCCAGTTTAATTCTACTGATTATGCTGGAGTGACTCCTGATTTACTACCACATAAGTGAGAGCAGAATTTGTCTCTCAGAGTTTTATTTCTATACAGACACTTCATACCATTGTAGGGTCACCTCCAGACCAGATGGTGGTTCAGTCTGTGATCAGAACGTATTTATCTCCTCTTTTGTCCTACCTAGACCATTCAACCCTCTTCTTCACCACCAGAAAACTGAGTCAGTGGTTCAGACTGGCACCAGGAGAAAGAAGAGCTGGTGAGTTGCATTGCTGCACTCTGCCTATTGCTCATGATACACCATGCAGAGATTAGGCAGCATGAAGGTGAGTTTGGATTGGCATCCTCAGCACCGGGAAAGCCCAGGAGAAGCAGGGTGGCTCATATCTTAGAAAAAGATATGGGGAAATTGAAAAGTGGGAAAAAATGAGCCTTCACTTGGCACAGAATTATGATGTTGGAAGCAATATTAATCAAGACAGCAAAAGATGTAAAGAGAAGAAATTATTTAATTGTCTCTACACCAGGGGTAGGCAACCCACCGCACGCATGCTAACAGTGACACTCAAGGCCATTCGGAGCGGCACTCAGCATCCTCTGTGGCGCCACAGAAATTGCCACTTCTGCCACCAAAGACACTCCAAGTGGCTTCTTTCAGGGGCAGCTACAGTGCGGAGGTCCCGGCCATGTCCATGCCCCAGGCATACCGTGTAAAGAAGCCGCCCAGAGCGACTCCTGTCTGTGGTGTGCCACCACCAAAAGGAGTGACTCCAGGCAACTTCTTTCCATGGCGTGCCTGGGGATAGGGGTCCCCAGGAACGCTGCCAAGAAGAGCCACTCCAGGTGGCTTCTTTCCATGAGTGGGCCGTCAGCACCAGCTGAGGGTTGAGGAGGAGGGGCTGGCACAGGGGTCAGCAAAGGTTGCCAAACTCTGCTCTACACCATTCTAGGAACTGGGTTAACAAAGAAGAGGAACAGGAGTTACTCATTTATAAGCATAACTGCAATCCGGCTGGTATTACTGACATGTAGCAGTAGTATTTGCATGATTAAAAGATTAAAATAAATGGTTATAACCTATTTAGGAAGGATTGTGTGGCCAAAAAGAAGAGCGTGTGGCACTCTATGTCAAAAATGACAGTACCTGTTTCCAAGTCACTGACTAATTGGAAGAAAACGAATGATTTTGGATCGATGTCGTAACAGATAAAGCCCTGTTTGGGATATTAGACGACTAGATCACAGTGAGGTACAGGATGACTGCATTAGTTCCTTAAGCATCTATTTATAACATATAGTGAAAATAAAGTCATGCGCTCATGAGGACTTCAATTGAATGACACATATTGGAGATCTCAAACCGCCAGTACTAAAACATCTTCAGAATTTCTATATAATATAGATAACAATTTCCTAACTCAAAAAGTGCTCTGGCCACTATGTATTCCACATTAGCCCTCCTCATGACAGCTGAAATGGAATTGATCAGAGAGCTAAAAACTAGCGGGAGCTTAGGAATGCATGATCGTGACTTGATCACATTTGGGATGTGCAACCAGACTAAAGTCTAAATCAATTATATATCATAAAGTCATTAGCAATCCTAATTGAAGTGGTGAATGACTTCACATACTTGCAGTCCATATTGCAGTCAACCTTTCACTTGAAACAGATCTAGGATACCCAAAATTGCATTTCAAGCAAGACCTCAAAAAAATGGACAAGAGAAGGATGTGATTGAGAGGTAGCCCAGCCCGTGGGCAGGGCGGGGCGGACAGCGGTCTCTAGCCCTGGGAAGGGCGTGTCTTTGAATAACAACAAGCCCGGCCCTCGGGCAGGTCGGGGTCGGCTCATGGGAATACGTGGTGCCAATTCATATCACTGTGGGAGGACGGTGCAGGAACCCCAGGTAGCAGTAGGGTTTCTTCAGGGTAGGGCAGCGGGGCTCCTACTGAAACACGCTGCCCGCGGGGCACTCACTCCTGGGATGCTCTGCATGTGTTTCCTTCTCTGTATCACCATTAGTTCTTGTTGGGTCCTGAGCTCTGGCTAGAAAGGGCAAAGACTGAATGGGCTGGCCAGACCCCTCCCTTGAAATATTTAGTCCCCATCCACCCAAGTATTTCCACCCCTGCATTCAGGTTCTCCTCCCCCTATAGCATGGCCCTCAGAGCCCACTGAAGATTGTAGCAGTAGGTTCACTCTCCCTGCACACCAAGGAACATGGAGAAACATTAGGGCAGAGAGATTGCTGATGCTGCGGTGCTGAGCAGCTTAGAACCACCTCTACCTACTGCTGGTGTGCAATTTGCACAATTTTTCTGGTCCCCAAGTTGCAACCAGTAACTAAGAGTGAATGACATTTACCGAAGAGACTTGAAGAAATCTATGTACAGTGTGTAGCACAATGGGCTCCCAACCAGGGTGGTCTCCATGCACTATTGCAATATAAATATTATATAATAATAATTCATAAATGACACAGGGGAATTAAACAACGGTTTATAAAACAGCTAAATGAACATAGGAACAAACCAGCCCAGCTTCTGCAAATGAAATTTTGTGCCTCTCAAATCTGCTAGAAATTTTTAAGGAGTTGACACTAGTAGAAAGTGAATAACTAGTAAGGAGAACAAGTCTTTCCTAAAAGGCTAAGCAATCATAGCGTTCTTTTCCTAACCCGCCATGGATTAGAAAGAGGTTAAGAAAGAGAAAACTGAAAAGCAAAAATAAATGATCAATTCTCAACGTGGAAAGAGGCCAACAATGAGATCTAAATGAGAGGGGATTTGACAACAGCGTAATTCCCTACACAACCTTGATCATTCCACAAGCACTGGCCATCCTGGGGAAAGATGGTAAGTGACCATTTAATTAAAGACAGTGTCTTAATGCCTATGTACAAAGGGCAGAATTAAGGTTGGCATTTCCTTGTTTGCAATTAATTGATCTTCTAGTCTCCACGACTTTATTTTAAGATAGCTTTGTCATGGCATACAACTAATGTAGCTGTCAACAATCTGATGACTAGGGAGGTGGCAAAAATTGGCTCAGAAGTATTTAGTTAGTTCAGACTTGTAAAGAATGTGAGAGGCTACAGCAGGATCCAGCCAAGGTAGCTAATTGAATGGCATTTTGGCAGATGACAAGTCGATGTAAATAATTGCAAGGCGTTGCAAATTGGAAGGGATGGTTTGATCTCTTGCACAGGGATGCATTCTAAATGACAGTAACTAGTCAGAGACGAGATGAATGCATCATTGTGAGAACAACTACCCAGTGCTAGGGGATCTGAAAAGCTACATCTGTACTACACAAAGCTGCTGGTTTCAGGCAGGTTTGTTCTTGCCATAGCTAAATCCATGCCTCCGCTGCTACAACCTATGTTATTGCGGATGCATTGCTGATTATACTCACACTAGATCAAGGGTAGGCAACCCCTGGCACGTGTACCGACAGTGGTATGCAAACACATTTGGAAGGGCACAACGCACCTTCTGCAGCACCACAGAAATTGTCACTCCTGCCATCAAAAGCCACTCTGGGCAGCTTCTTTCAGGGGTGGCTGCATGTGGGGGGTCCCCGCTGTGCCCAGGCCCCAGGCATACCACCGAAAGAAGCCCCCAAGAGCAGCTCCTCTCCAAGGTGTGCTGCTGCCAAAAGGAGCCACTCCAGCAGCTTCTTTCTGCAGCGGGCCTGGGGACCCCCAAGAGGAGCAGCTCTGAGGAGTGCACCCCAGGCATGCCACCAAGTGGAGCAGCTCCAAGTTGCTTCTTCCCATAAGCGGCTCCTTTGAGCACCTCCCCATCCACCTGCGGCCAAATTTTCAGGCAGCTGCTGCTTTTTTTCGACAGAGGGAGCTGCTAGCACCAGCTGAGGGTCAGTGACGCGGAGCCAGCACAGGTGTCGGCAAAGGTTGCCTGACCCTGCACTAGATTGATGAGAGAGAGCGCAAGAGCTGAGAAATCAAACCCTTAGTGTAAATATACCCCCCAAAGGCAGACAAGATGTTAAGTTATATTAAGGAAAGGGCTGCCCTTTATGATAAAGTTCCATCCATAAATAGTTTATAACGCCATAATAAATGACTAGCAGGTATTTTGCCAATGTAGACGCACCTTTTCTGGGGGAAGATCCAGGACTGAGAGAGTGTTAGAGTCACCTTGCAGTCTAACCAAGGCTGGGAGTGGCTGGTGGTGTGCAATTACACGAACACAACTAGGAATGACCTGCATGCTAGTGTCTGTTTATGAGCAGTGCATGCGGATTGCTACAACAGTAAGGCCTTGCAAGGTCCCTCACTGGTCTCCATTGTACCTCTGTAGGTCATACATGTCAGATAAGGAATGGCATAAAGGGTAAATTGGACATTTCTATTTATGCATCTGTATACTAGCATTCTGGGCACCCAGAGCTGAATTAAATTAAAAGGCAACACATTTAAAACAAATAGATGGAAGCAGTTTTCTGCACAGTATGTAATTAACCCATGGAACTCTCTGCCACAAGGTATCACAGACCAAGAGGACCAGAAAGAAAAGAGTGGCCTTTTAAAGGAGTACCCATTTACAGGAAATAGGATAAACATTTAGAAGGGATATAAAACAGCATGTTCAGAACATAAATGAGCCTGAGATTTGGAAGAAATGTCTCCTTTTGGTATGCTATTGTATGCTCATTATGAGAATTTATTCCATCTGCTGCTAGCCATTGTTTTAGGCACTAGATGGGCCATTGATTCAATCCCATGTCCTATGTTCTCTCCCATGGAAATGGAGATCAGGTCAAGCATAGAGCCTGCTGGTAGAAGATCATGTGTAGGATGTTTGTTTACCTAATCTTCAGGGCTTGGGTGTGTTGATCTACCCCCAGGATCATTTTGCATTTAGAGATTCAGTCCAAGGATATATGAGAGAGTGGCTCTGACATCTTCTTGTAGGACACACAAAAGCTGGTCAGAAAAACTTTGACTCGACAGATGTCCATTGGAAAAAAGCAATTCCATTGAAATTGAAACACTTTGCAAGGCTGACACCCTTTCCCCTGATATTTGATTTCAGATAAAAAAGGGGCAGAGAAATGTTCTGAGAATGTCAAAACATCCAAACTTATTTCAACATTTTCTGGATGGAATGTGTAGGGAGATAAAAAGTTAGCTGTGGACAACAAGCCAGGCCTGAACCACAGGTCACCATAGTAACGGGGTCACTTTTTGGGCAAATCATACATCTTCTGTAAGAGGTATAGAATTCTAGTTAAAATATGTTATTTTCCCCTTCTCTTCCTCTCATCCTGGAAATGTAGCCAGGATTATAATATCTTATAAGGTTACGTCTACACTTGCAAGTTAGTTCGAATTAAGGAAGCTTAATTCAAACTAACTTAAGCCTTGGCCACACTAGGCTTTCATTAGTTCGAATTAAGGGCTTCCTGAATTCGAACTAATAAATTCGATTGCTTAGTTCAAACTAACCCTTAATTCGAAATAGTTAGTTCGAAATAAGTCAATGTGGCCATATTAGTTCGAACTAACTGCTTAGTTCTAACTAAACGGCAGATTGACCTTCATGCAACTGACTAATTCGAACTAAGCAAGTGCCCTGCATGGACATGGCTAGTTCGAACTAGCATTCTAGTGGGGCCATGCTAGTTCGAACTAATTAAAATTAGTTCAAATCAGTTAGTTCGAATTAACTAATTCGAACTAGCTTTTGTAAGTGTAAACATAGCCTTAGATCCTTAATGAGAAG
The DNA here is from genome assembly GCA_007922175.1 of Pelusios castaneus. Taxonomy (NCBI): domain Eukaryota; kingdom Metazoa; phylum Chordata; order Testudines; family Pelomedusidae; genus Pelusios; species Pelusios castaneus. The sequence continues at coordinate 4,858,878 of ML685811.1, forward strand.
ATAGTTATCTTTCTTCCTCCCCTTCTCTGAATGGAAAGGTAGCGTCATTGACTTTTCTCTCCTTCCCACCACAGTACCATGTTTTCTTATGAAATGCGTAGTCATTATTTTTGTAGAAAATGATGAGTTTGAAGGTAAAGTGCCTCTGTAATGTATGTTAAACCTGTAAACAGTAAAACGGAGGCACACATAATCATCAATATTCATTGTTGTTAATTCATTGGTAATGTAACCATATAAGTGTCCATGGAAAGTTGTCAGCCATGTACGTATTTCCATACTGTTTTGGATAAAAGAATTGTAAGGCAGCCCCTCTTCGCTCACTCGTGGCATCGAGGTGGAATGAGCATGCAATAAAGGGTAACGTTCGACCCAGTTTGCCTCTGGGACAATATGTTTTGTTCTCTAACATCTTTGTTCTCTAAAAGAACTTGTCTATTTCTCCTTTCAAAATGGCTTTTCATTTAAAACTTTTTTTTTATTTTGCATTGTATTACACGTGATATTATCAAAGAAAGTCAAAATCAAAATGGAAGCAAAGCTTTCTGATTTTGTCAAAAGGAAACATCTTGAACGATCCCAAATGATTTTTTTTTCCTCCATATTTTCTTTTGTGGAGAATTTCAACATTTTCAGGTTTGGTTCTGAATCAGAATAAAAACAAATGTCAAAATATCAACCTCCAGCCTCCAGAGCAAAATTTCCACTTATGGCCCAGCTCTAGCACCTATAACAGCGAACAACCTGTTCAGATCAGCTGCAACATCCGACCCTGAATCCTGCTATTCAGTGGAGCTGTGGGAAGCTAACAGGAATGTGAGAGCCCCTCTAATCTGTTAAATTAAAGCAGTGCATAAAAGATGCGTAACAATGAGTACAATGCTGAGGATATTATTGGAGGAGCTCTAGATTAATGTATTGATTTTCAGAGCTGTGTGGGAAAGAAACATCATTGCTTAATGCTTAAATCAGCTTCCTTCTTGAAAGACAGAACACCCACCATTTGCTCTCACTCAGCTCTGCTTTATAACCCAGACAGAGAATAGTCCATCAAGAAGAGTCTTCTCTGTATCGGTGGTTAGAATCTGATGATAAGTTGCAACGTGCCTGGGAGGGGAGTTTCCAATTGAATATATACATCTCCACATTGCATCCAACAAGTTCTGCACCCAGAAAAACAATAAGATCCAATCCCTTTCCCTCAGGTACACATATTTTATTTTTAGTTTAGTTCTTCTTACCCCTCCAGCTAAGTCATAAATTATTTAGCTGCGGCAGCTCAGACTTTTCTCTTTTTTTTTTTCTTTACTGCCTAATAAAATCTAAGAAATATAAATCTATTTTAGGTCTTTTTTAAAAAAAAAAAAGTAATTGAGAGTGGTGACATCCAAAACAGGAATTAAAGCAACAATTCAAGCCCGAGTGTTAGTGCTTTGTGAGTGCACCAGGAGATTGCAAAAGGAAGACCATAAGGAGGCAGTTTCCGTATTACTGTCTAAAGCTGTTTCCATCCCCCTTTTAAATTTAATAACTTAATTTATCGATTTGTTCTTTAGTTTGTTTGGTTTTGCCTCCTGGCTCCATGCTTCTTATTAAATATATAATTCAGAGGGTCACATTATTGTATGCTGAGTTGATTACATTTCAGTCAAGTGATGTGGAAAAAGCAAGACGTACCATGCAGCAGGCTGTGGAATTGCTACAGATGGGATCGGGTCGCCTTTGGATATCCACAGACTTGTATCGAGATTTGAAATGAACAGTCATTTCAGGTCTGCATGGGGCTGATTGTTTGTCACTTAGAATTGTTAAACCGTAGACCTGCTCCAGCTCATGCGGAAGCGAAGCGAAAGACGGAGGCTATCACAGACAGAGCACAAGCTGCAGTCAAGAAACATATGAAGATGCAAAGTTGGGACAAATAAATAAGGACCCACAGCTACAGAAAGAGACTAACAAGGAAAGTGTAAGACATGCTCATAAACACAAGGGCCAGGAAGGGCCCAGCTGGGGATAGTGACCCACAGACTCAACAGGAGTTTAAAAGATCAGTGTGCGTAGTGGGCGTGCAGGGGTGCAGGCCATGTGAACACTGATCTCCTGCATCCTCACACACAATGGGAGAGTCACACCAAGCTCCCTGGATCTCCCTGAGCCCTGGGGAGAGGGGACGCTGGCCTCTGCCCCTTTCCCTGGAGAAGGAGGCGAAGGGCGCCCTGTGTTTCCCAGAGCACGAAGGACGGGTGAGTGGCTGAAGCAGGAGCAGAAATACACCTTACTGGAGTTTGTCGGCAAGAGGCTGGATGTTCCCTTGGCCCCTCTGATTTGCCCCCGCTGGCAAGGATGCAGGGATCAGGGGAAACTCCAGTCTTCATGCACAGCACAGTCAAAACACCCCCAAAGAACAGAGAGCTCCCACTAATCCCTTCACCAACCCATTCACCTGTCCTTCCTGGTCTATCTCTCCATCTGCCCACTCCATCCTCTACTCCAAATGAGGTCCACTCCCACAGAGAGACCCACCCCACCTCCCCAAACCTCAGCACCCAGCCTACCCAAGAGTGCCATGGGACTGAAATGTGGCTGAGGTTTTGGCTAGGAGTCGCTGAAGATCCCCCAAAGAGTAAATTATAGGTACCTAGGAGAGTCATGTTTAAACCATGTCAGGCCTGTGTTCATACAGCAGAGTGCTAAGAAATTCCTGGGCCGGCACTGAGTATATATCAGTGCTGATCAGCTCCCCACATCCTTTTCGTGCGGACATGCCGCTGAGACATTTCCCCCAAGACCAAGTGTTTCTCGCTCAGACCTGCTCAAAGCTCTCTGTCATTTCAGACAGCCTCTCTCACCCAGCACTGAACTCTTTCACTTGGGAGAACATAAAACATGAGCAGGTTAGTTTTAAACATACACTAATATATATTGCCTTATAAAACAGATTGCTTCCTTGCGCATGAGTCACTCCAGCTTCTCCTGTGTATGGCTGAGCAATAAGAAGTAATGAGGCTCCATTGCCAGCAGAGGAGATAGCCAGTAACCTGCCAATGTAATGCCACAACTCTTTGTCGGCAGAGGGGAGAGTACATCCTAGGGCCATCAGACACTGGGGTTACCATTTTCTCCCATCCCCATGGACGCCCTGGAGCTGCATTCCTATAGTCTTGCATTCTAGCTCACTTCCAAGGCCACATCCAGCCGAGTTAGATTCCTGACCAACAACACAGTATCTGAGTGCCTCACAGACACTCAGGGTGCATCTACACTTACAAATTAAGTCATCTTAAGAAGGCTTAAGTCGACTTAATTTACTCCGCGTCTACACTGGGCATTCCTTAATTCGACTTAAGATGCTCCTTAAGTCGAATTAAGAAAAAGTTAGTTTGAATTAATAACACCTCGTTTTAATTCGAACTAGCGCTTAAATCGACTTAAGCCAGTGGAGACGTGGAGTAGTGCCTAGGTGGACCTTTTTAAGTCCACTTAAAACGTTAAGTCGACTTAATAAGGTCGAAAAGGGACCACGTCTACACTTGAAAAGTTAAGTCCACTTCTGTTAACTTAACTTAATACGGTCCACTTTAACTTTTCAAATGTAGACATAGCCTCAGGGTGTCTTTCTCTTGGCACACCATTGAGAAGAGTTAGCACGGGCACCGCCATTTTACAGAGAGACTACAGAGGAGTTTCTGGCTCCACTGACATCCAGAAGAGCACTGCCCTTGACTTCAGCAGAATCAGGATCTCCCTGGAAGGTCTTTCTACACTGGAGCTGGAAATGCAGTTTACCGTTTGAGCAGCCACCCCCATGCTACCTGAGCAAACACACTGACAGAGAAGACCATCTAGCTAGCCACCCAAGCACGTGCCTAGGATCTCAGATGGGATCGTACTTCGGATGATCAGCCAAGTCTCCCCTTCCATGCTAGCTCAATCATCATGTCAGTTCCAGCTCGGTATCACACCTCCCACATCAATGTACCATTAGACTCTAAGACTAGACGCGATAACTGTGATCATCTATTCTGACCTCCTGCACATCACAAGCAGCTGCACCTGACTCCCTTCTACCCCTGTAACAGACCCCCAACCTCCAGCTGGGTTACTGCCGTCTTCGAGATGTGATTTAAAGACTTCAAAGACTCATAGATTGGTAGACCATAAGTTCAGAAGGGACCAATATAATCATCTAATAGTTTGACCTCCCACACAACACAGGCCACAGAACCTCACATACCCACTCCTGTAATAGACCTCTAGCCAAAGTTATGGTGAATCCACCTTTTACACTAAACCTACAAGTGCCCCATAACCTGTGCTGCAGAACATAGGAATGGCCAGACTGAGTCAGGACTGAGGAGAACCATCTCATCCAGCTGTGACTCATCCATGCCTGGGGTAGCCACCTGAAAATGCCAAGGCTGCACAAGGAGAGCAGATTCTCCCAGCACTGCAACTGAAGTCAAACTTCCCTACTAGTCAAAAACAATGTTTCTGATTCCCCATACTGGTCATAAAGAAGCTAAAACAGAATATACATAGCCTCTTTTATTGCATTTCAATCTTTGGCTCCCAATCAACCATTCAGTCCAGTAAAGAGATAAATTACTTAAAACTCTATGCTCTTTACCAAAAAATTTCTCCTGACTCCAAAGGGTCAGCCACAGTCCAGATCAATGTCAGTTTGGATCTTACCCAAACCAATCAATCATTTAGTAACTAAGATTAAAGATTTATTATAAAAGGAAAGAAACAAACTATAAGAGAAATATTAAATGGTTAACGCAATCAGATACATAGAAATGATTTGAAAGTCCATACGTATCAGATTTTCAGCAGAATTGTGGAGTTTTCAGGTTCGTATAATCCCTCTGGTGTATATCCAGTATCTGGATGGATCTCCAGGGATCTCCTGCGGACACACAGGGAACCACTCCATCTAGTTTCTAACACCAGACCAAATAAGCTTTCCACGTGAACGTTCCCTTGAGATAAGCCGGAGATTCCCCACACCGTGCCACCCTCACCAACATTTTCCTGTGAAGTTTGTGTACATCTTGTCTCCCAAAGCTCGGGCAGGAAAACAATTAAACTTTCTGAGGAAACATGACCTAGAGGCCTAAATCTGTGCAAAATAATTCACCGATACAACTTTTGTCCCAGCCTTCAGAACTTCCCATGACTTTGACCCTGCTATTTCTGTGCTCTGCCATGTCCCCATCTCTTGTAGGAAGGGCTGAGTTTTATATACACATTTTTTGATGAAAAAAAGTGTTTTTGAACAAAGGGAGCATTTTCATTTTAGTTGAAACATTGGCAGGGGAAGCAAAGCAATTCCCCAAAAGTTTTTGACAGAGGCTGTTTGGTGGTGAGGTTGGCAGGACAAGGATGGGAGTCTTGAGGAGGTCAAAGTTTTTCTCACATGCTCTATGGCCACAGGGTGGATCAGACATCAAGAGGTGATACTTTAGTGTGTATTATGTTCCTAACAGGCTTGGAGCCTTTGCTTTCTGGTCAATGGTAGAGGTGATCTCTCCATTCTTGCCAGCCTCTATGGGATGAGGGCTCTTCCTGAATTCTCTACTGTGATCATATAGTACATAGGCCCAACCTAGAGGATATTTTCATGACTAACAGGCTGGATTTGGGTGCATAGGGTCATGACAATCATTACTTATAAACACTCCTGGAGTCTGGAAATTATTCTGCGACTTGATCGAGTAAATGCACATCAGTAACAGACACAACTGTAGAACCTGGGATCATTTCACAGAACAGCCACCAGCCAAACAAAGGCAAAACAGCTCATTAATGTTTTAAGGATGAAAGATTCATCCACTTGTCCATTAACAGACATCAATATCCATAACCACTCTTCTGTCACAATCTGGGCAGGTGGAACTGCCCCAGCAGATTTTCAGCTGGACTAGAAAAAAACCTGTGATCACATTCACACAATCCATCCATAATTACCATGGGTCGCACATTCGTGATTGAACCAGAATGTCTGCGCTCAATCAAGCCACATGTATTGAAAGAACTTGACACTAAAGAGAATTTCCTGCTGAACTCATTCTTACTAACATAGTTTTCCATCTTCTTAGTCACTCACTTGGGAATCTGATCAATTATATATTTGAAACTAATTATTAGTGGCAGGTGGACTTGGCAGCTCAGATTAATATTCAAGAATTCAACTGCTTATCCAGATATCTCTCAGCTGAAACATCTTACCACAACAGACTTTTCTGTAAGACTCAATGATCTATCTATCTATCTATCTATCTATCTATCTATCTAACTATCTATCTATCTATCTATCTATCTATCTATGATTTTATCCTGCTGCCTATCATCATGGTATCAGAACTTCTTCCAAGTAAAATCAGTAGTAACAACCAAGTTCCTAGATGACTTCCTGGGATGACTGGGAACCAGACTCTCTCACCACTAGGTCCCCAATTCTACTCCAGTAGAAATTATTAGCAACCAAAGGCTGTTGCTGTCTGACAGTTGTCTTTTGATCCCTATGTCAAACAGGCTGGAGTGTTAGAACCAACCCTACCAGACAGACAGTTGCCCACAACATGGCATTAACAAGCTCCCATGTTAGCAATCTCAGCAGAGAAGACAATGACTACATCAGCCATGGAAAGCAAACTATATCCCTACTCCTTCACCCACATGTGGGCCCCTTTGATAATCAGGTCCAATAACATTAAAATGCATTAGACATCAATGCTCAAAGGGAGTTGATGGGCGGTGATGCTGAGAATCAAAGTGTTTACCTTTGAGGTGCATGGAAAAGTCACTGCCATTCTCCAAGGCTGAGCTCTTGCGCAACAAATAAGGGGAGATAGGTGCCTTGCACTGCAATTCACAAATCCAGCAGGCTTGGCAGGGAGCTGCACCCTGATTGCCTCCTCCAGCTGGGTTTTGACTGGCATTTGATCCAGTAGGCAGACTCCAAATAAGCCTACCAGACCAGGCCCAACATATGACTTACCTTCCCGAATGCCTGTCTTGCCCTGGTTTGGAATTGCTCTGGAACTTAGGCAGGAGATGTGCACCTCAATGCCCACTGGGTGCCAGTCGGGTACGTGCCCAGGGGCAGGAGGATAGGCACTGAGGAAATGTCTGCCCTGCAAATGTAGCCAGTGATTGCGGTTAGGTGCCTACAGGGGTTAGGAAGGAGTTTTGTGAGGATCAGGCCCTCAAAATAGAAATTTCAGCACTTAGCGCCTTCCAAGCCTCCAGTCGTTGGTGACTAAGTGGGCAAACCTACACTCGGTGCTGCCCATGGGACTGTATCCTTCATAGTCACAAGCACTCCAGGACCACCAGGTATTTGTGAAAACATCTCTGAAGCCCTCAAGTTTTCCAGATTTTGGCATTCATTATTAGTCACCCAAATGCTTAGCCCCAAAAATGCACTGTTCGTTACTGTGTTATCCAGAAAAGATGCCATGTGACTCAGACGGCCAGTCCCATGCCACAAATAGCAAAAAGTCAAAAGAGAACAGTTTACAAAAAGGTTGTTAGCTGACTGCAGCTGACCAGACTCTTCTTTGGAATATAGTTTATTCAGTGAAAACCATAGTTTTGGTCGATCCAAAATGGTCTGTGAATTTTTAACTGCCAGAAGACGAGGCTGTGTATAGGATCCACTGACACTCTCCACCCCTACATCTTTTAGCCAACTGGTTAGAGGCCCACTGGTTAGAGGGAGGTGGGAGTCCCCAGCTCAGATCTCTGCTCTGGAACAGAACCAAGGCCACCTTCTTCGATTCACCAACGATTCTGAACCTTTTCCTATTCAGTTCAACCCACACAGAATTTTTGTTTTTATATTTTGGAATTGCCACCGAACCAAAAAAACAGTTATTAGCCAAGCTCTAAATGTGAATTGGAAAGAGGCAAAATGTGCAGAGAATATTATTTTCAGTGAATAATGTGGCCATTTCTGCCATCAAAGAAGCTCATGATGTTTCAGCTCTGAGGATATGAGGTTTTGGGACCGGCACTCAGTACAGACACGGAGTGAACCAGACGCCTCCAGAGGGTCTGGCTCAGATCCAGGCAGTGGTTTAAGTTGTTTATAATTGAATAAGACAGATCTCACCACGCCTTGTCTTGGTCTCCACTAAAAAGTTAGGCTGAGCTAGGTACATTGCTCAGGGATATGACAAATGCACCCCTCTGAGTGTTGGAGTTAAACGGATCTAATAGCTCCTTGTGTAGACAGAACTAAGTCAAGAGATGAACCTTTCGGGCAACCCCGTTACTGCCAGTCAAGAAGGTGGATTAACTATGCTGATGGGAGAACTCGTGTCATCAATGTGTGTACTGTGTATGCTGAACTTAGACTCATAGATTTTAAGGTCAGAAGGGACCAGTACAATCATCTAGTCTGACCTCCTGCAAAATGCAGGCCTCAAGACCTCACCCACCCACTCCAGCAATAGGCCCCCAACCTATGACTGAGTTATTTACCTCCTTAAATCATGATTAGCTTTCGATTACATTTGATTGCTTAGTTCGAACTAACCCTTAATTCGAAATAGTTAGTTCAAAGTAAGTCAATGTTGCCATATTAGTTTGAACTAACTGCTTAGTTTGAACTAATCGGCAGATTGACCTTCATGCAACTGACTAATTCGATCTAAGCAAGTGCCCTGCATGGACATGGCTAGTTCAAACTAGCATTCTAGTGGGGTCATACTAGTTCGAATTAAGTTTATTCAAACTAAGTAAATTAATTCGAACTAGTTTTTGTAAGTGTAGACATAATAGTGTAAACATAGCCAAAGAGCTTCCCCCATGTAAGTCACCCCCAGATATGCTGGGGTGTACTGAAGCCAGCCCACATTAATGAAGATGTTGAATGGAACCGGCCCCACGACCGACCCTTGGGGCACTCCACTCGTTACCGGTTGCCAACCAGACATCGAGCCATTGATTCCTACCCGCTGAGCCCGTCGATCTAGCCAGTTTTCTATCCACCTTACGGTCCACTCGTCCAACCCATACTTCCTTAACTTGCCAATGAGAATGCTGTGGGAAACTGTATCAAAAGCCTTGCTAAAGTCAAGGTATACCACATAAACGGCTCTTCCCTCATCCACAAATCCAGTCATCTCATCATAGAAGGAGATCAGGTTGGTCAGGCACGATTTGCCCTTCCTTGGTGAATCCATGTTGACTGTTTCTGATCACTCTATTTTCCTCCAAGTGTTTCAGGATGGATTCTTTGAGGACCTGCTCCATGATTTTCCCAGGGATTGAGGTAAGGCTGACCGGTCTGTAGTTCCCTGGATCCTCCTTTTTCCCTTTCTTGAAGATAGGTACTATATTTGCCTTTTTCCAACACCCCGGGACCTCCCCCGTTCGCCATGAGTTCTCAAAGATAATGGCCAGCGACTCTGCAATCACTTCAGCCAACTCCCTCAGCACCCTCGGATGCAGTTCCTCCGGCCCCATGGACTTGTGTACATCCAACTTCTTTAAGTAGTTCCTAACCTGACTTTCCATCACCGTGGGCCGCTCTTCTCTCCATTCTGCGTTACCCTGTGTTGTAGCCTGGGAGCTGGCCCTCCCTGTGAAGACTGAAGTAAATAAAGCATTGAGTACTTCAGCCTTTTCCGCATCATCCACCACGAGGATGCCTGCCCCATTCAGTAAGGGACCTACACCATCCCTGATCCTTTTCTTGTTGCTGACATACTTATAGAACCCCTTTCTGTTATCCTTCACATCTCTTGCTAGCTGCAACACCAATTGTCCTTTGGCCTTTCTGTTTTATTCCTGCAGTCCCAAGCAATATCTTTATATGCCTCCCTAGTCATCTGTCCAAGCTTCCACTTCTTGTAAGCTTCCCTTTTATGTTTCAGCTCACCGCAGAGTTCCCTGCTAAGCCACACTGGTCGCCATCCACATTTGCTGTTCTTTCTGCACATCGGAATGTTATCTTCCTGTGCCTTTAACAGGGTTTCTTTAAACTACAGCCAGCTGTCTTGGACACCTTTCCCCTTCAGATCAGCCTCCCAAGGGATCCTGCCCATCAGCTCCCTAAGGGAGCCAAAATCTGCTTTTCTGAAGTCCAGGGTGTGTGTTCTGCTTCTTTCCTTCCTTCCATTGATCAGGATCCTGAACTCTACCATCTCATAGTTGCTGCTGCCCTGGTTGCCATTCACTTCTACTTCCCCCATCAATTCTTCTCTGTTTGTGAGCAATACGTCTAGAGGTGCAAGGCCTCTAGTTGGTTCCTCTAGCATTTGTACTAGGAAGTTGTCCTCAATATTCTCCAAAAACTTCCTGGATTGCCTGTGCACTGCTGTATTACCTTCCCAGCAGATGTCAGGATAATTGAAGTGACCCATAAGAACCCGGGCCTGCGATCTGGAAACTTCTGTTAGTTGTCCATAGAACGCCTCATCCACCTCCTCTTTCTGGTCTGGCGGTCTGTAGCAGACACCCACCACGACATCCCCCTTGTTGGATTCTCCCCTAACCTTAACCCACAGACTTTCAACCAGCTTGTTTCCACTTTCACAGTGGAGCTCTGAGCAGTCATACAGCTCTTTTACATATTGCGCTACTCCTCCCCCCCTTCTTCCCTGCCTGTCCTTCCTGAATAATTTATATCCATCCATGGCAGTGCTCCAGTCATGCAAGTTATCCCACCACGTTTCTGTTATTCCAATTATATCATAGTTCCTTGTCTGTGCCAGTACTACCAATTCTTCCTGCCTGTTTCCCAGGTTCCTCGCATTTGTGTACAGACACTTAAAATACCGGGCCGATTGCCCTACTTTGCCCTGTCGATTATCTCTCTTGTTGCATCTTCCTCCTTGCATTATCTCCTGGTGTTCTCCTTCCCCACTCACCTCAGGTATCAGGGCTTCATTAGGACACCTAAGGCACTGATTTGATTCCCGCCCCCAGTTCCGACTACCTTCTCTTTTATTCCTGCTGTTACAGCCCCAGCTCCCCCCCAAGTTCCATCCCTTCCCCCAGGTCTCCCTCGGTTTCACTTACCTGTGGGCTTTGGTCACCTTCCCCCTTCAAACCTAGTTTAAAGCCCTCCTCACTAGGTTAGCCAGTCTGCTTCCAAATACGCTCTTCCCCTTCCTGGATAGGTGGAGTCCATCTCTGCCTAGCAGTCCTTCTTCCTGAAACAGCACCCCATGGTCGAGGAAGCCAAAGCCCTCCTGGTAACATCATCTTCGCAGCCAGGCATTCACCTCCAGGATGCATCTGTCTCTGCTCGGGCCCCTACCCTTGACCGGAAGGATTGAGGAGAACACCACCTGTGCACCGAACTCCTTCACCCATGCTCCCAGAGCCCTGTAGTCACCTTTGATCTGCTGAAGGTCACCTCTCGCAGTATCATTGGTTCCCACGTGGATGAGTAGCATGGGGTGGTAGTCAGAGGGATGGATGATTCTCAACAATCCCTCCGTAACGTCTCGGATACGGGCCCCCGGCAGGCAGCATACCTCCCAAGAGGCCTTGTCAGGGAGACAGATGGATGCTTCCATCCCCCTCAGAAGAGAGTCCCCAACCACCACAACACGACATTTCCTCCTGGGTGTGACGGTCGTGATCCTCCCAACCTCGGGGATGCATGGCCTCTCTTTTTCCACCTCATTGCTCGAACCAGGAGCCAAAGTCTATGTGCAAGGATGCTCCCTGCTGTGTTTTCACCTGTTTGATCTTCCTTTACAGTCCTGTTTGATGACTCTGTTTACTGCTTAAATGCAAATTAAGCTGAGAACACATTCCTTTGTTTAGGACAGACCTGTCTGCTAACTTCTGTTCAAGCAGGTATGGGGTTTGGAACATGTGTTAATAAAGCCATATAGAGAATCTTATAACTTCACATATAATATTGCCATGTGTATTTTACCAGGACCATTCTGACTAGCAAATTATGAGTTTTCAAACAATATTCTATAAAGCATCCATGTGCAAAGATTATTACAACAGTGCATAAAGTGTGAATAGAGGGCTCTAATCTGTCATAGGTCTCAGATCTTGATTTCTGAGCTCCCCATTTGGCCTAGGTCTGTAGGTCCCTGCAATGCTTTTCCAGGACTTGCTTCATGAAATATGAAAAACATTATACATTTTTCTACTCCAACAAACAGACCACACAATAGTGAGTCTAAGTCCAGAATCTCTGTTCAAGACATTACAGTTCTTTCTCAGATTCCTCACAGGCCTCCTCAATATGTAAAATGAGAATTAACACAGAATTGCCTTTCTTCCCCAATAAATCTTGATTCCAGCCTGCATGCTGATCAATCGCTGGGTGTTCCAAAAATAGCCCGGATTTATCAGTCACGGACAGAGTACAGCTCTAAAGAACAATATCAGTAAGACTGAATGTAATTGAAGGCTTTGGACTCTATTGGTTTCTGATATTGAGCTTTAAGGATCGGATTACATGTTTGTTCAATAGCAATAAACTGCCAAAGGTTTATAGGGTCATAAAAACACTACAACTGCTTCCATTTATGGCTTGTGTATAATTTACTTGGGTAGGTTTCCTCTCTAATGGTGCAGCACAAGTGATTCGAGTTCTATTAGCTGGAAACATTATGTCTACATTTTCAGAATTTCTCATAAATAATTCTGCCCAGTGGAAGGTGTCCCAGTCTGGATTGTGCTCTCTGTATGTGTATAAGAGAAATTATATCACAGGGATGGAGAAGGCAGCCACCAGCATGTATAGAAATTGGGGCTCCTGCAACCTGCTTGATCCACTGTCATTTCTTCTGTCTAACTCACATGCCGTTTTTGAGCTAGAAACGTACCTGCTGCCAAGTCACAGGGATAGTTCATACTAATCCCTCCAAATGCATTAACTTGGAATGATCTTGCCCAGGGCAGTGGGAATTCCCAAGCACTCAGAGCTGCATTAAGTATCTTAGATGCTTTGGAGTGATAAATGAAACGTGAAACTGAATCACAGTCAAATAAGTTCCTTGGTCTAAGTACAAGTGTGAAGAACTAGAGTCTCATGTCTCTGGTTTGTGGCCCTTCATCTTTCTGTACAGGGGCATTCAGCCTGCAGTGCAAGGGGACCTCAGACCACAGGAAGCAGAACGTGTTGCTTTGCTCCCCAAATCAGGGGTCCCACCTATTCATATGTCTGTATAACACATAGCACAAGGGAGTCCTGATCTTAAATAGCACCTCTGGCTCCTTTTGCAGTAAACAATAAACATAATTGGTTACAGTTGGTTGACACGGTGATTATTTTTCACAGTTATTGTTGGAAATATTTTCATCTTTATTCAAAAATTTTCCATCACCTCTTCAAAGATTCTCCCTCCGCTTCGCACAATCGTTTACGTTATATCCACTTACGAGGAAAATGATCATTTTTCATTCTAAAAAAAACATAGTTGAATAGTTTCAACAAACTCACAGTTTACTGCTAGAGAGCAAACATGCCAGATGAGACATCTCTCACTCAAAGAGAGGCTGGAATGAAGGCAGGACAAACACCTGTATAGAACTCTAGTTTTTAGCCACTCTGATTCTAGCTTGATGATGACTGCTCTACCGTTCCCACAGTGCGTAGCACATGAAGGTCACACACTGAATCTTGGCCTGTGCAGATGTGAATCCTTGTTCTAATGACTTTCTAGGAGGCCCTGACCTGCCTGAACATTCGGACTGGGTCTGAATAAGGGACTTGGAATGGTTAGCACATTAGAAAAAGTGATTGTCCCTGCTCACATATTCTCACCTTCTAATTAACTGGTGTGAATGGGCCTCTTCTACCCTAACTGAATTGACTTTGCTAACACTTGTCCTCCTTCATCCTGGCATGTGTATATACACCTCTCAACTAGCTTCCACCTCATGTGTCTGACAAAGTGGGTTGGAGCCCACGAAAGCTTATTCCTGAAGATATTTCTTAGTCTTTAAGGTGCCACAGGACTCTTGAGGTATGTCTATTCTGGAGCCTTAGGTCAACTTAAAGAGGGTTAAGTCCACCTAAAGAACCCTGCGTCCACATTGGGCTTTTATTAAATCGATTTAAGCCCTTGCTTAAGTCGACTTAATAACACCAACTCTGAAGGTCGACTTAAGCCAGTGTAGATGGGAAATACCCCGTAAGTTGACCTAACTGGCTCCCAATGTCAATTTGACAATTAATTAATCAATCAATCACTAATTGAATTAATGTATTAATCAATCAATCAATCAATTAATTAATTGCTATGGATCGGGCTGGAGAGAACAAAAAGAGTTGCGGTCATCGGGCTGGGGAGAGCCGCAACTGGGGAGATCAGGCTGGTGAGAAGGGGAGAGCTGTGGCTGGGGAGATCTGCCCAGCCGTGGCTCTCCCCGTCTCCCCAGTCTGATCTCCCTGGCCTTGACTCTCCCCTTCTCCCCGGCCCGATCTCCCCAGCCGCGGCTTTCCCCGGCCTGATGGCCGCAGCTCTTTTTCTTCTCTCCGCCCCACTCCATAGTAAATTACTAAAACTACAATATTACATTTTAACATTTTTATTAAAGTTCAAACAAAAAGACAACATTTATGCTTTTCTTTTGACTTAAGGTACTTAGGCTTGCTGATGCTTCCAGAGGCAAAAAACTGTTGCCCTTGAGGCACCATGCCTCACAAATTGCCACTCAGCAAGTACAATATCTTGCTCAGCTACATCATCAGCTTAGAGGGAACATTGTCCCCCTCCCAGAGTTCCTGGCCACTCCTCCGTCGATCTAACACCTGCCAGTGTGGACCAGTCAACTGGAGTTTTCAGTGTGAACGCTCTAAGTTGACTTAACAAGGTCAACTTTAAATTGACTTAAAGTCGACCTGTTAGGTCGACTTAATAGAGCCTCCAGTGTAGATGTATCCTGGTTGTTTATACCATGAGACAAAATGTCTGCTTGTGGTTCTGTATCCAACCAGATTTGGGGGGACACACACAGGGCCAGATTAATAAAGGGGCTCTAGGGGCTGCAGCCTTGAGCCCTGCAAAATTAAATAGGACACCTGCTCACCCAAGCACCATGTCACACATGGGCTAGGCCGCAGTGCCACCCCACCCACACAGCTGGCCAGTCTACAGGCCCTGGGCACCCCAGCTCTGGCTGGCCCCCCTCCCCCAGTGCCAAGCACCAGCCTCCCCTGCCCTGCATGGCTGGCGGATCTACCAGCTCGGACCCCAGAGCCAGCATACCCAAGCCCTGTCCCCAGGCTGGGCACCACCATGGTGTGGGGTCCACAAAGATGGGCAGCCCCGGCCTCCAGGAGCCTTAATCTGGCCCTGCACAAACACATCGTAAAACACCGAAGGAAGGGACAACGTCTGGTCAGAATTATTTGGAATTTGCTACGTTACCACATGGTTCAATGCAATTTCATGTTCTCAAAAGATGAATTAATTGAAGTCCCAGCTTTCTTTCTTTCTTTCTTTCTTTCTTTCTTTCTTTCTTTCTTTCTTCAAGAAAATAAGTGCACTTAGAACTCTAAGGGTGCGTCTACACTTGTAAATTAAGTCGACTTAAGCAGGCTTAAGTCGACTTAATTTACTCTGTGTCTACATTTGAGTTTCCTTAATTCGACTTAAACAGTTCCTTAAGACGAATTAAGGAAAAGTTCGTTCGAATTAGTAAAACCTTGTTTTACTTCGAACTAACCCTTAATTCGAACTAGTTAGTTTGAATTAAGTCAATGTGGCCATGTTAGTTCAAACTAACTGCTTAGTTCAAACTAACCGGAACATTGAGCTTAATGCAACTGACTAATTCGAACTAAGCAAGTGCCATGCATGGCCATGGCTAGTTTGAACTAGCATTCTAGTGGGGCCATGCTAGTTCGAATTAAGTTAATTTAAGTTAATTTGACCTAACTAAAATTAGTTTGAATTAGTTCGTTCGAATTAACTAATTCGAACTAACTTTGGTAAGTGTAGACATAGCCTCAGAGACTATCCTGCATTCTTAAATATGAACAAAGATTTGTTCACAAAATAGAAGTCTTACTATAACACACATTTTCTGTATTCCGGATTTCTTTTTTTTTAATTTTTATCTGCTTGCCTGTTATTAATACTGACATCAGGTGGCTGCTTCTTACTTTTGAGATTCATTGACTAAAATCATGCGCATGGAGTAAGATAATATATTGGTGAATTATTAATGTGGTTGGTAATGTTTTCATTTAAAAAAAAATAGTACTTCAAGTTTGCTTGCTCTTTTCTAGCAATTAGCTCAGCCATTCACAGGGCTGTGAGAACGTACCAGGCTGGTACAATGTCTTCTCAGTACTCGTTACTAGGATGAAAAAGAAGAATCACATAATAGTTAACTCACTCATGAAAACCCTAGGAATGAATGGAGCATGGAGGCAGAACTCTCTTCTCTCTAGAGCTGGGTTGGAAAATGGAATGTCCATCCCAGGGGCAATTTTAACATTTGTTTTGACCCCAGATAAGAATGAGAAGTTGAAATCTTAAATATTTTCATGGGACAAAAACAATTTAGAAACACTTTGTCAAAAATGTTTTGTTTCAACATTCTGAATCAATTACAATGGAAATGAAATGTTGATTAAACATGAAAATTTTCTTTGCAAATTGCTGTCTCAACTTTAAAATGCCTTTGCAAGTTGAAGCTTCATTTCCAAATGCAAGGCTTCATTAACCAGCAACAGTTCAAAAGTAAATGTTTTGTTTCAAAATGTCACTTTGGAAAATCACAGGGGCACTGTTTTTATTTATTTTAAGGAATTGACATTTCCCCACTGGGAAGTTAGAAGAAACCACATTTGCCAATGAAAAAAATGTTCCCTGGGAAAACTTTCCACCACCTCTTCTGCTCACCATTTGTTGTGATTGGCAGAACAAGATTGAGTCACATTGTAGGGAGGTAGGTCAAATTCTTGTATTTTCTCCTGCAGATAAAGGCCCTGATTCAGTGCTGAATTCAGCAATATTGGGCATGTACCTAAGAGTGAGATTTTCAGTAAATCCTGCAAAGGCTCCCTTGAGCTGCTTCAAAAATCCCAGCTTAGAGATGCACTTCAGTGTGAGTTCTTTGCTGAATCAAGACCCAGAAGACACTTCAGTCTCCAGGCTTGACAATCAAGCTCTTATTTCTCTACCACCAGTAGCTTCCCTATGAAGCCTAGAAGAAGAGCAAGGTTGGCCCAGTGTCTAGCCTTGCTCTGCTAGAGGCCCCCTATGTGACCTTGGCAAGTCACTTAGCCTCTCTGACCTGAGGTTTCCTCTGTACAATGGGGATATCAGCCCTGCCTCATAGCGGATGTGAGACTGAATATACTAGCGATTGTGAGGCGCCTTGGGTATAATGGAAATGGGAACCTGTGTAAATATTGAAGGTCGATAGCCATTATCCTGACCCATACAGTATTCATGTGTAGGGAATTTGAAGGAGGAAATATCACATATTCATCATGAACTTTTCCCAATACAAATTCGTAAGTCGAAATGAAAGAACAATTTAATGTGCCTTTGCTTGTGTTTTCCAATCACAATTCCTGGACTGCTTCAATGAACAGGGGAACAAATATATTTGCTTTTGATGTATTAAAATGTGATGGTGCATTTCTTTCTCATATTCCTTTCTTTCGTGTATGGTTGCAGCGCTTCTCTTGAAAAAAATTGTTTTTGGCTGCTTCCCAGCTGATGGCTAAATAGAGGTGTCAAGCTGTCGTGTGCTGGCTCAAGACAGAGTGCTAATCTCAGGCAGTCTGGTAGGTATGAGGGCACGAACCCCAAATTGGCTGAGTTCTGTACTTGGATTTCACCAACCAATTATCAAATGTCAATGCCTCAGGCTCTATAACAGCCTGCACATACAATTATAAACAGTCCCTTTGAGTACACCAATCTGCCTCAACACTCCCGTGAGTCTACCTTTGTGATAGTGGGTCTCTGTCACCATAAATCTTTTGTCCTCTTTAACGTTCCATAATAGTGTTTGTGATGCCTTCCTGTAACATCTTCTGTTGAAAGCCAGCCCTTTACGCTAGCTGTGACACTGAGCTGCAGGCTGCCCAGTGGTGATAATGGCCAGCCAGAGATCTATAAAATAATTCTAGGATCTGGCCCTGTCATCTCAGATCTGCTTCAGCTTGGTTAGGGGACGTTTGAGTTACAAGACTGAGGTCTGCGGCTCCTCTCATGGGAGAATTTGGACAAACTCTGTACATGGTTTGCTTATTGGATTAAAACCTATGGAATTGATTCTTGGCTCTGGGGCCTGGCCACTGACTCCTGCTCTAACCACTTGGCATGACCACCCATGTCCTGGCCACAGATATGCACTGTCAGTGGTGATGAAGGGTAAAAGCTTTATATGGGTGTCCCCCAATCCTGCCCCTCTGTATCTGGTGCAATCAGCACCCCATGTTACTCACAAACCTTGTTAGTCTGACCCTCACAGAAAAATCAAACCAGTCTGAGTGCGGCCTAAAGGAGGGGGTTCCAGGATACTGCTGCTCAGAGAATGCATCCAAGTGTTGGTGTCACCAATTAAAGTTAGGCGACACACCTCCTGGTTTCCATTGCTCTCCTTTCACTCAGGGAAGGGGGGAGGTGTTATCATACGGGCTTAATTTCAATACAGTTCCCCTCAGTAAAGTTAATCTAGAAAAGCAAGAGGAAAGTCTCCATAACCCACAAATCTCAGGCAAGGAAACAGCGCTGGAATCGGTGTGAGCTGAACTTGCAGAGGGCTGCTGGCCAGAGTGGCACCGAGCATTCTGGACATGACAAGAATGAAAGGGATCTCATTCCAGAGATGGAGAGCCACACAGGAGTCTGGAGAGCCTCAAGGTTGCTTGAACAAGCCAAGATCAGTGTTGGTCCCACCCCAGTCAGAGTCAGTTGTGGTGACATAACATTGTGGTGCCTGCAGCACCATCTGCACTAGAAATGAACCCTAGCCACGGGATTCGCACTGAGTCTTGGTGGGGGCAGGTTATATACCTTCCCTGCACCTTTTGGTTTTACTTGCTGAAGTAGCTCCCATCTGTGCCACTCACAAACAGCCATCCATGCAGGCCACATGCTGAGTATCTGCCAACTACACAGGGATTTCACTCTGGCTCTTGCCAGCCTTGGTTATATTGCAGGGTGACCATAATATACCCTTCAGTTTCCCTCCAGAAACATATGTCCTGTACTGCCCAGCCCTCTCTTGGATGGTACAATTTAGATTGTTATTCCTTCAAGAGAATAACATGCACACAACTTGTCACCCCAAATGGAGTTTACTGGAGGCTTCAGTTAAAACTCACTGGAGTCAATAAAAACCAGTTTATTTTTACAAAGAGGGAGATTATTTTAAATGAGTACAAGGAATGAGGCACACGCATCAGAAATGGTTAGCAGACAAATACTAATAATTAACAAACAATAGCAGATTCAAGCAAAGTTTCCTAATATGTATTTTCAGCAGTCTTCCTGACCAAACACTGTAGGTCAGGGCACCTTCTCCCAGTGTTTACTGAATGCTTCCTTCATCACTTCATGTGCAGCGAAAGCAATGGGCAGAGAGAAGGAGGACATCCCTTGGGGTGTTTTGCCCTCTTTTTTTATAGTTTCAGTCCCTCTCTTGGAAAACATTTACTGATGGGCACCAGGAGACAAAAAAATCTATGTGGAAGGATGTTCTCTGATGATTTTTTCTCACCTATTTGAGCTTCCTTTGTTTCCCTACCTGCTTCATGATCCTGTTTACCACTTAAATGCAAATTAAGCAAAGCACACATTCCTTTGTTTAGGGAAGAACTGTTTGCCAGTCTCAGTTTGGGTGGGGCTGTGGGATTTGGAACATCTGTTTGTAAGACCATACAGTGCAATCTGACATCTTCAGATACAATGGTGCCACATGCATTTTATAAGGATGATATTGACCAGCTAATTGTGTGTTTTCAAATGATCTCTTCTAAGGCAGACTTTGCACAAAATCATTACAATAGTGTGGGGTGTGAATACTGAGGTACATTTTGTCACACGCACCCCCCTCTTTACATTGTCGATGTAGACTGTGAGTTCTCAGAGACAAGGTCTGTTCTCAACAGCAGTTCTCAACAGTAACATGTTGTCACACAGCGGAAGTGCGTCACAGAGAGCCAGCAGTCAAACGGAGGCTGCTTGCTTCTGCATGTGAAGAGAAGTGGAGCATCTGAGATGCCCACACTCTGCTTAACTTTTCACCTGGCAACTGGAGTGTCAGCAGGCATTGTTCGGCCTATTACGTCGCTTCCCTGAAGAAAGATGTTCAGGAAAGTGATGTGATAGGCCAAATGCTGATGATGCTTCAGTTGCCAGGTAGAAAAAGTTATGCTTAATTTTCTACCTGGACACTGGAGTGTCAGAAACTTTCTGCCTATCACATCGCTCACTTTCCACTAGACCCGGAGCACTGCAGCAGCTTCCCGGAGGCAGGGCTCGATTCAGCTGGAGTGTCCTGTAGGGTTGCGCACACTGCCAAGTATGTCGTGATCCACAAAAGGTTGAAAACTGCTTTCTTACAGAATGTACAGCACCAGGCACAATGGATCCTTGATATGGTTGGGACCACTATAGGCCCGCCTGGGTTCTAATTATGTAACACAAATAATAAGAACCCTGGGCTCCAAGCATTAATCTAAAAAGGCAGAAAACTCCATTGCATTTTGTGAAAAAGAGCTCAAAACAACAGTACAAACATTCCTAGCTAACAAATGTTTGTATCTCAGATGCAATTATGACTGTTTCCAGAGTGTGAGGCTGCATTTAGTCTAACAAAGCAGAGATAATATATTCATGAGCAGATCTGCTCATGAGTGCCCAGGCAGAAACCTCTCCATATTCATAGAGGATTATTAAGTTTGTACTTGTGAAGCATTGCTTTGCCTCAATCTTTAGTGCATGGATGCAGCAGTCTGATGTGTGAGGACAGGATGGCAAAGACACTCGGGCAGACAGGCCTATTTGCCTGATGAAGAATTGTTTTGATAATGGCCTGGCAATGGGCAGAGGACTGTCTGCTCAGTGTGTGGGGGAAGCACAGATTCAGCCCCAGGAATGCACAGTGACACATTTCCCAGCCTGCAGGTGATCACTCAGGGCTCAGACAACCCTGGCTAACCAGGTGCATTTTTATTCCTCCTGAACAACCAGGGGCATGGGGTAGGAAGTTGGATCTAACATCCCCTTCCTCTGACCAATTATGGGATGAGAGGTGAGACCCGACATTGATTTTGGCTCTTCAACACACATGCGTGGTACAGGACACCAAGGGCCAACACAGGCAAGCACCTTTGTGGGTGTTAGCAGGGATATATATGGACCTTCCCGCTCTTCTGTGGCTTGTGTAAAGGTCACAGCTGCAGTGCGAGTGCAGGGGTCTTTCTTCAAGTGCCCCTTGCCCCCGAGGGGAAACAGAAGAGGCTTAGCTCACCCACATCTGCACAGATGCATAGCACAGGCCAGCTGGCTGGCTGGATGGATGGATGGATGCTAAGCACTAGGTTTTTCAGGGAGGGACTAGGCGTCTCTCTGATACAGTATCCACCCCTTCAGGATGGTCATGGGGAGGTACGATCTCAATCTGCTCCCTGCTCTGGCCACAAGTTAAATGTGCCAAGTGAGCCCTAAAGTTTATAACTAACACTGCAGGAAGATCTTTCAAGGAACAGTTTTGTTTAAAAAAAATAATAATAAAGGTTTCACTGAACTTGATTTAACCCCTCTTTAGGCCAGTGGCAATGGAAGTCCTCTGCTCGGAAGGCGGCCACTTCACCTCGCCACAGGCAAACAAAAAGCCGCCCAGCCCTCGGGCAGGCGGGCAGAGAGCCAGACTCAATAGCCCCCGGTCCTCAGGCAGGCGGGCCAAACACCCAGAGTCAGTAGTCACAAGTTCCAGGGGGAAAGGGAGAGAGAGAGACCAGTGTTTGGGCAGTCAGGACGGGAAGGAGGGGGACGCAGACCCACCTAACACCACTGCATCCCAGCCCAGGGCCCTATCCAGTGGCAGAGAGGTCTGCGGAGCTCCAGCCAAAACGCACTGACTGTTGGCTATTCTGCTCAGGAGGGCCCTGGCCCGCTGTCCCTGGGCCACTTCCTCCCGTGCCCCTTCCAAGTACCTGGGTCCCAGGCCCTTCTCATGGTCACCCGGGTAGATGGCCAGTGGTATCCCAGTCAGGCCCTCACTGTCCACTGGCGGTAGGTCCGGAAATCCTTCCAGACCATCAGCAGACGGCAGTTCCTCAAGATCAGGAGGGTCGTCAGTGGCTGACCACTCCCTCATGCCCTTGGGCTCTTCCGAAGAGGGTAGCTCCTCCAGACCCTCCCCTGGAGGGAAACACGGGGAATACTCTGGCTCCGAGCCTACCCCAGGGTTGGCCGGTGCCCCTTGGGGAGGGTTGGAGCCCTCCAAGAGTTAGGGCTCCAGCTGACAGGCAAGCACATCTGGCCACTTCCGGAGGAGCTCTCACGCTGACCTTTCAGCTCTGCCTTTTATACTTTCCCTGCTTCCTTTGGCTCCGCCCTTCTGTTTCCTGGTCTGGGGCCATGCAGCCGCCTCCTCTGTCCAGCAGGCGTAGTGTAGGAGCTCTGCTCAGTGGGTGGCCACTTCACCTTGCTACACCCTCCATGCGGATGACATTTTTCAGTCTTTGGACATGCAAATAGAGGGAGGCCGGGACATGATATTTTTTATTGTCTCCAAATTGTTTCATTTCAAAACTGTGGGGAGAGGCCATCTTCTTTTTCCTTCCTAGAAAAAGGTAAAAAGTGAGAAAAGGGAACACTTTTACTTTAAGTAATAATTTCCACATTTCCTTATTATTTTCTGACTGGCAAGAGCTGGAGGACAGTCAAAGTAAGAGAAAGTAGGTTTTCCTACACTTCCTTCCTTTTTCACACTTCCCCCTGGGAAAGCCATTATTTTCCACCAGAATAATTTCAAATATGGATTTTTCTTAAGAAAATACTTACATGAAAATCTCCCATGTTTCAGCCAACTCTCTTTATAATTCTGCTGGTTTTCACTCCTTGTTTTGCAGATTAGCTGGGCCTAACTGTCTGGACAATAGCCAATGTGAGAATGAATCCATTTCCTCTGGGTGCAAAAAGAATCACCTTATAATGGCTGTGAATTGGACATAACTGAAAACCAGGTGAATGGATTTTGCTCTGGCTTTCCAGGTATTATTCTCTTTGGGCTGAGTTTTGAAAATGTCAGTCCCAAATGGGAAGTGTCCTGACAAGTGTGAGTAGCTGAACTAAGATTTCATAATAGAAGTCCCCCTCTAACATTAATCCAGTAGTCACTGCCAAACAAACACTGTTATCAGTGAAACTGACAGCTAGAGCTGGTCAACATTTTAAAGCAAAATATCTTCCGATTGAAAAAAGGAGTTTTGTTTAATTTTATTTCCAGAAAACTGTTGCTGTCATTGATTTTTTTTAATAGAAAACTTCAAAAAAGACACAATAAGAAAACTTTCCATTGGTTTCATTTGATTTGAAATTTTTGTCTTATTTTTTTAAAAAAACAAAATATTTTTGAAATTTTAGATTTGGGGGGTTGTTTTGTTTAAGTTTGGTTTCCATTTCTCCCCCTTATTTTGCCATGGAATGCAAGGAAATGAACAGGTGGGAAGGTGTTTCCTTTCATTTTTTACTCCCCCCCCCCCCCCCAAACTTTGGAAAAGTGAGAGAAGAGCCAAAGGAAAATACCAACTGATTGTTAGAAGAAGAAAACAGGAAGCCCCAGAGGTGGCTTGGGTTGAACGTTACCCTTTATTGCCTGCTCATTTCTCCTCAATGCCCCAGCTGAGCGGGGGGCAAAGGGGAGAATTACAATCCGTTTACACTTAAAAATACGTAAAACAACTCTCCAAAAACCCTTTTTCATTTACATTAACACCCAAGCAATGAATATTAATAACTATTTGGTGAACATACTTATACCTGCCTCTGTTTGTGGTTTACCGGTTTAGTCAATGGTGCACTGGCGTTTAACTTTCCAGGTTATATTTTGTAACAGCAATGCCTACAAATTACTGGCCAAGCATTTAGGGGGAGAAAGATGATAAGCAGGTTCCCTCCAAGGATCTTACGCAGGAGAGGGAAGATACATTCTTTTAGTTAAACAAACTTTTCATTAAACTTTTAGTTAAAGAAACAAGGAGTCTTGTGGCAGTCCTTGAAGGGTTACGTCTACACTTGCACCTTAGGTTGACTTAATGACACTCAAGTCAACCTACAGAATGTCGCGTCCACACTGGGCACTTATTAAGTCGACTTAAGCGCTTCCTTAAGTCAACTTAATAACATCACCTCTGAAGGTCTACTTAAGGCTTGTCGACCTTATTAAGTCGACTTAAAGCCAGTGTGGACGGGTATGTCTACACTACAGGCTCTGTGAAGTCGACTTAACAAGGTTGACTTAAGTCAACTTTAAGTGTAGACGCTCCGTTAAGTCAACCTAACAAGGTCGACTTTAAGTCGACTGAAAGTCAACCTTGTTACGTCGACTTAATAGAGCCTGTGGTATAGACATAGCCCTTGTTTGTTTTGCTGAACTAGACTAACACAGCTACCCCTTTGATTCTTTTAGTTACATCTTTTGCACAAACTGTGAGAAGGGAGGAGAGGAAAGAAAAGATAACACATGTTAACTAGAATAGCAATTACTGGGAAGCAAGGCCTGCCCGACTCTGTGGCTCAGGCAAAGGCCTACTACCCAGCACTAATTTTACTCTCCTACATTGATCACTGTCACTCCCTGAAAAGTGCAGATCTTTGGGAAGTTACAGACTGGAAAAAGCAAAAGTGATGGGGGAAGAAAACCAAGCCCAGGAAATTATTGACTTTGTTGCACTAGTGGCTAAAGGAGAGAGAACAGAAAAACAAAATTTTGACTTTTTTTGAAACCATAATTTGTGGAAAATATTGACACGTCGGAACAGGGGGCCCTTCTGAGCCCTGTGAAACAGAAACAACTTGGATGTTCCCAAATAGTTCCAAAAATTGTTTTTCATTTTTCCACCCACAGCATGGCTAGCATCAGAGCCAGGAACGCGCCATCCGGAGATAGCTCCAAGCCATGAACCTAACATCTCGTACAGCTGCAGGTGGGGCGGGGGGAAGGAGGGCATTGTGGATTCAGACTGTAAGCACTCTGGGGCAGACACAGTCTCCCCCTATGGGCTCGCTTCTTCTAGCTCAGAGAGGAAGTGCTCCAATCACCTGCAATCTTCCTGGCCACTGCTGTGCGTCTCCACCATAGGGAGGTTAGAGTTAGCCGCACGTTTGCTTTGTCCAGCTTGTGAGTGAAAATTCATTGGAAACACCATCTAGCTCCTCAGTAGTTAGGGTAACTCAAGCTGGGATTTTTGCATGCACTCAGCTCTGGCTGCCTCCATGTCTTCATCAGGCCCATTCAGGTGATGCTGGGAGGCTGACGGGAGGAGCACGGCTCATCTCTGACTGTGGGCTGGAACTCCAGAGAGTCACTTTATCGGCTAACAAATGCCGGCAAGGAATGAGAATCTACCCTCAGCCTGGAGCTGTGACCACAAGAGATTCATTCAAACTAATTCAGTGGGTTTGCAGATGGGAAATCTTGGCCACAGATCACCATGGCTCTGAGAATTGCAGCCCCCAATGGCCGGGGCACACTTCCTTTTGCTGAGTAGTATCATACACCATGAGTGTTCCCACTGGAGTCAATGGGATTATTCATAGGGCAAGATGCTACTCCTGCACAGGAAGGTATCACTGTTTAAGCTTGGGAAATGGGGGAAATTCTAACATTGATGGTGGGTGGGGGAATGCTGTCTGAACAGCCTTCCAGTTTCAGGATGCAATGGACTGGCAGGCATATGCTGAAAGCTGGCAGAAAGATACAAAATGGTCTTTAAGTTTTGGCTGAATTCACTGTGCTCTGGGCTGATGCATCTGGACCCCCTTCTGTGAGTTTTTCTGTGACAGCTCATGTGGCCATGTACGTACCAACCAGGTGACCAACATCCGCCAATCAACACAGCTCGAAGTAGTCAATATTTGCAGAGGACTGTAAGAGTTTGGGCCAGGGAGCACAAAAAAGCCAGCCACAGAGAAAGCTGTAGAATGGTTTTCACTAATGGAGATGTCTGAGCATTTGGTAACCTATTCACTGACAGTCTAAGAGAGAAAAAGCAGCTAGATTTTTCAGATCTATTATTCATGGAGAATTATTCACTCAGCTTCATGCAGTAAAATGGCTAGTGTCCTCCCTGCACTTTGAACAGAGAATTTAGTTCTAATGGACACAGCTTTCAAAAGTGGCTAACGATTCTGGGAACCTTCCATTTTGATGTCTAACTAGAAACACCCTAAATTGGCCTGATTTTCAGAGAATGGGTGCTTGGCCCTTGCGGAAGGTGTCATGAGTTGGGCCCCCAACAAGTGAGGATCTTAAATCAATAGCCCTGCTTGAAAATCTTGGTTAACTTCAATTTTATCTTTATGTGTGCATGGGGTCACGTTGGGTTGGAGTTGCCAGCTACTCTGGATTTTCCGGGATCACTCAGGTGTCACAGAGCAATCCCACGTCTTGTGCTCAGTACTTGTGACCTGGAAATGGACCTCCACTTCCTTCCAAGGTCAATGACACGTTATCATACTGTGTAAGGTTGTAACACGATAGACCAGCCCAGTATCATGAGAACAACACAACGGCTTGACCAGATGTTTAGACCATGGAGCTATTATTAGCAAGGAGGGAAGTGTCCATAAGGCAGAGATCTTTGCTTCCCTTTATTTTGCACACCATGTGCTCTGAAGGGCCTTTCCCAGCCACAGTCCCAAAGCCCATCTGCATCTTAACAGCGAGGCCAGGAGAAAGATTAATGACACAGCTTATAGCTTGGGCCTTGAGGTAATTGTGTCTGACGCACAGCCCCCGTCTTGTGCTTGCCTGCCCTTATGCAGGACGGAGACAGTAATAATATTACTATCCAATTTGATCTTGCCTGCTGTTAATTGATTTGCGTGCTCCATCCCTTCGCTCTGCCTTGGTTGTTAATGAGTCAAATCCCAGCCTTGGCTGCTGGATACGGATAACATGGGGTGGAGGTGGGGGGCAGGTAATTACATTAATGTTGAGTCAGCTTTAATGGGCCAGTGGCAGAACGTCAGAAATGGGTGACGGTGTTTTGGATTTTCAGAGCATTTGCGCCCAGGGTAAAGACCAGGATCTGCAAACAACCCCCTTTGTGGATAGCAATGTTTGCTTTGGGCAAAGCAGTGGACTGGACTTCCAGGTTCACACTGTCATCCTGGTGGGAGAGCAGAGGGGAGTGGGAATCGTCCAGAGGTGCTACGCTCACCTTTTCATTTGATTTTCTGTGTTTATAAACACGCAGAGACCTTCATAGCCAAGGCTGCTCTCTTCCAATTTCATTGTTGTGGGGGAATCACTCTGCAGAACTACGATGATGCTCTAGCATCGTGTTTGGCATTGTACAACAATAAAAGCACTAAGGTCTCTCCCGGGGCTTTATAAAAGAAGATGATTAACCTGAGCCCCGTCCTGCAGAGAGAAATTCAGGAACAGAGCAGGGATGTGCTTTGCCCAAGATAAGTATCAGAGCCAAGAATAGAACACGTTTCTTCTCACTCAACCAAACACTGGATGAGACGCCCGCACCTTCTGTAATTGTATTAGATGCAAATAAAGATAGTCTGTGTCCCTAAGAGCTGTCAAGTTCCTGTTATATTTCCTAGGGTGCATCTTTTCTCAATAGCTTGTAAAACCTACCCCATCAATCCTCTCTCCCCATTATTATCACCTGTTTGTGCAGTGCCTACATGGTGCTGAGTGTGCAGCATGTTATGGAATTTCTTTTAAAAAACAAAACCCACGCACCACAGAAATTCCATTAACATTGATGTTGAAAGTGTGAAAATTGCACTTCAGGTTTTTTTAAACGGTGGCTGTGATTAAGTATAGCAAACAAGGAGTCCTGTGGCACTTTTAAAGAATTCTTTCCATCCTGTAAGTTTTCCATTTCAAGTATCTGACAAAGTGGGATTCTACCCACAAAAGCTCATGTGATAAATAAATGTGTTAGTCTTTAAAAGTGCCACAGGATTCCTCATTTGTTTTGCTGAACTAGAATAATATGGCTACCCCCCTGGAATTTGATTAACTATAAGTCAGGACTGAGAGAGGGGTAACAGGAATGATATGGGGCTGAGAAAGACACTTCTATACTGAGTTCCACCCTGCACTGCCAGCGGCAATCTGAGCTCTTATCATTTTACTCCACTTTGGGTTCTTTGCTGGGATTGAGGACACAAGACAGTCTGAAGCCATGCTTTGAGATACGGGGAAGGCCACTGAATCCAGTGCCAGGCTGGTATGTTCTCATCACTGAGAAAACAGGAGCAGAAAAATAACAACTGAGGTCCTGCTTTTTAGCAGGGGGTTGGACTAGCTGACCTCGTGAGGTCCCTTCCAACCCTATGATTCTATGATTCTACATAATTTGAAGCTGTGTCCTACAGTCTGAACTAGTGACAGGACAAGCCATGTGTTTTGGTCAGGTACAGAGAACATTTACTGTATTGAGGAGATTTAAAACAGCCAGGGAGACTTTCACTGTCAGTTAGCCTCAAAGTTCAGGGAACCTCCATGCCTGAGCCTGACTAGCCTCTTGGGTCCTGTGGCCCTCCAGGGATGATGTCAGGACAACATCGTGATATTTGGGCTGCAATACTACGTGGAAGATCTTAACCCGTAGGCTGAGATCCTCGGCTGATGGATCATAATCAGAGCATCGTTGGCAGAGCTGATTGCAATTGGAATGACCCATTTGAGAGAAAAGTTGACATTTCAAAATGTCTTTTAGTTCTGATTTGGAATGAAAATAAATATTTTTGAAATCTTCCATCAAATATCAGGTTTGGATATTTTGAAATTTCATTTTGTGTTTTATTCCATGCTTTATTTTCATTTTTACTTTACTTCACGACATATCAGCAGTGCCAAACTCTTTCATTAACGCACAGCCAGGAGCCGCTTTGAGCTAAAGAAGAAGACATGATGTTTCTAAGCTCTAAAATGAGGGTTTAAAAAAAAAAGTGAATAGAATATTCCAACTACTATATTATGTCACCTTATATGTCAGCAGTTGTACATATTTTGCAGAATTGATGGGCCACAAAATAATTTTAAAATAATACAGAAATAAAAAGAAACAGAATAAAACCCTAAATGAAATCTCAACATTCTAAAACAAAAGTTTGATATTTCCAAAATGATTTGGTTTTCATTTAATATCTGCCTCGCTATCTAGAATGGCGGGATTTGTCACTGAACTAGACACATTTTGCAAATGCTTCAATTTTTATGAAAATGGCATGTTCCATCCATCCAAAAAACGATTTGCTGAGAAGCTTCTGTCCAGCTGTGGTCATTGATTTCAGCAGGGTGGGCCCTGGTCTCAGCAGGCCAAATATGTAATGACAGAGTGAAAGGAAACTGACACACCCCGGTAGAAATGTGTACGTCTGAGCTGATGGTTCCTTGGGTGAACTCAGCGGGTCTGACAGATGCCCCAAGTGCCTGTCTCATTTCAGCATCTTCCCTTTGAGTTTCTTCTGGATATCCATCTCAGCCAGTCCTCCTTGCCACTGGAGAACCCTCTCTGTGGATGGAGGGTGGGGACTGAGTGCCCGTAGTTGTTCCCTGCTAATCTATGAGCCAGGCGTGGAAGCAGCAATTCAGACGACAGCTCTCTCTCTTCCCACATCTCTTTTTTCACCGCCTCTTAGGCGGGTCGCAGGACCCCAGCTGCTGAGTTCAGCCTGCTGATGTGAGCGCATCATTATCCTTTCAGCTGCCCGTGCGGCACGCTGCCAGAAGTAATTCCTGTCATTTCTGCCTTTCTGCTCTCACACACACATACACACACCTCTATCAGAGCCATATCCTAAGAAACCCTGTTCTCTTCTGTATCACGGGGTTTTTGTCAAAGATATCTCTATAGATCACGCCATTGCCTCATCGGTGTCTCTGGAGGGAGTTCATTCGTCCCCTGTGTTCTCATCTGCGGGCTGGACGTCTGTAAAATGCAGATAGAGCCAATGTCTTTGGGAGGAGAGTAGTCTGTATCCAGCCACTGAGCTTTCCACAGGCAACAAGCTGCAGGCTTCATTCATTCTGGGTCCCTGGTGTCCAGGTTCCTACATGGATGTCCTGATCTGTGAAGTCTGCTAGTGAACCCAGTGTTGCTCTGTAATTAAATCCTTCCCTGAATTGTTATTCAGTACGCCGTGGCAGCAGAGGAAAAGATCCTGCCTTCTGACCCGTACCACGCTCAATATCTGTTGTTGCACATCCTCTGCCATGGACATCTCATTCTCTGACTCTTTCTCAGCCCTGCCGCAATCCAGCTCTGTTAGCTCTGTTGTTGTGTCTCTTTGCTCTGCAGTTTTTCTCTTTCCGATTCCTTTCTCCATTCTCAGCACAAGCCAGGATTGGCAGTTCTGTAACCATTTCCATGTGACCTTTTCACCAAGGGAGACTATCTCCTTGTCCCTGTCTTTCAGGCCTTTTTTATTGCCTTCTTTTAATGTCTTTTCCCCTGTAGTCTTTATGAGGCTGTCACAGATTCTGCTGTGTTGTGCACATAGCCTTTCCTATTGCTCTGCCAGCTCCTAGGGCAACTCCCACACCCTATGCTGTCTTTTTTCCCAAGCGCTGCCTTTCTCCTGACCTTTGTGGTGTCTTTTCCACTATTCTTTGAGAGTGTGGCTCTGGTTTCCCCAAGAAAAATGCATTACACCTCGTCCATACCGTGTCATACTCATTCTTCAGATTCAGAGGCCCTCAGAGTTGCTCGCTTTATCTTCCGTGAGGAGGAGAAAATGTCCCAACCATTTCTCCCTGTTCTCTGCAAGGCCAGATGCCATGTCAGATGATACGTCTATTATGGCCACACTGTTACATCAACAATTAAAGCACAAGAGGGTTGTCCTGGGAATCGTCAGCTCCACGGGCCTTGTGCCTTTCCACTATTTATTTCTGCTGCACTTGTTCTTTTAAGGCAGTTTGCACTTTCATTCTCCAACCATTGTCTGCTCTTGCACCCTCCACCCTGTGCTTGGGGGTGAGGAACCTGAACGCCCCCCACACCCAACAGCTTCATTCACCTTTTTTCTTTTCTTTCTGCAGGCAATGTCTGTCCCCCTGACACTCTACATTATGAGCAGAGACACCAGCTTTCCAGGGAGCCTGGCTGTAATTCTATAGAAACCAAGACAGCACAAAACAAAGACCATCCATTACAATTATTGGCCCTGGTTAGACCACATCTGGAGTAGTGTGTCCGCTTTAGGGTCTCCCATTACAGAAAGGATGAGGACAAGTTAGAAAGAGTCCAGCGTAAGGCAACAAAAATGATTAGGGGGCTGGAGCACAAGACTTATGAGGAGGGGCTGAGAAAACTGGGCTTGTTTAGAATGCAAAAGAGAAGGATGTGCGGGGATGGGGGGCGGGGTATTTCATAATAGCCTTTGACTACCTGAAGGAGGGCTTCAAGGAGGATGGAGTGAGGCTGTTCCCAGTGGTGGCAGATGACAGAACAAGAAGCAATGGTCTCAAGCTGCAGTGGGGGGAGATGTAAGTTGAATACTAGGAAAAACCTTTTCCCTAGGAGGGTGGTGAAGCAGTGGAATGGTTACCTAGGGACATGGTGGACTCTCCATCCTGCGAGATTTTTCAGGCCTGGTTTGACAAAGCCCTAGATGAGATTGTTTAGTTGGGGTTGGTCTTCCTTTGAGCAGGAGGTTGGACTAGATGATTTCCTCAGGTTCCTTCTAACTTTAATTCTATGATTCTCTTCAGCACCCCTCACTTTTTAAAGCACCTCCTACAGGTTGCCCTGGGTGGATCTGCCCCAAGTTCCCTGCGTGGGGAGTTTTCCAGTCAAAACTTTCCATACAGCTTTATCACAATCAGATTTCTTTTATAGGAAAATGTCATTTCTCACCCCAAACTCTCCATATTTCTGGGAGAAATTCCAAAATTAAACTCTGGCTCTGAGAAGCAGCCACATGCCCCCAGAGCCCTCAGGAGGAGGGGCAATTGGGGCTCCCCCTGAAGGCTAGTTGTGGGTGACTTGTAGGTCAAGGAAATGGAGTCCTGGGCAGTAGCGGTAAGGGAGAAAATGAGCTCAGGGACCTCATCATGAGAGGCAAGGTCCCAGGCAGGAGGCAGGCCAGCTTCTTCCTCACTCCCTGATCTGAGGGCAGAGGCAGGAGGAGGCAGAGGAGGGTGAGGAAGGTGGAAAATCAGCAGGGAGAAAATGCTCCACCCAGCTCCATACCTCCTGCTTGGGGTCCCAACATTGCCCCATCCCCCTGGTGCTTGGTCCTGACACTAGATGCAGACACTCCCAGTTAGGCAGGCCGTGCTGGCTGGGCCGTGTATGAATGCTATTACACTCTCCCTTGCTGCTCTAACTAAAGTTGAAGATGGTCCTGGTATGGTGCCTTGTCTTGGGCCCTGCTTTTTGGGGAAGGGAGCAGTGAGCCTCATGGGGTTAGTGCGTCATTGGTTTCCATTAGTGCCTGGCTGTCCTGTTTCACCAGGCCAGCCCCGCTGTTGGGCAGGACTCTCTAGGGCCTTCTGGACGACGTCAGTGAGCAGGAGTTTCTGGGGTGACCTGTCTTGATCAGTGGGCCACAAGTCTGGGGCCACAAATCTGGGGTACACATCAGTCCCAGCATGTGTGAATGGTGGATCTTCTTCAGCACCTCAAGTGTCCGAAGAGAATATGGTCATTGCTGCATTCCCATTGCCCTTCACGTTGCTTGGGCTACAGCTGCATGGAGTAGCTGATGGGGACTGATGGGCCTCCTCCTAGCTGAGATATCCAAATTCACATCGTGAACAATGCCTTGTGCTGTCTTGAGACTTGACATTGAGGGGATGGGCGTGTCCTGAGGACTGACCGTCTGCCCTTCCCTTGTCTACCAGGGTGGTGTTTTTGTTCCCTGCGGTGCCTGCAATCTGGAAGCCTCAGAGATATCTGACCTCCCTCTTCTGTCAGTTTGATCACTGCCTTGCTGATCTCCAGCTCTCTGGCTCAGTGTGTGGGCGAGGGGGACTCTGAAGCCTGCGGCTGGCCAAGGCATGTGCCAGAGGGATGAAGCAGGGTGAGTGGATGGATGTGTGACATCACTTCCCTTATGCTGAAACTGGTGATGTCACTTGGGAGTGCATTGTGTGACGCTTCCTTTTGGGAGAAGACTCTCTGCCAGGAATTTGCCATTCGAAGCAGTCCAAGCTGGGAGCACCAGAGGTGTTAGACCTGTAGGGTCACTGATGACATTTCTTTTTGCAGGTCTGGGAAGAACCAGAGCTCCTGCTCATGGAGTTTGCAGTTGTCGCTCTAATTCCCTGAACCATTACTCCAGAAGACACTATCAGGAAGAGACAGAGACCTGGGAAGATGGACAGGTAGCACCGTGACCTGATGTCAGTCACTTGTGAGGTGTCTGAGATCCCAGAAGCAAAGAGCACAGACATGGTAGCATGATAGATGTGCCAGAAACTACACGGGGTACTCAGCGCCGGCATAAGAGGGCGCAGTTCCACTGGGGTCAGTAAGCACTGCCCCTGTTTATCCAGAGCTGAATTTTGCCCTTGGAATCTGAAAGGCAAAGCGCTAAGGGAAAATAGCAGGGTAAACCTATTTCGGGTGAGTGAAACTGAACCACATCTCTGGGCATCTGCCTGGACCGCTGCTCGGTCTCTTCCCATCATGAGCACAAGGAGGTGAGATCTCAGAGGCTTGTTTTGTTTATTGAAACGCTCTGATTGCAGTTTCACTTCCTCTGCTTGAGATTTCTTGTTGTTGCGCCTGCTTTGAAATGGGATCTGCAGACGCCTGGATCAATGGACTGAAAGGTCCTTTGGCTTCACTCTAGCTGGATGCTGTTGTGTAACTCTTTATGGAGAGTCTCCTTCCTGAATGTCTTAACACAGGTACAGTCCCCCAGTGGCATCGGCAGGCTGAGGATCAAGCAAAGATGCACAAATGTGCAGGGATACATTTTTAAACACATACAGACCTTTAAGAAAAGTGCAAACCAGCCACATTGTGTGATATTACCCTCAGAATCTCTGCCCGGGAACCCTCATTGAATTCTCTTTCACATGCTGTGACCCTTATGCCCTGTCGACTGAGATCCCAAGAACTCCCAATTCATCTGCTTTCAATTCGTTCCACGCACCGAACGCTAGAAGGTTTTGGCCCTGTGTGTAAAGATGGAGGGATCTGGTGGAGATTTGGACTATACAATCCATTTAAAATGTTGACAAAATTAAAGACGTTTCATGAAACTTTTTCAGGATGATTTGGAAAACAAACAAATGAGCAGGAGAAAGCACAAGAGAGAAACGCACACCCGTAGGGCCGGATTGCTACCTGGTAGAAATCAGCCTAGATCCATTTTGATTTCGACCGAGCCAGGCTGCTGTACACAGCTGGTCTGTATCTTTGGCCTTTATACTCCAAAGATTTAGGCCAAAATCTGAAACTGTTGGTGATTTTGGTGCCCAGGAGGTTTCTATTTCTGCTCTAAATTGAGAACCTCTGATTATTGCATGAGTTGAAACCTAGACCCACATTTGCCTCTTCCGACATGCTCCCGGTTCTAATGATGCTGCTGGCGATTTGAGGATATTGTGAGCACAGACTTAGAGATGATCAATATGCTCAACCCCATAAGGACTTTGATGAATCTCTATAGGCCCCTGCTGCTTCCCAGGGTTCCTGTTCTGACAATCTGCTCATGTTAATAGCACGTGGGCCACCACAGGGAGATTTCTGGGAGGAGTCACACAGTAAGACAGCCAGAATTGGTTGTGGGAGCCACAGATCTCTGCAGCGGTGCTGAGACACTGCACAGACTGCGGAGGCCTTCCCTGCTCCAGCTTTGAGCTGTGATTTTTGTAGGCCACAGGCTCAGCGAGAGGATCCTCCAAGGGGAAGCGCAATGCCCCTCCTTGGGCACCCTGAGATTCGAGAGAACATTGTGTCCTGTGCCTTTCTGGGCTTTAGTGCTGGCAAAGGAAGGCACCTCCTCCTCCTCTTATTCTGCTGTTTCTTTGTCAAACATCAATTCTGTTAGCAGACAGACGCAGTAAAAGTCCTACCCAGTGGGTCTACAGCCTGACAGCATGGGCCCCTGCTTCCATGGGGCTGGCTAAGGGGTTTCACTTTATTTCCTCCCATAACTACTCATAGCTTGAGTCAAACTCTGTCCATCTCTACAAGGCCTGGGACCTCACCCCCCAAAATATTCCCATTGGATGGGCTCATTCCCTCTAGACAATTCCAACCTCCTGTCACCCTAAAGTCCTTCTAGCTGGATCCATTTCCTCCAGATGGCACCTTCCAGGTGATGCTAGCAGTGGCTGGAAGTCCAGCCAAGAGGGACACCCAGCATCTCAGCGAATGTCCTATTTCCATCCCTCCCCAGGGCTGTTGATGGGAGAAGCATTTGCATTGCAGCCCGTTGAACCAAAAGGGTTTAGGTGTGTATATTGGTGTTCAGACACCAGGCAACAGAACCATCCTGCTGCTTCTCAGGCACTATTCTCAACCTCATCCCCTGCCTCAGTCCCCTGGAATCGATCACTATAAAGCATGTTTTGTAATCCTTTAATCATTCTCATGGCTCTTCTTTGCACCTTCTCCAGTTATCAGCATCCTTCTGGAATGGTGGGCACCAGAACTTTGGACACACTATTCCAGCTGTGCTCATGCCAGGTCCAAATACAGAGGTAAAATAACCTCCTTGAAATTTCCCTGTTTATGCATCCCAGGATCTCATTAGCTCTTTTGGCCACAATGTTGCACTGGGAGCTCATGTTCAGTTGATTTTCCACCAGGATTCCCCAAATCTTATTCAAAGTCCCTGCTTCCCAGGATAGAGATCCCCAGCCTATAAGTACAGCCAGCATTCTTTGTTCCCAGCTGACTATGTTTACATTTAGCCGCATTAAAACATATATTGTTTGCTTGTGCCCGGCTTATCAAGCAACCCGGATCGCTCTGAATCAGTGACTTGTCCTCTTCATTATTTACCTCTCCAATTTTTTGTGTCATCTGGAAACTTTATCAGTGATCATTTTATGTTTTCTTCCAAGTCATTAATAAAAATTATTAAATAATGTGGGACTATAAACTAGTCCTTGCTGACTCACTAAAGACACACCCATTCAATTATGTTTTTCCAGTTACAATTACATTTTGAGTCCTATCCATTAGCTAGCTCTTAATTCATTTAATGTCTGACATGTTAATTTTATGTCTTTCTTTTTTTATCTTATCTAAAAAGTCAAATGCCATACAGAAGTCTAAGTATATTACATCTGCAATATTACCTTACTCAACCAAGCTTGTAATCTCATAAAAAAAAATCAAGTTAATTTGTCAGGATCTGTTTCCCATAAACCCATGTTGATTGTTGTTAATTATATTACCCTCCTTTAATTCTTTACAAATCAGGTCCTGTAGCCATTCTATTTTGATGCCTGGGACTGATGTGGGTCTGGCAGGTCTATAACTATTCTTTTCATCTTCTTTACCCCTTTCAGATATTGGCATAACTTAAGATTTCTTCCAGTCTGCTGGAAATTTCCCAGTTTTCCAAGACTTAGTGAAAATCAAAAATAAAGGATCAGCCCTCTCTTTTTAAAGCAAGTCATTCAAACCTTCTTCTGGCTAACTTTAGTAGCAGCTGTTTAACATCCTCCCAAGTTTTTAGTGGAATGGAATGACTCTTATATGATCTAACGCCAGCTTCTGGTTTTATTTCCCCTAGCTATAGAAGAGAAATATTTATTAAACAACTTTTCCTTTTCTCCATTATTGATGATAATTCTACCATTTCCATCTAGTAATGCACCGATACAATTGTTCAGATTCTTTTGTTTCTAATATACTTTTTAAACTTTTTATTGTCTTTATCGCTGTTGGCCATAGATTTCTCCTTATAGCACTTTGCTTCCCTTTTCAATAGTCCATAACATCATTCCTAGCTTCTGATTTTGCTTCATTATAATCAACTTCCTCTTTCTTCCATAGTTATACATTGTTTTTTTTTATAATTGTCTTCACTTTCCATCTAATCCTGGTTACTTTTCTTTTTTAATCAAAATAGCCTTCTTCCTTGATGGTGGCGTTTTAAGTATCTAGTAAATAATTCTTAAATAATTTTCAGTTATCATTCCTATGTCTCTGATTAAATTCTTTCTCCCAGCTGAGTCGGCTCATAACTGTTTTCAGCTTTGTGAAATTAGCCTCTTAAAGTACCAAGTATATATATTATTCACCTGGACTTTCTTCTGTTTGTGCATTATAAATGTGATCAAGGCATAATCACTTCTACCTAAGTTACCATTAATTTTACTCTTATGATTAGTTCCTCTTTATCTGTAGAGACAAGCTCTGATGAATGCACCCCTTTTGGGCACAACATTTTTTGAGTTAGGAAATTGACATCTATAATATTTAAAAATTTCAACTCCAGCATATGTCACTAACATTAAAGTCACCCATGATCATGCAGCTTTTTTTTCCCTAAAGATTGATGTGTAAGGAGCCAATCATCCTGTTCCCTAAAGTGATTTGTAGGCTGTAGCGAACACAACCTAATGTCCCATCTTGTGCAAAATTTATCTGTTAGGACATTGATTCACAAGTATTCAAGATCATTTTCTTCTGAATCTACATTTTTGTATTTGTTATTGTCCCTTAGCAGGGGGCAGTGCTTGAAGGCACTGTGCAATCTGAGAAGTACATATCATGCAATAAAAACACACTTATAATAAAACCTCCTGCTGGTTCAGAGTTGAGGAGATTGGCTGCACTTTAAATCATAAGTGTGGACCAACTAATGGCTTCCACTTTACTGTGATTGCAGCTTCAGTGGAGAATACAACCTCGGGTCTTCTGCAAGCTGAGAGAGACTTCAACCAAGTGCTCCCCTTCCACAGCATAGTCAAAGAGACTCTCCTTCACTGAAATCAGGATTTATCATTTTTCAATGCAGCTATCTAAATTTTAGTCAGTCGGCCCCAAACTGTGACTACTGGCTGAGTTGCCTGGTCTCAAATTCTTGGCCCCTTTGCCTTGTTTTCAGCTGCTTTTGTATTAAAATAATCTTACAACGTACAATTCCTGATGTGGATTTTCCCTGCAAAATGGTTTGGGGATGTTATTGGCCTGCGAAGAGGAGTTGTCTATGTGGTGGGAGGCTGGGGAATTGGACTCGGTCCTTCTTGCACTCCATGAATCCATCTATGGAGTCCATCCATACTCAACTGGGCTATTAGCATCCACCGACACCCCAGCCCACATCCTTTGTGCTCCTCTCAAGAGCCTTGGAACACAGAGTAGCCACAGTCACAATTAACCTGGGGAGGAAGTCAAGCGAACAGCAGAAAGGATGAAATGCAGACCTCAGGACCAATGAGATGCACTTGTCCCAGTCCATCTCCAGCCCTCCTCTCCTCCATGCCAGCAGCTCTCCTGAGGGGACAAGCTACCATAACCCTTGTTCCTCAGCATCCATTCTTCCTGCAGCCACCAGACCAGACATTCAGAAGTAACGGTGAAACCTTCTGCCGATTGCAAAGAGGATCTAGGAATGTCAGGCTGAGCATTGTTCAATAAAGTCTCAAGGATCCTCTAGGGCAGCGTTTCCCAAACTAATTTGGCCATGGAACACTTTGGGGCCTGGAATATATTGACAGAACACATACGTGCTGGTCCGGGACAGCGGGGAGGGGGTGTTCATCCCCAAAAATTGCTGCACGTATTGCTCAAAAGTTGATTTAAAAGAATTAGGTTTTGGGGGATGTCCTTTATTTTACAAAGAAGGAAAAATATCACAACCATTGAAATTTTTTCATGGAACACCTATTCACATTGTGTGGAACACAGTTTGGGAAACATTGCTCTGGGGTGTTTCCAGCTTACAGATCTCACCCACAGTCAGCTGTGCGGTCCAGGGTAAATCAAGCGCTCCCACCACTGCAATGGGGACTGTGGAGCTCTTTATAAGTTAGTTTACCCCCTTCTGTTCTTAACATTATACCACTGCCCACTGCCCACAAGCACATCCACATCTCCCATAGACCCCTTGTGCTCCATTTTGTATCCCATTCCCTGCATGCAAATTCTGGCTTTCCTGGATAGGTTTGTGTGGGGAGGCAGGGGAAGAGCTCTTTGCACCCTCTCCTTCACACACCAACACACTCATGTAGGCACACCCATAGTTTGACCCCAAACATTGAAGCCAGAACACCAGAAACCACTCTGCAGTGACTACGGTATGCAGTCATGGATTAAGCAGCCCCCAACCCAACTTGGGAGAAGATCAAAGTAGAGGCTGAAAGGGTCACCCCTAGATTTTCATCTTGTATTTGGTTGCTGTAATTGTCCCAGTGGGGCTGGAGGACAGGATGGACCTGGCCTGTCATGTACACTATTGCCAACTTCAAAAGCTCAAAAATGATGGGTCAGATCCGCTCCCCATACCCCCAAATCCTGAGATTAAAAAAATATATATTCTGTTGTGTTTTTCAGTCCGTCTTTTGATGTTTGAACTTGCCCTACCCAGCCCCAGGGCGTGCGCATGTGCCAAGTAGTGGCACTCACTCTTCCACATGTCCATGACAAGGAAATTTTGGCCCCTGCTGCACAACCGCCTGTCTCCTGCCTAGCAATTAATCCTGTCCCCCGTCAATTCAGCCCCCCCCATCAGTTCAGCCCCACCCCCACCCCATGGACCTCCACCACCCTTAGTTCACTCTCCCACCTCTCACCCCTTCTCCTCAGAACCCACCAACACGACAGCCCCCCACCCTTTCAGCCCCCTCCCTCTTCACGTCTCTCCTCTGCAGTCTCCAGACTCACCTCCATTCCTTAGGGACCTTCACTCTCCGCAGGCCTAGGGGATGGGCTTCAAAAGGGTCCCGTACTTCCCAAGCTGGATGGGGAGCAGCCAACCAGGACAGACAGCAGGAGGCCTGGCCCTGTCCAGGGTGACCCACCCCTTCTTCATATCTCAGATGAAGTTTCTCTTCCCTGATGGGATGCACACTCTCTCTTCCCCTCCACTTGGTAGCTGTGTTTATCTGCTATGTACATGCATTCTCATCATCTTTTGAAGTACTCTGGAACTAACTGCCTGGTGGAGAAATCACATTCCTTTGTTTAGGGCAGGGTAACTCCTCAAAACCCATTTTAAGCATGTGCCATACCTGAAAAGAAAAAATCCTGACATTTCAGAGTTCTAGCGTGAGATTATGAGGGAAGGCTTAATTTTGCTCAGAAATTGCGACTCCTGCAAGCAATTCAGGACTTGGCATGTCTTCATATAAGCCCCAGATCTTGCCTATCAGCCTAAATCATGCGCAGTGTACCTAACCTCATAATGTGGACACAAAGTAGGAGAGGCCATTGAGCAACAGAGATACCAAATGCACAAGCCAGAAGGATAAGCCAACATATGGACCCTACCTCCCGCCATGGTTTTGC
Organism: Pelusios castaneus; assembly: GCA_007922175.1. Taxonomy (NCBI): domain Eukaryota; kingdom Metazoa; phylum Chordata; order Testudines; family Pelomedusidae; genus Pelusios; species Pelusios castaneus. The sequence goes on from ML685811.1 coordinate 4,899,472, forward strand.
AAAGCTTAATTGGATCATCCATTTTTGCTATATTAACATATTGGGGCTGCTGCTAATCCCTGGGGAAGCCTGTACATTGCAGATTAAAGTACTTGCCATAATCGTTAGGACATGGTTGACTAAGCAATACAAAGAAGCTAATTCCCCGAGCACTTAACTGCTAATTTAATGCAGTTTCCCAAAGTTTAATGATTTTCAGTGGGTGCTATTGAGATGCATGAACCCACAAGGAAATTTGTCAAGAAAATGTATCCCAAAGAATCTAAATATTCCCAGAGAATGTCTGCTTCACTTCAAAATATTGCTTCCTTATCAAGATTTATTCTATTAGAGAGAAATATTCCCTGATGGTTGGTCATTTCTCCAGAACTTCTGAATAAGTTTATACAGTCTGCACTTTCTACTTCCTATTTCTTGATTCCAACCAATAAGGTCACTTACTGCCTGTCAGTCACTTCCTTACATTTCCAACATTAGCTGATATGATCTTGAATTGCAAAGCTGAACTCCAGATCTGGATTTGTCCAAATGTTTGTGTGTCTGGAGCAAGAGGTTGGTCCCATTTCTGATCATTACTGAACAAATCATGGTGGAGACATAAAAGCCAATGGGTCAAGACTTGAGCCAGATTGTCAGTGGGTGTAAATTGGCATTGATCCATTAAATTGGGTTACCAGATGTCCCAATTTTATAGAGACACTTCCAATATTTGGAGCTTTTTCTTATATATGAGCCTATTATGCCAACCCCTGCTCTGATCTTTCATACTTGCTATTTCATCACCCTGCCATTAAGTCAATTCACATCACCTAAGGATCTGTCCATTTCTGTAAGGTTAGACTATTAGCACAAAATATATATCTTGTGACAAAACATAATGAAATATGTTGATGCTTCACAAGTGCTAGAAAACATCTCATTGATCCAATAAAATGAAAGCAGTAAAACTCTTGATCCAAATATTGTTTTTGGCTTACTAGTTTCACTGTAGGAAGTGGTGATCAGTGCTAGGACCATTACACAAATTTCAGGGTCAATGAGAAAAAAGAATTTGGTTTTCCTTTAAAAACAAAATGAAAACATCACAAAGGAGTTTTAAAGAGCGAATAATCACTATTAAAAATTAGCTGTCATGCAGAAGAGATCAATGGCAGTGTTATGAGTTAGTCATCTTGGGGTAATTCACATACATTAAGAATTATTTTTAATTACTGTAGATTTCATGTATTGACTAGTCCCCTCTCTTTCATCTCAGAATGTATTTTTGCTCCAGATAATTACACTGTGATAATTATAAAGATCCTTCCAATTAACTTTTGGAGGTATCTGCAGGGAGCACTATGCCACAGAAGTTTACGGTCAGCCCCATTCATAATGCTTTAAATATGTACGGAATAAGACATGAAATAAAAATGCAGCCATGGGGGGTGCCACAGTCTACCTTCTTACTGCTTCCATCATCATCATCCTTATTTTAAACCTGTAACTTGCAAATCACCACGCTCATATCTTTCAAATCAAAGAGCTATTAATAGTCTACCTCTGTCACTACAATGCGCTACACGGCCTCACAGGACGCAAGAGGAGTGGGGCCAAGATGGAATATTGATTTATTGAGCCCAATGCTTGGTCTCAAGCAATTGTCAGTGCTGGTGACGCAGAAGGAGATTCCAGGTGGAGGGGGTTGAAAGACGGGGGAGGGACAGAGATGATTGGAAGATGGAGGTTGGGAGTCCAAAAAAAAATTCCAGTTTTGCTGGAAAAAAGGAAAATGTGACAATTGAACCTTTTTTCCATTTTCAGCTAATAATGTTTGGATTTCAGTTTTCTTGATGGAAAAAAAAACCCCCACAAATGTTTTGGAGGCAAACAGGAAATGCCCTGAAAATCTTTATTTGGCTGAGAACCCACCTGTCTCCAGAAAATGATGGAGGACATCCAAGCGATGGGCAGGTGAGTTCCAAGAGCCAGTTGCCTGGTTAGGGGCTCATCTCATGCAAGTGATCAAACCAATGGCAGCCACTGTGCCATGCTCAGCCTGTACGTCCCTGCCAGTGCCTTGGATACTAAGCTGTAATGCCCTTACAAACACTCTTTTCACACACAAAAGCTGCTGTTTCAGGTTCTCAGCCAAACACCAGATGTCCTTAGCTCTGGGATTACATGTTAGCCCACCCCCATTCATTGTGGCACTAATCCCCTCTCAGGGGGGCTGGAACATGTACATTGACTAGCGACCAGAGCTGGTCCTTTTTGTGCAGGTGAAGCTCAGGCTTTCGGGATGAGAGGTCTCCTCACAGCCAATGACCAACCTGGGGCACAGCATTCTACCCAAACTGTCTCCAAAGCAGGTGTCTCATTGCTGGCACTCGGCCTCAGCAGAGAACATCCCCCAGTCTAAGACATCATCCTCCAGCCCCACAAGCCACTCTTGTACTGAGTCCATCACACTGCTAATGCAAGCACCCACAGGGCTTACCACACAGCACCTCCTAGACTACAGCAGGTCCAATTGGACACATTAACTCGGGCTTTCCCCAGGCCAGGCTCCACCACTGCAGAGTAGAAGCCTATAGCAATAATTCTCAAGGGAACAGACGCCCCATGAAGGACTCCGTTCCATCTCCAACAGCCCTGAGAACCCCATACTATGTGCTCATCCTTGTCCCGCCAGGCTGTGTCTGGAGAAACAACTGGCATTGGGCTGGGTCTCTACCCAGCACATAGGGCTCTGCTTCTACCCAGCCCCCTCCCCAAATACTGAAGACCCCTTTCCCTAGTGAACAATAGTTCAGGTCTAGAATAGGCCTCGTGGCTCTGGAATGGCCTTCATCTGTCAGAGGCATTGATCTTTCCTGCAGCCCTTTGTTTTACTCATTTAATCTAACTGAGCTGCTGGAAACAGGAGCCTACGTGAGGCTGGCTGGGTCGTCCTGCTGTTTCACCTCCAGTCACGTGACTTGCCGGTTCTTGGCAGGCCAAACATTGCTGACTCAACGCCACTGCCATTAACTGATAACAAATTGCTCTTCTAATCCAGCCTGTGAGGGAAGCAGACAGAGAGGTTCTCCAGTTTCTTGGGAAACCAACCACAGTTTGTGGGGCTGAAGAAACCCCATCATCTCCCCTACTGACTAACCCCACTTAGATGCATTCTCCTGTACCTCAGACACCTTCCTTCTTCATTTCTCATGGGTATCTTTGCTGCCTGGGAGATGGCTTACACTTGGAAACTGATGAAAGGGTTGGAGTCTGTCGGTCATTGATCCAGGGTCATGGTTTAGAAGGCAGCAGACAGAGAGAGAGAAACCCAAGTTCTTGGAAGATCAGCATGCTAGAATCCTTGGAGGATGTCTGATGAGGTACAAACATGTTACTCATCATAAGTTGGTCTAGAGGGGCTAATGTATTCCCTGCAAATTGTGTCATCTGTATCAAACAAAACAAACAAGGAGTCCTGTGGCACCTGTTTGTTTGTTGATCTAGACTAACATGGCTACCTCTCTGGAATTTATTAAACAAGTTGAGTTTCAAGTGGAAAACCAAACAAGAGTTATTTTTATGTGCTCTTTTTGGGTGTCTCATTACCCTGTCCCTTCCTCATGTTTTTCTAATGCTCCTTAATAGATTCTGGCTGTTGCATGTAGTTTTATAGATTTTTATTCATTTATTTTTTGGCAAATAAGAGCTGGAGGATGTTGGAGTCTTTGTGTTCCAGCTGACTTTCCAAGCTGCAGTCAGAAAACCAGGGAAAGTGAGGGAAAGTTCTGAAATCTCACCTCTCCCCAGCCCGCTGCCTCACCCCATCATCATTGCCTCTCCACATCATTCACAGCCTCAAGACTCACCCCTGAAGTCCTTCCAACAGCTATGTCGCCCCCATCACAGAGGTCTGTCCCAGGCTTCAAGTCTCCTCCAATCAGCAGGGGTGGCATTTCTCTGCAGTAGCTCCCTGCCACATGTATCAGTGCACTGAGGAGCAATCCTTCCACTCCACACCTGCTCTGCATGGCCACGTGCAGACCAAAGAGAGCAGATGAACCTGAGCTCACTCAGTGCCATGCTTAACATGGACCAGCAAGGAGAGTCTGGCTGAGCCCTCTGAGATGCCAACAGGATCGGGCAGTCAGGGAGGCAGCCAGCTAGGGAAGCACAGAACCAAAGATCCAGAAGAAGCCATTATGATGCCCCCAGGCTGACCTCCTGCAGAGCATCAGGGTCCAGCTGCCAGTGGAGACGCGGGCCCAGAACTGCTCCCTGCAGCAGGCGGGAGATGCCATTTTGTCTTCCAGCCAGGTCTCCAGACTCACCGAGAGCCCCCACAATGCAGAGAGGAGCCCCAAGACTCCATTCTGCCTGGGGACTGAGTGCCAGCTCTTCCACCAGGCACCCTGGAGCCAACTTGAGGCCCCCACTGCAGCCAGAAGAGAGAGAGAAGGATTTCTGCCCTTCTCCCTGAACAGCCACTCCACCAGTTCAGGCATTTGGGGAGACTCCAGGGGCAGGGCTGTGCTTTCCACTCAGCTGGGTGTTTTGTTAGGGGGGCTGTTTAATTGATTCTTTGGGGCTGGTTGGTTCCCGCTGATTTAACATCCCGGATTCCCTTCACCACACCCTGACATAAGTTGTACGAGTGGTTAAGTGCCCAAACTGTTAACATTGTATACCTGTTTCCAGTCTGAATCTGGTCCTGCCTTTGTTTCTTAGATTCCCCTATGAACTACCAACTACCTCCATACCTTCTCTAGTAGGTCATTACAGACCAGGCTCAAGTCAGCTCCCGACTGTCTCTTGGCCAAATTAACCAGCGAGGTTGCGAACAGAGCCCAAGCATAAGATTTTCAGGCCCAGCCCAAACTTGTAAAAGGGGCCCCCTTCCACACACATACTACAATTCTTCTGGGCCCCCTACCTTCCCCCTACCCCCATGTGGGGCCCTGGGTGTGAGGGCAAGAAAGCATTTCCCACCCACTCATAGGGAGGATGCTCAAAGGCTAGGCACTTTCAGAAAGGTGGGCCTCCGCTAGCGTAAATCAGTGCTGGGCCATTGAAGTCCCCTTCCACCAGCTGAGAACCCGGCCTTGTGTTTGGGACACATTGGCTGAAAGACCCTCAACAGGTCTGTGCTATGAGCTCTTCTGGGCTCCTGGCTTCCTCACCTCACCCACCAGGAGGACATTAAAGCAGGCACTGCCATTTCTGTTGTCTACCCTACTGGCCCAGGTGGGCACAAAAATTGACTATAAATTACTTCAATGCAGCAGTGGATGAGACTTCATACATGGGTGAGGAGAGGCCAGGAGCCTAAAGTGTAAGATGCGCAGATTCAGTCCTGCATCTCAGACCCCTGGGTCAGGGCCACAGACCTCTAGGCCAAAATGGTCAACATGACAAGTATCTCTGGCTGGTGTCCTTCATCAAAAGCCACTTTTGGCTGAGAAAGCCCAGAACCTGAGCCCACTACTCTTCAATTCCCTCAGCCTGAGACCTTGTGCCCCAGGCCCAGCCCCCTGGAGCCTACTTTTCCAGCCCTGAGTCTCACACATCTCTGGTAGCCTGAGATACTAGGCAGTGAGTTAGCCAACCCATGCATCTCCTTCAGACAGCTAGTGCTCCATGGGGCGGCCCACTCCACAGGGGAAGGTCGCATGCCAGCTCTCTGACCCACCACAGCCAGCCCTTCCTAACAGGAACCTGCATTCTGAGGGCTCATTCTGACACAGCACAGCCCCACAGATACAACCTCAAGGGCAACTCCCTTCAAGGGTAACTGGCAAAGAACCCTGACGTGCCGGGAAGGAGCAAAGAGTCATGAGAGAGGCTGGAGTGCAGGAATCGTCTGGAGTGATTCAAGTTAATATTGGGCTGTTCCTGAAAGTGCTGGACCTTATCAACAGGCAAAGGAAGGATTAGGAGACCACAGAGGGCTGTGGCTAAGTGCCTCGCAGGCCATATGCCTGCAGGACTTGGGCAAAGAGGGATTAGTCCAAAGCGGGATTCTGCAGTACGTTAAAGTGAAAAATCACTTCGGGGTGATTAGAGAGCTGGTGCTTAGCCTTTAATTCAACAGCCTCTGGATTTTCTCCTTGTTTATAAGACTAAAGCTAACCTTTCCCTCACCCCAAACATAAAGTTGTAAATTAAACCTGTCAGAACCTGAGACTGGTACAGTTCAGAGAGCCCTTTACTGTGTGAGTTGGTGCTTTTGCTGTCTCTCTGGGGAATCTCACTGCACTTCCCGGCCTGGGAGAGTGGGGAAAATACAACTGGTTCAAGCTGTCTGGTTTGAAGGCTTCTCTGAGCTTGGTGGGTCTGCAAAATGGGGCCAGGAACCTCCCTAGAGCCTGTTTCGGCAGAAGAGCAATGGGACTTCCAGCTGCTGACTAGCTAGAAATTCCAGAAATGCTGACAACAAGCCACAGAGGGAGTTGCTCTGCGGGAACAGAGCTGAATTTTAAAAGGATTCTTCCAACCCAAGGAGATCCCTGGATCCCACAATCACTCTGAGCCCCATTACCAGGCTGCTTCCACGCTGTTTTGGCTTCATCTGTACTTATTTAAAATCATATGGCTCAGTGCCTATATTATCTGCTGTCAAATGGGGGCTCCCCTGGCTAGAAGTGGGTTCCAGACCCCCACCCTTTGCTGTGGAGTTGATCCCCTCCTACAGCCTCTGGGGAGGCAGGTAACCCCTCAGAAATCACTCAACCTCCCATTGTCCGTGCAAATACCACATTTTTCCAGCAAGTTGCCTTGATCAGCAGCAGATGGATTCAGAGCACAAACCTCCCCAGCCCCAGTCTCTCTACGGCTTCCAAGTCTCTTCTCTATTTGGTGCTTGCTGCTGACATCCCAGTCTGGCCTCCACTTCTCTGCCAGATCTCAGCTGGCCCCGGGACTGGTCCCTGAGATGCCCTATGCCATGTGTTCTCACTGTCCTGCTCCTCTTTAGTGAATGCATCAATGTACAGTGTGACCCTAAGTGCCCCTGTATTCACACCTACACACTGCTGCACAGATGTTTGTACAAAATGTGCCTTCTATGGCATCATCCAAAAACCAGCCATTAATACCATTGTAAAAGGCATGCGCTAACCTTAAATGTGATGTTCTGAATAACCTATATATGTTACTAGAAGATGTTCTAAGCTAGACTAGCTTCAGTAAAGGTGATAAACAAGTCTGTCCTAAACAAAGGAATTAGTTTTTAACCTCAAAGCGATCATGCTAAACCAGGGTCGGTTATCTTGAACCTGAATTCCGGAAACAGAATTACCATAACTCCTGCACCCCACAGAGACCCGGGAGATTGAAACTCTTTCTGACTCTGAGCACAGGGGCAATTCTTGGGGAATCTAAGGGGCAGAGAGAGAGTCCACCTTTATCTTCCATCTAAGAAGACAAGGGAAAGCAACACCTTGTACTTCTGTGGAAGGTCCTAATGGAGAGACAGGTGGACAAAGAATAATTAGTGAGACATAACATCCTAAACAAAGACTATACCTTCCTAGAGTCAGTTCTAGAATTTTTGATGCCTGTTTTCATTTTATTCTCCTGTGACCTTCCCTACCTTTATTTCTTTTATTGGGCATCACTTCATCTATATCTCATAAACTTGTTTTGTTTCTATCTAAACCAGCCCAGTGCTGCGATTGAATGACAGTAATTGTTAGCTCCAGTTAACATAGCCAGCTGCTGGGTACTGCCTCTTGAAAGGAGTCAAGGGGCCAGGAGAGGGCTGGACATTTCAGTACACGGCTCAGGAGCAATGGGGATGTGTTGGGGTCACCTGGCTAGTAGTAACCAAGGCTGGTGGGGACCAGTTTGTGGCTGTGGTGCAATAAGCCACACTGAGCCACTTATCACACACACAGGCTGGTTGGAAGCATCCAGGCATGGAGTTACACAGCAGAGAATTTTAAGTCACTCAGGGTTACAGGATAAGAGGTGACGCACTGGCCTGGAGTTCACCCTGAAACATGACACATACACACACAAGACATGAAGGGCATCGGATATCCAGTGTGCACCACCCAGCTCAGACCCTCAGTCAGGGGGAATCGCCTTCTCTTTGGGCTCTGGCTTAGTCTCATGGGCACCACTGTGAGGTGGCCCCAGATGACATCCTCTGAGACTGCAGCTGCAACAGACAATGTGCCTGCTGACCCTTCTCCTTGCCAGGTGACCCTGTGCCAGGAAGCCGATGCAAGATTTCCCACCATTTCTTTGCTAATACCTTTTTCTCTTCCCCCATACCATCAATCAGGGCTCTGGGAACACAGCTGGCGTTCCCTGCACTGCTGACATTTTGTGGGTGCAAATTCACCCCTCCACACATGGAGACAGCTCACACCCGAGCAAGACTCCACCAAGGCTCAGGAGCTCTCAGCTGCTGGGTCATTTCCAAATGGCCAATCAAGCCCACTCATTGCCAACTGCTCTGGCACGTGGCCATTCTGCAAGGTTTCTGACTTGCAATAGACCAGCAGTCGTCACCTGTGTGGAGCTGGCTTTGAAAATGGAGGAACTGATTGAAAATACGTGAGAACTTATGTGTCTGTATAGTACCCTCAACTGGGACCTCTGTGCGCTAATGACCAGGAATATTAAATAATCCTCATCTCTTCTAAGTGGATAGTCATTAGATGTAGTAGCCAAAGTGGCTTCGACATGGATGGCAATCTCGTTGCTGAACACAGTGACTTTCAGAAACCCTTGGCGCATGCAACCCCCATGCATGACTTTACTGGAATCAGGATTTCACACTTCTTGATCAAAAGAAAAGGAGATAGTTAATGCCCGCTAAACCCTCAGCGGGATGTCAGAAGGGCCACTAGACCATAGTCTTTAATGTTTTCACTAGCAGACCAGGGGAAGATCAGCTTCCTCTGGCTCTAGGACAAAGGGACCTGGCAGGATTAGAGCCGTGCTGCTGAAGGCCGTGACGTGAGGTTCAAAATGTGCAGAGCAGAGCCTGCCCCCCAGGGAGGGGAAATGAAACTCACAACCCCCGCCTGGGCTGCAGTGACTCCCTGAGAGGCCTCGATCGAGAGCAGGGAGCTGGCAATGCCCTGCCTGGGCCCTTTCCTTCAGACCCAGCACTTAAACCAAGCAGCAAACCGAACTTCTCTCCGAAAAGAAGCTAGAGGTGGAACTTTTGATCTTTCCTGAGCACTCTTCGCGGGCTTGGCCCGTGGGGTAGAGGAGATAGACAGATAGATATTGGATGTGGCTGTTGTGAGCCACTGTTCACCTTGACCTTCTCCCACCGTGCGGCCTGTCAGTCAGCGGCTGAGGTGAGCCGTGACCTTGGCTGGGCCCTTCCCCGCCAGTAAAACCTTCTAGCGTCGAGGGACTTTAAAGAGTCATGTGGCGGGATTTTGCTTTATTAAACTACAGATTTAGGTCAAAGTGAGCCAAATAACTAATTCCCAAAGCTCTCAATCCTCTTATTGGGCTCTTGCTTTTAATGCCATTCCTCCCCTTTTCTGTCAGCAGAAGCAGCCATGGGAGTCCTGCTTACACAATGATCTCCATGGGGAACCCGGCTCCCAGGCTCTCCTGCACCATGTCAGAACCATTAGTCACCATTGCTGTCTGCAGCCTCACAGTCCCTGGAAAGCTGGGGAGTGCTAATGGTGGGGAAACTGAGGTGCAGAGTGATGACTTTTTGAAAGCCACTAGAGAAGTGTCTCCAGAGAAGTTAATGGGAGTTTTACCAGCTGCAGCGGGGGCAGTCAGGCCAACACTGAGCCCTTTCCAAAACCCCACCCTTAGAGACTGGTCCAAGGTCACAGAGAGAAAGCTGGGGCCACATTGGGAATTGAGCCCAGATCAGCTAGGGTTCCAATGCCTCTTCCGCCCAGGGGCTAAAGTATAATTTGATGGGCCCTGGAACCCTCCTAATCTCCGGGCCCCCTTCATGCATGTGCGGGCCCCAGCCCAGATAGGCATTTGCAACCACTTCTTGGTACCACATACATCGGTGATCGCTCCATAAAAATATTTATATTTTATATGCATTTATGTCTATAGCAATTATTGTCACAAACTAGCAAACACTGCATAACACAATAAGTATTGTGATTAACAACGGTGGGGCGTAGGACCTGCCAGCAGCCAGGGCAGGGCGGAACATGCATTCCGCTGGATTTTTCTATTTTTAGGGGCCCTGGAACTCTGGTCCCAGAAATGTATGGACCCCAGAACTGCGTTCCGGTGCGTTCCCCCTTACTTTAACCCCTGCTTCCACCCTCCCGCTGACTCTGTCCTCCCACTCCAACTGGGCAGGGCAGTTGGTGGACTGTGAGGAGCTGCACAGTCCTGGCCTTCAGGAGATGGGGTTTTACTTGGGGGATCCTGGACAAATGCTGGCCCACCCGCTGCACCCGCAGGATTCTATGGCTCAGCTTGGCAGGAGACCTCTGGAGCAGGGAGGGAGGCTGATGAGCAGGCTGGGGGAAATGAATTAGGATTCACCCATCCTGCCCCCAGAGAGTGGTTGTTCCACATAGCATGTGCTGGGTACAAACATGGGAGGGACCCATCGGTGTTAACCCAGCTTGTTCCAGCAGGAACTATGTACAGAGAGCCTGCACTTGGGACTGCAGTCTCGTGCACACAGACTGACTGCCTGGTACTGTCTCCACACTCTTCTGCGTTCCTCCCACCGAGTTCCCTGCAGGTGGCTCCAGCGCCGGCTCCGTAGCTCTCCGCAGCACTAGGTGGAAGGAGGTAGTTGGATGAGGACTGGCAGCTGTCTCCAGTCAGACAATGAACACAGCTGAGCCACAACAAGGCGGTCTACTGACCCCTCCGCCTGACTGGCTGAGGAAGTCAGCAGGCTGCTCCTAGGCCCAACAGCAGCAACTCTTCTCTTGCTGTTCCATGCATGAACCCCTGGCTGCAAGCTCCCCTGCTCCTGCTTTGCTCTCAGCCTTAGAATCATGGAAACTGGAAGGGACCATGACAGGTCATCGAGTCCAGTTTCCTGCACTCATGGCAGGACCAAGTTCCCCCATTAAACCATCCCTGACTGGTGTTTGTCTGACCTGCCCTTAAAAACCTCCAATGTAGGAGATTCCACAACCTGCCGGGGCAATTTATTCCAGTGGTTAATCACCCTGATGGTTAGGAATATTTTCCTAATGTCTAGGCTGAACCTCCGTCGCTGTAATTTAAGCCCGTTGCTTCTTGTCCTATCATCTGTGATCAAGGAGAATAATTTTTCTCCTTCTTCCTCATAAGAACCTTTTAGGTATTTGAAAACTGTTAACACATCTCCTTTTTTCTAGACTAAACAAACGCAGCTCTTTCAATCTTCCCTCATAGGCCAAATGTTCCAGACCTCTAATCATTTTTGTTGCCCTTCTCTGGACTTTCTCCAGTTTCTCTACATCCTTTTTGAAATAAGGCGTTCAGAACTGGACACGGTACTCAAGATGAGGCCTAATCAGTGCAGAGCAGAGTGGAAAAATCACTTTTTGTGTCTTACTCACAAGACTCCTATTAATACACCCTAGAATGGCGTTTGCTTTTTTTGCAACAGTATTACACTGCTGACTCATATTTAGCTTCTGATCCACTGTTACACCCAGATCCCTTTCTGCAGTACTCCTTCCTAGGCAGTCACTGCCCATTTTATATGTGTGCAATGGGTTGTTTAATCCTAAGTGGAGTACTTGGCACTTATCTTTATTGAATTTCATTCTATTTATCTCAGACCATTTCACCAGTTTGTCCAAATCATTTTGAATTGTGATCCTATCCTTCAAAGCACCTGCAACCCCTCCCAGCTTGGTATCATCTGCAAACTTTATAAGTTTGCTCTCAATGCCATCATCTAAGTCATTGATAAAAACGTTGAACAAAATCAGACCCAGGATAGATCCCTGCGGCACCCCGCTCGTTATGTCCTTCCAGCCTGAATGTGAACCATTGATAACTACTCTCTGGGAGTGGTTATCCAACCAATTTTTCACCCATCTTATAGTAGCTCCATCTAATTTGTATCTCCCCAGCTTATTAACCTTGCTCCTGTCTGGCTTTAATGGCCTCAGTCTGAGATAGCTCTGGGGGCTGCTTATGTGGTTCCGGGTTCGACTCACAGACTCTAAGGTCAGAAGGGACCAATATAAGGTAGTCTGACCTTCTGCACAATGCAGGCCACAAAACCACACCCATCCACTCCTGCATAAGCCTCTAACCTATAACTGAGTTATTAAAGTTGCTTGCTTAAGTCGACTTAATTTAATCTGCGTCCACACTACATTTTCCTTAAGTTGACTTAAGGAAAATTTAAGTCGACTTTATTAAACCTCGTTTTAAGTTGACTTTGCTGGCTAAGTCGACTTTAGAAAGTCGACTTAGCCAGTGTGGATGTGGAGTAGCCCTGTCAACTGTAAGTCGACTTAGGGGGCTTTAGGGCTTCCTCACTGCCCTCCCTGCCAGGGTGGCTGGCACAGGGAGAGCCTGGCATGCCCCCCCACAGGGCAGGACAGAGCTCTGCCCACCCTGCCCCTATGCCCTGCCAGGGTCCCTGTCAGGCTCAGCCCCCATTGTACCCAGGTACAATGGGGCAAAGGCTGAGCCCCCTGGCACCTGGCAAAGGGTGCCCCACCTGCCACCATGGACCTGTCCCAGGTCCACCTAGCCCCTACAAGTCGACCTAGGCATCCAGTGTGGATGCTCTAGGTCGATTTGGCAGGGTCCCCTCTAAGTCGACTTAAATTTTGAGTGCGGACATGCTAAGTCAACTTAAATTAACTAGTGTAGACATAGCCTCCATGTACACGTTCTGCAAACTGGCCGAGACTCCACTCCAAGGAGAGGGAGCCCCACTCCCCCCCATCTCCCATTCACAGATTCCAAGACCAGGATCATCTCCTCAAACTCCTGAATAACACAGGCCAGAGAGCGGCCTCAAAAACACTCCTGGAGCCAGAGGTGGCCTTTGGCTATAGGGGGCCCTAGGTAAAGTCCCAGTGAGGGGCGCCTATGGGTCACCCTTCTTTGGCCCCAACCACCAGCCCTCTCCCCTGCCACTGGCCCCAGCCCCCTAACCCCCCCATGTGGCCCTGATCCCTGCCTCCCTGTGCCCCCTTCAGCCCCACCTCGCCACAGTTCCTCCTCCTGCTGCCAATCAAGGCAGACGCGGCTTTTGAGGTGGGCAAACCAGGTGATGGGGCCCCTTACTGCTTGGGGCCCTAGGCAGTCGCCTGCTTCACCTATCCCAAAAGCCGCCTCTGTCTGGATCAGATCTTTTAGCAAAACTCTCCTGCCAAGGCTTTGCTAGTGCCAGGCTGGGAGCACTGGCGAGCACTCAGAAACTGGAACAGGTTCTTTTTCCATCCCGGAGGCCTCTATGCCTAGCACGGTGTGCCTCAGCACAGGTGAGATTAGTGATCTGTTTAATGTAACACCCTCAGGTCCCAGCCCAGCATCCCCAAAATCATGGGACAGCCCCTTTCTCAGGCCCCTTCCCTGTCTTGTGGGCCTTTCTCTCCTATTGAACTCTGCCACCTCACTACTTTGCTGTAGTCCTGGCGCTTCAGGTGTGGCTTCTCCCATCAAAAGTGCTCAATACTCAGGACTCATTTGCCCTTCTGTGCCTGCCGCTGATTGGACAACGGGTGTCGCCCGTGTCAATGTTCTGTCACACAGGCACAAACCACCCCAAAAGGGCAGGGTTGTTACCCAGGCCAGCCAGATAGGGAAGTGCATGATACAATGACATCAGGTGTGCAGCAGAAGAATTTGTGTTTCCAGAAGCCATATTATATCTGTGTAGCCACCTACTGCTCCCGGTCTCAGCTGTGCTAGGGTAGAGCTGTCCCCTGCTGTCTGCCGACTGCTCCTGACCATGTCCAAACTGTTCCTACACGTATGTCACTCAGAAACAGCCAGCGATATAGCACATGAATAAAGTACAGCTCTGCGGTGCATCTGGCAGGCATGAAAACAAAGTTATCCCCTGGAAACAGAGGTTGGTATTAAATGCAGGTCATAGACCATTCAAAATGCAGTCAATAAAGATGGACTGGGCTGCTATGAACAATGTAAGTGATACACACACACACACAAAGATGGAGCTGTGACTGTAGCAGAACTGTAGGGATATTTGGTTGTGTTAGATGAGAAACAACACTCACCAAATTCTAGACTCTATCATAACACACATGCACAAGGGGCAGAGTTAAGGTTATGCATTCAGCCCCAACTTTGCCATTGTCTGCCTGTTGACAGTTCAGCCATGCTTTGAATTGTTCCCATTTTTTGTGTGTGAAATATGATTGTAGTCATGAGATCCTCATAACCAGAGCTGTTACTTCTTCATAAATATTCTCAGGCACGAAATAAAAACAGTGCATTCAGCCAGCTATTCATTCCTCAGCAAGTTGGATATTTGTCAAGGGATGCTAACTCCTTTTTTCCCGTCTTTCCACCGAAACTAACAATTCCGTCAGAAAAAGGTTATCTTCTAATTCTATTTGTCGGAGCAATGATTTGTGCTGTTACGCACCATGTTGCATTAATCGCTTGATCTGATCTTATTTTTCTCTTTATTGTATCGCATTCCTGCTCATCTGGTTAATGCTCTATAAAATAAGCCTGATCCCAGGAGCTAATTGGCTCAGTGACATGGTGTGTGCAGCTCACACAGCAAACTGTATGATTTCAGTGTTTGAAAGAATAACATAAATCCTTGCACACATTTCACTGAAAGTCTGCAAAATCTGCTTGCAACATTTTTATCTCTGAGGATTAGTGCATTAACAGGGACCGTCACTATCATGTGAACGGAGATAAGGTGCAGCTAATCCATCCCTTCTGCTCTCTAACACACACTATCGGCACCGAATGGGAAGCCTAGAAGCAGAGATTAATCACCAGCCCCCTGGGGCCCCTGCACTAAATATGAATATATTAAAGAGACATTAAGCTCATTGTACAACAGCAGAACAGTTGATCCTTTGGTGCTTTGTGAAGTAGACATTGTGCTGTGTATGAAGCTATTAGCTGTCAGAAAGGTGCTTGTTTAATGGTAACATATCAGCTTCTTCGTGAAAAAGTAGAATGGATCCAGCCTAGGGCCCTTTAAACCTCTTCCGCACCATGCAGTTTCTGCTATAAACAGATGTACACCTTGTTGTAATGTGTGCAACACACTGGCATGGCACTAGACGGCCCAGCGGGCACTTAACCACCAGGCAATGCCCAGCCTTGGTGCCATTCCTGTTTTTAGATGCCCTCAGGACATAAAACGCACAATCAAAAAATGCAGCGATCTCCTTGTGTGGAGTGAAAACTGAGCAGCTGACCAGCCCCATGGAAAGGGTGTTCTCTGGGCAGAGGGGCATTTGCCTTTTTTCCCACACTTACAAACTGGATCCTGGGTCTGATTCCAAGCTAGTTGCATCCATGTCGATCAGGAGTAAATAAGACTAGAGGCATGCCCCTGCAAAGGAACCAATCAGAATAAGATTTCATTCACAGTCTTCCACTGGGCCTCCTGCCAGCCCTTCCATTCACAGACTCCAAAGCCAGAAGGTGCCACTGTGATAGTCTTGTCTGACTTCCTGTCTCCTGCAAGCCAGAGAATTGCTCCACAATGATTCCTAGGGCAAATCTTTTAGAAAACCACCCCGTCTTTATCTGAACGTTGTCAGAGCTAGAGAACCCACCACGAGCCTTGGTAAATTTCTTCAGTGGTCACTTATCCTGTGGTCCCTGCCTGAGCAAATGCCACGCTGTGCTTTTCATTGTTGTGTATGATTGCCCACTTTTGATGTTGTGGGATTGTGGCCGTGGAAGCTCATGTGATAAATACATTTGTTAGTCTTTAAAAGTGCCACGAGACTCCTTGTTTGTTTTGCTGAAATAGACTGACATGGCTCTCTCTCCAAAAATGTTAGGTGCTGAAATGCCACCACAGTGTCCCATTGTAGTTGTAGTTCATTGTAATTGCAGCTGGCACCTGCTCCCATTCTCCTCAATGGCTTGAGCTCCTTGCTCACACTACAGCTCCCATGATGCATTCTCGTCTATGGTTTGTCATGCTGGCAGACTAGGGGCAGCTCATGCTAAGGTCTCCATGTCTCAGCTGAACATTGAAAAATACATGGCAGGAAACTGTCTGGCTCACCTGTCTGTCAAAATAAGCATTAGAATTATAAGAAGGTATTTAGCGGTGACTGAACGTTTGTGAGTTGCTGCTGGCATTAACCTCACTTGGAACATCTTGTATCCCATACTGTAAGGTCATATTTGAGCTGTTGTATTGTGTGCATCTGTGACTGCGTAAATCACCACACTGAAGAGAGACATTAACTAGTGTGACATGTTGATCTGATCAACATGTTATGTGCTGCCCAATAGGAAAGGTCCATTGACTCCAGGCGCACTATAGCGGGATGGTAAAGAGGACAAAAGATCTTAGTTGTTTTCCCCTTCCTTGCTGTGCCGATGAGTCATGCCAGAGGGTTCCTCCCATCCAGAGTGATTGCAGCTCAAAGCATAGGGGAAGAGAGGAATAAAAACCCCTGACAAGAAGAATGATATCTCTGTGCTTCTTTGACTCAGACGCTTCATTTGTGCACACTTCACCGTCTCTTAAGGAGCAAATTGGGTGTTTGCATTTAAAAAGGACCCATTAGCCACCTCAATGGACATTTGCAAAGGCACACCCTGGCCCTGATTATCCTCTGACTTGCAGTCTAGTAAACCAGAAGGGTTCCTTCAGTGTTAAATGGGCATGAATGAATGGTGATTTCTGCCATGGAGTCAGGAAATTAGCCAGGTAGCTCAGGCGCACACACACATTTGTTTTGGATAATCTGTTCTATGTAGCTTTTCAAATCCCTAGTCCCAGTGGCCAGATTGTCCAAATTGCCCAGCTCCCCTTAAGGACCAAGTGCATGTGGCCAGATTTTCAAGTGTATTCAGGTTGCTGTATGGATCTAGAACACAGCAACAGCCAGACTGGATCAGACCCACAATCTATAGCCCAATGTCTTGTCTCTGGCAGTGACCAGCACCCGATGCATCAGAGGATGGTGTAAAAACCCTGCAGGAACTGATGTGAGATATCCTGTTGCCCATGAAAGTCTCATCCTAACCCTTGATAGAGGCTTGAGCTTCGAAGCAGGAGATTTCATAACTCTCACAGCCCTTTTTTAGCATTAACTCTGGTCATTCTGGCTGTCCCTGGTATCTATAGACATTTCCAATCCTCTGAATCTTGCTTAGTTCTTGACTTGAGCAACATTCTGAAGGACTGAGTTCCACAACTCATGTACCAGAGGAAAGACATTTCCTTGTACCAAATCTAGCTTTGCCACCAATCAATTTCATTGATCATTCCCTTGTTCTTGTGCTGGGGGATCTAGAGAACTTCTCTATACCTCCTAGTTTAATAGACTTTTATCACATCGCCTCTTATTTGTCCCCATTCCAAGGTAACAACCCCAGTTATTTCACTCCTTCTCCGTAAGAGAGTTTCTACAGGCCCTTGAGCATTCTTGACTCCCTTCTCTAGGTGCTGAGCTCTTCTGAAACTGGCTATCAGTGTCACAAAGGGAGCTGCTGGGTCCACAGGACTTTTGAATATCAGCCTCTTATTTGGATTGTCTAGGTGGAACATAGGAATGGTCATACTGAGTCAGACCAATGGTCCATCTGAGCCCAGTGTCCTGTCTGAGCTCAGTGGCCAATGCCAGGTGCTTCAGAGGGAATGAACAGAACAGGTTACCACTTAGGACTATATCAAGAATTGCTTCTCTTCTTGTGGGATCCAGGACTAGCTGCTCCAAGGAGTCAAGAAACTTTATCTCCGCATCCCATCCTGAGGTGACATGCCAGTATGGGGATAGTTGAAATCCCCCATTATTATTGAGGTTTTTTAAAATTTTTAATGCCTCTCTAATCGGCCTGAGCATTTCACAGTCACTATCGCCATCCTGGTCAGGTGGTCGGTAATATGTTCCTATTGCTATAGTCTTATTATTCAAGCATGAGATTGATATCCATAGAGATTCTATGGTACAATTTGGTTCATTTCAGATTTTTATTTCAATTGACTCTATGTTGAGCTCTTGAGAATCTCCCGCATGTGCCCAACTTTGGCCCCATGTTCAAAGGTTGGTCCGTACATATTTATGGAGCTCTGAAAGTCATAGCTGGAGTTTCTCTGTCATTGAAAGCATTTTGCATCCATGGTGGTTTCACCACCACTGGCCGGTGATCATTCTCTTTGGACTAATGGCATGCAGAAAAAGTAGAAGGAGGCACAAAAGAAACAAACATATTGGCAAGTGCCCTGGGATTGTACTGGCTCCCAAACATTGCAGCAGCTGAACTCTGGCATCAAACTCAGCACCCAGCAAAGCAGGTGGCAATCCTGATAGAAGAGTATGCATCTATCCTAGCTCTCCTCCACTATACGAATCACATGGTACAGAGACAAAGTCAACAAAGCTTGGGAGCACTGTTTAAACGAACAGGTAGCTTATTTCCCCATCAATATGCAAAAAGCCACCTCCAGCCGTGGAGTGGCTGTAAATAACGATGCTGTCAAGTACTTTGTTTACATTTCCCCACTTGCCATTGTTTGTAATAACCTCTTTGGAGCTGGGAAATAGCATTTCTTTCCTCGCTGATTTTGTCCGTTTCCATTTGGTGAGCAGCGATTTTTTTCTTTATTACCAGCAGAGCTTGAAATTAATATTTTTTCGTTGCTCTTGCTACGGCATCATCAATAATAGCAGGGATGTGCATGGCCTGGGTTGGAAAGTCTGGGAGATAAGTGCTCCCCGGGAGCCAGCAGAGGGTACAAAAGAGCATAACCTAGGTTGGTGGTGAAGGTTTTTCCTCCACAACGATTTTGTAAATTTCATTGCTATGGAGTAAGAAGGATTTTTCCCACCAGCGAGGCTAGCATGGAAGTCTAGCATCTAGCTCCTTGGCACCACAGATTCGAACTCCACCAGAGTAGGAGGTTTAACACAGAGAGAGAGAGACTCCCCAAGAAAGCAATGGAAGCTGTTGAGCGGCAAATAAGTTTGAAAAACTGACCACTACATTAATATTCCTAAATAGGGGCTGAGCGCTTTGGAAAATCTTCCTAAAAGAGACAGAGGTCTCAGACACTGTATACAAAGAGACTTTCATTATCATGTGCACTCAGGTCAACATTTGCCAACAGATACTGTGGTGATGAGAACCTGAATAGAGTAGGATAGAATATTCCAAAGGGGTAGCCGTGTTTCAGTCTATGATTGAAATAACTGTGGTGTCTGCTGGCACATATATGACTTTCCAGTGTCAACCACTGTAGTTAACTGTCTGTCTTGAGGCCTTGAAAACGACCCTATCTGTTTTGTATGGACATTAGTGGCTCCATGGCAGTTTTCACAAGAGTAAACGGAGACAACAGGGAAACACAGAGTAAAGGGAAATGGGAACTGGACTGAAGGTGGAAAGGACACAAGAACTGGAAGCTAAGGAAAAGTTTTAATACAGATCTTGACAATTCTGGTTTAGCCTGATATGTACACATTGCCCTTGTAAGTGGAGAACAAAGCATGTGCTAGAGACAGACGAGTTTGCAGGTCAGCGTTGCCCAAACAGTTTGCAATGACATAGCATTTCCACAGTCTGTCATGTAAACGAGGGACATACAGAGAACTCGTTAAACAGTTCCTCGGGCAGGGGGAGGGGGAGGTTGAAAGTTGATTTTCTTCCAAAACCGTGTGGCTAGCTTGCCATACCTGAGCAGTAGCATTTTCATTCGACAGCTTTTTCAAGACTAAATGCAAGAACTAATCAAAACACCAATTTTTCATGTCAAGCGGAATTCTGATTCTTCAACATTTGCTTTCAGTCCAAATAGTGACAAAAAATCAAAATAGCAATATTTTTCAAGGAGCAAAAAGTCCCAAAAAATTAAAGTTCAGAAATGTTTACACTAATAATTTCATTTTGGGTGAACATGAATATATTACCAGTGTGATGCTTCATGAGAATTATAATATTGGTTTGCTTGTATCCCAATTCTCTCCTATGGGCCTTATTCCCCAAAAACCCTATATCTCACTTATTGCACTACAGCAGCTCAGGCACAGAGACAGACCATGGTGAATCATGGGGGATGTAGTCCAGCTTTGATACAGAGCCCATAGAGGAATGAGGGTACGTGGAATTCAAAAGTAGAACTCCTATGAAACGCTGCAGTGGCGCCAGAGGAGATAAGATCAACCTTGACCCAAAATGTTTTCTTGAGATTTTCTGGGCAGAAGATTCCTCCATAAATGATTTTTTGGAGAAGAAAATTTCAATTTTGACATTTTCCAGTGGAATGATATGTTGTTACAAATTTTCTGGCCAGCCCAACTAAATATGGTGGATAGAAATGGGCCTCCTAAAAGTACCTGAAATAGATTAGACAGATAAATAAATAGATGTTGCAACATACTGACAATATCCTATAATATCCTGAACAAACCTTATAGAATTAAGATAAGTTGTACTAAATTCAGGTAAACATTACTGAGTTAGGTTTAACACCTTTGGGGTACACTGTATTGAAAATGTACCAGTGTATGTGTTTTTGTGGCATTGTTTGTAACTCCTCTAGTAGGGAAAGGAAATGCTAATTCGCTTCCTCCATTACCAGCCTTTGAAGTCGCCTTGTGGAGAGATACGCACATGAAGGTTCAAACTGGATTCTCCAGAGATCAACAGAGAAAGAAAACACTTTTAGCGACCAGTCATGGATTAAATTGACTCAGGGCCTTCTTCCTGATTTACGAGGAGAGACTGAAGGAAGTAGGCTTATTTAGTCTGCAGAAGAGAAGACTGAGGGGGGATTTGATAGCAACCTTCAACTACTTGAAGGGGTGCTCCAAAGAGGAGGGAGCTAAGCTGTTCTCGGTAGTAACAGAGGACAGAACAAGGAGCAATGATTTCAAGTTGCAGCTGGGGAGGTCGAGGTTGGCTATTAGGAAAAACTTTCTCACTAGGAGGGTGGTGAAGCATTGGAATGGGTTATCTAGGGAGGTGGTAGAATCTCCATCTTTGGAGATATTTAAGGCCCGGTTAGACAAAACCCTAGCTGGGATGATTTAGTGGGAGTGGTCCTGCTTTTAGCAGGGGGTTGGACTAGATGACCTCATGAGGTCCCTTCCAACCCTATGATTCCTGATCCAGCGAATGGACAAGACTCCTGACCACGGAAGACTCAAGCCCCTTCAGAAGAGTGGAAGGACTGGCCCTTCTGTGGCACATGTGCTTGTTCGGGGCTGAAGCTGTAAGGAACTTGTAACCCCAAAGAGGAGGGTGATCTCTGATAAGCCTGTTAGCATGCGGGCAGATTCTTTTTATTGTTCTTAGTATGTTTTCTCTCTAATGTTTCCACCTAAAAATAAAATAGGAAGAGCTGGATGCTATCATGCTATCAGCTATCAGGTATCAGCTGCTGAAGAGAAGGAGAGCAGGTCTGTTCAGGCAGCCTGTCCATGCTGGAAGATACACAGTGACAACAGGAGCTGTGCAGGCTGGGAGAATCTGGGTCAGATGTCCGGGAGATGCTGGCCAGAAAGGCAATAGCTAGGGAGCTGGAAGACAGTAAGTCGACTCTACCATTGTTGTATCACTGGGTTGGAATACAGGCTCCAGCCTGTGACAGAAGCCATACTTTCTCGTTTCCCACTTCTTTCTATTTAGTGTCTCCTTTGGCTGATACTTTGTTCTAGTTTGCACCAGATCCCCTCTAATAGGTGGGTTATTAACGCCGATATAGGACTAGGAGGAGAATAGCATTACAACCTTAGAAGATGAGGGGTGCAATGGACTTCTGGAGGTATCTAGTCCAACCATTGCTCAAAGCAGGACCAACCCCAACTAAACCATCCCAGCCAGGGCTCTGTCAAGCCAGGCCTCAAAAATCACTAAGGAGGGTGTTTCCACCACCTCCCTAGGTACCCACTCCAGTGCTTCACCCCCCTCCTATGGAAAAAGGTTGTTTTTTTTTAAATATGCAGTCTAGATCTCCCCCAACCCCACTGCAACTTGAGACCATTCCTCCTTGTTCTATCATCCGCCGCCACTGAGACAGCCTAACTTGAACCCCGCTTCACGTAGTTTAAGGCTGCTATCAACAACCCTTTCTGCCCCCCACCTGTTCTCTTCTGAGCAAAGTTAAGTCGACTTTGTTAGGTTGACCTAACAGAGTGCCAATACTTTAAGTCAACTTAATAAGGTCAATTTAGCACTAATCCCC
This sequence comes from Pelusios castaneus, assembly GCA_007922175.1. Taxonomy (NCBI): domain Eukaryota; kingdom Metazoa; phylum Chordata; order Testudines; family Pelomedusidae; genus Pelusios; species Pelusios castaneus. Next base: position 4,921,748 of record ML685811.1, read on the forward strand.
ATCCACACTGGCTTTAAGTCGAATTAATAAAAGCCCAGTGTGGATGCGGCTTTGTTTAGGTCGACTTAAGCCTCCTTAAATCGACCTAACTTGCCAGTGTAGACACACCCCTGCAGACTAAACAAATCCAGTTCTCTCAGCCTCTCCTCGCCATTTGAATGGTAGGTTCCCAGTCAGGGACAGAGTGCACAGGGTCCTAGGGAGTTCAGAGAGGGAGGATGGAGAGTTTTAAGAGCAAGGAGTGCAATTTAGGTTCTGAAACCATGAAAAGGGACGGAAGCCGGTGGGGGTGTTGGAGAACTGGGTGGTAGATCGGGAAGCAGGGAAGGTGTTGGGGAATAGTGAATAAGAGGATGTGGAACCCACACAGAATCCAGTGAGACCAATAGCGCCTGAGGGGATATCTAGGAAGCCAATGTCAGCAAGACAGAACAGAGGTGTGCTTCTGATTTCCCTTCTCCATAGGAGCAGTGATTGCCTTCGAGTCTGAGGATATCCTGTGAGGATAAGCACTTTGCCTTATCTGGACGACCTCTTGTACCTGGATTCACCTGTATGTGCATCTTTGCAATCCACGCATGAGAGACTGAACGATGATAGATACATGGGGGTCTTCTTGGCAGTTCAGAGCAACAGCTTTTGGCTGCAAATAGTCTTAGGTTGTCAATATCGTGCCAAGTTAAAACACCATTTACTGTAACTTTTGCTCTGGTGCAGAAACATTTCCAGTAACAAACAGAATAAAAAATAATGGTTTAAAAAATAATAAAGGATTGAAGATCAATGGAAGTGAGTGAACCCCACAATACAGCTGTTGGGAACAACCCAGCCCTTGATCTAAGGGGCTGGGGACAGGAAAGGCTCTTTCAGATCAGAAAGACACCGTCTGATGCAGATGAAATTTTAAAGCCATGTGCAACCATGGAGTGGGCCGAGCTTTAGATCTTCTCCTAATTAATAACCTGCTGGGCAGTATTTATCCCAAAAGGATAACAACAGAGTCTAGAATTGTACGATACACCAGCCTCCTCATTCTTCCTATTCCAAAGGGGTAGCCGTGTTAGTCTATTGTAGAAAGACAACAGAGTCCTGTGGCACTTTTAAAGACTAACAGATTTATTTATCGCATGAGCTTTCGTGGGAGAAAATCCCACTTCGTCAGACGCTTTGAAGATGGGAAAGTTACAGAATGGGAGGAAATTAAATGCAAGGGAGTGTATGACATAGGATCTGGTCAGGCTGCACTTATATGCAAATTTGCCTCAGTTGTCTTGGGGTTAAACAGGGACTATGTATTTTTCTCTCATTACAACAAGTGATTTGACCTCACCCTCCTCTATGTGCTGTTCCCCAGTGTTTGAATCCTAACACCTATTTTGATTTGCTGTTACAGCCTGACCTGATCCTATACACTCCCCTGCATTTAATTTCCTCCCATTCTGTAACTTTCCCATCCTCAAAGCGTCTGACGAAGTGGGATTTTCTCCCACAAAAGCTCATGCAATAAACAACTCTGTTAGTCTTTAAAAGTGCCACAGGACTCTGTTGTCATTCTTCCTAGACATCTTTCTCAGACCTGACACCTGTATAGCACCTTTCACCCCCACAGTGTAAAAGCATCCACCTCTGGGGCAGAACATGATACTTGTTTAACAGCACCCAGAAATGATAAAGTTCAACAGTGCCAAATGGGGGCATAAGAGGTGCACAGACCCTGAGCACAGGTTGAATGTCAGTCCCCAGTTACTGGCCGATCACCCAGATATCGTGTCTACATGGCGTGCTGAGTGGTGAGCCGTCTCTGGCTAATATCATATTGCTGTTTCTGTGCACAGAGGAAAGTGTGTTATTAATGGCTCTGTTGAGTGGCTGTCCTAGCTCGAGACTCTGGCCATGTAATAAACGTCTATAATTGTCTCGGCGTATCTGACTTGCCCCACCCCGATAATAAACAGTGTTACTATGAATCAGACACACAGCGTGAAGCAATTACACTTTCCCAGGGACAGGAAAGAGAACTAGCGTCACATAATGGCCTTTTTAGAAGCCCCCACAGTCCTCCGTGCCTAGCTTGCTTGATGGACCTCACACACATCGAGTACAACACGGTAGCTCCAGTACCTCATTCCAGAGGCTCATCTAACTAGGCCACGTGCTTCCCAAAAGTGGAAGTATCCTGACTGGGCACGGGATCCGCCTTCTCAGGCAGAGACAGGGTTATTAGAGCCCTTCACCTTTCTCTGCAGCCAGCAATCATGAGTGCCCAGATGCTGCCTTCCAGAGGCAGCTCAGCCCTCTTGCTCCTCTGTTGGAGATGGGAGGCAGGCAGCCGTGGAGTAACCAGCCCAGGGTCTGGCACACGCTCCAGCTCCGGTGCTGATACGGCCTGTGCTCTGCACTTGAGAGGATGCTGACTTCCCTGCACTGAGTCCCACATTCTCACGGGCCTGGGCCTGGGGCAGTCAGCTTGTTTGTGGCTCTTGGTCATTTTGTGGGGCTGGGAACTGCCAGGGGGCTGGAAGCAGAGCGGTGAGGGTAGTCAGATCACTGGTGGGTCTGGCTTAGGACCAGTGCCCGGTCAGGAGAAAGGCAAGCTGGTCAGAGGGGGTTCCAAGTCACTGGCAGGTGAGGCGATCCCACCCACCTCTGTCTCACAGCTGGCTCACCACTTCAGATCCTCCCAAACGGCCGGTGCTGGCTGACAGGGAGGCCGGGAGGTAGGAGGAGAGGTAGACAGAACAGAAAGCAGGGCAGGGCACTGTGAAGAGGACAGAGAGAAATCAAGAGATGAGGGAATCTGCACAGTGGGGACATGCCGCCTCCTCTCCACCAGTGCAATGCTTTCATAGGCTGCAGATGAAGTGATTGATCGGTGTATTTCCCTGCCTGGTTGCTATCGCTCGGGGAAGGTCAGATCTAATCCAGATTGATTGCACGCAGTAGCACACTGCTGTCAGGAATAAAATACTGAATCTGACACATTTACAAATGTCTCGGCTGGCTCCCAGGAAGGGTAGGGAGGGCAGCGGAAATGGGAGGGGCTGATGGCGCACGGGGTCAGCCCTTTGTCAGATTGCACTGGTGGTGGGGAAGGAACTGACGGCCCCTAAGGGCCTCCCTTCCAAAGGCAGGTGACTGATTGCAGCAAGGGCCAGATCCATCACTCCCGACAGCTGGATCTGCCACTTCTCACAGGCTGCTCTCCCAAGTCTCCAGGACTGTGAGGAGGAAGAGCCGAGGTGATGAGGCCAAGCACTAAGGGCACACAGTACCAGCGCTGGCAGCGGGGAACCCCTGGGTAACCAATGAGCCCTGCACCTGCTGGCGTCTGTCTCCCTGAGAAAACCCCCAAACCTCCTGCACTGATGGAACCCACTCTCTTCTGCTTGGGAAGTTTCCCCTCCCCACACTTTTCAGCAGGGGGCATTTTAAACCTTCATGGGATGGGGTACTCACTGGGGTTTGTGCACCCCAGTGTGCATCACCCAGTAGCATGAGAAGTCAAGTGGAGGCGGCCAGCAGAAGTCATTGCATCTGGCCGGCTTCAGGTGGCGTATGAAGGAATCATTGTGTAATTGTTGGTGAGATCTGCAGCGTGGACCTTTCCAGGGAAGAAGAGAGAGTGTGGTGTGAGATAAATCAGAACTAAAGTAAGGACAGGTGGGAGAAGCAGCTAAGGCCCCAGGGGGAGGGAGAGTTAGAAATGAAACCCAGAAGAGTTTCTGGGGACAGGCCCTGGGTATCTCAAGGGACTTCAAGACTAATGAAAACATGGAAGGTTGGTAGCAAGGAAGGATGACAAGTTGCACGGTCTAGGTTAGGAGCAGCTGTCTCATATCAGGAGATATTCAGGCCTGAGCAAAAGCATCTAAACCCACAACTAACCTTTTACCATAGTAGGGGGTTCAGGTTTCACATGCGGAGCCCATTACATCAGATTATGGGCTGACTTTTACAAACCTTGGTCTCCCTTTCCATGATGCCAGTTTGAGTTCCAAACAATTGAAGGCATAATTTTGTTTAGCCCCATCCTTCTGGGTGCTATTTGCACTGTCCAGTAGGTGTCATAAATTGTAGGTACAAGAGGGAAAATGCCAGGCGAGGGCTGGGCTAGAAACAGACATCTGAGCAGTGACAGCCCTTAAAAACTGGGCAGTTTTATTATAAACAAATAGACAAGCTGCCCTCAGTATCTGAAGCATTCTCTGTCATTACCAAATGCGATATCTTCAGATCAGAGGAAGCCTTATTCAGTTATCTACGGTAATTGACATGCTTCTCGGGATGTCCGCTGTGTTTGTAGATGTAAGCACAGTCTGAATGAGCTCTCCCCGACAGCTGTCTGGGGAGGAGGAGAGACTACAGGACCAGACTCTATTTACATGAACACACCCATGCTGCTCAGGTACCCAGCAGACAGAGCCATATTGCCAAAGTGGTCAACTTTGGCTGGTGTTGGGTTGAGGATCACTTTACAATGAAATGAAATGTTGTTCTCCTTATCACCTGAGCAAAGAGCAGCAGACCTGTGCTCAGGCTACCCTGATTGAGCAGGTCTCCCTCAGCTGAACTGAACTTGTTAAGCAAGAAGCCAGACCCCTCTGAGAGGAAGAAGGGGATGGAGACTCCACTGGGAGTCTTTTGTTTTGTTAAGGGATCACTCGAGTGAAATCACTTGCTGTGGGACAGTGCTCCTGCCCCGCCTACTGCAGTAATTAAGTTCCGCCGTCTAAGAGCTGGCAATCACTGGTGACGGCTGACAAGGAGGTCATTGGAGTGGCCAACAGACAGTTGGCAAGGTGGCCAGGGAGTAGAACGACCAACGGAGTGAGCAAAGGGCCTTTTTGCCCTCCCCTCAACCAGGTTACAAGGTGAATTTTGCAGCTGCACTCTGAATTCTGGGTCTGCCTTGACTAAGCACAACAAATTAAAGGAACTTCTGGTTACTGGACTTAAAAAACCTGAGGAAAAAGGACCTGCCCCACATACTCTGGGGTGGTGGTTTTGCTCATGATTTTATGATTGTGAACTCTTCTTATTTTCCCGAGCTAATGCCAGGTTACTTTTCCCATTTTTATTAGAAGTCTCTTTTCTACACTCAGTCTCTGTACTCGCGAAGGGACGTATTGCTGCTAGACACATCCAAGAGGTGATGTGTAATCGTCTCAGGAGCCTGGGTGTGGCCTTGAGCTGGTTTGATGCTGTATTGTTGAAAGGAGCGCTTAGATTCCCAGCCTTTATTGCTTCCATCTCCATTGGGCCGAAGAGTTACATTCACATGGTTATGTTATTGCACTGGACCCATCTAGCCGCCTGTTGCATCTTCCTTGGAATAAAGTGTGGTAGAAAACCAGACATATTTCCACATTCATCATCGTGTGAAAAAAGCATTGTTAGTGGCATCAAGTCCAGTAGGGGGCTCATTGCCAGGTGGGTGTGTCAGAAGGGGTGGTGCCTGTCAGAGGGCAGATATTACAGAGAATGGTTTCTTGGGTAACTGGCTGGTGAGACTTGCCCACGTGCTCAGAGTTTAACTGATCACCATATTTGGGGTCGGGAAGGAATTTTCCCCCAGGGCTGCTAGCCTGGGCTCTGGGGGTTTTTCACCTTCCTCTGTACACAGGGCATGGTTCACCTACCGGTGAATTCTCTATATCTTAAAGTCCTTAAATCATGATTTAAGGAGGTAAATAACTCAGTCATAGGTTGGGGGCCTATTGCTGGAGTAGGTGGGTGAGGTCTTGAGGCCTGCATTGTGCAGGAGGTCAGACTAGATGATCGTACTGGTCCCTTCTGACCTTAAAGTCTATGGCTATGTCTACACTGGCAAATTCCTTCGAATTAAGGAAGCTTAATTCAAACTAACTTAAGTCATGGATACACTAGGCTTTCATTAGTTCATAGACTCATAGACTTTAAGGTCAGAAGGGACCAGTATGATCATCTAGCCTTAATTCCTTCTAATAAATTTGAATAGGCTATTCGAAGTAAGGGTTAATTCAAACTCGTTAGCTCGAATTAACCAATGCGGCCATGTTAGTTCGAACTAATTGCTTAGTTCGAACTAACCGGCCCATTGAACTCAATGCAATTTGCTAATTCAAACTAAGCAAGGGCCATGAATGGCCCTTGCTTACTTCGAACTAAATTTTGCTATAATTAGTTCGAATTAACTAATTTGAACTAACTTTGGTAAGTGTAGACATAGCCTATGAGTCTATGATATCTGGATTGAACCCTTCACCTTTCGTTTGGGACAGGGTCCCAAAAGGAGTTCAACCTGGCAAGTACAGCTTTGAAATTTCAACCCTTTCAACTAATGAGGCCACTTTTGCGTTCATTGGCAGCTCATCTGTGGTTGCCATACCTGTCACAGCTCTCCAGCAGAAAGGCCTAAACATGCCATTTGCCTCGTTTTCCTTATGGGTGAGGTAATCCTCCTCCTCAGCAGGTCGCAGACGGGCGAGGGGACTGCGCTGTGCCCCGGGCCAGTCGTTCTGACTGCAAGTGTGTGTGTTTCATCTATAATAGATAGAAGCTTAAAGCAAACACCGGCCAGTAATAGAATTAGGCTTGACAAATCTCTCCCTGAAACACGCCGTTACAGTAGTCGGGGATTAATATAAATGCGTGGGCGGAACACAGACGCATTTAACCGAAACAAACACATCCTTTAAATGAGCAGGGGAAGAGAGCCTTGCTTCCTAATTAGTCTGCGCAACCCCAGACAAAGGAGGTGGCATTCACAACGAGACGCCCGGGCCTTGGGAGCCAGAACGTGTAGCTGCGTTGTTAAGAAGACATGTGGCGACACTCAGGGGCTGGGCATGTAAGTGAAGTGGGGGCAGGTGAGCGTATGGGGTGGGAGGTGTATATAAGAACAGCCATATTGGGTCAGCCATATTGAGTCCGTCTAGCCCAATGGCCAGTTCCAGCTGCTTCAGTGGGAACGACTCAAACGTGTAATCATTGCATGATCCATCCCCTGTCATTCTTCCCAGCCCCTGGCAAAGCAGATAGGGTTAGGGTCTGTGCGGTGCAGTTACACCCCCTGCTTTCCATCCCAAAGCAGACAAGTGTTCCTCCCGCCAGTGGTCGTTCAGACTGACACCAGGGAGATCAAGCAGCGGTGGCGTCAACATTTCATAAAGACGAATGACACGTACATTGTAATGAATAAAAGGTGACAAATGTGTCCTGATAACACAGCCGCCCCCAACATTCAGCATGGTGGCAGCGTCAAAACATCCAGAGGGTGCATCTGGCAGGGGACACCTCACAGGGTGGCCAGGGCCAGGGGATGCAGGGCTTGGCACCTCCTGGGCCGGGCTGGCTGGTCTCAGGAACTACACTAGAACGGGAGGCTGTGCTGGAATGAGATGGATGGTTTGGGGGCTGGCTCACATTGGCATGGGAGGCTGAGAGCTGCACCAGCCAGGGGGACTAGGATTAGCCAGAGCAATGCTCAGACCTTCCTTTTAGTGCTTCCACCTCTGGAAGGTGAGATTGTGTGGCAGCCCATTTGATCCCCGCTTTTAATTGCTACAGGCTCCATCTGCTGCGCTCCCCTCCCCTCATTTGCAGCGCAGCCCTTTCCAGAGCACGGTTAAGGACTCATCCTGGGCACGGCTCATTATTACCGTTCACCCATCTCAGCAGTTCTCCCGACTGGGTGTAATACGATGTTTCCAGGCTGTGGAAACGGACGTCAGCAAAATGCACCAGTGCTCCATGGAGAGTGGCAGAATTCACGTGTAATCAAAGCACCGGAGCGCATGGGACGGCGAGTCCCAGCAAACGCTGATCCATCCCTGATGCTGCTGGCTGCATAAAATACCACCTCTCCAGACAAACTTTTTGCCCAGTGCACGAAATATTTGTGGAATGCCCTTCCTCTGGAGATGTCAGAAAAGAAAGGACTTTTATTCTGATAATTGCTGAGCTGCACCCCACAGCCCCAAACCCATCTCTCAGTGTGGGAGTTGGTCCTTTAGAAAGGGGGGATCCATCTGTTTGAGAAAACTGCCCCTCCCCCAGCTGGGGTTGCTTTTGATGTGCCGAGATGAGGCAAGCCAGAGTGGTGGCAGGGAACTCCTCAGAAACAGACAGCTGGATTTGTACAACTGCCTGTCAGCCCTGGCATGACCAGGGAAGCCCAGGGGATGGCGCTGACAGGGAGATTCCTCTATTTACCTCCCCCTTGAGACGAGCCCTTTCTCCAGTAGGGTTAGATTTCCCTTCTCTTGCATTATTAGCAGAGCAGCACAGCCCGTCCCCATGAGATCACAAACACAGGGCCTGGTGCCAGGCGATGCAAGCGCCTCTTGAGAGGATGGACATCTTCAGAAGCCACTGAGTACTGAGCAACTCATTGCCAATGCCCCACAGGCCGGGGGTTCGGTCTGGAGAAGAACCCAGAGGCCTGAATCCTCAGCTGAACCTTAACTAAATGCCCTGGGACTGCAATCTAGTCAGAAGCAGTTTTCTGGTGAGATTTCAGATGGTTACAGCCCCTGGCTAGGCAGGGGCCCAGATGTACAGACACAGCTGTGGAAAGATGAGAAAAAGAGAGGAAAAGAAGTCTGAACTTATCGGCAACCCCAGGAATGTCTTGGGGTCTCATCTTGCTTGGGGCAAAGACTTGATTCAATTCAGAAACAGTCTCAGAAAATATCCCGAGGCTTTTCCCAGCTCCATGGCAGAGTTAAGGTTGTCGGGCATGGCTGGTGTGCATTTTAACGCTTGATTTCCCGGCTGATGTTTATTTCCCTGTAACTCGTTGCTCCTATTGGTTTCAGTATCAAAGCACTGAGAGTCAGCCTGTACTCTGTACTGCCCAAGATTTGGGACAGCGAATAGCAGTGAAGGTTAAAGGTCATCTAGTCTGATGTCCTGTGTAATGCAGGTGGGGAATCCACCAGGCATCCTGTCTCCAACCCAGGACTTCTGGAGGAGCTCGAGAAGATCAGAGATCATCACTAATGAGCCCTGCTGCCATTAGCCTGATACTCCTGGTATGGTCTGAGACCATCACAGGCCCTTCTTTCCGGGGACTAAAGTCATAGCTAGGAGGTGAACATGATCAAATCCCTATAGGAGTCAATGGGAGCTGTAGGTGCAGGATTTGGCTCATGTTGGGTATATGGGATTTGAAAACTGCAGATGTCGTGGTGAGGGTCTCCCAGGGTTCTGCTCTCTCCAGAGGCTGCTCCGGCCATCTGCCCAGTTCACTGCCTTGGAACCCCCAGGGATCACCCTGCCACATAGCTGAGCAGCTTGTGGGCCCCGCAGGGCCAATGGTTGGGCATATGCTGGGTGTGCCAGGCCTTTGAAGAGAAGTTACAGTAGACTGGCCACAGAGCTGGTGTCCTGCTGCTCTGAGCTCCACAGAAAGGTGCTCAGCTGCTCTTGATTTCTTCTTCAAAATGATGCTCCATTGCCATTTGCTGCCCTGACCCATGAGTTTTACCCACCCCTGACCCCCTCCCTACTCCTCTCTGAGGGGTGTCTTGGAGCAGCCTTTGGAAATTGTTGAAGAACATAGTGGCCAGAGAAACAATCCCATAGCCCACCCAGCTGGAGGTCACAAGAGTTTGGGGGCACCCAGGGTCTGATGCTTTGAGAGAACTTCTCTGCCCTTTCCCCACTCTGCTGTAGGCTGGTCAGGTGCTCACGCCCAACACAAGGGGCAGGTGGCAACATCCCATTCAAGCTCTGATCTCCACTGAGCCTTCCAAGAAAGCAATCAGCCTGGTGAGTAGGGCTGCAAGACAGCCTAAGAGACAGACATTGGATTGTCTTGTTCCCTCTTCTCATTCCCATCCTGGCCCCTCCTGGCTTCTGTTCTGCTCTCAGTTTGATTCTCCCCACAGCTCCTGTCCTGCCCCACTGGACTCCATTGTCTGTCCTCCTCTCACTATTGCAGAGTATATTTCCCTTGTGCCGCCTTTCTCCTTGCAGTGCTGTTTGTTCCATCCCTGGAAAGGTGTCGCACCTGCATGGAGAGGTGCTGTGAGTACATGGTGGTGAGGAGACAGGTGGCAGGTGTGTTTGTCTGTGACTAGACCTCACAGACCTCCACTCCGGGCTCCTCAGAGCTGAGGACTCACCCCCTGCTTCTACACTGTTTTCTGAGGGACATGGCTTAGCGCATTTGCAGAATGGCAGGCAGTCTGAGGCCATGCCATGTCCCCCTTCAGCTAATGTGTCTGTTCCTCCTCCCGCAGCCAGCCATCAGGGGACTCCCTGCTTGGTGGAGACGCAGCTTTATTAAACTGGCTTTCCAAGGTGGTGTTACACCACTTGCCTGCGGCTACCTGCGCTCCTGTTCTGAGAGAGCACTCAGGAACACCAGCCCATGAATCCAAAGACCAGAGAGGAACAAGGGCCAAGGAAGAGGTGGAGGGCAGACAGAAGCCACACTATCCTGCAGTGGTGTCAGCACAGACCTTCTTGTGATCCTCCCACCGCATGCAGAAAGCACCGTTAATTTGGCAGCACTTAGAGCCCAGGGCCCTATGCTAGTCAAACGAAGCAGCAAATGGAACTTGTCTGATTAGCGTGGCCTACACATGGAAAGAGACTTACCTGAGAGCCAGGAGCTAGGAGTGGTGCCCCACTCTGCCACATTCCCCCACCCACCGGCCCATGCTGTCTCAGAGAGGCACAAGGTCCAGAAGATGGGCTAACTCAAACATGGCCTGAAAGCTGACACACTCGCTCTGAGCAAATGAGCAAGAAGCCTCGCCCCAAACTCCAGAGCTTTTGCTGAAGTTGAGAAGAGCTCAGATTTCTTTGGCTTGTTTGGGGATGCGCCACGTGTCAGAGGAGCTTCCTGGGTTTGGCTGGGAGGAAAGGCTAGAACAATTCAAGTGAAGCTGTTCTGGGGTTTCCAGTCCAACCTACAAGGCACTGGAGTTGGGAAAACTGATCTAGGGGCTACTTTGTGGTCAACAAGCAACAGGGATGGTTTTACCCCTGGAATTTTGGGGGCTTATGAACTGCATTTGAGGTGGCCATCACTGGCTAACATTAAACCACATGGGTCTGTGATTGGCAGATCCATCCCTTGAGGAAGGGGAAACGCTGGTGCTGGACCATATCCTTTCCATTCTGCCTTCCCTACCTGGAACAGCAAGAGACTCTGTGATGCTGCCAAATGGACAACAGCAAGATGTGACTGCAGCCTGCGGAGTCAATTCCCTCCTTGCTCCCCATCTCGTTGCTTTATAATCACTCTGAGCCAGTCCAAAAATAGAAAAGGTGCTAATGGGGTTCCTCCAAGAGAGAAATCAGGCCTGAGAATGTTCCGCAACACCAGTTCTGATAAGGAGTCATTAACATCCAGATGGTCCCACTGCACACACACAGAATTTAGTTAGGTTGTTTTTATATATATATAATTATGCTTTGATGTATTCCAAATGGAAATATTTTCATTTAAAGTTTGCAATCAAATCCTGTTGCTAGAACAGCTGGAAAAATACCAGGAGCAAGAGTCTAAATGTGCTATGGGCTGTGGGAACATCACGCATCCACTCATTCTTGGGAACATTCCCTGCATTGTGTGGCTGATATTCTAAGGGCAGATCATTCAGCCTGACCTCCCGTGCAATGCAGGCCATAGAACCTCCCACCCACTCCTGCAATAGACACCTAACCTATGATTGAGTCAGTGAAGTCCCCAAATCATGGTTCAAAAGACTCCAAGGTACAGAGAAACCCACCAGCAAATGACCCATGCCCCACACTATGACGGAAGGTGAAGAACCCCAGGGCCTGTGCCAATCTGCCCTGTGGGGAAATCCCTTTCTGACCCCAGATATGGCAATCAGCTAATCTCTGAGCATGTGGGCAAGACTCACCAGCCAGCCAGCAAGCCACAAAAGAATTTTCTCACCAACTCATAGAATCACAGGGATGGAAGGGACCTCAAAAGGTCATCCAGTCCAACCCCCTGCTAAAAAGCAGGACCACTCCCATTAAATCACCCCAGCCAGGGTTTTGTCTAACCGGGCCTTTAAAATCTCCAAAGATGGAGATTCCACCACCTCCCTAGGTAACCCATTCCAATGCTTCACCACCCTCCTAGTGAGAAAGTTTTTCCTAATATCCAACCTTGACCTCCCCAGCTGTAATTTGAAACCATTGCTCCTTGTTCTGTCCTCTGTTACCCTCGAGAACAGCCTAGCTCCCTCTTCTTTGGAGCACCCCTTCAAGTAGTTGAAGGTTGCTATCAAATCTCCCCTCAGTCTTCTCTTCTGTAGACTAAATAAGCCTAGTTCCTTCAGTCTCTCCTCATAAGTCATGTGCCCCAGCCCCCTAATCATTTTTGTTGCCCTCCGCTGAACTCTTTCTAATTTGTCCACATCCTTTCTGTAGTGGGGAGCCCAAAACTGGACACGGTATTCCAGATGCGGCCTGACCAGTGTCGAATAGAGGGGAATTATCACATCCCTCGATCTGCTGGCAATACTCCTACTGATGCAGCCTAATATGCCATTGGCCTTTTTGGCAACAAGGGCACACTGTTGGCTCATATTCATCTTCCCATCCACCATAACCCCCAGGTCCTTTTCTACAACGCTGCTACTTAGCCGATCAGTCCCCAGCCTGTAGCAGTGTATGGGATTTTTCCGTCCTAAGTGCAGGACTTTGCACTTGTCTTTGTTGAACCTCATGAGGTTTCTTTCGGCCCAGTGTTCCAATTTGTCCAAGTCTCTCTGGATCCTGTCCCTGCCCTCCAGAATATCTACCGTTCCCCCCAGCTTAGTGTCATCCGCAAACTTACTAAGCACGCAGTCTATTCCATCATCAAGATCATTAATGAAGATGTTGAATAGAACCGGACCCCAGGACCGACCCCTGGGGCACTCCACTCGTTACCGGTTACCAACTAGACATCGAGCCATTGATACCTACCCGCTGAGCCCGTTGATCTAGCCAGTTTTCTATCCACCTTACGGTCCACTCATCCAACCCATACTTCCTTAACTTGCCGACGAGAATGCTGTGGGAAACCGTATCAAAAGCCTTGCTAAAGTGGAGGTATACCACGTCAACGGCTCTTCCCACATCCACAAATCCAGTCATCTCATCATAGAAGGAAATCAGGTTGGTCAGGCATGATTTGCCCTTGGTGAATCCATGTTGATTCCCTCAGAACAGGAGGGAAGCCTGGAAATGTTTCTGGTACTTTGTTTCCTCCAGGGAGAGGGTACACTGCGGGAAGGGCCATGTTAGGGGGACAGACAGCAGGAAAGGGGGCAGAGGGAATTTTAAAGCATTTTATACTTTTTCCTGTTCTTTTTTGCACATTGGAATTATATTCTGCAAAGTATATTGAGCCCAGGTTTTTAAATGTCCACGTTCCTAACTCTGAGTGAGAGCAATGGAAATATATAAGACATTGCCTGGTTATTTTTTCTCACCGCAGTGACACGAAGCTTAACTATTCTATTCAGGTTCTTACAATGCGCTCATCATCACGGTGCCTGAGCAACAATGCAGGATGAGGCCACCTCGTCACATGTGGTTCCTTCTCTAGTCCTGGCCCCAACGGTAAATAGCATGTGGTTTGGGTTTGCTTAAAGCACGTGTAACCCCCATGAACTCTGCTTGGCTCTGTCTCCCTCTGATGATAGGCTCATGTATACTGGTTGGTGAGAATGCTAGGGTGCATCTACACTTACAAATTAAGTCGACTTAAGCTTGCTTAAATTGACTTAATTTAATCTGCGTCTACACTACAATTTCCTTAGGTCGACTTAAGGAAATTTAAAGTTGACTTTATAAAACCTCATTTAAAGTTGACTTTACTGGCTTTTTAAAGTCAACTTAGCCAGTGTGGACGCAGATTAACCCTAAGTCGACTTAAAGGGCTCCAGGGCTCCCCCACTGCCCTCCTTGCCAGGGTGGCTGGCACAGCCAGAGCCTGGCATGCCCCCCCACAGGGCAGGACACAGCCCTGCCCACATTGCTCTTATGCCCTGCCAGTGTCCCTGTCCTGCTCAGCCCTCATTGTACCCACGTACAATGGGGCAAATGCTGAGCCCCCTGGCACTTGGCAAGGGGTGCCCTCCCTGCCACTGTGGACCAGTCCCAGGTCCACCTAGCCCCTAGAAGTCGACTTAGGTGTCCAGTGTAGATGCTCTAAGTCGATTTGGCAGGGTCCCCTTTAAGTCGACTTAATTTTTGAGTGTAGACATGCTAAGTTGACTTAACTTAAAGTCGACTTTCTTAAGTCGACTTAGCAAAGTCGACTTATTTGGCCAAGTGTAGACATAGCCTCTAAGACTGGCCAATTCAAAGTTAGTCCAGGGGCCACAACTTGAAAGGGTGACGAAGTTGCAGTGCGGACCGACCCCGTTGCGTCGCTATCAGTCTTTCTCCCCTTAATTACTGAGTCAATTTCTTTTATGGATGAATAGACCAAGGGGGCGTCTTGTGAGATGTCCTTCCTTATCCACCTTCATCCTCCGTTGAGTTCTCGACCGGTCATTGCTCCCTTGATTGGCATCTCTGGACTTGCTGACTCTAGCCTCGTGCTTTGCTTCTTTGTCCTGACCATTCACCAGTCAGGACCCACTGTACCCATGCCCTCTTCACATGCTCTCATAACCATATCGTCAGCAATTTCATACTTATAATTGCTGCATTTGGCTGTTTTCTGCATAGAGGGGGATTTCCTGCTCTCAAGAGGCTCACCCCTTGTCCCCTCGAGGGTACAAGTTGCAGACGCACATTAAATGTTAAGATTATTTACCCAGCCAGAATATGATCAGAAACAAACTGACTTAACCTTTTACCAGGGTTTTAAGTAAGGAGGAACGCACTGGAATGCAGTTCCGGGGCCCACAAATTTGAGGGGCCAGAGTTCCGGGGCCCCTAAAGATAGAAAATCCAGCGGAACGCATGTTCCGCCCTGCCCTCGCTGCTGGCGGGTCCTACACCCCACCGTTGTTAATCACAATATTTATTGTGTGATGCAGTGTTTGCTAGTTTGTGACAATAATTGCTATAGACATAAACACCATATAAAATTATAAATATTTTTATGGAGTGATAACCGATGCATGTGGTACAGAGAAGTGGTTGCAAATGCCTGCCTAGGCTGGGTCCCGCATATGCATGAAGGGGGCCCAGACAATACAGGAAGGGGGCCCGGAGATTAGGAGGGTTCTGGGGCCCGTCAAATTATACTTTAACCACTGCCTTTTACCCTAGCAAAAGTCCCATACACAATAGAATACTTTTTTCCAGTTCAGCGCTATTGGAAAAGACACTGAGGCGACCCTTTTTAGCATAGGCCCTTGACCTGAAGAACCAGCTCCTGCTTGCTCAGGGGTTCATCCTGGGGTTACTTCTTTGGGCCCACAGGACACATTCTACACTGAATACATGCATGTGTTTGCCTCCTAACCCATATTCCGGACACAGACTGGGTGGAATGAAAGGCACATAGAGGACATGTGGCCAACTGAATTCTGCAGACCGGTTTTCAGGCTTTGTAAATGCAGGACTATTAAATGGTGCGAGTCTGGTCACACTGACTGAAGCCAGAGTAGGAAATAACAATTACAGAGCTGGCTGGAGTTCCCTTTCTCTGCACCACTCTAATAACTACACCCATCTAAAAGTCAACCAGTACTAATAGCTAAGCAAAATCAGGATTTGACATTTACAGCATATGTTTTTTTTCACCCCATTATTTTTTATTTTGCTTCCTCTTTTGTGTCACAGTTTAGCTAATTTATAGTTCTCAAATAATCTATCCTCACTTGCTTTTACTAAGAGCCAAATGTTGCTTTCACAGGTAATGAAGGAATTTTCCTTAAAATGTCATATTACAGCGTACATAATGGTGCCTAAGACTGTGTAATGCACAGATGTACATTTATAGGCTCTTACTTCGTGAGTTTTGTTTTACCTTTCCATACATTAAAAATAAAACTGGTACTTTCCGTCATGAGCGACTGTTCTTTTAGATTATGAAAAACAATGAGGAGAATAAAAGTCAAGTTTTAAGAAAGAACAGAATGGGTATGTTCTCTTCAACAGAAAACTATATGAACAAATGTCTGGTGTCTCAGCAAACAGATTGCATTCCTGGGCTTATAAAAGTCATTTTGAATTAACGTAACAATGTGCTTCTCAAGAAGGGCTGTTCAAAAAATTTTAAGTCCAAACTGTTTTTGATGAAAACAATGGGTTTTGATTAAATGGCGGGGGGGGGGGGCGTCTGCTTTCCAAAGGAAATATTGTTTTTTCATTGAAAAACTGAACATTGCAGATTGTAATATTCAGAGTCTGATATGTCACCACAGTGCCTTATGGGAATTGTATTTTCATTTTCTCATGTCCTTAGTCTCTTCTGTACAATGGGCTCCTACCCAGCAGGACTTCATCTCCCAAGATGCATTGTGATCATATGACTGCCATGATGTGTCTTCCTTCACCAAGAGGGGAGACTGTGATGCATCATGGGAGATGTAGTCTGACCAGGGAATCTGGCCCAAAGAGAATGAGAGATTACGGCACTTCCATGTCATTTCAAGGTAGAAATATTTTGATTTTCAGCTGTTATATTTTGGCTTTGTGATTAAATATTTTGTTTTCCATTTTTTTTACTAAAATACAATTGTTATTCATTTTTTAAAATATTTTCCACAGGAAAAACATTCATTTTCCAACTGTCTCTAGTCACCGGCCTTGGACCTTCCAACCCATCTCCTGTGCATATCACAAGGAGAGGGTAGAAATTGACCTGTGCCTCTTAAAGGTTTTGCTTCCAGTAATATTCAGCACATCTTAGACAAATAGAATGATCAGTTTCATACAACCATTTCCTCTGAAGACGTGTGCAGTTTATAGAAGTGACATACATTTTACAAACTCCCAGAGAACATTCAACATGAACACCTTGGGCATTTTCTGCTTCACACACTTTTGTCAGCTAAACTCAGTTGAATAGGTAAAATTATGTCCCTCACTTTATAAAACAGCTAAAACAACCATCCCTGATATATAAGTTAAACTTCCCCCAACTTCCCCCGCTGATGTAGAGTCTTAACATATTTTCACCATTATACACATCACACCTTCATAGTTTATTTCCCACTTGAGGTTTAAATCATCCATGCCGTAAAATGTAAAACAACTAAACCAATTGTTTGGTAGCGCAGACTTACAATATATTATTACAACTATAATTCAAAGAGCTGAGAATTTTCCTTCTCTATAAATTTATTTTGCCTGTTAGTGACACCAAAGTGCTAACTAAGCAAATTTCCACTGGAAAATGGAAGCAATTGAAACCCATCTGCTAATCATGAAGTGACTCTTACTGCTTTTCCTATAGTCACTGAAAACGAAGATTTGCTGCGACTAGAGGACGAGGCAGCCATTTTGAACAAAATAAGACAGATCCAGACTACTGTAAATCAGGTTTTACTCCATTTGGAGCTATGTTGATTTACACTAGGTGAGGATCTGGATCAATAAGAATAAAACCACCAGAAATCTATTTGTTTAATCTGTTTCCTTCTCCACCCGTTAAGGGATCTAATCTAATCTCAGTTGTGCTTGTAGATGTTATCTAAAACCAGGTACTGATCTCTGTTTCTTTACCCTCCTCTCCAATGCATGCACGTGGTTTGACTTGGGCTTTGCTATGTGAAAGAACTTGGCTTCCCACTTCACCCCAAATGTCTATCCCAGACATGCGACAATTCCACTCCCCCTTCCACAAATGGTTCCACCAGTCTCTTTTAGCTTTGCCTGAGGCTTTTTGCTAACACCAGTTAGGGAGGATGTGCAGTGATATAACAAAGAAAGAAGGGCTCCTACATGCACTGATAAAATCCTAGCAGATACCCCTGAGCACGTACAGATGGATTTTTTCATTGCCACTCCCCCAAATCAAATAAAGGTGCCACCCTCAGTAAGGACTCTGCCTAGGCCAAATTTAAATGTTTCCTCGAGGTGAATATCAGCCCAATACAAACATTGGCCAGTTATCCCTCACCTCTCACATCCTTCTGACATTTACGTACCGTCAGGGGAAGCCAATTTTCTCCCCTTCAGGGACTTTAGGGGGATGCTGAGGAACCAGCACCTACAATGTGCATCAAGGTTTCCAGAGGAGCAAGCTGAGTGCCAGATGCCCATCATTTCACAGCAGGACAGGAGAGGATGCTAATCTCTGCTACTGTCAAACATGGACTTACATCAGGGCCTGAGATGCCCTCCAGATGGCCCCTTCCCCCAGTGGAACACCCCCAGTAGATCTACAAATTCTGATCAGCAGCTGACACAGTCTGGGAGGTGCTGGATCTGTCCAAGAGTTAAACTATCCAAGTAACATACTACTGATGATTCCTCTTTCTTAGTGAATAGCCTGGGCAAACAAGGACCCCACATCAGGCCAGCAGCTGGCTCCAGAGAAGGGGGAACTCGGAATTATGTTTCTGTCAGGTCTGGGCAAAGCATTTCTTCTCTCTCTTTTCCATCCACCCAGTTCCCTGTCTGGTCTTGACAGGAGAGGAGAGGAGAGCTCAAATTCTTCTCCTCCCTCCCCACATCATTCCACATCCCAGATGGAGCGTGCCCTGTGCTGTTGTGATCCAACATGCATCAATTACTCTTTCACTGAGACAGCAGGAGAGAGATGCTCACTCCAGAACAGATTCAGGGTACTCCGATGAAAGCATGGCAGATGTGAGGAGCCTGCACTTTCACCTGTGGTGGTGGAGAACAGGTGTGAAAATCACAGGTAACATGTCAGGCTGGTAATGATCAATTCTTGCTCTGTGAAAGTGATGCCTCCAAGGTGCTGTTTGGGTCTATCAGACAGGAGTGCAAGGTCCATAAACTCCAAAGCCAGATGAGACCACTGATTGCCTGCAGAACACAAGACTGAAAACCTCTCTGAGGGACTCCACTCCATGGAAGGCGGGGTTCTCACCGAATCCCAGGACTCCAGGGTCAGGAGCCCTAAGGAAAACATCAAATAACATGAGAATCTGAATGACATCACAAAAGCTGGAAACTGTTGGCTTTTATCTTTGTAGCGGGAACTGGAGTTCACAGTGGAAGGGTATTTCCCATAGACCAGTGTTATGTCTCTGAGTGACGGGTTCCATTAAGGAGCTATTGACACTCACAGCAAGGAGTCATGCCAGGCTGTGCAGTATTTAGCAGTAATAGCTAAATGGATGGGGGATGGAGGAATTCTGAGGCATATGCCATTAGCCACCAGCGTACACACCCCACAGTGGCCTATTGCTGTGTTAGCGCCTGGGTGGTGTGGTTCATCATCTGCAATAACAGCACGGTCTGATACTCGGGAGAATTTATCACTGGGACATGTGGCTATTCAGCTGCACAGCCTATTTCACCTGAAACTTCCACTGGAAACAAACGTCCATGTATCCCATGCTTCAGGAGTCTGGCTTCCGGGGCTATTGTTAGCAAATTACTTGTTTATTACAATCCAAATATTTTCCTGATCAAGTTTGAGTCCCTGTAATTCTTGTGAATGATAGTTTGCTTTCCACCAGTGTTTGCACAATCACTACCTGTTAGTGTAGATATCAGAGTCAAATTTCAGATGCTTCAGCCATCCAGTCAAGGCACAGGACACCACTGGACCCCTAAGGCTCTCCAGTAGACATTTTTGCTTTGCTGAATCTGGTGCCGCCCACTCCTGCAGGATTTCAGTGGTCTATTCCAAACAGGCAGGGGTGTAGCTATGGGTGGGCCTGAGTGAGCCATGGCCCACCCACTTTGAAAGCAGGCCCACCCAATCCATTGCTTCTGCTGCTGACATTCTGCTTAAGTTTGGAACATCAGGCAGGTTTTGGCAGGTTGCTACCTGAATTCCCTGTTTCTAGCCACATGATTGGAAGCAGGAAGTTTGGAAAAGTGACTGGTGGGGAATCACTAAGCTGCCAGATGCTCCAGTTGCCACAGCTTCTGAACTTCCTGCTTCCAGCCACATGACCAAAAGCAGGAAGTGGCCTGGGCCCACCCGAGAAAATTACAGGCCCTGCCAGAAAAAATCTCTTTTGGCTATGCCTCTGCAAGCAGGGTGCAAACTCCTCTTCCACAAGTATTGGCCTGGGACCCCCAGCAAATAACCTTCACTTACAGTAGGAGCTTAATGTAGAATGGGCCAATGCTGCCCTTTCCAATGCTTTCTCCAAGGACTTGGTCCACTCATCAGCTGAGGCAGCAGCCCCCAAGCTTAGGGCTGCTGAGTCAGGAGCCAACCCACCTGACATATTAGCCAACACCACTGAGACTTCCTCCAACGATACCAACAACACAGGTTTCCTAATTTAATGAAGCACTCAAGATGGGTTTGCAAGGGTGTACTGAGCCAGGGATCCTGGACAAGCCCCAGTCACAAGGAGAAGTTTGCTAACAACCCTTGGGATGAAAATTCTTCATCCTGAGAAGCTGGTGATTCTTTCTGGATGATGGATATGTCCAAAGCAAACCAGGCCTGGGTTAGGGATGATTCACTAACCATAAAGAGACCAAATTGCAAAGGAGCAGGCCCCGTAACACTGTCTGCCCATCCCTCTGGCCTGTTTGGACATCGGAGCTCGACACAGGTATGCGAGGAAAATGAGCCGAAGTGAACACTCAGGCCTGTCTTCCGATCCCCGGGGCCCAGGAATGGAGAGCAGGTCCTGCCTCAGTTCTTAAGGGTCCATGTATTTAAGCACCTGGAGTCCATACTGTCCAAACCCCTTTCCTCACGGCATAGATACCGCCCCAGTCAGACGCATGAAGTTGCTCCGTGGGCCTTGCTGCATACAAACCTCCATCCTGGGGGAAAGGTTCAGAGCAACCCAAGCAAACCTGTCGCCCTGTTTCTCACCTAGGACGGCTGTGCTGGATTGAACTGATCAGGAGGCCCTGAAATCCCCACTGCTGTGCATTGATTCTGCTTCCAGCTGAGCACTGAGCAGCCCAAGCAGTTCCTTGTGTAGAGTCTTTCAGGACTTAGCCCTCAGTGGGTTGTTTCCTGTGTTGCCTGGTTGGATTCACATGAGATACGTTGTCCTCCTTCCATACCTCATGCGCAGGGACTGGCCCAGCCAGACCATCAATGTGGGCTCACAACAGACAAACCTCAGATGGGTCGGTTCTGACAATAGCCCAGGAGTTCTCCCAGCTCTGCAAAGCTGGGCAGTTTGGGGGCAGCTTGCAGGTGAGATGGGGGAAGGAAAAAGCAGCTTTTTGAAATTTCTGAGATGCTTCCGGACTGGAGATAAATGTGAGGTGGGACTGAAGGGGTCTGGGCCAGCCCTTATGTTATTGGAACACAGCCCCACTATGTCTGTGAGTCTGGAGAATGCACAATCTTCAGGAGCAGTGGAAAATCAGGTGCATATTCCTGCTCAATGGATGATCGGGGAACTCAGTCAAGGATTTATTGAAAGGCGGCTGGTTCTAGATCCAGACAATAATAATAGTCCGAGGAGAATAATCTACAAAACCAGAGGCAGGAGTCCCTTCTGCCAAGGAGGAAACTTTATTACTGGCACCCTTAATGAGATCTCAGTCCTAGTAAGCTCTTCTGAGCACAAAGAATGTAATTTAAACTCTGCAAAGACTAATAGCTGGGGAAAGAAATCAGCTGGCTGCCTCTTGCCTGGGAATAACAGAGCTGGTGCTGTGGCTGGAGAACCTTCTTTCCAGGGCTTTTGGCTGCTGAGTGAGATAGAAGTGGGCTACTGCAGGTAGAATCAAGGTCTAATCTCTTCCCCTCAGAGAATGAGGGTCGGAAAAGTTCCCCCCTTTGTTATTCTAAATTAAGTTAAATGAGACAAGTCAGACTCTTGTCCATAGTCTACACCAGGCAATGAACTGTGTCTGAGACCTTCCAGAGAAGCCGAGGAGCAATAGAGATTTCTGCAGGTAATTGGAGCTGACTGCACCAGGAGCTGATCTTATCTGGCAGGCGACAGAGCAGAACATAGCCAGTATTTCCCTGAGCTCGTGTCTTCTCTGGTGGCCAAGTGCATTCAGGGATGGAAGGCCCACAACATCCCATTGGCATTGCAAAAGGGCACTGTTAATAGTTCGCCCCTTTGGCATGAGCGGTGAGATGCCACTCTGGGCCTTGCAGAGAAGTTTCTGTTAGGATGTGACATCAGTGATACAAGCCAGGGATGTTCTCCACGTAGTCTTGTTTACTCACAGACATCAGCCCTTTCTCCGGGTGCTCTGCTGGGAGATGACTCAGATGGAGGACATCGCGGTGAGAGATGCAGAACACCACAGCAGAGCTGCGTTGGCTCTGGTGCGGTCCCACCCAACCAGGACCTCCATAAAGGGTAGCATCTGCTGGTGGATCCAGGCCAGCATCCCCCTTAGGTGTCACGTGGATGCTGTTACAGCCTGATCCCACCCCGGAGTGGGTGTGATGGTGGGTGTAGGAGAGCATCTCTCACTGCTGTAGGTACTCCACCTCCCCAAGAGGTAAAGTGTCAACACAGAGCAGTCTACACCAGCCGTTTGCTCAGTGTAACTGCATCGCTTGGCAGGTGGATTTTCCATGCCCCTCAGAGACATCATTATAGAGATGTCAGTCTGTTGTGTAGACCATGCCCAAGGCATTGTCAGCTGAGGGACATTCTCACAGAGGGAAGGGAGTTAGATGCACTGCTGAGTTCCCCTCCCCTTTGTAAAGATTCCCATCTCTAACCAGCCCCAAAGTGCTGATGAGTGCGTAAGTGCTGCCTGCCCAGGGCACCCCAGGAGGGAATATTTAGTTTGCCCATGTTTCTGGGTGGGGGCTTGACCCAATTTAGTTATTTGTCAAGAGGGATCCTACATCGGTGCCCTGATACGCATTGCTACTGCTCACCACCTGGCCCAGGGGTAAAAACAACCAATGTAAAGTCCTGTTTCTCTGAACGCAGCTCAAACACATAGTGGCCTTGCTCAGAAATCCCCTAGCCCGTCCCTGCAGTGAGCTCTGTCCCAGAAAGCCCCATCCTTGTGCTTCCTCTCAGAATCACTTACCCCCCACTTCCACACTTCTCCTAACTTTCTGCCTCAGCAGCGAATCCAGCCCGTGTCTGTGTGTGGGCGGTAGCTTTCGGTGGGGTCCAGGGGCCAGAAACCCCTCCTTACACCCCTGCTTTGCTATGATGCCCACACAAGGGTTCACAACAGACCGGCGACTGATGTGCTCAGCCGCCTTCCCACCATGCTGGCCAGTATTGGCCCATGGCTTCTTTGTGCTCCTCCTAGCTGTTTGTTGTATCCACCTGTTGTCTCTCGTCTCACACTCCAATTGTGGTGCCTCAGGGCAGACGCCATCTCCCTGTTGTGTGTTTATGCAGCGTTGGCCCAATGGGATCCTGATTTCTAGGCCCTAGGATCATAATAATAAACAGCTTTCTCCCTCCTAGATCAGAGATGTTTAGGGCAGACCTCAGATGGACACCTATTCTGCTCACTGCCCTCTGGCAAAAATCAAATCCTCTATCTGTCTATTCCTGCCTTGTCCCCAGCCCCACACCCTGGGGCACTGACAATCGTGGGATTATATTTTCCCTGCTGTGCGTAAATCTAAATAAATACAGACTGAGTCTGTTTTTCCTCCTCCCTTCAGTGTAGTCGCCCCTGATTTACACCAGGGATCAGCATTTTTCAAGGCCAGGTGCGGAGCTAGCTGGGAAACCCAGTTTCACTGCCATGAATCAAGTCAAGGTTTGGGACAAATTTTCACCCTGACTCAGGACGAAAAGCCAATGCCTCGGCAGTTTCCCCAGATGTGAAATTCCTCACTATTCTGTTTCAGAAGTAGTGAAATGAAATATGCTCCTGGGACTCCCTGACAGGCTGCTGAGGAACCAGAGAGGTGGGCAGAAAGGCAAGGTGGTCCCACCTGCACTCTGCTTTTGCTGAAATTGACATGTTCCCACGGAACAGGTCGATTTCACCCACTCGGCGTCTTCTGACAGAACCACCTTCGGTTGCAAAATGGTTGCCCAGCTCTAACTACAGACACACCTATGTCACACACACACATGTCCCATGGAGGGATAATGGTACATTTGTATATGCCAGTCAGGCACAGGTGTAGCAGGCCTGCGGTGTCCATAGGAAAAGCCTTGCCTCTGGGCTGTGCACATCAGCAAATGAGTTAATTCTGCAAACGAATCAATATATTTCCAAGCAGGCTTACTCGTTAAAGATGCAAAGGTTGATTGTAATGCGCACCGCTCAACTCAGATTCCCATGAACCCTGCTGGAGACAAAAAAGTCATTGAAGGGCGTGAAATGTTGTGGGACGCAGGAAGGACGCTGGCGCCGGGTCACTGTTTCTCTCCTTATGCTCGCTGAAGCAGGCGTCTGCTGTGCTAAGCGCAAATGGCAGCTCCTTCCATCCCCACAGCCTTTCCCCCCCTGCTTTGTCCTGTGGGGGAGTACGTCACGCACCGGCTGGGTATGTGCATGGCTGCCCTCTACTGGATGGAATAAGACCTGCACTACTGAATGTCAAAGGCCAATACTGCTAATAATTTGAGAAGAGTTTTCTTTTGCTAAGAGGTGGGGCTGGTTCTTTTTGGAGCAGGAAGGTCTAAATTCTTTTCCCACTGGCGCAGAGGAGTTCTGGGTGCAGCACAGAGATGACCTTGGAGGATGAGGTTAATATTCAGAATATTTGTTACAATATTAATGTTTGGGTTGAAAAATAAATCTAGTTCTTCTTCTGAATAATCATTCCACTACAGATGAGCTGGGCTGGGGGCTAAAATGAAGGAAGCTGCCACTTTTCTGGGTAGTAAAACGTGGATAAGAATGCAAGTTCCTCGCCCATATGTACGTACGCAGCTCTCACAGTTATCAGCACGAGTGCAGACTCCCAGGACGGCCAAGTATGTGTGAGCTGAAAGAGTATTCTGGGTAACAATGGTGGGATTCCCACACCCACAGCAGCCACGAGTGAGTGATCCAGGCAGGTGTGCAGCCATACGCCCAAAAGCCAGCTTGCAGGAGTTCAGAAGATGGAGATGGGATCTACCACAGCTCTGGCCTGCTTGGCTGTGCGCCCTTTGGCAAGCCAGAATGTCTGTCTGTGCCTCAATTTCTCCATCTGTAAAAGGGACAGTAATCCTTGTCCACCTTAGATAGGCTCTTGGAAATCTTCAGGTGCATGGTACAAAGTATGGATTCTTTACGGCCTGTGCCGACCACTAATCCAGAGTGTCTCAGTGTGGGATGGGAACCCACAGTCTCAGCAAGAGGAAATGTACCAGGGGAGGCTGAATGGGGGAGCGGGGACATGACCTGCTCCAGCTCACAGAGCCAGTGGACCTGCCCAGTGACTCGGCAAAGGAGGCCTTAATGTGGCTCCTCTCGTGTGGCAGAAAGGGCTGGCTATGGGGTGGCACACAGACGTGCCAATGCTTGTGCAGCAAGGAGTTCAGCTCTGTCGAAGCGCCTACGCAACAGGCAGTAGAAGACGGCAGGGCAGGTGGCTGGAGGGTCAGGGAAGCTGCTCTGTAGATTTTCCCTGGGGTGGAAGTGGAGTGAAGCCTGCCCTGGGCTTTGAGCTGGAAAAGTCTCTGCAGTGACTGTGGATATTACAATATTACATGCTTCCTACCCAGGGTTGTCTTCACCCTTGTTAGAGTCCAATGAATTCTGCTTGGCACGGAAGCCGTACTGGCTCCATGATTTCTGCTCTGAGTTTTCTGGTAGCTCTCCAAACTTTTCCACTGCACCTTCCCCCACACAGCAGCTCCATCCGGGCCCCAGAGCCCCTCAGGCCAGCCTGCACCTTGATGCCCAGTGGATAAAATTCTCTGTCATAAAATGGAAATTGCGTAAGGTTGTACAACAGTGGTGGTAAAGTCAGGCCAGAGAACCCAGGAGTCCAGCCTGTCAGAGGCGCAGGCTAGAGCTGGTCTGGAAACATTTCTTGGTCCTAAAAAAAAAGAAAAGAATCAGCAAAAATGAAAAAGGATTTGGTTCTGTTGAACTTTTTCTCCTGAAGTGGTTGGGTCTTTTACGGGGGTGAGGAGGAAACAAAAAAAAATGTTTTTCTCAATATCAAAAATGTCCTGCAGAAACTCCCATTGTGACATATAAGCCATTTTCCACTTTGAGCCCCCTCCAATGCAGCCCCCTTAGTGCACGCAGAGTGAAAAGCAATTCAGGAGGATAAGTTCCAGAGGGGTAGCTGCATTAGTCTGTATAGAACAAAAACAATGAGAGTCCTGCGGCATATTAAAGAGTAACAAATTTCTTCAGGCATAAGCTTTCATGGGCTCCAACCCACTTCATCAGATGCATATGGGTTACAGCCCACAAAAGCTGATGCCCAAAGAAATTTGTTCGTCTTTAAGGAGCCACAGGAGTTTAGTTGTTAATTCAGGAGGAAGAAAACAATTGGCAACTGCCTTTGAGTTGACTGTGCGCTGAAAACAATTGCAGAGTTATGCAGCTGATGACCCCAGAGAAGGTGGATCCCGGGGTCTGGTGTCCTGATGCAGCACCCCCAGATGAACTGTGTGCGCGGGTGGGGGGGAGTGGGCATCAAAGTGCAATGGAAATTGAGATCAGAAGGTCTGTATTCAAAGAACTGTATTTCCTCCAGCTGTTTTACAGAGCTGTGTGCATTATGTAACACTGTAACCCCCCCTCACATACACAGCTCCTCAGCAATGTATATGACACCCCCTCGTTACCAAAGGAATAGACTCTCAGCTCCTATGCAAGGGTGGGGTCATGTCGTGAGAGGAGCCAGTTTCCTATGGCTTTGCCCCCCAGCCAGGTCAGTGGTGCTATACGAGTTCAAGGCCGCACGCTCACCCCCCACAGCTCCCCACATTAACGGACAGGCATTTGCTTTTAGCGCCTCGTTGCAGGAGGCCCGGCCCTGACTAACACAGCAAGGTACAGCGGCCCTCATGCGTGCGAGTTCTGGGGCGCAGAGCACTTTATTTAATAGAGCGAGAGAATGCCAACCACTTCCTGCAGCAAGTGGCGGAAAGCCGGGGCCCAAATCAGCATGCCCGTTCCCTCCTCTTCTGCCTGGTGCTTTTGGCCATTAAAACGGCCGGCCCTCCCCTTGCTCCCTCCCCACCTCCTTGCCCCAGAGTAAGCCAGCAGAATGAATAAAACATGGCATGTATATTTCACTTTTATTCTTTCCATTAAGTTATTACGCAGAATTTCCCCACTTCCCTTGGTGCCATTTAATCCCCCTCAAACAATTAGAAATAGGACTGGCTTCCCCAGCAAGATGGCCATGTCCTGACCTGACCTTTGCCTTCTCTAGCTCTCCATAGGTGCCTGGATTGCCACCCAACAGAGTGACCCAGACCCAGCTGACACAACTCTCGTGCAGTGAAATTGCATAAGCAGCTTATCCGCTTCTGTTCTGCAGTTCCCACTTTACAGCCTGAAATAGGGCAGAGATATGCTGCGGACACGTGACCTGAGCAGCAGCAGATCACTGGAGAAGTTTGGCCAACATTTGATTGGAGAAAAAGTAGAAGCCCTTCCCTTAGTATGAAGGAGAGCTACTTGGGACAGTGGGATTTGCATTCATTCTGGCTATGACTGATGCCAGGAAGTGCAGAAACCTGGGTGGAAATTACAAGGGGCGAGGGAAAGTAACCAAAATTTCTGACCCTCTGCAAAGGTTGGATGTGAATTTCAGGCATAGGAACTTCCGTTTCTGTTAAATCCAAATATGTTTGCCAAGTCCTAGCCTCTCTTGGCTCAGAGATGGGGATACTGTAAATCCAAGGGGATTGTTTTAGCATGAGGTTGAGCATTTGCTAACAGACCATCCTTTCACTGGAAAATGGCAGCTTGGCACACACAAAATGTTTGATAGGAATGTGGTGATTTGGATGACGTTTCATCTCAAAAGATCAACTGGAAAAAAAGTGTCAATTTTTTCAAAACGGAACATTGTGATTTGCTGTTTCCAAACCACATTTTCGTTCAATTTTTTCAAACCTCATAATATGTAAAAGAAAATCAAAATGGAAACAAAATGTTTCCATCAATCCATGTGTGGGGCTTTTTTTTTAAAAAAAAAACTTTGTCTTGCAGGTAATTTCAATTTTTTTATTTGTGCTTTTGTTCCATTTCCAAAGGGGAATTATTCCTGAAATATTCAATTTTCCACACACCAAAAATGTCATCTGTTCCGCACGAATTATTAGCCAGAAGTGCCCCGACCACCCTGGTACAGAGGAAGAGTCTCCCCTCTAGCAAAATGACCCTAAAGAAAACCCAGCTCAGTGCCAAGGGGAAGAAAAAGGAAGAAAATAAGAGACATCCATGGCACAGCTCCCAAGGGAGGGAAACCCCAGCAGGGCAGAAGGGAGGAGAGAGAGGCTGGCAAAGGAGAAGCCTTATTTATTGTGTTTGTGAGCGTGGAGACATAGCCGCTTCCCACCAGATGCTGATATTTATAAACACAGCGTGACAGATTTTTATGGCGGAATCAATCTTTGCCCAAACACAGATAAATTATTCATGCTGCTATTATATTAGATCACAGACTTTTTGTCCCAGAGGGATGAAACCCCATGTGACTCAGAGCCTACCCCAGCCCCTGTGGACCAATACAAGGGAAGGGGGCAGAGGAGGTCTGGGGAGGTGTGCTGCTCCCCTAATACCTCGCTGTTTGCTTATGCAGGCTTGTGACGGTTGCATCGGGACATATCACGCAGCCCCTCTGTGGGCCCTGAGCACCTCACACACTGCTGCATTTACCAGCCCCACACAGCGGAGAGAGCCTATTCCTCTCTTGCACAGAGGAGCTAGATGACTAACCCAGCAGCAAAGCAGGGACTGAATCCAGGTTTCCCGGCTCCCAGGCAGCTCTCAGACCACTGGCCCAGTCCTCCCCACCCATCAGATGGGGCAGCACAACCCATTGTACGGAAGGAGAACTGAGGCACACAGATCATGTGACCTGCCCAAAGTCTCTCAGGAAATCTACGACAGAGACCAGAATGGAGTCCTGTTCTCTTCAAACCCAGTCCAGTGTTGTAAGCCAGACCATCCTTCCTGTAGACAGACACCCTCCCCTGTCCTGCTGCCCCTTCCCATCTTCCTTACACTCCTTTAATGCAGCATGCTCAGTTTGAATGACAGTCGAGACACAGAGCAGGGCAGCAGCGATCAGCCAGAGAGAAGGTGTCCGGCGCTCCCTGTGAACGCCGCCTCTGAAAATGGGCAGCTCAGTGCCCTCCCCGCTCCTGGCCCCAACTCGTCCCTTGTGATCAGACTGTTCCTGCCCCACATAGCAAGCAGCCACTAATTGCGTTCACCCCCTTTACAAATTGTTCTCCCCCCCCGCCGCATCTGCTCTGGGCGATCCTTGGGGACCCGGCGTTCTCCCGCCGTTGTTCAGCGGACAGCCTGGATGTTTTATTGCCTGGCTTGGTGGAGATTTGTGTGCAAAATAAATTTCCAACCCAAGTGGCCTGCCTGCCTCACAGGAATCCTCTGGTGGGCAGGCAGGGTGGAGAATCTGTATGTGAAAACCAGGGGATTTTTTCACAGCAGCACAAAAGTGAGAAATGCAAAGACCCCATGAGACCAGCCAATCTATCACCCATGGGCTAGGGCAGAGCTGCTCCCTATGGTGCATTGCAGCGTATTGCCCCAGGCTCTCAGCCCTTCCTTTCCACGGCCAACTACATCTCACTGTCAGCGAGATCCCCCTGATATGTGGCTATTTTCTCCCCAAAAGAAATGGACAGCTTTTCAGCCTGGACACTAGATCTCCCTGGGAGAAAGCCCTGCCTTTCATTCAGCCTAAGCTTTTCCTGATTTAATGTTATCCCATTATTTGGGAAAGTTGTCTGCCTTGGTCCAAAGAATTCCTTTCCTCTGGGACTGAGCCTGTCAATATTTGCCAGCTGTTATCCTGAGCTCCCCCTCCACCCGCTCTCAGCCAAACTGGACTTATTTAGCTTTTCTCATCCCTCCTTTCAGTCCATCCTCCCAGACACCTGATTATTTCTGTGCGTCTTCTCTGAACTCCCGCCAGTTTGTCAATACCTTTCCAGTAATGAGATGGGCAGCTCTGTTCATCAGGCGCTCTGCTCTATAGAATGGAGATTCAGAGCACAGGCTCCCACTGTCTTCCCCTCACCCCTGCACCAGAGCTCTTCCCCTGGACCCCCCCTTCTCTCAGCGCTCTTCCCTCTGCCCCACGCACTGGCTCCCACCCTCCACACACCTTCTCCTGCCTCCCCCAGGCCCTGTGCATTGAGTCCCCAGCCCCTGACCCCATGCACCATCCCCTGCCTCCCCAGGTCCTGTACACCAAGCCCCCAGACCTCCATACCATCCCCAGGCCTGTGCACCAGGCTACTGACTCTGTACACCAAGCGCCCAGCCCCTTCCCCTGTCCCCACACCTGAGTCCCCCCTGGGTCAGCACACTACTTACCGTTGCTGGAGCTCAAAGCAGAGCAATGAGACACTGACCCTACTCCCTCCCTGTACCGATGGCATTTACATTTCCCACCTTGCTCTGCCTTGGGCCACAGGCCTGGGAGTACAGCAGCATGGGAGATTTTAGAAGGCCCCACTGGCCACAGCTCCCAGGCGCAGCTCAGGGCACTCCTCAAAACATTCAGGGCTCATACCCATGCTCACGCCTAGCAACGCAACTGCTGAACACAATATGTCAAGGAGGATTTTGCCAGAGCCATATAGGAAGGAATTATTGCTTCCAGCTCTATGACCCTATGCCTCTGGGTTACCTGGCTTTGTACCGGCATGGTAAGCCTGGGTGACCACCCTATTGCTGCCCAGCATAGCCCTTAGAACCTGCTATATACCAGGGCTTTCCCCACAGTTAACTCTCTGGGCTTTGGGGGGCTACAGGTGCAGGAGTTTGCACCTGACAAATTGAATCTCATTTTATTTTCCACCTGTGTTTCTAAATCCAGTGGTGTAGCCACATCAGGTCTCTAACCTCCCCAGTATTTGCACTTCCTCCCAGCTTGCTCTCATCTGGCTGGGATGGTTTAGTTTTGAGCAAAGGACTGGACTAGATACCTTCTGAGGTCCCTTCCAACCCTCATCATCTAGGATTCTGTGTTCATTGCAGTGTGCCTCACTCTTTGAAGACATGTCTCAGCATCTGAATACTGCATCCTTGATGGCCACGGGCTCTAGCTAGAACTAGTACTTGGTTATCACCATCAGAGAGTTTGTTCTACCATGGTGTCTGAGGGTGCTGAGCAATGACTACCACATCTGCCCCCTTTCACACCAGCTATCATGTAGGGAGGCAAATTGGAGCAAGCTGGAGAAAACCAATGCCTAATTAGACAATTACAGGCAGCTGCCTGGAGCTGTATAAAGGGCTGAAAGAAAGTCAGCAGGAAGTAGCTGGGGAGTAAAAGTAGGGTGGGGGCCTTTCCTGTCTGGGGCTAGCTATTAAGAGGACAAACTGCAGAGGTGGTGGGAGCACATCTTAGCACTAAACTTTCATTCCTGGTTACAGAAGTGAGGGTTTCTGGCCAGTTGTGTGAGGCTTGCTGACATCCTGCTACATGTGGTGAGAGAAACAGGGCTGCCATTCAGGCTGGCTAGCAGCTTGTTTCTAATAAAACACAAACCCCATGGCAAGCAGCATCTGCCATACTTCTAGTAGCCCCCAGGCTATAGCTGGAGGACAGAGGGACTGATTTCCACTCCCCAAACAATGAAAGAGCACAAAATAAAAGCCCAGAGCTGTGGAAAGTCCTGCCAAGGCCATGCCAGCAAGGGATCTGATGTCAGTGGAGGCCAGTTTTCATCCTTCTCACTTCTGCTCATGCAAACTAGTATAGGAATAAGCCACAGAGAGCATATAGAAAAATAACAGGCGAGCAATGCATTCCCCAGCTCAGGTGGCCAGAGCAGAGCAGGGTCTAACCCAGGAACACCAGTTAACCACAAGAGCTGAAAGTGTGTGTAAGAGAGAGGAAGAGCTACTTCCTGAAGATCTCAGCAGAAGAAGTCAATGAGCCCACCTGCCATTCTGCCACCGCAGCCAGCATGCACACAGAGAGTAGCGACAAGTGACTGGAGAAACGCCCACTACACCTTAAGGCAGTGGTTCCCAACCTGTGGCCCAAAGGGGTGTTCAAAGTGGCCCGTCTCTTCTCTCCTTCTGGCTGCAGAAGGGAGCCACTGCCTAAGGGCCCAGGCAGAGCGTGTTGCTGTGGGGCTAAAAGACAGGTGCAGGCTCCTTGCTGCAGTCAAGGGGATGGGAGATCAGTGCTCCCCTACCCCAGTTGTGGCAGGGAGCAGGACATAAGAACATAAGAAAGGCCGTACTGGGTCAGACCAGAGGTCCATCTAGCCCAGTATCTGTCTACCGACAGTGGCCAGTGCCAGGTGCCCGAGGGAGTGAACCCAACAGGCAATGATCAAGTGATCACTCTCCTGCCATCCGTCTCCATCCTCTGATAAGCAGAGGCTAGGGACACTATTCTTAACCCCTTTCTGGCTAATAGCCATTTATGGACTTAGCCCCCATGATCTTATCCAGTTCCCTTTTAAATATTGTTATAGTCCCAGCCTTCACAACCTCCTCAGGTAAGGAGTTCCACAAGTTTACAAAGCACTCTGTCTGGGTCCCTAGATGCTGGGGTCCATGCTGGAACTGGAGGGAGGGCAGAAAAGATCTCCCTTGGCTTCAGAAGGGAGCCATTGCCTAGGGACTCATGTGGAGCACACAGGGCTACAGGATGCGTGCGGTTTCCCTGATGCAGCCAAGGCAATGGGAGATCAGTGAGGAAGCTGCCTTCTTGCTGAACTCCCTCCATCTGACTGCTGTAGGTGGGTGCCTGCTGGCACAGACAGGTGGCCCATCAGGGTTGTAAAATGATAGCCATGGCCATCAAGCCAACCAGGTTGAGAACCACTGTCTTAGAGCCATGAGCCACCTTGAATACTGGCTAGTGGCCTTCTCCCTCTTCCAGTCCCAAGTTGCTCCCATCTTGCCAGATTCACAACCCTGAGTTCCTCTCATGGAGCAGGCTCATCCTGGCCTGGATGCAACTCCTTCTGGAGAAAGAGGAGAATTTATTCTCCATAGTGCATTCGGTTCTTGGTCTCTGCTGTGTCTATCGAGAAGAGGCCAGTCAATGTTCACTGTGGTGGTCTTTGTACATGATAGCTGGTCTGTGCAAAACCCACTGTATCTGGAACATGCTGTGAAGGCAGGTCTCTGTATGTAGAGGAGATTGTTTCACTGGGAGAGATTCCTCGGTGTTGTATGGGCTCCTTTGCAGAAAAGCACATTACAAAGCATTACAAAAATGGTGTCCTGCTACGCCACAGGGAATTTCTCCCTCAGTCATAGAATCATAGTGTTGGAAGGGACCTCATGAGGTCATCTAGTTCAACCCCCGGCTGAAAGCAGGACCACTCCCACTAAATGATTTTCTCTAACTGGGCCTTAGATGTTTCCAAAGATGGAGATTCCACCACCTCCCTACGTAGCCCATTCCACTGCTTCAGCACCCTCCTAGTGAGAAAGGTTTTCCTAATATCCAACCTCGACCTCTCCAGCTGCAATGTGAAACCATTGCTCCTTGTTCTGTCCTCCGTTACTACTGAGAACAGCCTAGCTCCCTCCTTTTTGGAGCACCCCTTCACATAGTTGAAGGTTGCTATCAAATTCCCTCTCAGTCTTCTCTTCTGCAGACTAAATAAGCCTAGTTCCTTCAGTCTCTCCTCGTAAGTCATGTGCCCCAGCCCCCTAATCATTTTTGTTGCCCTCTACTGGATTCTTTCTAATTTGTCCACATCCTTTCTGTAGTGGGGAGCCCAAAACTGGACACACTATTCCAGATGCGGCCTGACCAGTACCGAATAGAGGGGAAATATCACATCCCTCGATCTGCTGGCAATACTCCTACTGATGCAGCCCAATATGCCATTGGCCTTTTTGGCTACAAGAGCACACTGTTGGCTCATATTCATCTTCCCGTCCACCATAACCCCCAGGTCCTTTTTTACAGTGCTGCTACTTAGCCGATTGGTCCCCAGCCTGTAGCAGTGCATGGGATTTTTCCGTCCTAAGTGCAGGACTTTGCATTTTTCCTTGTTGAACCTCGTGAGATTTATTTTGGCCCAATGCTCCAATTAGTCTAAGTCTCCCTGAATCCTGTCCCTGCCCTCCAGCATGTCTATCATTCACCTCCCCCTCCCCCCCGCTTTGTGTCATCCGCCAATTTACTGAGTGTGCAATCTATCCTATCGTCCAGATGATTAATGAAGATGTTGAACAGAACCAGCCCCAGGACCAACCCCTGGGGCAGTCCACTCGTTACTGATTGCGAACTAGACATTGAACCATTGATTCCTACCCACTGATCCCAATGATCTAGCCAGTTTTCTATCCATCTTACAGTCCATTCATCCAACCCATACTTCCTTAACTTGCCGACGAGAATGCTGTAGGAAACCATATCAAAAGCTTTGCTAAAATTGAGGTATATCACGTCAACGGCTCTTCCCGCATCCACAAATCCAGTCTTCTCCTCATAGAAGGCAATCAGGTTAGTCAGGCATGATTTGCCCTTGGTGAATCTGTGCTGACTTCCTGATCACTCTATTTTCCTCCAAGTGTTTCAGAATGGATTCTTTGAGGACCAGCTCCATGATTTTTCCAGGGATTAAGTCCTTTTTGTTTTATTTGAACCCCTTCCTGATTTCTACTTAAAATTTCTGCACCACATCCTTCTTAGAAGAGTTGTTCGAAAGTCCTTGAAACAATGTCTCGGTGAAAGGCTAGCCAGTACCACGATTTGTAACCAATAACATGATGCATTCTCTTGGAACTAATTTTACACAGCAGCATATGTCCTGGGGCATCAGCTGCATTCTCCTGGCATTTTTGTGATTTGAAATCCAGTAGCAGAACAGATTTTTTTGTCTCAAGAGCAGATCTATCAAACCTTCTGAGATGGCCCCTATTACTGTAACATCTCAGCACCTAATAATCTTGAGTGTATTTATAATTTATTTAACTTCCCAACCTTCCTGTGAGGTAGTGCAGGGCAACCTCTTATCCTTATTGTATGGGTGGGTATTGAGACCCAGCGAGTCACTTTCCAAAGGTCAAATAGGAAGTTGGTATCAAAGCAGGCGATGCCAGACCTAAAAAGTTCAGACTACCACTTTAACCCTCCTTCCATTCCATTAGCTATCCTGCTGTATCCAGTATTTGCTGTCCTATTTCCAGAAGGTTCCAAAATTCAAGCACCGGGAAAATTTTGGATACAATTAAAAGTAAATTCAACTTTTGAAAGGCCAAATTTGATAAAACGAGATATCTATTTAGTCCAGTCTCTTGGCATTGTTCACTAAAAAAGAACTGCAGGTGAAAAAGAGCTAAAATTCAGATTCACCTCCTCCATGCACCTTTCTTCCCCTTCCAGCAACCTCCACCCAAGTTCCTTTCCCCCTCCAGAACACCTGAGGGCAGCTAGAAGATCAGGTCAATCAGAAAGTTGTCATTGGTCCACTAGACAGCCACCCCAGACTTCACTAATTATTGAAGGTTGAGGGTTTGGGTATTTCCTGACCTGTTGCAGAAGTGTGTAAGATTTTGGGCCTAAGAAAAATACAGCTTTAAAGTAAGAGCACTTTTGTGTTGTGCTGATCTTACCAGTCCATCTATTGGTTGGATGGCCGTATCTCCGTTTTTATTTCCTGACACCAGCTCACACATGGGTTAGAAAAAACCTGGGTAATCCTCTCCCCTTTTCCTCCATCTCCCTCTTTAGCTCTGGATTATTTCATTACAATGATAAGAAGACCTTAGAAGCCCTGAGGTCCATGTCCTGGTAGTATACTTCCAGATGTTCCCTTTAGCAATATGGGTTGGCCACGTTCCAGCCTGCAGGGATTTCTTCTGAAGTGAGCAAGCCTGTAAAAAATACAAGCATCTGGCACAGATTATCCAATTTCTATCCTTCTTTCATTTAGTAGTCAGGGATCTCCGTCGTCTGTGCCTCCTAGCTTATCAACTTTAAGAGCTTCTAACCATTTTAATAACCATTTGGGATGTAATCTGTACACGCTGCACTCCCTCATCTTCTGCCCCACTCAATCTGATTTCTGACTTAGGCAAATGTCCTAGAATACAAAAGAATTGTCTGGTGTTTCTGGGCCGCCCCAGGTCAAGTTGATCCCCGTAGCGTGTGGGTAGATGGGAAAAGGAACAAACTGCTGGGTGCTTTCTGCCATTTCCTGCCTGAACTTTCACCACTCCGCACTAGCAAACAGAGCCTTACACTATCCCTCTTGGAGCTTTTGCCTTTTGAGTGAGGAATTTTTCGGGAACAGGACAGCTAGGAAAAGGTTCTGAAATCTGAAGAGTTTAACCACCATGTGCCTTGATGTTAACAGGCTGGGTCTGTAGACTGGCATTAGCAGAGACCTTCATTTTCAAACACATTCTGAACACGCTTTGCCATTCTTCTCAAAGCAGTGGCTATGTTTATTTATTTGTTTCGAGTGAAGGACTCGTCTGACTCCCAGGACGATTTGTCCTGGCTGTCCAGTTGGCAGGGACAGAGTTTATGTTTGTTTATGGAGAGGGCGTGTTTATCCCCTTAAATATGGTAACACTGTCCCCTTCTCCAGGGCTGATCATATTTCCCCACCTCACTGCGACAATGCAATTTGTAAAGCCCTTTGAGATGTGGATGGGAGGCACTGGAGTTTTTCTGTCTTGCACCCTTTTTCCACTGACCCCTGTCCGGAGTTCCACAGGCCTAATAAAGCCCCTGTTACTGTTTTATTATTCGTGGAATTGTGATCGCCAGTTTATTTTTTCTGCTCTGTCTGACACTTCTTTGTAAGTGATTGTGTGTTAAATATTTTCCCTGGGAAAAGCTCTTCATCTTCTCTGCACCCAGAGAGCTTTCCTTTGGTGGAGGCACCAGGCGTCCTTGGTGGAAAACCCAAAGTCCATTACCCTGAGGAGAAAAGGCAGAAGGCAGCAGCCACACCTCAGGGCTGGGGTACATCTCTGTCAAAGCCCAGCCTGCCCATTATCCTCATCTGACTCTCCAGCCACAGCATCTGTTAGACGAAAAGGAGACCATCACCCGGCCGCTGCCTTCTGCACACTAGCAAAGTAACAGCTGGAGTTTCAGGAAGCTGTTGGCTTGCGGCTGCTCTCGCTCCCTTACCCACCAGATCCCATTTGCAACATGGAAGAGTCAATGAACCTCTTTCCCGAGTCCTCCCACTATTCCAGGTGCCAGCTCGCTCTGCTGAGACTCCTCCATTCGAACGTGCAGCTCACTCCGCCAGGCGGTTGCCAGTGCACCCCAACAGGGAGCAATTACCCCTGCAGGGATTGGCTGAGACTGAAAGGGGTGAGCCCCATAACACAGGCGCTGCCAAACGCCATGCGCTCAGGCAGGATTTGAAGCCGGCTCTGCTGCCACGCTAGCAACTTTGGCCACTAAACCTTTGACTGATGATTCCCCTATCAAACGTTCCCACTCTGATTTCTCACACATCCCTGCCCTTCTCTGGGCACCAGTTGCTCAGCCTCACATAGTGCATTATTGCATGCAAAGAGCTCTCATATCTGTGCCAACTGGCCAAATAGCCCCTTGGGCACCACAGAGTGAAAGAGTGATGATTGCCTCTCTCTGCTTCCAGGCCTAGGAGGGGCCAGTTTAGAGCAATTCTCTATCTTATGGCACTGAAGCACTGTGGAAAAACTGGAGTTTTATTCGTGCACACCAGGCAGTGGGGCTGATTAGGACTGATCCATGTTGGCATGTCTGCACTCAAGCGCTGTGGGTAACCCATGCAGAGACAGGAGGCCTGGCAGGGGAGGTATATGACTTGCCCTGCATATCAGGGACTCAGCCACACAGGGAAACTCAGAGAAGCCACGGGGCTCCTGTTGTGGGCGATTCCAAAGCAAATCGCAGAATACCCCAGTCCTGAGCTCTTACTTTGCAGTCCCCAACCACACCTGAGCTGTGGATACCAGACTCAAGGGTGGACTGACAGAGAAGCAAAGTCATTTTTGTGACTAAGGCCCTGCACTGGGACACAGGGACAGTTTGCCTTTGCTGTAGATTCGCCATGCACCCTTGGGCTTAGCTTCACCATGCCTCAGTGCAGACCGGCGGAGTGTAAATGGGAATAGCAATGCTTCCTTTATCACTATAGATTGTAACCTCCTCAGGGCAGGGGCTTTCCCTGGCTCTGTGCATGAATGGTGCCTGGCCTCAGCTATAGCTAAGACCTCTAGATGCTACTGAGCTACTAATAATTAGCAGGGACTCGGAGCAGGCAGCCACGCCTGCGATCACGTCAAAGCAGTTTCATTTCTGACACCCTCACAAGATGCAGTAAGTCTCTTTCCATTCGGTGCTTTGCCTCGTCCTTCATTTACATTAACAAGATCGGAAAGATTCCGGCTGCAAGAGTAACAGAGTCAGGGA
Organism: Pelusios castaneus; assembly: GCA_007922175.1. Taxonomy (NCBI): domain Eukaryota; kingdom Metazoa; phylum Chordata; order Testudines; family Pelomedusidae; genus Pelusios; species Pelusios castaneus. Next base: position 4,960,239 of record ML685811.1, read on the forward strand.
GGTAACACAACAGAAATGGATCCCATGTGCCAGCCCCCTTCCTGCCATGGGTCTCCCCACCTCTTGGCATTCAGGGCAATAGCTCATCCCACGTCTCTCTTCTCCTGCTCTGGCCCAGGCCCATCCTTCCCAGCCACACGCCTCCCCCCAGGTAGGTGGATCCCACAAAGCAGCTCTTGAAGCCCATTGCACTTCTCATGGCTAATGGAACCTCATTTCCACAGGCCGGCTGTCTCAGTGCCAGACCTCAGCTGTGCCTCTCTTGGGGTGGAGACCTTGCCCAATGACTGTCCCCAGCCTACTCTGCTATAGGGCCAGTGGTCGCCTTCCATCCCTGTCCCTGTGGGAGATGAGGACCAGCAGTGGCCTCCTTGGTCACTGGAGAAGAGCACAAAGCCGTCCTGGTCAGAAGGCTAGCCTTGCGGCTGGAGCGCGCCTGTGCTCTGGGGTAGCAGCGGTGGCTCTCTGCCTTTTCTCTACGCATCTCCAGAGCAAACACACTCTGTTAATAAGGAAAATGGGGTGATTTGTCCACATGCCAGCCCTGCAAACTCCTCTGGGATCTGCCTATCACTTCTCCTCCCTGTGTCCCCACCTCACCTCCTGGACAATAGGAGGGGGTGGCACTTCCCCACCTCACAGGGACGAAGTGACTCACTAACATCTGTAAAACACCTTGAGATGTTGGTTGGGGGGTGCAGGAGAAGGGCACAGTGTTTCCACGTTTGAAGGGATAGACCCACCCACCCTTTGGAACAAGCCACTTGCTAAAACACCCTGGCATAATCCTGGGCTAGGGATCGACTACATGGCCTAAACCGACAAGTCGTTCCCATCGCACAGGACGGTAATTCCCTGGCGCCTGACGCAGTGACACAGCTGAATGGTCTGTCTCCCCTCATGCCCATGGGAGATCATAGTGGGAGGGGCTGGGACGTTAGGGACACACTAACGCCTCACTGATTGCCCACCTTGTGCGGCTCCAGCTGTAGCATGGGTTATAGCTGGCTAGCGGCTGCTCTGCCCCATGCCAGCTGGTCCCCACAGTCTCACCCCACCAGACACAGAGTGATTTTATTGCAGATCTCCCCCTACTTGGTGCTTTTCTAAAAACCCCAACTCATGGAGTCAGGTGAGAGTCTTGGCTTTCGTGTCTTTCCTTATTCCTAACAGGGCCCCTACGGGCACAGAGAACAGACATCAAATAAAACGTTCATTTTAAAAATCTCAAGATTCTTAACACAATTGTAATGGTTTGCGGGGCCTGGCTTATTTTTGAATGCTGGCGGTTGGCCATACTAGGATTATTCTAGCTACATGGTCTCCCTACTCTGTCCTGCCCTGCCATCCCAAGCAGAAAGCCTGAGGAATTCCTCGCTGGTCAAGTATGGCCTGTATCCAGACACTTGGGTCCACCTGAGCGGTGCAAAAGAATGAGATGGGGGAGAGAACGTGCCCACTCTTTAAAGCCCTTTGAGCATGAAGAGGTTCATCTAATTCCCAGGCCTAGTCTGTACCTATAAATTTGATCACACCAGCTACATCGTCCTCAGTGCTGTGGTTAAGTTGAACTAACCCCTGAAGCAAATGTGGGGAGGGTGGTGGAAGAATGTTTCCCTCGGCATAGCTACCACCTCACAGCAAAATGGATTAACGACATCAACAGAAAAAGCCTTTCCACTGACGCAGGAAACATTTACACTATCGCAGCAGAGCTGTCCCGCTTTAGCTGGGCCTCTGTACCGACGGTTGTGTAGATTTGGCCTTGGTGTGATTCCCATCAGCTCTGTACGAACAGGGCAAGATGTACACGCAGTAGAGAACACCTTTGAGCAGGGGACTCGTATATCACTGCTGACTGAGTACTTACCCTTTATATACTGAGTTATTCGCGGTCCCTCTCTTTCTTTGTTTTTCCAGCCAGGCTGTCCATCACTTGTCTGTGTGGATAAATACCTTATGAAAGCTTCTACTCGGCAAACAACCGAGTGGTTTTAGCAGTGTGCTGACTTCAGAGCCAACGTGCCTAAGCCCCAGAATTAACACTGCATTTGATTATTGGAGAAGGTATCTTCCAAGTCCTTCCCCACCACCAAATATACTCCCTCCACCCTCTATAGTTCAAACCAAACACATAACAGCATTGTAGCATTTGTCCAGCCCTGAACAAACATGCCTGTGGAGCATGGTGCCACCCACTCTCTGGTGACCGGCACACCGTACGGTAAAGTTTAGCCGTATGGTGGGGAAAACAGTTTTTCAATGAAACCCCATAAATGGAGGTGAGAATGGATATTTTTCTGCCAAAATTTCTGTTTTCCCTAACAGCCAATTTTTACCAAAAAGAATTTTTTTTTAAAAAAGCAATGAATAATTTCTCAGCTGCTTCACCCTTGTGCACAAATCAGGAGGCAAATGAATGTCAGTCAGTGACTCAGCCCCCACGAGCCAGGATTGCAGCTCTGAATGTCACCTGGGGTCAAGTTTGGGCTGGGAGTGAGGGCCATTGCTCGAAACACCAGCAAGCTGCAAAGACGAGGCTCGGGGAAGTTCTAAACCACCTTGAGTGCCCTTTGGAGTGACTGCATCGGTTCCATTCATCTGCATGCTTTCAGAAAGGTGAAAGGCGCCCGTGATAAATACCTGGGAACTGCTGACATCCATCGCCGAGAAGCCAAGGTTACATTTGTCATATATTCCCTGCACTCTGTTTGAGGTGGGCGGGAGCGGGTGGGCGGGAGGGCAAGAGAAGTGCTGTTCTCAGTCTCACAGAATGATTAACGAGCACCAGGGACAGGAAAATCTTTGGAACTTGATGGATCCTTCTCACCCTGGAACATCTCCTCTCCCTGTCAGTCCCTCCTGTTGGAGCTTTTCCACTGGGGGAAAATACATATATTTTCATTGGGCTGGTGCCACCGCCCAGAGCTTAGGGCAGTGACATGAGAAACTCGGGTTCAAACCCGTCTTCAGACAATGAGCCTGCAGACAAGGGCAGTCGCTCACCTAGCACGTGGGAGAACGAGGTGCAGTCTCCACTGCCTGCAGAAGCTACATCTCCCACATCCAGGTGAACAAGTGCCATGAGTGGGAGTTAGCAGAGGAGAGGGAGCCCTCTCTAGGTTTGACCAGAAATTTCACTCTGAATCCAAGAAACAGTTCCTGTCTAACACCTAATTAGCCCTGGTGTGTTCCCAGGAAACGTTCCTTGGATGATAGGCAGTGGGCAGGCAAGCTAACAGAGCCCCAGCAAGGTTTCTGATGGCCAACTTTCCAGGGCTTCCAGATTTGGAAACCTGCCTGCCAAGGCCCACCAGAACTTCAGTGAAATCAGAAGCTATCCGCAGAACAACTCAATTTCACCACACTGGCATGTTCCAGTAAAAAGTTGTTCTGTCTGAATGTTTCTAACCAGCCTTAATTACCATGCTGGGTTTAGGGACAGTCACAATGACCTTGTACTGTCTTCTACCCCAAATTACTGAGGTCCTAGCTCAACCTCTACTCAAACTCAGTGTTGTTTTTTGTCCAGGAGACAGCTGGGGACTGAAAGGGTTCATCAGAACTGCTTCTACAATTGAGAAGAGCAGAAGTCAGGGGCTCCTCCGTCTGCATGTCCAACCCTGTTCATGGGGACATGAGGGACCATGTGTCCTTTTAGCTCCCTCTCCACTTGTTCTTAGCCACCAACTGATGCCAGTGGTGTTTTCAAGGGGTTATTAAAGTAGCAAGAGGTCTTTAGTCTTCAATGTCTAAGAAATGAGATGAAGTCTAGTATAAATCCAGTTATCCGAATCCCCTGTATCTGAAAATCCTAGTTATCCAAATCTATGTGCAGCACAATATGCCATTGGCCTTTTTGGCAACAAGGGCACACTGCTGGCTCATATCCAGCTTCCCGTCCACCATAACCCCCAGGTCCTTTTCTACAGTGCTGCTACTTAGCCGATCGGTCCCCAGCCTGTAGCACTGCATGGGATTTTTCCGTCCTAAGTGCAGGACTTTGCACTTGTCTTTGTTGAACCTCATGAGGTTTCTTTCGGCCCAGCGTTCCAATTTGTCCAAGTCTCCCTGGATCCTGTCCCTGCCCTCCAGCGTGTTTACCATTCCGCCAAGCTTGGTGTCATCCGCGACCTTACTAAGCACGCAGTCTATCCCATCATCTTGATCATTAATGAAGATGTTGAACAGAACTGGCCCCAGGACCGACCCCTGGGGCACTCCACTCGTTACCGGTTGCCAACTAGACATTGAGCCATTGATTCCTACCCACTGAGCCCGTTGATCTAGCCAGTTTTCTATCCACCTTACGGTCCACTCGTCCAATCCATACTTCCTTAACTTGCCGACGAGAATGCTGTGGGAAACCGTATCAAAAGCCTTGCTAAAGTCAAGGTATACCACATCAACGGCTCTTCCCGCATCCACAAATCCAGTCATCTCATCATAGAAGGCAATCAGGTTGGTCAGGCACGATTTGCCCTTGGTGAATCCATGTTGACTGTTCCTGATCATTCTGTTTTCCTCCAACTGTTTCAGGATGGATTCTTTGAGGACCTGCTCCATGATTTTCCCAGGGATTGAGGTGAGGCTGACTGGTCTGTAGTTCCCCGGATCCTCCTTTTTCCCTTTCTTGAAGATAGGTACTATATTTGCCTTTTTCCAGTCCCGCTGTGGACACTCAGATTTCAGGGTAAGGACGGCTTACTGCGGTTTCTCACAAACCTGCTCGTGACCCACTTAAGATAAACCAGGAAAAGAAACCCCCTTTTATACTGATATAAGAGCTGTCACACACAAAGGGGTTTGCTCCTGTGAAACGAATGCCATGTCTTGGTTTAATCCACTGCAACTCCCATGCATAGGCAAGACTGAGTCCCTGGGAAGCCCAGCATTGATATCAGTTAGGCTTGAGGCTAGAGAAAGAGGCTGAGGTGACTGAGATCAGATCCTGGACACTGGGGAATCCAGACTGACAACAGTGGAGCAAGACACAGTTTACACTACGAGAGATCCTGACCCTCTGTTTCTAACTGGGCCCTGTAATTCCAGTCTCCAACATCACAATATCCTGTAGAGCTCTCTTTCAGGCACAGAATCGGGGTCTCCGGGGAGGCAGGCAGGGGATGAATGGAAGGAAAGATGTTTTTCTTCTTGTTTGCCATCAGCGAAAATCCCCTGATGAATTCCATCATGTTTGTAAAGCGCTTTGATATCCGCACATGAAAGGCACTGTCTTATGCAAATTATTCGATTATTATTCTTATTATTCTGCAGGCCTGAGGCCTATCCATACTGAGCCAGCTTCACCGTAGTGCAAGTGCCCTGATTCCACATTTCAGTGGAGCTCTGCACTCATGAATGTTGCCTCCAGGGACAGCCCAATGGCTCACTCTGGACCGGAGCCTCCTTTTATACAATGGTGTGGGATTAGAGGTTTATTACAGGAGTGGGTGGGTGAGGGTCTGTGACCTGCATTGTGTAGGAGGTCAGACTAGATGATCATATTGGTCCCTTCTGACCTTAGAGTCTATGAAGGTATCTTCCTACAAGGGCCAGGCATGGAAGTACCTGTCCAGGCCCTGCTCCCCTCTCTCTGCAGATGAATACATAATAGCCATTTTTCTCCATTTCTCTCCCAGCTGTGCAGACAGGGCTGGATGGCACAGCGTGTCCCCAGATAGAACAGCAAGATGCAGGCCAGATTGCTATAAAAAAACCAAAGAGGTTCTCATTTCTGGAGAAGAGGGGAGGAAATGAAACCAAATAGCTTTGACTGTAACATGTAATACTTGTTCCATTCAGGGAAACTCTGAGCCACCCACTCTTCATAAGCTACAGAGAAAGAAAATGAGGAAAGGAACAGACGTCAAAATATCCAGAGATCAGATTATGGAGAAGCCCTTATAGCCCCGTTGCTAAGAGTGTGATGAGCACCTAAGCAGAAATTGAAGCCTACGAAGATAGGCAGAAGCTCTTACTCAAGCAGCAACAGAGTCCTCGGGCAGCAAAGATCGAAGTTTCTGAATATAACCATGGGTAGAAAAGGCATTTACTTTCTATAGAGGAGCCTATTAAATTCTGCTCCTCTCTGCTGTCTTTATGATGAGCTGGTGGCAACAGGGAATGCTGCACCTGCCATCGGCTGAAATTCAGTGCAATCCTTCAGAGACCGTCTCCAGATAGCACTGTGGGACTCACAGTGGGGCTGGAATCTGCCACACTGCCTGGGTGTGTTCACAACCATGAGTGCTGATCTGAGGGCCAACGCCAGCCGTTTTATGCCCTCCTTTTATTCTCCTCTCTCCTGTTCCCGTGAGGTGCCAGCCATACACCATTTATCTATCCCATCTTCTCTTCAGTTCAGTGGGCCAGGATCTAGCATGCCACTAACGTGCTGGTCTCCTGTCTCGCTTGGCGTGCTCTACCCTACGATGCAGCCGTCCAAAGGGAAGTGGAATGGAAGGGTGCAGTTTTATCTGCTGCTTTGGTGCAGAGGGGAACTGCGGTCCTAAAAGTGCCATCTTCACGATACACTTCCTCACTAGCAGGAACAGAAGGATCTCGCTAGATTAATGTGTCCATGTGCCTTATTTAAAGCCAGGCAAAGATACCAGGCATCTGTCACATCAGGGTGAGAAAACTGTTAGCAAGGCAAACTCCTCGCCCAAGCAGCGCGAGGAAGAGACCATTAATTTCTCTCGGAAACTGATGAGTCCATAACGGAGCCCAGGGGATCCCTGAGGAAATCAGTGGCTCACTAATAAACTGTTCTCCAGCCCCATACACCAAAGGTCCCTGAAGGACACCAGATTTTTTCATCAGTTTTTTCCGCTTCAACTGATGCCCACACATTGTCCGGCTGGCCCAGGTTGGACATAAATAGCACAGATGAGGAAATAAAGAGCTATTGCTGGACACAGGAAGGAGGATTTCCCACAGGATGCGAGTTAGCAGGAGAATTTCTGCAAAGTAGCTTCTCACCCCCCCTGAGGTGGACAGGAGAAAAGCCGTGCCCGGCTGCCAGTACCCAGACAGGACGTGACAGGCACCGGTGTGGACACTGGTGCTGCGGAGTGGAGGATGTGGGCGCTGCGTTGTTCAGCTTGGGAGGTCCCTGCGGTGGTGGTTTGCCAATTGATTGCAGCTTGCTCCCAGAGGAGCCAGGGGAGGAACTTGGCCAGTAGGTCTATGGACTGTAGGAGGGGGTGACACAGAACTTGCATTACCCTCACGGCCCTAGGGACAGGGGAAACACTGATGGAACAGCAATATCAACCCTATGGGGTCCACAGGCAGGCAGCTAATACAGGCCAATGGCTGAGAGCTAGCAAGGCCCTTTGCAGACCACATAGCGGGCTGCTCACAGTCTCTGCGGGTGAGAAGATCCTGCTATTCATACTGACTACCCAGTCAGAGGCTCTCCCAGGTACGGCCTTGACTGCATCCAGGAGATTGCCTGGCCTTCACTAACGCGCCTGGAGTTTTACGCTACGCTTCACGTGTTGTTATTTCTGAATGCGCACAACCAGCTCCAGGGCCCCAGACTCTGCCAGGACCACCCACCCCTCCATCCCACAGCTGGAACTCCAGCACCCACCAGGCAGTCACGCGCGTCCCCTACACCGAAGTCAAACAAGCCCTTCCCCGCCACCACAAAGAAGGCTCCGCAGACAGCAACAGAGCTGCCTGGAAATTTCCCACCACGCGCCAATTCAGCGAGCCTGAAACGTTTTTCTCAAACCATCTGGGTTCAGCGAACTCTCAGTGAATCCAGGGTGGTGTTGCCTCCATTCTTTACACTGTATTGCGCTGGGGCTCTTGACAGGAATATCACCTTCACTCTGCAGCCAAGCCACGGAGTAAACGTGCTGTTTCCTAAATGATTTTTTGGACCGGTGGTGGGAGGCAGGTTGGTGTTCCGGTTAGGTGAGAAAACTGATCTTTTTTAGTTTCAGTTCGAATTGAAACCAGGATTTTTCCCAGATTTCTTTGTTCCACCCCCAAACTGAAGCATAAATTATTTCCTCAGTTCCTGTCAACAACCCCTACTTAAATCCAGGCCTAGAGTGAAGTTTAGACCCTTTCTGCCGACACTAGAAAGCACAGGTTGGGAGCTAGACGGGGGGGGGGGGGGAGCCTCAAGGCTATGTAGTATGTCACTGGGGCGCCATGATGGAAGCATGTCCCATGGCACCTTTAAAAGGATCAGCCGCGTTTGTTCGCTCCAGTAGGCATGCATGTCCTGGATTAATTGGCACTCATGCAAATCCCAATGGCTTCTCCCTTTAATGCTTCCCTCTTTTAATTTAGTCACAGGCGCACCTGAGTGAGTAACCATCCTTTATGGTGCCATCATCATAAAGAAGCCATTAGGAAGGGAAGCTCAGCTATGAACAGGGCCCATGACTGTGCGTAGCCTGCTTAGTGCCAAATGATCGTTTTAGAATTAATTGACCTTGTGTTTGTATGATCATTTCCTTCTGTAAGAGCCCGGGGCTGATATCTGCTGTCTCCTCTCACTCCACAACCCAGTTGGCCAGGAGGAAAAGGGAACCTCCAATAACCTTCACCCCTTTCCTAGGCCAGTGGAGGCCAGGCATGATGCAGAGACGAGGCAAGCAGATGGGGAAAACTTCCCTTTTAACACACACACATACACCCAGCTGGCCCAGAAGGCTGTGGATAGGCTCTGTGGACATCTTGTAAGCCACCCTCAGAAGCCGTGCAAATGAATCAGATGTAGACTCCTCATTTTATTGCGGAAATGTTACAGAGGTAGAGTTAAATGTATCCTTTACTCTTATGATGTTAGTATAGTGCAGGTAAGTGTGACATAAGTGAACACCATCTTGTTAGTCTCTTGAAGTAAACTTTTTCCTGCAACTTGGACTGTGGTGCCTAAACATACCTTGATGAATTCTCTTAGTGTGTGGGAGTTAGGAATGTATGTGCAGGGTGTAAAAAAGTGCCAACCTAAACTGCTCTAACAGAAAGGTGAGTAAAGACACTGACTGGGAACAGACAAAATACAGAAATAAGAGACGAGGCATGCTTGCAATTAGCTGGTGATTAACAGCCCTACTGACAGCAGAGGCCTACATGAGAGACACGAACTATAAAAGTTGGGGCAAGAACATCAAAACTTTGGGTTTCATTTTGCAGTTATCACCTTGGAGCATCGGCTTTGTGACCGACAGAGGCCTGGCTCCCTCCTTCTGCCCAATCTAGTTGGCCATTAGACTGACTCAAGCAGTGCATAAAAGGGCTGGTAATTATATGACACCAGCTTGCAGAACTTCTTGGGTCTGAATGTGTGTGCACATGTGACTGCTTTTTGCTATTCTTACCTTTATAATAAACGTGGCTCTAGTGCCCTCTCCCCCTGAATAAGATCTGGGTAGTTTTTTCTTTTCTAACAATCTGGCCGCTGGGTACCTGGTCTGGAAGCCAGCTTGTGCCTGCCCTGTCTACAGCAGAGTACGATCGGAAGGGGAAACCATCATTTATTTGCCACGATGCTGGTAACAAACGCGGGAGTGTCCCTGCAGCCTTGCACAGGGCCAGATTCTGAGATCCTTGCTCAGGCTGAGCATGATCTTGCTCTATGGGTGGCCCCACTGATGGCAGAAGTCACATCCTGGAGCCAGGAAGGAATCAGTGTTGTTTAGAGGATCAAAACTGGGTTCACAGATAAGATGCATGGCATGGCAGGGAGAATGTACAGTCTGAGGGCCCAATTCTGCTTTTCTGACTTACCTGCAGCCCGTTGCCTGTCTTTTGTAGAAACCCTGCCTTTCCCTGGCAGGTGAGCGTCTCTCTAATTAGCTGCCTCATTTGCCACCTAATCAACTGATTGTGCCCACCTGGGCCCATTCTGCTCTTTTGCCAGGGAGGGGTGCGGTGTGAGGAGTTCACCCCATCACAGGCCCATTGATAATATTTCACAACTAAATGCAGCAAAAGCCTCAACGCTACCCTTTCAAAAGGCTAGGCCAAGTCCCTGCCTGGATCCTGCGATTCTCCCGCAAGCCTGCAAATGGCACTTCTTTCCCATGCCATTTGATGAATAACAGGTTTCTGTTTCTCTTTCTTCACTGTGAGCCATGTCACTGTTGATGAGCTCCGTGATGCCAGCACAGGGAGACTGTCTGGGGCAGGGTTTGCTAGCAGTTTTGGGAGCTGTGGGGCAGGACCAGCCTCAGGGTTTATGGATTAGAACTAGGACAGGGGACAGGCTATTGATTTTTAATAAACCATCTCAATGGCTGGGAAAAAAATCCTTCCAATTGGTGCTTGCAAGCCTGCATACAGTCCAAGCCCAAGTCCAAGTCCAATTCCAAGCCGCTGCACTTGAGGGCTGATTTAACTTCCTTTGTTGGGCTAAAAATCATTTCATCACAGGAAGAGCGCAGTCACTTTCTGAGAAGGACACTTGTGCATGCAGGAATCGAGGGCTACGGGCCACGTCAGAGGAGTGCTATGCATGAGTTAGATGTCCACTTTGCACCTTACTATATTTGTCTATTAATAAATGGGTTAATTATTGCTCAGTAGTCGCACAGGGGAAAGGTGGGGCTCACAGAAACGACTGTGCTGTGAGCTAGCAGAGTTGTATCTGGGACCCTGTGCTAGAACAAGTGGAAGAATATGAAAGTAGGAAATGGAAAAGTCATTGGGTCCAATCTGCAGCCGTGTTCCAACCCCCTGGATTGCAGAGGTGTAAAACTGGAGTAGCCTAGTTCAAGAAGGGGAGCCGTGTTAGTCTGTATACAGGAAAAAACGAGAGTCTGGTGGCACCTTAAAGACTAACGAATTTCTTCGGGCATAAGCTTTCGTGGGCTATAACCCACTTCGTCAGATGCATGAAATGGAGGCAACAGTAGAGAGGAATATATGCTCCATCCTGGCACATGCATATATTCCTCTCTACTGTTGCCTCCATTTCATGCATCTGATGAAGAGGGTTGGAGCCCACAAAAGCTTATGACCGGAGACATTCGTTAGTCTTTAAGGTCCCACCGAACTCTCATTTTTTGGAGTAGCCTAGCCGTGATAAGGCCCTTATATCTTGAACCATAGGTGTTAAAAAGAACAGTGAAGGGAAGACGAGGAAGTGGAAAGGGGGCAACAGAAAGGGGGCTGAGGCCAGCACCTTGTCTTCTGACCATAGATGGTGAAGTGATCTGAGGCAAGAAATTCAATTGCAAAGGATTGTGCAATCATAAGAGGCGAGAGTTGGAATTGACCTCAGGAAATCATCTAGTCTAACCCCTGCTCAAAGGAGGACCAACCCAATGAGGGTTTGGAAAGAAAGTCGGCAAATAAATTGTTTGATTAATATGAAAATCGGAAACCACTTTGGACGGGAAATTTGGATGAGGTTGGAAGAAAATAAAGGTTATTGGACGCTGAAACCGTGGAAACGCCTTCTTAGAACAAAACAGGCATAGAATCGGTGTTACCACTCCCCAGGTGGGGGATCTGCATCTATTGTCATTGAGTAGGGCAGGGACTCAGCAGTGGTGTCCCCCTCTCCCCCCGCTGTGGCACAGGCAGATGTTGTAGACTGTTAGAAACCAAACCTCCTGCTTGGAAATGCTCACAAAAGGCCCCCAGGGCTTCATTTGCAATAATAACAGTTCTAAAGAGCTCTTTGCTCCCCTGGAAATGCAAATGTTCCTGTTATTTGTGGTACCTGAGCATGCCGGGTACATTTACACAGCAAAGAAAAACCCACAGCTGGCCCGTGTCGGCTGACTCAGGCTCACAGGGTTCGGGCTATGGATCTGTTTCAGTGCTGTGTAGAGTTGGAGCTCTGGACCCTCCTACATCACAGGGTCCTAAGCCTGAGCCCAGACATCTACATTGCAAAGAAACACCCCCCACAGTCATGGGTAGCAGATATAAGAGCTAGGGAAGGCTAAACCTCCCCAAACAGGATGTGGTGCACCTCTCTTTGGAGGCATGCCAACTGGCTGCCATTGGAGTGCTGACGTCAAAAGGGAGCCTGGGCCGTTGCCCCACCCGGGCTCCATCCTGAGGTCCTGCCCCCACATGTCATCTTCCCCTGTAGCCCCACCCATGCTGCTTCTCTTCCGGCCCCTGCTCCGTCTCTTCCCCAAGACCCCGCCCTTGCTCCGCTTCTTCCCACCTCCGCTCCACCTCCTCCTTGAGTTCCCACCCTCGTTCCTCCTCTTCCCATCCCATTTCACTTGTCGCTCCTTTCCGTCCCTTCCTCTGAGACTCCCCTGCCCACCGCACGTGCATCTTTGCACCCACCCACTTCCACCGCAAGGGAATGGGAGAGGGAGCAGGCCTTGGGGTGGAGCAGGGGAGTGGGGCCATGGTCCGATGCTCCCAAGCTGTAGGGAGATTTTGGTGCTTGTGCCCACGTGCTGGGGTCACACACTGCCCATGCCCAGAGCCCGAGCCTCATACGCACAAGTCAGTTGGCATAGGCCTGCCACAGGTGTGTAGACATACTCACAAAGGCCACCCACCCAGGACAAAACCCCATTGCCTTGGGCACTGCACAGACACCATCCATCTTCTGAGAGGAGAGAATCTCTAAGGACTTCTTTGCTCCCTTGCCCCTCCCCGCCCCCCAACCCCGTGACCAACCCCATTGCTGTTGTTGCTTTGAATGAAGATAATCATATAGCCCCATTGACGTATGTGGCATTTTAGAGATGAATAAAGAGACCACCCTTCCCCAGAGAGCCTGCAGCTTAGCAAGACATGGGGATAAGAGAGGCTGAGGGCTTCTGAGGAAACATCTGTGAGCTCCCTGGCTCAGTACCCCCGTCTGGTCGGTGGATGTCAAAGCCCAGCCCCCTGGAAGCTCAGCAACTCGGTTGTAATAAGTGAGCCGATAACTTTACAGTTGTGAACTCACCTGTGCAAAGGGAGTGAAAGTTTGTGATGTGTCCCAACAGCCCCTCATAGCAAACACTGATGGGCAGAGAAGAGAGACAGACAGACAGACTGAATTAGTCCAATGAAGAAAACCTCCTTGTGTAACTCAAGGCCGCACAGACAAGGCCCAGTAAACGAGAGCGGTACGAGACTGGAAATCCATGGACCATGAATTGGTGTGTCAAAAATTAAGCCTACCTGGGGGGGACAAAATAATGAGGGGATGGACTCTTTGGGGAGAAAATAAAGAGAAGCTACTGGACACTGGTAGACTGAAAGACAAGAAGCAAGCTTCCTCATTCTGGCTACCACCCCCAAGGTTTCCTGGGACCTCAGATGTTCTTCACCCTGTCGGATATGAGACTTACACACACAGAGCATCCATATCCTTCCCCATTTCTTATTCCTTCTCTTTCCCATCCCTCTCCTTTTGCCTTCTCTCTCAAAAACCCCCAAGACTGCGTAGTTTGCATCACTGCTGTGACCCTGTGACTAGAAAGAGGCACTAAAAACAATTCCCTCAACAGTCTGGTGTTGCTACGTTTTGCCAGGTCTCAGAATGGCTGTTCAGATCCGTTTTTCAAGCAGTGATGTTGCAAAGAGTCAGCACCTGAAAGAGAAGCTGCTTTTTACAGCTTTGCTGTCCCGTTCTCTCCCCTATTGTTTGCCTTCTTTTGTCTTCTAGGAATCGGTTTTGCACTTTAACACTAACAGCTCCCCAAAGAACCCCGCTCCGTCTCAACTAACTTCTTTTTTTCCTCCAGAGGGACAGCAATCGCAGTCTAAGAGACTCTCAAACAAGAGGTTGTTTGTTTTCTTCTCGTTTTTTCCTTTAAAGACTCTCTTCAGCTATAGGGGAAGGGAACAAGGAATTTGTTCAAATGAAAACCTAGTTTACATTTCAGATGCTTTGACTGTTTTTTCTTCTTTTCTGTGTCCTTAATAATGGATTAAAAGGATGTTTTCTGGTGCATTTGCAGTAGCCCTGCGCAGTCTGAGGCCTCTGTTTACTAAACCTTGTTTAACGGTTTTATGTCAGACAGTTTCAGGGTCATGTTAATACCTTTGACTCTTTGATCCCATTTATTCCTTCTAAATTAATATGGCAGCACCCCTAGCCTGCTGGGCTCATGTCAGGGCTCAGGCCTCTGTCAGATGACTGCCCCAGGCAGCAGAAATTATTCTCATTTGAATTAGTTTGGCCTGAGTGGAAAAGCAGCATGAAACCTTTGCTGAGCAGCAAGGAAAGGTGACGTGACAGCTGGGCATGTCTGAGCAGAATGAGAGGAGACGCACATTGTGGATAGCCACCTGCTGAGCCGCTCTGAGGGTCTGTTCTCGAATGATGTACAGGGGAGCTAACACTGGGGAAAGAAGTGAACATCCAGCCTCTCTGATATAAATTGCTCCCCACTCCCAAAGAAGGGGCAGCAAGCTTCTGCCTGGTCTAAGCAGAATCCTGCAATGTACAGCAAATGGGATAACGGCTGCTTTACACCAGTGGTTTTCAAACTTTTTTTCTCAGGACCAGTTGAAAAAAATCATTTAGGCCCGCGACCCAACAATTGCATCTTTGAGCAACACATTCTAGTCTTTCTAAGTCTGAAAACCACTGCTCTGCACCAACCCAGCTCAAAGATACAGCTACATGGCACTAAATAACGCTTTACCGCTCATCCCCAGAATCAGGCACCCTTCGGGCCAACAAAGCCCACAGTCTTCAGCCTCCCTCTTGTGTGACCTTCATTTTCGAGTGTCTACACAGTCCTAAAACCAGCTTGTCTGCTGGGCTTGTGTGGGCGGGAGTCAGTTACATCTGAGGTGGGAGTCGCACACCTGTTTCACACGGCCATCTGTGCGGTCCTGGGCTGCACTGCTTCAGTTGTAATGAAAGAGGCCCTGGGGATCAAGCAATTTTTTTTAATTGTCATAACTGACCCAGCAAGCCCAGTGGAGCCAGGGCTCAGCCCTGGCACAAATAACCACTGCCTGGCTGAGAAAAGGCCCTTTTCCAGGGAGCTCTCAGTACCTGTTCTAGCTGAGATTGGCAGGAGGGGCTCCCTGGTGTGTCTAATTCCTCCAGTGCAGCTTGGTAATTGCTTGCCGTTCTAAACCCAGCAAGTCCCAGTATAAACTGGGATTCTCATCTGCTGATAAGGGCAATGCCTGCTGGACTTCCTTGTGTTTCAAATGGTTGCACCAGACCCTGCGCTGCCTTTCTTTTTTTTTAATCCTCTTTGGAAAGTGTTGCCATGGGAGCCTCTTCACCTATTCACACAAACAATTGGTAGATATCTCCGGGCAGTAATTATCCTCTTGATGGTCAAAATCCCTCTCTCCTGCAACATCGCTCCTCCCGTGGTTATTTCTCACCAGCTCTGCTCAGAGCCCTGCTTCTCTCCTAGAGTTTGAACCTCCAAGCTGGGTGTCTCCCCCAGATATGAAAATCAGGCATCCCATAATGATCTCCACTAGTTCTGCTGCCTCCTGCCATCCTGATTTTCTGCTCCAGGCAGGATCCTGGCCCCACCACCTCAGAGGAAATGGGCCAACGGGATTCAATTTACTCTACGTCTCATTCCTTATCCTCCCCGCACCCTTAAACCCTTGCCATGGGTGAGGGCCGCAAGCAGCTGTGTGGTAGCCTACTATCAGAACCAATATTCTGGGATGGAAGGACAGCAGGAAACATGCAGGCTCGTGTGTTTGGACCCTGCATTTTATCTTTATCCCCATCACAATTCCCCTGCCATACCTCTCAGGCAGAAGAGATGGGTCAGTGGGAAAAGTACGCTAGAAGCTGATACAGAGCCAAGGCAGACTTGGGAGGGCTAACTTAGGAGTTGGCAAGAGGGTCTTGGTGTTTGTAGTTTGTGGCCAGTGCAGAGGTGAGGGTGGCATCCAGCCGGAAAGCGGAGGCCAGAGTAGGATGTCCAAGCTGGTGGGTAAAGCACTTGCTCCGCTGCTGGGTTGGCCTTTCTCATCCTGAGCAATGCACACGCTGTACCTGGTCGGGCCAGATGCAAGAGCTGCCTCTCTGGTCCCCGCGCGGCTGACTCATCACCTGTGGACGGGTAACACATGCAGGTCACACTGTGACGGGGACAGCTCTTTGCAGGAGTTCGCCCTCCCTGACCCAGCAGGCTGACACTATCCCAGGAAGAGAGCTGTGATTTTCTTTCCCTCCATGCTGCTGAATACAAATTGAATTTAACAGCCTCCGCTGAGCCTCAGCAGCGACTGCAAAGCAGCTCTCTGGGGGGAAAGAGATGCAATTTACCAAGAGATCTGGACTCCAGTGATGGAAAAGTGGAGTGAGGAGGGTGAGGAGAAAAGCAGGGACCAGGGGGAGGGGCAGAGGCAGGCTGGGTGTTATGGAAGGACAGAGCAGCTGGGCATGGACAGGAATTACTGTGTGGGGATAATGGAGATGGGAGCAGGGCGTGGATGCAGGTAGGAGAGAGGCTGGGCAACAAGATGTGAACTGGGGCTGCTGAGAGCTCAGAAGACTGCACCCCATGGGTTTCCAGGGGGCTGGAGAAGTAGAGTTTCCCCTATAACACTCTGGTTTGCATGCTGTGGCCTGAGTAAGCACAGTAGCACGTAAACCCTTTCACCACAGTCTCTTGGCTGCGGGAGGAGAGGAGCGTTACGTGGCAGTGCTCAGAGCCGCTCAGTCTGACCGAACGCTGCTGAGGTTTAATGCCACTTGTAATGGAAATAAGGGGCTCATGAGACGCTCACCTTTCTTCCTCTACTTTCAAAAGAGATTTTAGACCACACGTTTTCAGAGAAAAGCTTGAAAATATGACCCCAGTGAGACCGAAAGGCCCAGAGGCAAAGAAAAAGAACCCCAAATCTCATGATTTTTAAGCCAGACTCATGGTTTTTGAATAGCTGGGATGGGCAAGGGTGGACCCAGGGCTCTGCCCCACTTGCACACCAGAGGAAGCAGGTGACCCATTTCCAAGCATGGCACCCCACTGTGGCTGTGGGCAGAGCACAGAAGTGGGACTCAGGGAACTTGTGTAGTCCTGGCTCTGCTGTTTGGTGACCGTGAACAAGCCGCTTCGTCCCCAAACGTATCCAGATGTTGGAGACCAGGCTGTGGGCAGCGAGCTCCAGTGGTCAGAACAGGAAGCAGATCCAGTTCCAGGGCCAGACTCACATACTAGTAGCCTCGACAAGAGGAGTCAGAACCAGAACCAGAACCAGCAACTGGCTGAGAGTCCAGGAGCAGGGTCAAGGAGAAACCTGGGGCCAGGAGCAAGCCGAGGGGCGAGCAGGAGAAAGACAAGAGGCCGCTGCAACCATTGAGCAGCTCCTGCAGCTGGGCCGAAAGCTACCAGTCAGGAATCCTGCTGCAGGCCAGCCAAGCTTGTTGGACTGCCAAGTGACTTGACTGTGCTGCAGGCCTGACCTCTGACCCCTAGGTTCCAAACATTAATTTCATCTTAGCTGTCCCTGCTCTCTGCCTCAGTTTCCCCATTCACAAAACGCAGATAATGATACTACCATGGCAAAATGCTTTGAGATCTATCTAAGAGCGAGGTGTTCTTCAGACCTGCTGTTGAGATGTTCTTGTACACTCTCTGCAGTGCACAGGCTGGGATCTTGCCCAGGCCTTGGTGGAATGAAGGGTAACAGGTTGACATTCAAGTCTTGAGGAGGAAAGTTCTTGCATGGCCACAACACAGATGAAATCCTCTCCCAGGGTGGAATTCAGGGAGCCCACCCTGTCGCGATATCCTCCGTGCCAGCCATTGTCTCTGCATCTGTTTAATGTCAATGAAAACAATTTGTATACATAGCGGCTGCATGATCAAAGTTTTCTCCTTAGCACACAGCTACAATAGAGAAAATTACAGAGGAAAAATGTGCTCTGAATTGGTTAGAGATTTTTAAAAAGTCCTTTAGAGACTAATGCTTTCTGTGGGAAGCTTGAGGGAAAAATCACCTGCTGGATGACTTCCCGAGAAAGGTATTTTTTATTTAAGATCCTAAACATTATTGTGTTTGCAAGCTCCCCTCCATCTGCATCATTCCACTTAAACGCCTGTTTAAGAAATATGAAATAATTCTGGCTCCTTTAAAGATGGATGAGATCGGCACCCAACGGGATAAAAGCGCAACATAAAAAAAGGACAGCGTTAGTAAAACAGCACTGCCAGAGGACATAATAAATACATAAATTACTCACTACCACCAGCCCCCCTCACAAACGGCAGAGCATCAACTGGAGAACAAAGAAACACCTCTCCAGGAGTGCTCTGAACCCCCAGTCATTTGCCATTAAAGAGAGGCTGCAATTGGCTTATTTGTTTTCTCCTGGGGAGGAGGTCAGTCACCGCCCCCCCCCCATCCTCCGCCCCATCTCCACAGACTAGGGAAGTCACAGAGGTGTTACAGCCTGCTGGGGTCCTTGTCTCCCACTGCAGGAACAGGTAACTCCCAGTGGTTAACTACTTGCTGGGGGGTAGAATCAGGTTGGACCCAATTCAGGAGGAAGGAAGAGTGCCTTTGCCCCCGCCTCTGTCGGATGAAACCAGTGCGGCTGGGTACTGGGAGGGGGAACCCCGGGGTTCTGTTCCCACCTCTCTCTGCGTGCCAAGAACTGCCATGGAACGGCTCCTCGATGCGACGGTGCCAGGGCCTGCAGCAGCCCCCCAGCTGTCGGTAGTGGGAGCAGAGGCGGCCAAGAGCCTGAGATCAGATAGCTGATGGCACCGGGAGACAGCGCCAGGCTGTACATTCATGTCCAGGAAGTGCCTACAGAACCCCCGCTGGAAGGGGCTAGGGTGTGAACGTGCACAGGATCATTTGGCCTGTCTGGCCTCTTTTCCCTCTGCTCACTTCAGTGACTGCCTTTCTTATTAAGCTTTCTGTTTTCGTAGCCTCTCTCGTCTCCCTGAGCATCTTCCTGAGCTCAGTCACCAGCCCGGTCATGTGCTGCTCTACTCTTACTAGTCAAACATGGGATTTCAGTCCCCAGAGATTCTGAGGAACAAGTTTGATTCATTTACGTCAACGATGTGCCAGCCACAGTCTCACGCAAGTTTGTCTGTGCCGATGACATTTGCGGCAGCTACCGAGCTCAAACTGACAGGGTCTTGAATGAAGATCTGAAGCTCACAGCAGGCTACTGTTGTTGATGGTGTATGCAGCTGGCCTTTTCTAAGACAGCTTCTCATGTGTTCCCCCTGCCTAATGCAAGCACAAGCCAGAGTTAAATATTTTCCTCAATGGCTGATGCTGGCAGCATGAACTAAACCTGATTTACCTCAGTGTCGCAGGTCAATAGCGTATTGTAGCCACTTAAAGGAGGCAGCAGCTGAAGTCAGCGCTCAGAACAACTTGCTCAGAAAATTGGCCAGTCCCACCTGGAGTGTGAAGAACATCAGCCCTTGCCCTCTGCAGTTCAACAACAAAGTACTGTGTGCCCAAATGGGGTCACTCCTCACATATGCAGTAGAGCTTAACAAAGCAATGGGTTTTGTTACCGAAACTTTAGAGGCAACTCCATTGTCATGGCTACTGATACTTAGGCCTTCTCATGGCATATGTAGGGTGGTGCTCAGCGGGTAGGAATCAATGTCTAGTTGGCAACCGGTAACATCTTCATTAATGATCTTGATGATGGGATAGATTGCGTGCTTAGTAAGTTCACGGATGACACCAAGCTGGGAGGAATGGTAGACACGCTGGAGGGCAGGGACAGGATCCAGGGAGACTTAGACAAATTGGAGAATTGGGCCAAAAGAAACTTCATGAGGTTCAATAAGGACAAATGCAAAGTCCTGCACTTAGGACGGAAAAATCCCATGCACTGCTACAGGCTGGGGACAGATCGGCTAAGTAGCAGCACTGTGGAAAAGGACCAGGGGGTTATGGTGGACAGGAAGCTGGATATGAGCCAACAGTGTGCCCTTGTTGCCAAAAAGGCCAATGGCATATTGGGCTGCATCAGTAGGAGTGTTGCCAGCAGATCGAGGGATGTGATAATTCCCCTCTATTCGACACTGGTGAAGCCATATTTGGAATACTGTGTCCAGTTTTGGGCTCCCCACTGCAGAAAGAGTCCAGCGGAGGGCAACGAAAATGATTAGGAGGCTGGGGCCCATGAAGTACGAGGAGCGACTGAAGGAATTAGGCTTATTTAGTCTGCAGAAGAGAAGACTGAGGGGGGATTTGATAGCAAGCTTCAACTACTTGAAGGGGTGCTCCAAAGAGGAGGGAGCTAGGCTGTTTTCGGTGGTAACTGAGGACAGAACAAGGAACAATGGTTTTAAATTACAGCTGGGGAGGTTGAGGTTGGATATTAGGAAAATCTTTCTCTCTAGGAGGGTGGTGAAGCACTGGAATGGGTTGCCTAGGGAGGTGGCGGAATCTCTGTCTTTGGAGATATTTATGGTTCGGTTAGACCAAACCCTGGCTGGGATGATTTAGTGGGAATGGTCCTGCTTTTAACAGGGGTTTGGACTAGATGACCTCTTGAGGTCCCTTCCAGCCCTATGATTCTATGATAAGTTTCTAACCATCAGAAGAGTGAAGTTCTGGAATAGCCTTCTGAGGGGAAAAATGAGGGCAAAAAAACCTAGGTGGCTTCAAAACTGAACTGGATACATTTATGGAGCGGATGGTATGATGGGACAACCTAGTTTGGCAATTAACTGATCTTTGAGTACTAACGGTAAACATGTCAATGGCCTGTGATGAGATGTTAGCTGGGGTGGGTTCTGAGTTGGTAAAGGGGATTCTTTTTTGGGTATCTAGCTGGTGAGTCTTGTCCACATGGTCAGGGATGAGCAGTCATCATATTAGCGGTGAGGAGGGGATTTTCCATCAGAGCAGATCAGCAGGGGCCCTGGAGCTTTTCATCTTCCCTTGTAGTGTGGGGCATGTGTCACTTGCTGGTGGAGTCGCTGTACCTTGAAGTCTTTAAACCATGATTGGGGATTTTAATGACTCAATCATAGGTTATGTGTCTATCACAAGCATGGATGGGAGGTTCTGTGGCCTGCATTGTGCAGGAGGTCCGACTAAATCAGTGGTTTTCAAACTTAGTGTTGGGACCCAGTACTGGATCACAGACCCTCAGGTACTCGGTCACGGGGCCCCCTGCTCCCACCGCCAAAAGACTGGAGTGCATTGCTCAAAGATGTAATTGGTGGGTCGAGGGCATAAATGATTTTTTTTCAACTGGGTCCCAAGAAGAAAAGTTTGAAAACCACTGGACTAGATGACCATATTGGTCCCTTCTGGTCTTAAAATCTATGAATCTATAGAGACTTCAGCCTATGTAGCAAATCACTGTTGAGTGCCCCCGACTTATTTAGGTGGCAAGCCCCCGTCTTTGTACCTGGCTAATGATGATGCTATTAAAAGGCTGGCCACATTGCATGTACACTGATTAGAGTAGGTTCATTTATTTTTTTCTATAGTTATACTTTCTTTCATATATAGTGACATTCTCCCCACCAGCGCAATCTACTCTGTTATTCCTACATATTTTTTACTCTACTATCACCGTGTCCCATTGATGATCATCATTCAACCAAGTTTCTGTGATGCCTGTTAGAGCAATATCCTCATTTAATTGCAAGCACTCAAGTTCACCCATCTGAGTATTTAGATTTCTACCTTTTGTATATACGCCTTTATAAAACTAGTCAGAATTCAGTTGTCTCCCTCCACATATTGTAATTGAATGGCTCTTTTTATTTTCATTTGACTGTTTCTCTTCAGTTCCTGCCTGTACCTTATCAACTTCTCCCCTCCCCTCTCTACCAGGATATAGAGAATCCCCTTTAATACAGCCTCCCCAGAGGGATGTCTCTATCCAACCAGTGTGCTCCTGCACATCTGTTTCCCCCAGCCCTTAGTTTAAAACTCCTCTATAGCCTCCTTCATTTCACATCAGCAATCTGGTTCTATTTGGGGTTATCTGGAGCCCATCCTTCCTGCCTAGGCATCTGATCCTCATGGGGATTCATGGATTTTACCCTCAGAGCCCCTCTGGGACGCCCCATTTTGCAACTGGGGGGATCTGGGCCGCAGTAGACATTCAGGGTTACACAGAGCTCCTGAGCCAGTC
Source organism: Pelusios castaneus (assembly GCA_007922175.1). NCBI lineage: Eukaryota > Metazoa > Chordata > Testudines > Pelomedusidae > Pelusios > Pelusios castaneus. The sequence continues at coordinate 4,982,251 of ML685811.1, forward strand.
CTCCTCAGTCACAGGCCATCATTCCCTCACCTAGGCTGACTGGCAGTGGTGGCTTTTTGTCACAGGCGAGATTTGCTGGGATTTGTGCACCTCCAGTCTCCTCTCTCGGCTGCCAGTCGCTGAGTGTCCAGGAACACCTGCAGGGGGGTCTGTTTCCTGCCCTGAGCATCAGCCACAGAGACCAGGTCATGGGGTTGGGGCTGCTGAGAGCGTCCCACCTCTGTGGGAGGAGACTGCGCGCTCCCCATCTCATTACCATGCAGCCAGCCCCACGGAGGGCGCAGCTGTGGGTGCTGAGAATACCCTCTACACACCACTTCTGCCATTTCCACCTGAGAGATTTGTGCACAAGCCCCTCAACCTTCCTGTTTCCTCCTGGGATTGATCCCAGCAACTCTTGCCTCCGTCCTGGCTGTTCTGGCATGTACATAGCCACACAGAGACAAGAGTTAAGGGGGAGCAAGTCCCCTGGCTCTGTTAACTTTCCTAGAGGAGCACGCTGATTTGCAGAGCTCAGCCGGGCTCTGGCCTGTTTGATTGCTTCCCCCACACCCCATGAGGTCTCCCCAGCAGAAGAGCAGTCTCTCCATGCTGTGCTTCATTTCACACGTTCATGGCAACTCCAAACTGCACTTGGGATGGATTATTACATCAGTGCCTTAACACAGCCTGGACAAAGAGAAGCATCAGCAACTGTTACCAATCTAGGGAGCTCATTCCCATTATTACTAACCCTGGCCAATTACCAGCATCTTTTCCTTTCCTTTCTTTTCCTCACTGCCTGTAAGACACTGTATTCCAGCAAATCTCCATCCAGGCTTTTCCGTGTCGGATGACCAGATCGGAAGAGTGAAAAACCAGGACAGAGGTTGGAGGGTAATAGGTAACTAGATAAGACCAAAGTCCCAAAAAACGAGTCTGTCCCCAGAAGATCAGGACGTCCAGTGACCTGCTGCATAGCTTGCGGTGATTGTGAGCTTGCCCAGGTGTAGCAGGCAGGGCTACATGTTCATGGGATGTCCTCCCATGGGCTCCAGCTCAGGACAGTCCTAAAGGCCTGAGGAACCAGTCAGCTATTGAGACTGATCGACTCTCCTCCTATACAGTTGCCCCAGGGACACTCATTCAGGGCTGGTCTACCCTGCAGGGAGATTTCAGCCGCAATTGAAGGGAGATATATAAAGTACTTAAAATACCATGTGTATCTCCTTTCATTTGCCTAACCGCTGCTCACCAAAATACCTTTCCATCGAATCAGCGCTGCATGACTTGCCAAGTAGGTCTTAACAAATGGTCCTCTGGCTAATTCTGGATTCCATGGAGTGCGTCTTTACAGACCCTCAATCAAACCCACACACTCGATGTTACGCTGTGGGATGTGCCCAGCCAATAGTGTCATCTGGATATCCTTTAATAGCCCCTGATCAAAGTCTTCTGCTTCCTCTATCTGGGGTTTATTTAGCCCCAACTGGGCGAATGCCAAAGAGCTGCTTGGTAGAAATAAAAAGTTGCCGCTGACCTCTCTGTGTGCCAGAAACGACGCTGCCCAAGTCTGAGCTCCCACCGACTGTTTGGATGGGATCGGTAAAAAGCCACGGCCAGAGTCTCTCTGTCCTTTTCATTCTGTTTACAAAACAAGAGCCACAACCAGACGTTCCTGTGGGCCATGACCTCGACTTGTCCATTGTCCTTTCCGTCAAAAAACGAAAGCTAACAGCCAGAGCGCAAAGTTCCAAAGGGGAGCCGTGTTAGTCTAGTTCAGCAAAACAAACAAGGAGTCCTGGGACACTTTTAAAGACTAACTACTTTATTTATCGCATGAGCTTTCCTGGGAGCAAATCAGACTTCGCCAGATGCTTTGAAGATCAAGGCATCTGCCAAAGTGGGATCTTCTCCCATGAAAGCTCATGTGATAAATAAATGTGTTAGTCTTTAGAAGTGCCACAGCAGAGTGATGGTTGCAAGAGAGATTTTATAAAAGCTCCTAAGGAAACATACAGTCCAATTAAACCCTCCCCTGGACTGACACATCCAAAGCGTTAGTGAGGATCAGCCACCACACCATGTGTGCTGTTACTTTCCTCTGAAAGCACAAGCGAATCTGATAGGACAGGGAGACGTGTTTGCCCAATTTACCTATTGCTTTTAGCAGCAGCAAAGCATTTAAATCACTCTGGATTGGGCTGGGCTACATATACTGTTCACCCTTTAACCTGGGCAGTCTAGCCAATATTCAGGGACTTGCTGGGTTGTTTCTGTTAGGTGGGGAAATTGATGATAGAAGTCAGGTGTTTCCTTTGTACAATCCTGGTCATTTACAAAGCCCTGTTTCTCTGAACACACTGGGAACAAACGACAGCAGGTCAGAAATCCAAGACTACACACAAAAAGCCTGTCTTGCAATTTCTTCCCAGGGCCACCCCCATAACTGCTTCTTCCACAGGCTGGGCTGGGCTTTCTGGTTGCTTTCTGCCTCTCAAACAGAGATGCACCTTGCTGCAGTTAAATAATCCACTAGTTCCTGCATTTTCAATCAGTCCCAGGAAAGCTCTCGGCCAAAACAGCTTAGCTTTATTCAGGCTTCACCATGCCTTCCACTGCCCTGGACGGTGGCTTCCAATTGTTTCCAGATATTGCTAAGGAAAAGGAGAATTTAATTGCTCTTTCTATTTAGCCTGGATGCGGGATGTTTAGCATAATCATCAGCTTTAACCAGGTTTGTAATTGTCTGTAGGTCAAAGACCGACTTGATGGTGCCCTCAGCACCTTCCAACATAACAATACCTTGGGTTATTGCACCAAAAATAAGGCCTGAGCTTGACTCTCAGTTATGACCTTGTGTACCCCAAGCTTGCAGATGCTGGAATTGCTGGAAGGCAGCATCCACGGCCAGAAGGCAGAAGCAGGAGTCCTCTGGCTGGCCTAGGGGCTATGCTCAGGAGCTGCCATCCAGCTATCTTCATTTAGAAGGTAGGGTGGTGCGTCCTGGGGGCTGCATCACTCAGGGGGGTGACAATGCAGCACATAGCGTTAGCCACCAGATCAAATCTGACCAGAGACCTGCCTGGCTGTCACACTCCAGTTCCTAGCAGACGAGTGTCCATATCACAGAACCGCTATTGTGATCAGCTCTAAGAAAACCTGCGGCTGGGAACCTCAGCAGAAGTCGAGGGCTCAAGCCTTCCGTTTCCCCCCAGACCAGCCTATTTGGGTTTGTTAATTTATCTCTGGTGCACTATTGTCATGCAGGCTAATGGGCCTGTCTTTGTCCCTCAGCCATGGCTGTATGCGAAAAGTGCATCCTGGTCATATAGCCTGCCCTATAAAATTGTACCAAACAGGAAAAAGGAAGAAAGAAAGAGGGATCCGAACACAGCTCATTTCCTGTGGGAGAAAACGCCCTGCCACACCAATTGAGGTCCGACTGTGCCACCTCTCCAGGACACCCCACTGCCTACAGATGACTCTTCAAATCCCTGCTCTCCATCTGGCAGAGGGGGAGGTGTACCGCTATGCGCTCTGGTACGGGTTGAGTCAGTGATAACGTGACCACAACTGACAGATAGAATAAAAGTTGGTTTATTATAGGGGTAAAGAGCTTACGTCCCTTCAGCCGCCAGGGACCCCACTACGGCAGCAGACGGGCTCCTGGACGTTGTTTCCCAGGCACAAGCTGCAGCTTCCAGGGTCCACCGGAGAAGTTCAACATGCACTGGACATTCCACTGAATATGTGCTATGAATGGGGGGAAGGCCTAAGGAATGACTGGGGATACACACACGTATACTCGTAGTCTTAGATTGTTACAACATACCTAAATAAAGATCACAAGATGAACAGTCACTGAAAACAAGCGAATGCGCATGCCGTCAGGTATCCAGCGCATGGACAGGCACTTAAACAGGTAGCTATGCATGTCCTCAGGCGCTTAGCTCATGGCCAGGGCACAGGGTGGTCAGAGTGGGGGTGCCACTCTATACATACAATGTCTTCCGCAGTTTTCCTTACAAGAGGTGAGCTGGGGGCCTCCCACAGCCTGACCCCAGGCTAAAGATTCAAAGGGCGGGCCTTCTTGCTAAAATAGCAGAAGGTGCCCAACTACCTGACTGTGACTTGTGAGCCAAAGGACGCACCTTCCTCTGAGCGCACACCCCTCTGGCCATCATCTCCTGGTGGCTAGCTTAGATAGCTCCCTGCCTCGCATGGGTCTGAAATTTAGGTCAGCAGTTCTGAGCCGGGACTCTGAGGTGCTCTGGGGGCTGCCAGCCAGTTCAGGGGGTGCATGAGCCCCGAGCCTGGTGTCTCGTGGGGCAGAAGCTGAGAGTCCAGTGTGCCATAGGACTAAAACCCCAAGCCCTGGCGCTCGGTTGGGCAAAAGCCTGTGCCCCATAGAGCTAATGCTGGAAGCCCAGAGCTCCAGGGCCTGTTGGGCAGAAGCCATGGACCTCAGTGCTCTCCAGGGCTGAAGCCAGGAGCCCTGACTCCACCTACCCCAAAGGGCTGAAACCCCAACCTGCCCCCTACCTTATGGGGGTAAAGCTGGGAGACCCAGGGGGCAGAAGTCCCATTCCACAAACCCCAGTGAATCCAGGCCAGCCCTTGTCTCCTGCTGATACTCACTCGCATTCAGCTCAGCTGTGAGTGACCCTAAAGCAATGTAGCAGCCACTGGAGCCCAATGTACTAGGGCAGGCCCTCCCCCTGCGCCCCCACAATCCCCTCAGTATGCCACTGTCTGTACGAAATGGCTGGGGAGTTCTGCAATAACTAAACTGATAAGATTTTTTTTTCCCACCGCTGCAGCCATCAGGCTTGGAGTGAGAGGTTGGAAAGCTGCACAGCAGGTGTCCAACACACACAAAATTGGCAGCGTTAACAGGACCTCATTAGAGGAGTCGGTAATCATTACATGTGGGCTGCTTTACTGAGCACATTGGATTCCTTTCGTGTCGATTAACACCACGGTGAGGCCTGTGTGAGTGATCACACACCACGCACTGACAGCCAGATCCTCTGAGCTGTCCCCCCTCTGGCTCACCCGAAGGGCACGCTTGAACGTGCACTGCAATGTAAAATTTGTGCGTGCAGTTTAAGATGCACGTTGAGACTATTGGCTTCAGTCTATAAAACATACATTATCCCCTGAGAGGAAGTGTGACCTTATGGTTAGGGCACTGACCTGGGTCTAATTCCTGCCCCCTCACCGCATCACATGACCTCTCTGGGTTTCAACTCACTGTCTATATACCAGGGCCAACTATTCGTTTTAGAGTAGCAGTTATCAGCCACGGTCATGGACCAGGTCTCAGTTGTACTCTGCATTTTCTGGCCGGGCCCCTGCATCTGAAGGATGAGCCCAGCCACGGGCAGCTTCTGGTGATGTGAACGGAAGCTACCTGAGATGCTCCAGTTGCTAGGTAGCAAGTGGGGCCGGATCACCAGTGCTCCAGGTCCCCTTGTTACTTACCAAGTGCAGCTCTGTGAGGAGGAGGGAGGGAGGCGGAGAAGTGGTGAGGTGAGGCCTGACCACCAGAGTTGTACAAAGCACTGGTGAGACCTCATCTGGAATATTGTGTGCAGTTCTGGTCCCCCATGTTTAAAAAGGATGAATTCAAACTGGAACAGGTGCAGAGAAGGGCGCAGAATGAAAAACCTGCCTTATGAAAGGAGACTTAAAGAGCTTGGCTTGTTTAGTCTAATCAAAAGAAGGCTGAGAGGAGATATGATTGCTCTTTGTAAATATGTCAGATGGATAAATACCAGGGAGGGAGAGGAATTATTTGAATACAGCACCAATGTGGGCACAAGAACAAATGGATACAAACTGTCCATCAGGAAATTTAGGCTTGAAATTAGATGCAGGTTTCCAACCATCAGAGGAATGAAGGTCTGGAATAGCCTACCAGGGGAGCTGTGGGAGAAAAAAACCTAACTGGCTTCAAAACTGAGCTTAATAAATGTATGGAGGGACGGTACGATGGGACGGCCTCGTTTGGCAATTGACTGATCTGTGACTACTGGAGGTGGATATGCCAGTGGTATAAGAAGGGAGGGTAGATGGTGGGTTCCCAGTTATTACAGAGAATTCTTTCTTGGGTGTCTGGCTGGAGAGACTTGCCCACATGCTCAGGGTTTAACTGATCGCCGTATTTGGATTCGGGAAGGAATTTTCCCACAGGGCAGATTGGATAGGGCTGTCGAAGGCGTTTTGCCTTCCTCTGTAGCATGGGGAATGACTCACTTGCTGGTGGATTCTCTGCATCTTAAAAGTCTTCAAATCATGATTTGTGGCCTTTTAATAACTCAGTCATTGGCTAGAGGTTTATTGCAGGAGTGAGTGGGTGAGGTTTTGTGGCCTGCATTGTGCAGGAGGTCAGACTAGATGATCCTACTGGTCCCTTCTGACCTTACAGTCTACGAGTGTCCAACAGCAGAGTGAACTTTGCTGCCGTCGCTGCAGAACCAGCCAGCAGCTGGCGGCCGCAAACAAGAACAGAGCCAAGGCCCCACTCATGGCCAGGGCTCCACTCATGGAGCTGGCCAGCAGCCCCACAACAGAAGTTTGCATTGCTGCCAGGTGCTGCTGTGGGCTGGCCTCATCTTCAAATGGGTGGGCTCTGGCCCAACCAGGCCCCCCAGTGGCTACGCCCCCGGATCTAATTAACAGACAGCCTCTGCTCAAGTTATCTGGACAAGAGATTGCCGTAGCCAAAGGCCAGGGGGAGGATCAGGTAATCACTGGTGTCCGGACACTACAACTACCTGGTCAATGGGAGACACTTTGTGACCATCAGAGTAAGGGTGCAATTTGGGGGGGGGGGGAGGTTGATGGATTCTTACGGGGGTGGCATGGGAGGAAGTGGGGAACATTTGACTAAAAAGTTGTTACCATTAGCAGAGCAAAATCACACCCTCTGATTACAGCCCTGGTTCTTCCATCTCCTCGCCTCGCCAGGGGTCTCCTGCAGCATTCACGCTGACGGTGCCTTGCGCTCTCTCACAGCCGGGACAGGCTCACAGGACTTGGAGTTTCTCGGTCGAGACACAGCTCCCAGCTGCACAGCACAGACTTCCCCGGGCCTCACAGGCCCCTTGGGACATTTTCACAGGTGGTATTTTAAAAGATAGGGCCAAACTCGTCCCTAGGTTAGGCAGCCCCAGTTCAGTTGCTTGCGCTCCCACTTGCACCAAGGCCGAACCTCCTCTCCGTGCACCTGGGAGCTGGCACTGTGGGTCATGGCACCTGTCACGCACTTTCTCTCTGTAATTCTTTCCCCTGCACTCAGAAATAACCGGGGCATTGGCTTCTCCTCACCCCAATGGACGAAACATGCAACCCCTTCTGATACCTTGGCCCCAGGGAAGACTGGTCCCATAGGGCAGTTTCATTACCTCTGTCCCTCTTGCTGCTGTCCCTCCAGCCCACCTGTGGCCAGAAAGGTGCCAAGAGAGCCAGCATCTCTGCCCAGTATTGCAGCCGGTGACACAGACAAGAGAGACCCCCCGGCAGGAGCATTCACCTTTCTTAAAGTGACGCATTCACCAGACATGCAATTATAGATTCCAGGGACAAAGCACGGGTTGTCTTTCTTCCTGCACCCTGCTATCCCTGGGAACAGAGCAGAAAGCAGGGTGCTGGCAGGGGCTCAGTTTATTAGCAAGAACATAATTGAGCACGAATAATATCCTGATGTGTAAATGGAGTTTGTTCCCATTAGACAGGTACAAAGACTATTAGGGAAATGAGCCGGGCAGTTTCTGATAAGCGGCTGCATTTGTTATGTGTCCAGCTGACTGTGCGGCCCCCATGGGAACTCAGCTCACCACAAGCATGTTTCCTTCTGCAACGACCCCATCCTCTCTTCGCTGCTTCCCTGCCAAATCCTCTGTGCACAGAGCTACTTCTCAGCATGATCACCCCGAACCACTAAGCTGCAGCCACAGGGGTGCTTGGTTTCCCTCTCATCCTCTCCCTGGCCGGTTTGCCATGAGAAGAGAAAAGGAAGAGACCAGAGTAGGGAAAATGAAATGCTTAGAGAACCTGGAGAGAGTCCCACATATGGGGGAAAGGGACTACATGGCACAGACATGGACAATGTATGTAAAATTACAAATGGGCTGGAGAAGATGCGTCGCGTGCTCCCACTTTCCTAATACAAGAACAAGGGGACACTCAATGGAATTCAAAGGCAACCACACTTCAGAATGATACAAGTCAATGCTTTTACAGTGCACAGTTAATCTGTGGAACTCACTGCAGCAAGATACTGAAACAATAAGCATTGTAGGGTTTTTTTTAAAAAAAAACTATTAAGAGCTTCATAGGAAGCTGCATTTAATAGAACAAAAACATATATGGGATTTCAGCTCCTAGGATTTTGGCTCCCGAGTGCCTACATCCCTTTGGAAAATGAGATCTAGATTCCTGAAGCCATTAGATGTAGAAATTCTGAGTGCAGCAATGCCTAAGTATCTTTAAAACTCTGGACCTTAGTCTCTCGGAGTCTCAGTTTCCATCTGTTACACAAGGATAACAACCTGGGCTCCTTCCCATGATGCTGGGAGGGTTAATCCATTGAAGAGATGCCATTGAACTGGGCGCCTGGCCCTGCCCTTCTAGTGTTTCTTGAAAATCCCCATTCACAGAGCTTCTCCTCTCATTTTGCAGCTGCTCGAAGCGCAGCCACGTCTCCAAATGTCAAACCACCCGACACAAACTGAAATCTCCTTTCTCCTCGTGCATCTCAATCTCCCGCGCAAGGTCAGGGGTCCAGCCAAGCCAAGAAGGCCTGCAGGTCTGCCCTAGAATACCCATGATCCATCATTCTGTCACTTTTTACTGACCATTACTCAATCTGACAGTGCAGCTAAAGAGAAATAAATGTCTTCGTGTAGCGTGCAGAGATGGGGGAGGGCATTTTTATGGGGCTTTCCTCCTTGGTGCCAAGGTCACAGTGCTCAGTGATGGCCAACTTCTGAGAGTGCTCCATTGGGTTTGGATAAGCAGGCCGTATTCAGGATGTGGATGTGCCAGTCTCCAGAAGGCTGCTTGTTCTCAGTGATCTGGTTAAGTCTGAATTCAGAACTGGCAGGGAAGGTGGAATCACAGAATGGCACAGGAAAAGCAAGTCTGTGGAATTATATAACCAGCAGCCGGATTCCTCAGTAGGCGTGAATAGCACAGCCCTATAGATGCCAAAGAAGCTGCCAATGCACCACAAATGGGAGCACCACACTGACGCACACAGGGGCGCCCCCTGAAGCCCTCCCCAATATGGCAGGATTGGGGCAGTGGTTCCACTCCAGTTTTTGGGGCCCCCATTCAGGACTTGGTCTCCCAGAGCTCTTTTACCTATAGGGCATTTCAGAATCCTTTCAGTTCACCTTCATCTTTTGGACAACCTCTGGCTCTGTTGCCACCAACTCCTCCTTCATCATACCCCTTGTGAATCAGGGCGGGTCCAGAGATCCCCACTTCTGGTGGTGTCTGTAATAGGCCCGGCACCCACTTTCTGTGAGCACCCCCTTGGTTGAGTGTGTGTGCCTGCAATGTCTCCCTTTGTGGTAAGGGAGTGGCACCCAGCTCTTGTTAGCTCCTACCTTGGTTGTTGGTTTTTTTCAGCAGGTCTTCATCGACTCAGCCCTCTGCAGGTGGAACAGAACAACCCCCCACCGGGTTATACAGTCATTACCTTTCCCCCACTCTGGTATGGGGCCATACTTCCAGGGCTTCCTCCCCAAAGACATTGTCTTCTCCAAGCCTTCCCTGGTCTCAGTCATCACTCAAGCCCAGGAGCCAGCTAGGAGTGCCTTCATAGCTCCCCCAAGGCCTGCCCACACTGAACTGTCCATGGTCCTGTTGATCTTTTCTCCAGCCACAAACTATCCTTTCTCTTCCTGTTCCAGGCAACAACTGATGACCCTATCACTTCTGCTCCTTTTTGAATGGCCCTCTGTCCCCTGATTGGTCACTCCTACAGCCTCTCTGATTGGCTGCTTCCATTTCAGCCACTCTAGGCTTCTTGGAAGACTTCTCCTCTGCTCCTCTCTGGGATGGGCATAGCAGGACTTCGATGCTTCCAGCAGATGCCAAGTCCATCCCATCACAGACTCTCTCTCTTATAACTGGTCCAGGACCCTCCAAAGGGAACTCTAGGACAGGGAGGCCAAGGAAGTCTCCAGCTCCGTTGACCCAGAGATGGAGGAGCCAGCCCACAGCTGAGCATCCAGGGTGGGGAAAGAAGAGCCCTGAGGTGTATGACAGATGCTGTCATCAGCACCCCAATATTCACAGAGGAGTCTGTGACCAAGTATGTTCCCTAGTGTGTCTACACTGCCAGCAGAGTGTGACTGGAGTACAGGTGGGTGTCTAGCTAGCAGGGGTAATTAGAGGAGCGCAGACGTAGCAGCATGGGTTTCAGCAGGGGCTAGCGGGGTCCTACGCAGGGTCCCTCACAGGCTTGTACTCAGATTGCTGGCCCATACTCCAACCTGTGCCACCACATCTACACTCCTGTTATGACCTGTGCCAGATGGATTGCAGCCAACGTGGGCAAGCCAGCAATGTGGACACACCCCTTTGCTCTACTCTCTACAGCAGAGACCACAGAGGTCCAGGGGGCTGTCTTCCTCCCTACAGGGGCATTCTGGGAATGTCAGTTCTGGTGAGTGATGGGCAGACAAGGGCAGGTCCAGCTCATGGTCTGCCCCCACCACTGCCAACTCCCTGCAGCCAGACAGGCATGGATCTACTCCTTGTGGAGATTACCTTTACAATCCAATTTGAAAGCTGAAGCGCCATTAACTAAAACCTCAAGGAAGCAGAGACAAGGTGCAATAAGAGGCAAGCTCTCCCCTCTCCTGCTTCCAATTCATCACCATTCCTTTCCAATTCAGTGTCACTTTGCCAGCCTAGACACCTGCACCATATGGTCTGCAGAAGCACAGGCAGGATTTATCACCCGCGCATCTACCTCAGGCACTTGTAAAATGAAAATGGAAAAAGACGGACGCCCCCCAGAGACCTATTCAGAGGGAAGATCTGAGCATCCATTGTGAAGATGGACAGTTTTAATACCCTACAAGAGCCTACAGACATTTGCCCTGCACGTAGCTTGTTGGACAGGGCCAACGTCACTGTCACAGGTCTGTTCTCGCCTCTGATCATTTTTTTATTTGTGGGTCGTTTTTCTCAGTGGCTGCTTTACGTTCTAGGCAGGTTTCGTTCTGGTTAAAGCCCAGGAAGTGTCTGGCAGGGCTGGGGTTAAAGGCACTCACGAAGCTGATCATGATAGCCAGGGTGGTTTATGTTTTCTTAGGCCCTCCCTGCTGGTTTCCCTTGACGTGGCCACGTGATGGATTCACTTTCAGCCCCTCAACAGCCGGGCGGACTGCATAGGCGGCTCACACAGCAATTAAGCCCGAGTTTGGGCAGAGAGCTGGAGTGAAGGCTGGGAGCCTCACAGAATTCAAAAGCACAGATCGATGCAGACAGCGGCAGCATGGAGTGGAGCGGAGAAGATGGAGCATGCACCTGGGGCTTGCTTTTGATAGGCAGGCTGCTCTGCTGGCCCCCAGAGAGGCCCTGGCCAGAAGGCTCAGGCAGTCATTCAAGCTCTGGGCCTCTCATCCTGACAAGCAGTGATGATGGAGTGGAGGGAGGAGGAGAGCCCTCCGCCTTGCCAAGTCTTGGCTTGGAATTACCCAAGCAGCAAATGCTCTGACTGCCTGCTTAGAATCCACTCAGCCGCTGCATTGATCCACTTGCCAGCCCAGCACCATCCTGAGCACTCAGCTCCTGTCCTGCCAGAACCTGTAAAGTCCGCGCTCCTGGGCATATGGGAAAGATGTCATCCCAGAGACCCTGCAGCACCTCTTTGGGATAGCTGCTGTTTGTGCTAGAGACGAACCTGAGCCATTTCATGTAGATCGAAAGCCAAGAGAGGAATGAAGAGGTTTGGATTGCGCTTGCTAGGCCAGAGGTTGTTTTCTGTCCAGTTCTTCCTCTGAGCTGGTGTCAAACCTCCGGCTCATTTTAACAGGCAGTGTGGCGGGATGGAGGGGGAAAACCTGGGGGAGGGGGGTGTGGATGGAAGGAAATGGAGTTGTTTCCTCTTCTCCCTCAGATAAACGACCCAGTTGACTCATGTCCTTAACTAGCTCTCACCTGGTTGTTAATCACTGATTTCTCAAAACTCCCGCTTCCCACCCCTGATGCCCAAGTACTGCCAACCCTCCCTAGTAAATATGCCATTAACCCACTGCCTGGTCCCAGCCAAAGAAACAGCCTAAGAAACCTGCCGCAGCCTGCAGACAAAGGTGAGGTGAGGGGGCATCCCACGCAGGAAGAAAGGATTTGGACAAGGGTCCTAATATGGGGCTTACAGCTAACATCATCACACCTGAGGTGAGGAGGAAAGTTGCCAGGTATTGCAGAGCGTTTTCTCTGTTTTTTGACATTTTCCTAGCAGTAAGCAACTAGCATTTCTGTCTTAACCACAATTGGAGCGATAAAGTGGGAAAGATCATATCTTTTATTTTTTAACTTCTGTTTGGTGAGAGAGACATGCTTTCCAGCCACACAGAGCTCTTTTGCAGGTCTGGGAAACCTACTCAGAGTGTCACAGCCAATGGCGTAGCTCCAGGTGGGCTTGGATGGGCCAGGGCCTACCCACTTTGAAAGTAGACCCACATGATCTGTTGCTTCTGCTGTTGATATTGCACTTAAGCATTTGACAAATCACTACACGAACTTCTGCTTCCAGGCACATGACCATAAGCAGGAAGTTTGGGAAAGCGACCTGCTGAGAATCATTACTCTGCTGGACACTCCAGTTGCCAAGGTAACTGGAACATCTGCAGCTTCCAAACTTCCTGCTTATGGTCACATGTCTGGAAGCAGTAAGTGGCCTAAGCCAACCAGTCACAGGCCCTGCCAAAAAAATCACTTCTGACTATGCCCCTAGTCACAGCTAAATACAAGATGGAGCAGATTGGTCAGCATAAATTGTTAACACATTTCAAGGGACCATTCAAACTTCACGCTGAATGGTCCTTGGAATGTGTGTTAACTACATATACTAAACAACCTGCTCCATCTTCTATTTAGCAGTGACACTCTGAGATCTGACTTATATTGCTATAACTACATTGCTCAGGGGTGCAAAAAATTGACACCCCTCAGCGACAGAGTAACACCGATGTAACCCTTGGTGGAGATAGCACTATGTCCTCGGGAGAGCATCTCCCATCCATGTAGCTACTGCCTCTCAGAGAGGTGAATTAAATACACCAGTGGGACAGCTCTCCCGTCAGCATACAGCATCCTCATTAAAGCACTACCACGGAACAGCTGTGCTGATGCAGCATTTTAAGTTTAGACCTGCCCTGAGTAAGGCCACATCTACACTTCCACATATGATGGCAAAATTTTTATCTCTTGGGTGGTGCAAAAAACCACACCCACGTGAGACATAAATTTTGCTGATGTAAGCACCTGTGTGCACAGCGCTCTGTTAGAGGGAGCTGCTGTCCTTCTGACATAGCTATCACTGCTTGTTTAGGTGGTTTTTTTATGCAAACAGGAGAACTCTCTGCCATTAGCATAGCAGGACTACACAGGCACTCTTACAGCCACACAGCTGTATTGGTAAGCCCGACCGTCCCAGACCTGAAAAGTGCTCTATGTAAACTCAAAAGCACGTCTCTCTCACCAATGGAAGTTGGTCCAAAAAAAGATAATGCCCTTACCCACTTTATCTCTCTAAATCCTGGGACGACAGGGCCACAGCAACGCTGTATTAACAAAATTCCTCATTCCCACCTGGCCAGCAGGGTTAACCTCTTACACCTTGGAACAGGGGCTTTCTCTGCTGACCCTCCACTGCATCTGCCATGCTGCTGTTATCCACTGATATTCCAGTGAAATCTGGTGCACTATTGAATATTATTACATATCCAAACTGGTCACGGCATAGCACGGGGGTTCTCACACTGGGGAGGGTTGTGACCCCTCAAGGGGTCACAAGGTTACTATGGGGAGCCATAAGCTATCAGCCCCTGTGCATGCTGGTAAGGAAGACATGGCATGGGTGGGGGTTCATCAGTTTTTTTTGGGGGGGTGTCATCCCAAGCTGAAATATATTCAAAGGAGGTCCCAACAAAAGAAGTTTGAGAACCCCTGGCATAGCAAATGAGTCCTACCCTGTTGTACCCAGAACAACAGGTTGCTGCTTTAGATGCACATGAACATATGGCGATAGAACAGCTATGCTATCCTTGGATAGTCCTGATAGCGGCAACCTATCTGGATTACCTCGCATATTCAGCAGTGCTACAGTCATTCAGTCCGGACAACCCTGCCCACTCAATAGTACAGGTGTTTCTTTCTTTTGAGAAGTAAAGGCACCAGCCGTGCATGGCAGGATCCATGCATTCCAATTGGCCAGACCTCCTACGTTCAGCAGTACTCATGCAAAGCCGTCAGTAGGTTGTCAGGCTCCGAACGCAGCAATTGGAAGCCAGCGTATGGATTTCTCTCCAGCTTAGCTGTTTATTTGGAAATGTGCCACCGCTCAGGTTCTTCTTCTCTTCGGTTTCTTATTACGAAACATCAGTGCAGTCATTACAACCTCACATTCAGCGGCAATCTTTTTCCTACGGAGGCCATTATGCTGTGAGATTATGAGGCCAAACCAATCTTAGCGGTACTCAAGGGGGAGGGGGGCCCATTATCTTCTCTAACGAAAGTTATGCTAACGTTAAAAAAGCATTGAAGGAAAAAGCACCTCAGAAGCAACACATTGTTCCCATTAGCACCTCCGGCCAAATCAGCTGAGCTTTAGCACTGCTGTTAATGCTAAGTGGGTCTCGCTACACAAGGGGTCAGGAGGGCTTGGACCTTAGGCTGAGCTGCCCATGCCACTGCGAGCACACATGCCAGCTGCTATGGAAATGCATCCTTAGACACTGCAGTGCAGGTGGTACCCACAGGTCAGGCTGCAATCAGCAGCATGAGAAGGGTGGGTGGGTTGGTTGGTTGGTTGCAGGGGTTAAAAGTAAGGGGAAATGCACCAGAACGCAGTTCTGGGGCCCACAAACTTGAGGGACCAGAGTTCCAGGGCCCCTAAAAATAGAAAAATCCGGCAGAAGGCATGTTCCGCCCTGCCCTCGCTGCTGGCAGGTCCTACACCCCACCGTTGTTAATCACAATACTTATTGTGTTATGCAGTGTTTGCTAGTTTGTGACAATAATTGCTATAGACATAAACGCCATATAAAATTATAAATATTTTTATGGAGCGATAACCGATGCATGTGGTACTGAGAAGTGGTTGCAAATGCCTACAGGGGCTGGGGCCCGCACATGCATGAAGAGGGCCCAGACAATACAGGAAGGGGGCCTGGAGATTAGGAGGGTTCTGGGGCCCATCAAATTATACTTTAACCACTGTGGTTACCACTCAGCATATTCAGCATCTTATCTTGAATAAGGAGAACCAGTTTGCCCTCCTGGAATTCTAGGAATATTTATGGAGAAGTCACTGATTGGACCGAGAAGGGTGAATTCACAAATTATGGGCCTGCTTCCCCTATTTCACACCTTCTTTGGTCATTCAGGGCCTGATCCAGCAAAGCACTTAAGCACATTGAACTAGAGAGCAGGTTGAAAATTGGAATTTCCATCCCATGGGAAATTCCAGTATTTCAGACCTTGTTTTCATCCTGAGCTGGCATGAAAAACTGAAAGGTCAAAATTTTCACGAAGCAGAAAGTTCAAAAAAACTTTCAATTTAGAAATGTCGAAAGGTGGTGTTTTGACATTTTTGAGGGTAAGAACACATTTCAACATTCCCATATCAAAACCTTTTCATTTTGGCTGAGTTCAGCATTGAACTGTGACTGGCTGGATTACATCTCCCATAATACACTGTGGTCATGCAGCTCCCAGGATGCACCACAGCATTCAACCAGAGAGGAGTTCATGGTGCATCATGGGAAATGTAGACTTGTAAGGGACCCTGGACCATAGAGGAAAATGGGGTCAGGAGGCACCTGAACTACAACTCCCTTGAGGCATTGCAAAGAACTCTGATAGACCCTGGCTAATGCTGCAGTGATCCAAAACTAAATCTTTTGATTCAATCACCATGGCCCTAAAGAATCTATTTCATTGTGCATCAAAACTGAAATTTCCTGGGGACAATTTTTCTGGAACCTGCATTTACCATGGTAAAAACATTTCAATGGAAAATTCTCCACCAGGCAGCTCTACTCCTCTGTAAGTAACAACGAGAGTCCAGTGGCACCTTATAGACTAACAGATTTTCTTCGGCATAAGCTTTCGTGGACTATAACCCACTTCATCAAATGCAGTGGGTTATAGCCCACGAAAGCTTATGCCGAAGAAAATCTGTTAGTCTATAAGGTGCCACTGGACTCTCGTTGTTTTTTGCTGTACAACAGACTAACACGGCTACCCCTCTGGAAATTCCTCTGTAAGTACGCATTCATTTCCGCGGGATTGCTCACCAGTGTAAAGTTAAGCATGTGCTTAAAGTCTTTGCCTGACACCTGCTCAAAGAAGGTGTGAAATGTCACTTTGTCAGCCTGGTAAAGTTTTGCACCCAAAAGGTACAGGGAATCAGCGCTGGTGTCCGTAATGTAGCACCATGCAAGTGACACTGGAGTTATGGCTTTTTCACTCCTAATCCTCACTTTCAAGCACTGATTCCTCCCTTGCCCTTTTTCTGAAATGACTCATGCTAGGTTTCAGCCCAGAAATTTTTGTCCGCTGATATTTTTCTTTTAGAAAAAAAAATCAATTTAGCTGGCTTTGAGTTATCTAGGAACAAGAAAAAGGAAGTTTCTGCTGTCGGAAATATTGTAGATCTTTTGTCTGAAGTCAGAGGTGGTTTTATACTTCAGGGGGGAGGCAATATGGAGCAAAATTGGAAATTTGAATCCAGATATAAACTTCCCCAGAATATGGGGGGTGTTCTGATCTAGAGCTGGGGTTCAACCCATTGTGGAAGGGTGCCAGGAACTATGTAGAACAGTTCTGTGTAGTTCTACCTAGGGAGGTGGTAGAATCTTTGGAGATTTTTAAGGCCCGGTTAGACAAAACCCTGGCTGGGGTGATTTAGGGGGAGTGGTCCTGCTTTTTAGCAGGGGGTTGGACTAGATGACCTCATGAGGTCCCTTCCATCCCTATTATTCTATGATTCTATGTTTCAATTGATTCACCCTGGTGTGAAATGCTAGAACCCTCCAAAATGATGTAGGGTGATATTTGGTGATTTACCCTGACAGTCAGAGCAAGTAGGTCCCATTATCTTCAGTGCAGGATTCAAAAGGCTAACGCAAAGGGCAAAGAGCAGGGATGGGGGTGGGGGAGGTCTTGCTAAAAGAAGTTTAAGAAAAGGCAAACACAAGAGGGCTAGTTTTATATTTTGTTGTTCTAAACCTATGGGGGGGAAGGTTGGAGTATTAACCCCACATGTGTGTTTTGTGTTGAAAGTGGGGCTGGGTTCAGCCCATTCAGGCCAGGATAGAGAACAGGACTAGCCACATAATTCACATCTGCATTCGAACTTCCCCAAAGGGAGGGATTTCGGTGCCCACTTCATCAATGCCTGCCCCTGCGTACTTGAGGACTGGGGGAGCCGCGTCAGTCTAGTTCAGCAAAACAAACGAGGAGTCTTGTGACACTTTTAAAGACTAACACATTTATTTGTTGCATGATGCAGAGGACAATTGCCTCTTTTCTCCTTGCGCTTCCCCATCTACCTGTCTGCCTCCACCTGTTATCTCTTGTCTAACATGCTGAAGGCCAAATCCTCAGAAGTACTTAAGGATTGTCTACATGGAACTACAGCGTGTTCTGCAGGGATATGAACTGCAGAGCACTCTGGTGTGTGTCACTTAATTGCCCCATGCAGACACTACTGTGCAGATTAAAAAGCACCTTGGCTATGTCTACACTTGCAAAGTTAAATCAACTTAACAAATTGGCTACACTTTAAATCGACCTTATTAAGTCGACTTAACAGCAGAGATAGCCATTATATTGGCCTTAAATTAAAGGTCGATTTAGCGTTAATCTCCATCTACACTGGTCTTAAATCAACTTAAGGTTTAAGTCAACCTAAAAGGAGCTGTTATTAAGTCGACTTAAGTTTTCCTTAAGTCGACTTCAGGAAATGCTTAAGTCAACTTAAGCAAAGCCCAGTGTGGACACGGCTCTGTTTATGTCGACTTAAAGAGTCCTTAAGTCCCTAACTTGCCAGTGTAGATGTAACCTTCGGGTGGGCTAAAATTCATTTAATTGCCCTTCTCCAGTGCCTCACAGAAATCAATCCCAATCCCTATGGAGAAAGCAGCTGCAGACCCAGGATCCAGTCTGTACAGGACTCACAGCAAAGATTGCTCAGAGTTATCCTCCCACATTAAAATATTAAAACAAACATAACAATGAACTTTATTAACTACTAACTAAATAAACCTTATCCTAAGAAAACAAAATACAATTAACCAAGAACAATCCCTACAGAAACCCCTGCATAAAAGATACCCAAAAGTCCCATAGTCCAGGTGGAGTTCACCCAATTCTCAGCTACAATTTCTGTTCCAGTGTAGAGGCTTGAGTGGCAAGAAATAGCTGTCCTCTTCTCCTTTCTTTGCAGGAATCTTCTGTAGCATTCCATGCAGGCTTTTCCTTCTCCTTTGCAACCAGCCCTCAGTCCCATATGCATATCTGCAAAATCTGTTGCAGATGACTCCATTAGAGGGAGAAAACATCTTGTTAACTCCTGGCTCAGCTTCTCTCCTGAAAACTGAGCACATGGGCTCTTCTCAAAGCAGCTCTAGCCTCCTGTCCGCACAGACTGCTGCTCTCATATGATCTGACTGACCACAACACATCACACCAGCAGGGTACCCTGTGGAGCAAGCTCAAAATGCTACCACTCCCTGCTTCCAGAAGTTTTGGGTTGTGGGTAGCTAATCTGCCCAGCAACAGTAACCCACCCTCAGTAGGTCCCTCAAAGAGAGGCACCCCTAGTGCTTGTTGATGTGGGACTCTATTAATGTGCACTCAGTACCTTTCCGTTTGCGCCAGCCAGGGCTACATGGGGCAGATGAAACACAACACATTTGAGTGCTCTGTAATTCACACACTACTCTGCAGTGCCATGTAGACTAGCCTTTCTATTGCTTTCAGTGGAAGTTGGGAGACTAAATCCTTTTGAGGATCTAGGACAAAGTATTTCAGGGGGAAGGACTGAGTTTTGCTGTGTGTGTGAACAGCACCTACTGCTATGATCTTTGGCTGGCTCCAGGAGGAGCTCTCACAGTAATAAAATAATAATAAATAATAATGCAAGAACCTGTCAATGGACTAGAGCTGTTACTCTTACCTCCAGTCCATTTTGCTGTGTATTCACAAGCATGGACAATGGTTTATTTGTATATCCAATTATCCCAGTAAATGCCCATATGACTGCAAAGCCCTGCTGCAATATTGCCAGAGGTGGGAGCAGAGATTAAGGATAGCACGGAAACCTGATTCCTGAATTCCCTGACTTTGGTGTTAATGAGAACACAGCCTTAGTGTTGCTTTATTGCATTGCCTAGACTTGGGTAGCAAAGAGCCTGCTGTGAGACCCGAGGCTTCACAAAGGCTGCAAACCCCGCGGTCCGACTTGTACCAACTTGTACCACTTGTGTGCAGATTGGTTCCTCTGAATGGACTGAGGGATATCACAGACCAAACATCAGGGCTGCGTTCAGCTAGTGGGTAGGTTCCTTTGCGACATACCATGTGCAGGTCCCACCACGCTTCTGACCACGTTCCACCCCATGTCTGCATGCCTGTGCTATTGTGCGATGCTGCAGCCGGAAGAGCTAACACGATCCTTGGATATATAAAGAAGGGAAGTGCAGGTTGGGGTGGGGAGATGATTTTATTTCTGGATTTGGCACTGGGGTGGCCACCACTGGAATTCTGTCTCCAATCCTGGTGTTACCAGCTCAAGAAGGACGTTGATAAACTGGAGAGTGCAGAGAAGAGCCAAAAGAATGAGTAAAGGCCTGGAAAACATGTCTTTGGGAGAGTGGCTCAGACAAGAACTCCATCTGTTTAACTGAACAAAGAGAAGGCTGAGTGGTGATTTGATGAAAGACTATAAGTACCCACACAGGGAACAAAAATTAAAGGTAATCGAGAACTCTTCAGTCCCACAGACAAAGATCTGACAAAATCATATGGCTGGAAGATGAAGCAAAACAATTCAGACTAGGAATACAGAGCTAATTTATGGTAGCATGGATGATTAGCCATTGTTAGACAATTTACCAAGGGTTTTTTTTTTTAAATCACTGGATTTTTTTTAAATCAAGATGAGCTGTTTTCAAAACTCTCTGCTCTTGCTTCCAGGAATTAATTCTGGGTAGTTGTCTGGCCTGTGCGAGGCAGGAGATCAGATGACTAGATGATCATTTCTGGCTTTATTATAACCTCTGTATCTTTGACACATGCCACATGTATCTGCCTCCCCCCAGCTGGTGCCCTCCCCAGCTCCTGTGACTCCCTCCCCCTGCTTGCCTGAGGACTCTCTGTACCCTCTGGTGATTCTGGCCCCCCCCCCTGCCTCCCCCTGCCTCTCCCAAACAACAGGCCAGGAAGCAAAGAACTGGAGCCCAAATGCAATACACCAGGTAAGGGCGTGACGCTCGTCTGACAGGGAATTTCCCCCACACGGGCACCAGAGTCAGACAGGGATGCAGGAGGGAGTCACGGATGGCACTCTGGCTGCTGTTGCTGGGCCCACAGGCAAGTGGGACCCTGTGTGGCCCAGATCTAAGGCCATCGATGCCAATCCTGGGTTTACACCATGGCTTATTGTAGTGATGTACCCACTCTGGCACACCAGGGATGGGAGTCCTGAGTAGGAGAAGCAGGGCCCCTGGAGAAGGAAGTATGAAATACAAGGAGCTGCACTGGGAAAACAGCGCTGCGGCAGGACATCACAGGGGATGGTGAGGTGGGAGCTGGATCTAGGAGACACGCTATTACTGATTCAGGAGGGCTCAGAGCTGTTTGCATGGCAGTGATGCTCCGTCATCAATGATGCCCAGCTAAGCCCATCCCTCACCTGAGATATGCTCCTTTCAGCTCCCCCATCCTTTGCATTTTTAGCTCGTGCATGGTGTCGTTAATTACACCTCTCCAGTGGACATAACATATGCTGAGGGGATCTCGGGGAACAAGCCAGGAATTCACGCCAACAGTCTGGTGTTCAGGGAATAGGACACAGGGCAGGCATCTTTCCAGGGGCTCACTCTTATACCAGGCCGATCTTTCTTTCGGTAAAACGGCTGCTTGTGAAGAAACACACCCCCGCTGCATTGTTTCTGGCTGATTCCTAGGGGAAGCGGGCACCTTGAATTTTCCTCTCCCTTTAAAAGCTGCAATAGCCAAAGATGGATTTTAGATCCTGGCCTACGTTCCATCGTGTTCGATGGAGGGGCACATTTTGCTATATCAATTGGTTAGTTCAAAACTTCTTCACTATGAGACTGGGTCATAGGGAGGTGCTACTGGCTGCCACTGAGAGGGCTCGGATCCACAGACAAACACGGACTTTGTTCAAGGCAGTGGATGTGCCAAACCCTCTCCTTCAGGCCCAGCGGCAGGAGTCCGAGAGCCGCTTTTTGTCGTAAAGACAGCTGCAGACACAGGGGCGAGGTGTGGTTTGGGCAGAGAACGGCAGGAGCAGGGTTGTGAGTGTGACTCTGAGAGGAAGCAAAGGAATGAGCTGCTAGGATATGGAGCGCATTAGAGGGACAGGCATGGGTTTCTGAGCATGGAATCTACATGTAGTTTGGTTTCTACTGTGTTCAGAGAAACGGGACTTTATGGAGGTCCTTTGTTGATGTGCAGGGTTGTTCCAAGACTAGATCTCACTTGCAGCATCCATTCCTCCCCCTAACGGAAACCACCTGGCAAGGCCCTGAATACTGGCGATCTGCTTGACCCCAGGGGCAACCGTATAGAAGAGAAGAGAGAACGGGGTGGAGCAAGGGAAGCTGGAATTGCTGCTATTTGGCCTGCATCTGTGCTGTGTAGAGAGGAATGTGCTCTCCAAGGCTGTAAATCCATCACCTTTCACCAGCTCAAAGCAGAGGCCACACCTGGGGGGGGATGGGATGCAGGGTCATGAATCTCTCCTCTCCCCTGAATTGCTGCTTAGCTTGGGCTGATCATGCTCAGTAACATTGCTGAAGCCTCTGCTCTCATTCTGCTCTCAGCCCCACCCCACCCCAATTAGTCGGTGCTGCCGCCAAGCTGCAGATTCACGACAGAACTCTGTACACATGCTAATTAATTTGCTCATTAATTAATGTATCATTATCTGCCCCTTCCCTCAACGTCATCCCATCATTCCCGGCAAATTATTTTGCGGAACGAGGGGTATTTTCTGGACCCTCCATCTTGCCAAGCTGTGTATTATGGGGTGGGAATGGGGCTCAGAAACTTCTTACGGCTGATGAATTGATACTCATTTTACCTCTTAATAGTGAGGCCGCAAAAAGAGTTCAGGTCTGTCCGCACCTCAGTGACAAGCCGTGACACCCAGTATAAAATGGAAACATCACAATTAATGGCTCATAAAACCCTGCCAGCAAGGGAAGACTGCCATGGCTCAGGGAAAGGAGCAAAAAAGGACCCTTTTCAAAGTAACTTCCACACATTCTCATAGCATTTCAGCAAAATCTTTGCACCCCCTCTTGTCTCTTGCCTTAAACTTAGATTGTGACCTCATTGGGACATGGACTGTCTTTTTGTTCTGTGTTCCATACAGCACCTAGCACAGCAAGGGCCAGGTCCGTGGGTGGGGACCTAGCAGAGCAAGTAATAAAAATAATAGTCATGAAAATAATAACAGGCTCTGGCGCCTTGATACCATGGCAAATGGTTTTTTGGATGGCACCTGAACAAATTCCAAAGCAAATGTCCTTTTGGGCGCCATTTGCTAAGAGCAAATAACACATTTGTGCCAGCTCCTTTCTTCTTCTCTGACTACATGCAGGCATCACAAGCCACTGAACACATGGAGTGGAACGGAACAGCTGGGGCCGTAATGTTTTTCTAGCTCATGGTGACCCCTGCTCTCGACCAGCAGTAACGACCTGTTTCTGCAGTCCCACAGGCCCTATCAGCAGAAGCACGAATAAACAGTCCAAACTCAAATGAGCAGCCTCCTGAAAACTGGAAAGCCATTTATACTAAATGTCCATGACACAGCAGAGAAAGAGGTGTACATGGCACCAGAATGCGGGCTGCAGTCCTACACTGGGCATGGATACAAGCAATGTCCTTCAGACATAAAGCCAGCACTGCTTCTGGGGAGCTGCCCAGGTGGATACAAATGATCCTCGGGCATTTTCTGAAAGGAGCAGAGCTTAGCGCTGCAATGTTCCTACTCCTCATAAACACGTCCCAGAACGGGTGTGTGACATTTGCCTGTTTCTTACTGCACTTCCAGTGTCTAGGGAAGTGCTGTGAGACAGCCGAGGTCTGAAAGAAAATCCCCTTCCCTTTGCGTACGATGGGGTACAATTCCCATTGCTTTAAATGCCAGATTTTGTTATTTTTCTCCTTTGAGCTTTGACCATTTCTTGGTGTCTCTGCTAATAAGGCCGCGAGCGGTAGGGAACCAAAGAGGGAGCGAGGGGCGCCGTCATCTAGACAAGAGAGACAGAGCCAGCCTGTAATTCAGAGTCACTTCAATCCTAGCTCTCCACCATCCTGCAGATGAAAGGCCCTTCTGAAGGGACAAGCTGCTGTGTATTCTGAGAGACTGGAGGACGT
Source organism: Pelusios castaneus (assembly GCA_007922175.1). Taxonomy (NCBI): domain Eukaryota; kingdom Metazoa; phylum Chordata; order Testudines; family Pelomedusidae; genus Pelusios; species Pelusios castaneus. Next base: position 5,006,122 of record ML685811.1, read on the forward strand.
GTGCCCATGGGAGGCTGTGTGAACTCTCTGCCTGTGGTTGCCCCAGGCTTTCTGTAACACTGCTTGGCTGGGTTTAGTCAGAAAGTGCTGTGGGGATTGTGCAGCCAAGCTGTGAGAGAGAAGTTGGTCCAATAAAAGATATTACCTCCTCCATCTAGTTTTTCTGATATGCTGGAACACACCCAGGCTATCCAGCAACCCAGGACTCTCTGGCAGCTACCCAGAGCCAGCCACTCACAGCCAGCAAGTAACACAACCCTATAAATGACAGTCAATGGAACTTGTCACCCTCACTCGCGCAAACATGAGTTGTAATATATCGGGTTGCCTTAATAATAGATGGTGGGTTGCCATAGTAATAGATGTAGTTAAAACCAGACTGACTGGTTCTTGGCATCTCTTAGTTCTCTCTGAATAAGCCATACATTTTGGGCTCCTCATTGTGTGTCTGTTTCTAACATCTTTTTGGATATAAGGACCCGATATAACATTCGTGAGCCCGTATTTTACTAGAAACTGATCCCAAGGCAGCTGGGCTGGCAGCGGTTAAAGTATAATTTGATGGGCCCCAGAACCCTCCTAATCTCTGGGCCCCCTTCATGCATGTGCGGGCCCTAGCCCAGAAAGGCATTTGCAACCACTTCTCAGTACCACATACATCGGTTATTGCTCCATAAAAATATTTCAATTTTATATGGCATTTATGTCTATAGCAATTATTGTCACAAACTAGCAAACACCCCATAACACAAGAAAAATTGTGATTAACAACGGTGGGGCGTAGGACCTGCCAGCAGCGAGGGCAGGGCGGAACATGCATTCCGCTGGATTTTTCTATTTTTAGGGGCCCCGGAACTCTGGCCCTTCAAATTTGAGGGCCCCGGAACTGCGTTCCCCCTTACTTTAAGCCATGGGGCTGGGGCAGAAAAGCCCATGCTGTAAACTCAGCATCTGTCTTGAAATGGGTCACAATAAATAAATTCAAGATCTGGCTTTCTTAAGGCAAAGGGCAAAAGGTGAAAGTTAGACCCAGGCAGGAACCCCGCCCCATACCTCCTCTTCTCCTGAAGCTCTGCCCCATGCTTCTCCTCTGCCTCCTGAGGCTCTGCCTCCTGTCCTGACCAGGCCAGAAGCGAGAACCATGGTAAGAGGTGCCCCTGGAGCTTGGACCACTGTGGAGAGCCCTGGACCACCCACCTACCTGCTAATTCTCTAATGCACCTGCTCTTCTTGGCATTGAAATTTTGAACCCCCACCTTTGGGGAGTGCTGTGGGCTAGCGTTTCGCTTCACCTCATTGCAGAGAAACGGCACCTGATTGCTGAATTGATCCAAAGCCCCAGGCACATACCACAGAAATGAAGGTGTGTTTGGCCCCGCAGAGTCCCAAAGACGGAGGGTGGCTGGGAAGCTGTGATTTGCACCCTGAGGTATTGCAGGGGGTGAGAGATATACATCACTTTGGTCAGGGAGCAGGAACATTATTGCCAAGAGGCTAACGGAGAAGCATTTTAAATAAATAGACTGATTTCTGGAAAGATTCCCATCTGGGGCAAGTCCAATGTGTCTGTGAAATTTCATGTAACCAGCTGTGGAGCAAAACACAGCATCAAACCCAGGCCAGGCTCATGCGAGCCGACAGTTGAATGATTAGCTATGTGGAAAAATCAGCGTGGCTTTCTACGGAGTTAACTCCCCTGCAGTCAGGGACCTTGATGGCTGGAGGGGCCTTCGCTGCAGCCTCTTGATCGCACCGCGATAATCAGCCCATTTGGAGCAATTTCATCCATTTTCCTGTGTCGCTGCCTGTCTACGGACATGCAGCGTCGTGGTGCCATGTTACCCTGTGCCAGACACCGTCGCGGTCCATCAGGCTGAAGAGGAGAGCTGTGGAATGAAGCAGGGGGGGAATATTCAGAAGCAGCCAAGTTATTTCTGAACACCGGGCCTGATCCTACTGTTTCTTCATGGGTATAAAGCAAGACTAACACCACCAAAGTCACAGGAGCTTCACTGGTGCCCAGATGGTGGGTGTGGGGGAAGAATGAGGCGTATTGCTGCCAGAGAACTCTGGGAAAGATAGGAGTAGCTCTCGCATAATTTGCTGGCATGAATTCATTTCAACGGGGGCATCGTTGCCAAGAGAGGCCAGCTCGCCCCAGCTGCGGGCAGTCTGTCTTCCCGGCTTCATTCCTATCCTTTGGCGTACTGTTCTCCCCACACTCTGGGCTCAGCTGGTGTAAAGGCAGTGGAGCCGCACTGATTTACACACACTGAGGATATGGCCCTTTCTGGCCATTGCTAACACTCCCTGCGCGATCAGGGCCGAATTAAGGCAGGGGCTGCAGCCCCAGGCTAAAGGGGGACCCTGCCGCCCTGAAAAAATCCAGTCCCAGCTGGCTGGGTTCCTGCCACTCAGGCTGGCCTGGCCAGTCACTGTCTGCCAGACCTGATGGAGCTCCCAGCCCTGGCCCTGGAGGGCCACCACTGGCCTAACTCAGTGTTTGCCATCTCCCCCCAACTCCTGGTGGATGGTCCGGATGGTCTGCTGCATGGCCCCAGGCCAGCCTGCTAGCACTTCCAGGGAGGGAGTCCCCACCCCTGGAGCACGGCCACTGCCCATTGCCAGTCTGTGGGCCCGCTGCCCCCCAGCGTTGAGCACCCACACTGGTGCACCTGCGTGCCACCCCATCCCCAGGCTGGGTGACACTGCAGTGGGGGGACCACAATATGCAATTCCAACATCTTCTCCAGCCTCCGTGCCACGCTCACCCAACAAAGACCACCCGTTTCTTTTCTTGTTCAGAGCAGCGTGTGCTAATGTCCTCTGACATCCAGGCTGGTTTGGCCGTAATGCGGGAGGAAGAGGTCTGCTCACCTGTGTAAGAGACCTAGCAAGAAAGGACAGCACAGCATGAAACTGGCTTCAGTCATTGCTTGCCAAAAGACCCACGGCGTCTCAGTGGTCAGATGCTTCCCTCCCCCAAGAGCCACAACCTGTACCCTCGCAAGGACCAGTTCTGCTCTGTTGCTTTGAGGACTATGCAAGAGGCCAGAAAATACAAGGGGCTCCTAGGCCATCAACACACCGATGACACCCACCTGGTCTTGATCTTCTCAGATGGCATCATCAGCAACAGAACAAAGGTTTCACAACACCCACAACACAAAAGCACCTAGATGAGGAACAGGCGGAAAGCACCCATGATGCTGATAGGAAAAGCTGGCCAAGACTTTAACTGTGTTCTCCATAGAAAGCAACTGACCCTAATTATCATAGCAGGGTGTAGCTTGGGGTGGCAATCGACACATCAGTAACATACTTGGCACTTTAAAAGGATTATCTCAAAGCTCAAAATATTTATGAGCAAAATCAGCCGGAAAGAAGACTTTAATCAGAAAAATATGAATGATGATTGGAATTTATTTAAGAACACTTTACTAGATGCCCAAAAAGCCGCAATGCCACTATCAAGAAAGAAGGCTGTACTCGTTAAAATATTGACCTGGTTTTGAGGGGAAGTGAAGGCAGCTATAAATAAATAAATAAAGCTAGTGAGGCATATAAATCAGAAGCTAAGAATTGTAGAAAATTAATAAAGGAAGCAAAAGAACACATGGTAATATCTATAAGCAGCAGACAATAAGGGGGTTAGTATATTAGGAGCAAAACAAATCCTAACAAAGTTATTGGTCCATTTAATAGATGGGAAATGGTAGAATTATCAGTAATAACGCAGAAAAGGCAGAAATGCTCAATAAATATTTCTGTTCTGAATTTTGAGGGGAAAAAAACAGATGTACAATACATAGTCATATCATCAGATGATGCTGCTCTTTCCATCCCAGTAGTATCTGAAAAGGATGTTAAACAACAACTGAAGTTAAACATTTTGAATTAGCAGATTTGGATAACTTGCAACCAAGGGTTTTAAAAGAGGTGGCTGAGGAGTTCACTGAATTGTTAATATTGAAAGAATAAATGGGATGGCCTGAGTAATTATAGGGCTGTGAGTCTAACATTGATCCTGGGAAAATAATGGAATGGCCTGATGTAAAGAATCAAAGGACATTAATATAATTAATGTCAATCCACATGGGTTTATAGAAAATAGATCTTTCAAACCATGGGTTTATTGAAAATAGATCTTTCAAACCTGAGTGCAAGTTTGGATGATAAAGATTACAGTATAATATATTTTGACTTCTTTAAGGCATTTGACATAGTATGGCATGACATTTTGATTAAAAAGTAGAGTGAAATAAACTTAAAATAGTATGCATTCAATGGATTAATAGCTGGCTGTCTGATAAATCTAAAAATGTAATTGTAAATGAGGAATAATTGTTGAGCAGATGTGTTTCCTGGAGTGTCCCTCAGGAATTAGTTCTTGATCTGATGCTCTTTAATATTATCCATGACCTGGAAGAAGACACGAAATCATTACTGATAAATTTTACAGATGACAAAGAAAAATGGTGTGTTGGTAAACAATGAAGAGCACAGGTCACTGATTCGGAGCGATCTGAGTTGCTTGAGAAACTGGGCACATGTAAAGATCTTTTTTTTTTTAACACGGCCAAGTGCAAAGGTATGCGTCTAGAAACGAAGAATGTCAGCCGTATTTACAGGCTGGGGAACTCTGGCCTTGGAAGCTGTGACTCTGAAAATGATTTGGGGGTCACGGTGGAAAATCAGCTGAACATGAGCTCTTACTGTGACACTGTGGCCAAAAAAGCAAATGGGACACATGGAGCGGGGAATCTCAAATCAAACTAGAGGGGTTAATTTACCTCTGTATTTAGCACAGGTGCAACTTCTCAGCAAATTCACCACCGCTAGTTGGAACTTCCAGCGGATCAGGATATTCAATCCTTGAACGCCACCCTGGCAACTGGGTAGCGCTGAGTCAAAAGGAGGCCCCTCCCTTCGACTCAGCATAGTGGACATGCCAGAAGTAGGGAAGCGGAACACCGATATGTAGATTATTTTAGGTAACTTGCATATCTCCATTTGACTGTAACCAAAAAGGGCAGGCAGCGTAGGCCTGCCCTCAGACTGGAAATAAGGCGTACGTTTTTAACAATGAGAGTAATTAATCTTAGAAACAATACACCATGGGTCACAGTGGGTTCTCCATTACTGGCAATTTTCAAATCAAGCCTGGAAGATTGTCTACAAGACATGTTCTAGGAATTATGGGGGGAAGTCTTATGGCCTATGTAAGGTCAGACTTAATGATCCCTGCTAGCTTTGAAATCCCTGAATCTCTGTTCCTCTGTACTCAGGCAGTGCATGGAGCAGAAGACATCTTCCCAGCCATGGACCATCTCGGGTCTGAGTCAGTGTGTCTCATAGGAACTTCTAGCATCCATGAGCCATTCATTCACTGGCCCAGTATTACTTCTTCTCCCCAGTGCCATTGGATACGCAAAGAACTCTTTGCTTCTGGAGCCTGATCAAGATCCTGGCCCTCATTTATACAGCTTTCAGTGCTCTGGCTCAGCGCACAACTCTGCCCTGCCAAGACAAACGTGCTCTTCATGCACCAGCAGCAGCACTGAATGACCAGAATGCACCTGGGTCTGACCGGCTTGCAGAGCCTATTGTAGCCCACTTGCAAGAGCCAGAGGATCCCTAGAGCACAGTCCATTTCAAATATGCTGATTATGAGTATGAGGGCAGTGTCCATGGGCCAAATCATGGATCAGGGCCCTACTGGTAAGTGTTGGACAAACCCGGAACAAAGAGATGGCCCTGCTCCAAAGAATTCACAGTCTAGATATAAGACACAAGGCACAGGTGGATAGAGACAGTCAGACAGATAGCCATCTGCCTTTCATAATGTTGAGCTTGGTACTTAGAGGGTGACCTGAGCCCTCTGTCCACCCCAGAGCAACAGGGCCACACTAACAGGCAAGGCGTGAATTGAGAGCACGAAACTCAACCCACGGAAAAGTCTTGCTGCTTGTGTTGGGCAGGAAACGCTTGGGAATGAGGTGCTACCTTGATTCATTTCACGCAGGCACAAGCCAAACCCTAGAATGGTCCCACAGGGACCAGCCCTGAACTGACTAATCAGGCTATCTATGGCTATAACACCCCTTAGAACTGGGTAGCGTAAATTCCAGCTCGAGACGACATACCCAGGCTAGCTCTGTTCAAGGTAGAGCACTAAAAACAGCATGGAGCTACAGCATGAACAGCAGGAGGGGAAAGACACCCAGTGTACGACCCCATCCAAGATGACGAGCTTTTTCTACCATACCTGCTGCCGCAACTACATTTGGTTTTGTGCCCTAGCTCAATTGGAGCTAGTCCTCCAACTAAAGTGTAGGGTGTGTCCACACGTGGGACTGGAAGGTGTACCTTTCCCTGAGGCTAATTTTAGTCCTTCGGTGCCATTCTTTTGTGCTCCTCCTTAGCATCCATGCAGGCTTCCACTTTTTGTAGGGTTCCTTTTTCGTTTTCAGGTCATTAAAGAGCTCCTGGTGAAGCCACACTGGCCTCTGCCATTTTTCCTCTCTTTCCTTCACACTGGGATACTTTGTAATTGTGTCTTTAATATTGTCACCTTGAGAAACTACCAGCTGTCCTCAGCTCATCCTAATCGCCTTCAGATTTCTACCGATTCCTCCCCGCTGGTCAGAATCAAGTCTAAAATGGCTGTGCTCCTGGTTCCTTACTCCGTTTTCGGATACACCAAAACTTTTCCACAGAATTCCATGAACTTGCGATGAGCAATCTTCAGGTGATAGAAGCCTGGATACCCCCAAAGCACCCAAAAAGCAAGGTCACGGCCGACTACACAGATGCAGCTAATGAAAAGCTGGCTGGGTTAAGGTGTCCAGAAACACCTCTAAATTGTGAGCCCTCGGAACGAATGGAGGATGCTGCTTCTTCGTCAAAGGGGCTGACTGACGCCATCTCCTCCGGCTGCTTCGCCCAACCCTTCATAGTCCCCTCCACCTTGTCTGAGCTGAGTGTCAGCCAGCTCGCTGTCATCCGTACCCCAGTCTCAGCTAAACATTAACAGTTTCTGAAGCCCACTGCTCTGTGTGAGCTATAATTGAACACAGACAGCCCATGTCATTTGCTGTGCTGCCAGCATCTAAAGCGTGGCTGTGTGAAGCGCTTTGAGATCCCCCAGCTGCACGGGAGACGGGGCGGAACGCCATTCTATATAACCCTAACCAAACATGCGGAGGTGAGGTCATTAAGAGCATGGCGGGGCCGGTGAGAGGCAGCTTGTCTGCTAATCATCACTGACCAAAGTGGGTTGTATCCTTTAAAGGATTCCTTAAATTAAATGAGCTTCTCAAGCAACGTTTCTTTTTACGAGGCCTTGCCCATGGTTCATATCACACCATCAATCCTCAATGTCCCCTGTTAGCAGACAGCAGTCTGAAGCCGTCTATTCTACTTCCAGGTGCCAGCTCACGCAGGAGAGAAGCCAACACAGCCGTCAGAAATCAGGGAGGAAGGTAGGTGCTAGCCAGTCAGAAACGTCACTTGGGTGCTTTGGCTTCTGCAAGGGTAAACCAGTCCAAGTGACTTCAGGAAGAGCAAGCTGGCTTGCACAAACGCAGGTGCCCTGTACGTAGCCTTCCGTGCACTGTACAAGGAAATTAACGAAATGGTAAGCTCTGGAAACATAAAAATCATTTGCTGTGATCATTTTTATTTTCCAGCTCAGCTGTAACAGGAATTGTTTGGGCATGCAGTCGGTCTGTGGGAGGAATTGTTTGGGCACTGAGCCGGTGAGGAAATTAGCATTGTTAATTTGATGCAAGCCAGAGTCGCTCTATGTGTTCAAAAAATGCAACACAATTAATTAGCCTCTAAAAAAAGGCATCTGAAGTGTTTATTGCAGGATCAAGCTCCTGGTTTTATAAGCAGATGGGGAAATAAAGTGCTGGGAATGACATGGAGAAAACAGCTGCACGGGGACCAGAACCCTAATTCATAATTCAACAGACTAATCAGTGAACATCTTCTGCAGTTCCTCGGCTGTAATGAAGGAACGTGAGGTGGCAAACCATTAGGCGCTTTATTTCTTAAAGAGGCTGCTACCAATTAGCTCCCATTCTTAGCTGCCCATGTATAAATCTAATGATGTGGGCCATGTTATTAAAGAGACACAGAAAAGTAGGTCAGCCCAAAATAATTGTCTTGATGATAAACACGCCGAGACACAATTTCAATACAGTTTGCTGAGAATTAATTAAAAAAGTAAAGCTGCATTCGAGCTCACTTTCCTAATCTCTCTGTCTCTCCTGTACAGAGGAAGCTGGCTCACCTTCTTGTTATTGCTACTGTTTCGGCTGTAGCTGTCTTTCAATAATGTCAGCCCCTCCTTTTTGGTTGCAGGAATCAGCCGCCATTGGAGTTCACCTTTCTGTAGATGACATGCAGGGATGTTGATTTAGGGTGTAGATAGAACTAGGGGTTAAAGTAAGGGGGAATGCACTGGAACGCAGTTCCAGGGCCCTCAAATTTGAAGGGCCAGAGTTCCGGGGCCCCTAAAAATAGAAAAATCCAGCGGAACGCATGTTCCGCCCTGCCCTCGCTGCTGGCAGGTCCTACGCCCCACCATTGTTAATCACAATACTTATTGTGTTATGGGGTATTTGCTAGTTTGTGACAATAATTGCTATAGACATAAACGCCATATGAAATTATAAATATTTTTATGGAGCACTAACCAATGCATGTGGTACTGAGAAGTGGTTGCAAATGCCTACGTGGGCTGGGGCCCGCACATGCATGAAAAGGGCCCAGACAATACGGGAAGGGGGCCCGGAGATTAGAAGGGTTCCAGGGCCCGTCAAATTATACTTTAACCACTGGATAGAACAGATGCAATCTGTGATCATGCTGATCACATTAGCAGTATTCCCATTGCACGCAGCCTGGTGACGGTGGACAGCCTGTGAAGGAAGAAGATGTTCCCATCACAGGCTGCAGAGTAATTGCACCTCTGACCCCCTCCAAGCCTGCTCAAGGAATGTGCTCTGAGAGCATGCATGCACTGCAATAAAAGACCTGCGGCCCAGGTCAGCTGACTCAGTTTCACAGGGCTAAAAGTTTTGGAATGGAGACCTAGCTCTGAAACCCCATCTGGGGGCTGCAGCCTGAGCCAGAACATCTAGCTGGCTATTTTTAGCCCCACAGCCTCAGCCCAAGTCAATTGAGTGTCATCGGTTTCGTACTGCTGTGTAGACAAACCCTTAATTCTCAGGTCACTGGCCGTCCTGTCTCTGAGCAAGGATCCTCATCCTTCTCCTTCCTGACTGGGATTGTAGGCTGCCATGCTCCCCATGTACTGTATTTATCCTAGTAGGTCTGACTAACACATCCATCTCCCTGCTTTGTTTTCTCTCCAACTGTGACCTATGTACACCAGTGAGTAACCGCCCAGCTCTTCCAAAGCAATTGTTAGGGACAAAAGCATAGAGAAGAAGCATGTGAAACAAGAGAGCTACGTGCATACGTAAGCTTTACCTGATCCTCCATCAGGCCTACGGAGACCTCAAAGATCCTAGTCCATCAGCAGTGTTCAGCTACACTCTTGGCCCAAAGTTCCCGTCCACTGGTTGGATCAAAATGAGGGCCCTTCGGTCAGTTTCAACTCAGCCTTTTACACTAAAACACTTCCTTTGTTTTCTGGGACCCCGTTTGAATTAGTTTATGCAGTTCTCCCTGTGGTGGTTCTTCTCTGGAGCCCTTTACCTGCCCCAGAAGTAATTACCCCCTGCTGTTCTTACCTCTTGGGCAGGGGCCCCACATTGCAGGGTAGGGTACACTTTACCAGCCCTGGAGGCCCTCAGGGGCCTGGCCCAGTCTGCAGCCTCCATTACCATGTGTGTGGGAGGGGGCCAGTGTTACAAGTTTGTACCGAGCCTGAAAACGTTATGCTTGGGCCCTGCCCCTGGAATGGCTGCAGCAACTCCCACCCATGGATTAGAATCCCATCCGTAGCCACTGGAATCCATATAAGGAGGACCGATAACATTCCTAGAGTTACTACAACAGTCCCAAAGATACAGCCTGTGCTGGCAATATCGGTCCCCGCTCCGGGAAGTTTCCATGAAACCGTGTGCTGCAGACAAGAGACAGCCGTGCAAAGCGTGGCGTTCAGCCAGGGGGACCTGGGACTAGAACGCTGACACTACAGCATCTGGCGCCAAGGGTGGGGAAGATTGCTCCTCTGCTCCTCTTTATGGGCCCAGCCTCTTGAGGGCAACTTCACTCGGGTCATATCGGCCCCTTCTCCGGGTGTGCAAGAGTGGCTGTAATGTGAATCCCTCTGCTCCCAGCTGTCCGGGCCAGGCAGGCCATCCTGTTGCCAGGACACAGCAGGGATTTGGGTGGGACCCAGACAGCTGGCTTCTTGGCCCCGCTGGCCTGCAGTTCCAAACAGAGTCGGTCGGTCACTGAAGCCTTTCTCTGTTTTTGTTCTACCATGAAACAAAGGGACGAGACTCGCTCGGAGCAAGTGACTCCGACCTTCGTCCCGGCTACATGTGGGGCCCAAGGGCCTTGGACACTTGGGTTATTACAGATGTCTCCTTTCATATGGGTTGGGTCACTAGCAACAATTCTAAAATAATATCTGGATTTGGTAACCAGCACAGAGCTGCAGAAGTGATTGTCCTTCAGGCCCTTGGTGAAAGAGCAAAATGGACGTTCAAATATGACGTCCTCCATTGCTTGTAACCGGTGACCACAGTTGCAGACAGCTGTTTGGTACAGAGTGAATCACATCAGGACATCTCATGGGAGAAGTGGACAAACCCTCTTTAAATGGAAAATGAGGCAGTCTTCCCGACACCCTCCAAACCCTGCGGTTCCTCGGCAGGGTCGACGAAGAGCTGTTTGTTTCGAGTGGTCGACATGCTCCACATGGTTCCCACTGAGCCTCAGTGTTGATGGTGGGTTCGACAGGTCAACGGGATCTTTGTGTTTGCAGTGACGTGGTTAAGAAAGTGAGATGTCTGGACAGTTCATCTAACCACTGGAGGCTGGATATTCAAAGCATGCTGTGTTCCCTTTCAGTGACACCGATCCTTCCAGCCAGGGCTCATATTCCTATGAGGCATTTCCCAGAGCCCCCATTCACCCCTCCCCAACATGCTATATAAAAACTCCAGGGTGTTGAAAGTATTTCCTGGAGCTCTGCTGTGTTCAGCTCCGGCTGAGTATCCTGCTTCCAACCCCAAGCATTCAGCTCCACGGACACAGGTACTGACCGGCCGGGCTATACAGGTGCCTCACATTGCAAATACAACTCAGCAGGGGCTTGCACAAACCGTCGGAGAGCAGAGAGGGTGAGGTGTTGGGACTGAGCCACTGCCCAGACTCTGTCAGGTTGGCTCAAACCTTTCGTACATCTGTTTATGATTTCTCTTATACCCTATGAACCCTGATTACCGTGGAGCAAGGGATGGAGGTGGCTGGATCTTGGCTTCATCTAGGAGGACCTGGGTTGATGGGCAGGGCCTTCTGCTGCTGACACAGTCCCTGTTTCAGTTTAAGTCTTCTCTGCAAACAGAGGAACGCATGGGGTTGTCCCTAGGTCCAGATACTCAAAGGTATTTAAGTTCCTAACTTTCATTGCACCCTCTCTCATACTCTGAATCCAGCTGGGAGCAGCAGGAAGGTGGGTTACTTCTGAACTGGTACATGGTCTATCACCAGAGGAAATGAATTCTGCCAGTCTTTGGGCTGCCATTGTTACCAGCAAAGTTGGGGGGAACCCAAACCCTCCTAGTTACATGTGCCCCCAAAGGTGCCTGGCACCATCAACCCCCTGGTTCCCTCCAGTTTCCCCAAACCCCTCATCATTACCTGGACAAGGCTCACCCTCAAGTCTACATCCATCCCTGAGGCTGTTCCCCCCAGTTCTTCCTGGTACCAACTGTAATGGGATGTTTGCCCCACACTCACCTTGGAAGGATTAATGAGGCTGAGAAGGAGCCAGTGACACAGGTGGGCTCACCTGAGGGAACCAGGCAGAACTAGTAACCCTGGGTTGATGATGGAGCCCAGCTGAGAAGGAACAGGTGGGACCAGAATAAAGCCAGGAAGTTGGCACATAAAGGGGCAGAAAATGGTGACATCCATTTTCTGGAAGTCAGAGGAAGAAGGAAACTTAGGGATAGACTAGAAACCCCAGGGGATCCAGGACCTGAAGGAGTGGGGAAGTCGATGGCCTTAGAGAGACAAAGAAAGAAAAGGCTGAGGGAAACAGCAGCAAGGTGGGGCACTGCAGACCTTGGCTGGCAATTAGATGGTCCCTGAGATGTAACCCAGAGTAAAGGGCAATTCTGGGTTTCCTACCAAGTACTGTTTGTATGGAGAGATGCTGATACACCCAGAAGGGGGAAAACACAATGACCTAGCTGGAGGGTCAAGCCAGAAAGAGAGAGCAGTGTAGACACATGCTTTGTGCCCTGGGATTGGGGCTGTGTGGGGTTATGGGTCGGCATGGATCTCCACCTGCCCCAGAGACAGTGTTGCTCATAGGGCATCCCCTCTGATAGCAGAGATGAAGCCAGCCCTGCCCTAGGAATCCATCTCCTCATGTCAGATCTGTGCTTCTAAAAGGCCCTCACGAATCACCAGGCACTGATTAAAAGGCAAGGAAGTCATTTTCCGTGTCTCCATTCAAGAACTATATTACTGAGCCTTTCAATAATTACCGAGCTAATCTGACATTCATGACCCTCTCTAACTTATGGACTTGATTTCAGTCATTCATTTGGGTGCCATATAGAAGCTGATTAATAAGATGTTACTTAGTGGCACGCAGTCTCTCCTCTCCCCCAAGGACATTGTAATTTTAGAAATAATTTAAATATTACAAAGGACGGAAGGTAATTTGCAGAAGTGTTCACCATGCCCAGTTGCTCTTCCTCGCGTGGGGAGGAGCACTTCTCTCAGCCATCGACTGCTGCACTAGCTAGTGTGGTGTGTGTAGACGGGGGGGGGTTCTGGGAAGGAGCTGACAGGTAGGACCAAGAGAGGATAGAAGTCCAATGAATAGAGGGACAGCGGTGTCTGTATAATTAACATGGGCCTGAGTCACTGGTGTAACTGGAAGGCAATTTCAAGTCGGCTAGTGAAGTTTTTGCAGATTTGCACTGGTGTAACGAGGGTCAAAATGTACATCTATGGGCTTGCTCTTGTTCCCACTGAGGCCAGAGGAAAAATGCAGAGTGCAGGGTTAGACCCCAAAGATGTATGTCTCATGACCCAAAGATGACCCGCAGATGTCCCATGACTGGTCTCCACAGATGTCTTACAACACCACAGATCTCCCATGACTCCTTAGAGAAACTTCTCATGAACAGCTTCTAGCCTGTCTGATTCCCTCCTGTGGGGACAGGCCTGATTCTTTGCCCATGTCACTGTACATGGTGGGTAACACCATGCCAATGTGTGGGTGCCTGGTCACTGTCTATGTTATTTTACTTCTGCTCTGCCATAGCCCCATAAAGCCAGAGGAGACACTGGAGAAATGAAAAGCTTGCAGGGCTAAACTGCCGTCTTTGTTCGTCCATCTGTGTGAAATTTTGCCCACAAACACCCTCCCCTGAGTTTTATTGAATCTTGCACATTCCAGTGGTGGTTCATACCCCACAGTAACACCTACGTCACGAGCGCATCAGCTCTCTTCATGTCCAGCAAGCTGAGAGCGGGTCAGTGTTTGCATGGAAGATCTCCAAGAATAGCCCAGGCCAGGGTGAGTTAGTTTTCAGCCCGGGCCCCTGGATGGTGTCAGTGGGGCCGTCTTTTGGACAGGAGCTAAACCGAAGCCCTGAGCACTTGTGTGCTCATTTCAGATTTTGTGGTATTTCTCAGAAAACTAAAAGGGTTGAGCATCCCAGTCCTGGCTCAATTTCTACTACTGAACCTTCTCCTGCCTTCCCACATTCCCCCTGACACATGAACAGGATATGGAATTCATCACTTCCTGTCTCAAACGACAGCTGACCGGAAAAGGAATATTTTCCCCATTAAAAAATTTACATTTCTGTCCAAAAACCCAAACATCGAACATGGGCTTTTGTTTCCTTATTAGCACTTGAGAACTTTGGGGGATTTTAACTGAATTTTTTTGTTATTCAATTGCCAGAACCTGAGGGGGAAAATTTATTTTATTTTGTTATGAAAACCTGAACATTTTCATTGAAAGATTTCATTTTCAATCTTAAAAAAAAGCTCTTTTTTCCCCACTTAAAACACTTCTTTGATTAAAACATTTCTGCCAGCATTCAGTCCTGAACTGTTGTGTACTTCTGTGCTCTGTCTCAAAGGTTGTCACATTCCACTCCAGAGGCAGCTGCATTTCGGTGCTGGGTGAGGTGATTCCTATGTGTCAATATCTATCTTGTTTGTTTTGTTGTGTTTATAAAGTCTGTTGAGCGCTTTGGTAGTTTTGGAAGAAAGATGCAGTATAAATATCCTTCATCGCTATTATCATTGTCTTCTATCCAGAACCCTCCCGGGAAATCCTTTGAAAAGAGAATGAGGTCTTTGGGCTTTCATGAAGAGCTGGACTGACTAGTGACCCTCTCAGTCTTCCTCTTGGCACTTGCCGTCTGTGGTTCAGAATCTTCTCTTCCTTATTTACCACGTCTTACCTTTCAAAGGGAAGGCAAAGTTTGTGTGACTGGGCATTTGCCCCTCATTGGCCTGGAAAGAGTTAAGAGGGCCCTTGGAGAGGCTGCACAAAAGATAACCAATAGGAAGGGGCTGCATGGCAACCAATCAGGACTCAGGAAGCTGATATAAAAAGGAGCTACAGCACAGAGGAAGGAGAGTGACTCCTAGGAGCTTGAAGAGGGAGTGTGGTCAGCACCAGGACAGAGCAGCAGCTGGCTGCTAGGACTCAGTAGTGCTAAATGCCCTGAAGCAAGATTGGAGAAGGTACTGGGGAAGTGGCCCACAGAAAAATCCACAGAGGAGTTGGGGAAGGTGTGGTGGAAGGCTGCCACACGGAGGATCCCTGGGCCAGGACCACCCCTGGACCTCCCCACTCCCAATCACCACAAGAGTGGGGGCAGGACTGTGGTGGCCACAGTGGGAGATGGCTAAAAAGGAGTGCAGAATCCCCGGAAGTGGGGAATATGGATTGTGACTTGGCCAGAGAATAGAGTCATGAGAAGGAGGGTCCAGCGGAGATAGGATGGAAGACGAGACACCGCAGAGAGGGATGTCTGCCCAACTGACAGCCAATTCCCCAGATAGCCCTCAGGAGGTGGCAAGGTGGTGAGTCAAACCCTGTTACATTTTGTCACAGGGGATGTACCCAATGGCCCACAGGTGGATAGCAGCATGGCACTGTTAATGGCAAGTTGCAGAGCTTCCATGGAGTCACAGTGTCCCTGTTTGGATATCTCAAAGCGGTTGCTTCAGGCTTTCTGTCGCCTCACACAGACATTGCTGCATTAATTTCACCAGGGGCATGATTTGAAGCTTTTCTTCACAACCACCACAGCTAGAAACTAACTTCCTTTTTTAATGAAAGGTGAAGTTCTGCTGAAATCACTTGACTCCGGGAGCTCGGTCCCCAGCCATGGGCCTACAATGGCTCGTCAAAAAGGGACTTTTGAGATCATTTGTTCAGGGAAATCCTTTCCTTATGCCTGGTGATGCAAACTGAGTTAGCCTTTCCCATCTCACTGCTGACTCAGTGCAGGATCTCCTGCCATTCCAAGATTAGCCCTGCGTAGAGTCTGGGTAGCCCTGGGAAATATTCACGGGCCAATGTTGAGAAAAATGCCCCCTTTACAGGTATCCTTAGCAGGCCTGCACAATGACTGGCTTCTGAAACCTGCTCAGTCGTGTCCAGGGAGAGGAAACAGAAAGGCAGATGTTGCTCGCTTTCTGCTCTTTCCCTCCAAGCGTACACTTTCTGACTTGCCCATGTGAGCGAAGAATCAAGTTCACCGTGCTATGGCTGGACAAGTCAGACCTGCTCCAGTGTGGAACAGCGCCCTCCACTGGCTGGGCTGGCGCAGATACCATCAGCTCAAGGGGTGGAACCCTGTGACTGCAGCGTGAGTCCTCTGCTCCAGATGCCACATCTGCAGTGGGGCTATGCTCCACCTCTGTAGGTGTCCACAACTAGTGAAGCCAGGGGCAGAGACCCAGTGGTGATGAGATGGCATGCAGAAACACAGGACAGGCTGCGAGGCCTGAGCAGAGGGCCTGGACCCAGCAGCCATTTGGTTGTTTTTGCCAAAGGAGTTCTTGATTCTTTCCGTGCTGTTCCTAATGAGCAGCTGCTGCCGTCCCCACAGTTGGGGCTAACTCCCCCTTCGCCACAGATGAGCCAACGAATGACCAGGCCATGGAGACAGAACTTCCCCCTCCACCACATAACTGTTCCCACCAGGACAAAGTGCATGGGAGGAGCAGGCCAGGGTAAGCTGTTTGCTCGCTCTGCTTTCCTGGGGTCAGTGCTTCCTCCTTGCAACTCCTAGTGACCTCAGTGGGTGATGGGTGCCCAGAACCTAGCAAAACCAGGCTTAGATAGGGTATGAAGATCAAATAAAATGGCCCATCAGCAGAAATGGGGTGCAGAGGCAAAGAGGACTGTGCCTCCCAGAGTGAGCGAGCGTCCCATCCTAGAAGAATCACTGGCTATTCAGCTGTCCCGCGTGGGACCCAGAGGACAGTTTTGCTCTCGGGGGGCATATTGGAATTCTCATCCATTTATTCTCATAAAATATGCAGGACGATGACATTTTTCTATTCGATGCATCTGTTAAAAATGCATCTTTGGCCCCATTTTCAACCATTTGGCTCATGGAGAGGTCAAAGCTTTCCCAGAACGGCACGTGCAAGGGAAGGCTGAACCCCAGTCTCCAACCTTGCCACTCATTTGTTTTCGTTGGAACTTATGCAAATAAAATCCACTTCTCTGGTCCTTACTTTCAGTCCAGAGGGAGGCAGGAGGTGACTGAGGTGCACTCGGTCATTCCTGCCACACTTGATTGGTTTATGTATTTTGCCAAGTCAGATTATAGACTCCAGACAGGAGGTTTAAAATAAATGGAGCATAAAAAATTTAAATACATTTTATGAGTCTTCTGGCTTCAACAAGAACACAATGTTCAAAATTATCGGGGGACGTAAAATATGCATGATGGAATATTTGTGATGGCCAGAAATGCCTTTCTGTAAAACTTCTCTATTGTATCTGGAGGTGGAACTCTCGGACATCATTCAGCTGGGCTCTTCTATTCAAAATGCTCACTGGTTGCACGGCCTGAAAGTGCCCTCGGTTTGTGTTAAGTTAGCAAATGCATTGTTTCCTGCTGCCTGGGAGCTCTTCCTGTGAGTACTGACAAATTCTGTGTCCCTTTAACCTTGTTCTATAGGAGGAGGGGAGGGAAAGGAAATGTTCATCCAAGCTTTAGGAGCTGAGACTTCTACACACAGCATTGCAACACCATACAGTCAAAAATCATGAATGAGGCTCTGGGAAATCATGAGATTGGGTTAAAAATCATGAGTTCTTTTGTATTTTTGGTTTTTTTTAAAAAATCACTTTGAGGATCTGTTTATTGACTTTGTACTTTCTGACCCCCTTCCTCGCTTACAGACAGCCCCCCCAACTTTAAACGGATACTCACCTGCCAGTAACTACAGACCATACAGCAAAAACACTAAGACAGGCACGTATCCCTACAATAAACCCTGCTGCCAACTCTGCCCATATATCTACACTAATGACACCATCATAGGACCTAATCAAACCAGCTACTCCATCAGGGGCTTAGCCACCTGCTCATCCACCAATGTGATGTATGCCATCATGTGGCAATAATACCCCTCTGCCTTATACATCAGACAAACTGGACTGTCTCTACGCAAAAGACTAAAGGACAGTCTCTGCGCAAAAGACACAAATCTGACATCTGAAATGGCAACATTCAAAAACCAATAGGGGAACACTTCAGTCTCCCTGGTCGTTCCACAAAAGACATGACTGTTACTGTTCTTAAACAGGCTGATTCTAACCCAAAGCTACACAGTGAAACCACGGAATTAGAATGCATATGGAAATTTGATACTATCAACTTGGGTTTGAATAGAGACATGAATTGGATTTCTCATTACAGACATCAGTCTTTAAAAGTGCCAGAGGACTCCTCCTTTGTTTTTCATTACAGTGATTCTCACCTCTCTTAACTTCACCATTTTCTGTTATGTTGTTCCACCCTGTTTGAATCTATACAATTTGTTTGATTTGCTGAAGTAATCTGACCTGATGCAGTGAAATGTAATCACAGGATTTTTCTTCCCTCCCGTACTATAAGTTGTTGTTTTTTTTCCATTTTCTAGCATCTGACAAAGTGGGACTTCATCCATGAAAGCTCATGCAAAAAAGAAATTTGTTAGTCTTTAAAAGTGCCACAGGACTGCTTGCTTGTTTTACTGAGCTAGAGATGCGGCTACCCCTTTGGAATTCAGGGCACATGTTTTCTTACTTAAAAAACAACATGAGGGGCTAATATGTCCATATATATGCAGCAGCAGCCTTAGGGGAGGGTTGCTTCTATGTTTATTGCCATCTGAATTCTAAAAGGCAGACAATAGACACGCACCTGTCATTCCAGCTGCCTGAGCCAGGCCCAGCACAGTTGCACAGTGGCATGTCCATGAATCAGGTGTAGGAATGCCAGTCCATTCCTTGCAAGAGAAGATATGATTACAGTCATGTTGGAAAGGAAGTTGTTGGTGACACCCCAGTGCCCAGGAGTAGTGGATGTTGGAGCCCAGCAGGTTGGAAAAGAAATCGCTGCCACAAAGGCTGGGTATTTATTTAATGTAATTTCTTTACATTATAGACACAAGTCATGGAACAGAGGAAAGCACAACCATAACACAGGAAATTCCCTCCCTCCAGAATTTCAATGCAACCACCAATGTCCTGTTCCTAGGGAGCAGCTGTACTCAAAGACTTGGATCTAGTTACAGATTAAGGCAGAGAACAAATGCTCCAGCTGTTTGCAACAGCTCTCTTCAAAGACATCTCCACCACAAAATGAATAATGCAGCCACTTTTCAAAGACTACACTATGCACATGCTAAGAACCCCGACTTGTGAGACTCCATGTAACAGCGCCATCTGGTGACCCCAGCAAAAACACTAGGAAGACTTCCAGTACTGACCCTATTCACAGAACAGCTGAGATCTCCACACAGGGAGGGAGGGGGCAGCTGTCTGGTCACTTCTCTGATGATGTAATGATGGTCATGGTACAGACTCTCTATAACGGATGTCTGGGCACTGCCAGCCAGTCCTCTCTGAGCTGTGCCATGGGTCGCACTTGGCTGCAAAAGATGGGATCGACTATTAGCCATTTTGTTTCCTCAGGAACCTTTTCTGTATGATGAATTGGGCCGTAGCCTAGCTGAGGAGGCCTGTGCTTCTCATGCTTTCTTCCCAACTTCATAGCTGATCTCACCTTCTCTTCTCCAGCCTGGTGTGACGCTAGGACTCTTTCCTCACCCGACGAACCCAGGCCCTCCTCCTGCCAGGGCAGTACTGGTGGCCTCATGACATGGTGCCTTCTTCTATGCTGTTCATGTGGGACCTTGTCAAGTTCTCCCTCTCCACATTTTAGTCCTCCTTGAAGACTCACTCCTGCTTCAGGGACCAGCGGGCTTAGACTGACAGGGAGATCTGTAAAGAGTTTAACAGCCCAACCATCCTTTGGAAGCCCAGGGCCATGCACCCCTCAATTTCTCCTAGTCTGTGCCCTGGCTTCCCTTTAGGTTGTGAGCCTCTCATGGCAGAGACTGTACCTACCCATGGCACACAGCTGGCACTGTTTGAGCCCTACTGGACAGAAATAATAACAATAAATCATTTGAATAGTCCATTGGAAAGGAGAATTTTGTAGTAGCACCATGCCATTTGTTGCCTAAAAGGCCTTAATTACTTGAGTCATGTCCAGCGTGCAGGCCTTCCTAGAGAGGAGGTAATATACAGTCCTAGACTGTGTCTGATGAAAAAGACCATGGCACCGGAGACAGCTCTGTACCTCTGCCAGTAGCTGATTCAAGCAGGGTAGCTCGTTTCTATTGATTTCTCCGAGGAAGATAAAACACTGCTTCCTTGTAGGTCTTGACAGTCATTCAGTGTTGTTAGAGGGAATTCCAGTATTCACAGGGGCAGCCTGGGAACATGAGAACTCATTTGCATTTTGTAGGTGATGACAGAACCGGAGGGAGCGTACAGGGGTCAGGCAATGGGCCACAATTTCCTGCAAAAGAATTATAGCAAGTTAAGAAATCCAACCTAATTGTAGGCACACCAGTGATGCCCTCCCATCTTGCCTCAAAGAGAACTGCAGGAAGATCAGGGCAGAGATCAGAAAAGGCCTGCACTCTCTGAGGTCTGTAGTTTCCTGGGTGCTGCTAGAACATACTAAAACAGACACAGCGGTGGGAAAACGATTGGGAAGCCCTGAAGAGGTTCTGAAAAGGGCACAAATATAGGAGTTTTATGAGGCACCCTGTGCTGTTTTGAATAGAAACGTTTTGGAGGGATGTTATTTATTATTGTTCTTTTACAATTATTAAATATAGAAAATTCAGGGGAAAACACTTTTCATGAAAAATTGCAGCTAGTTAAAACCTCAATTTTGACAGCAAAGCTTTAACCTGCCTGATCCAAGCTACTGAATGGGAGATTAATCAAGGCAGGTTCTTGTCACAGCCACAGATCTATGCTTCAAACTATGGACTACCGAACCTTGGCAAAGCCTGCAAATTGATTCTGCAGAGGAGAATAAACATACATCGTTAGCAGTGGCTAATGCTTTTTCTCGGCAGCCAGAAGTGCTGCAAATCCCAAGCACATTTGCTGCTCATGCTATTGAGGTGCAGAGGATGGGTTTGTGGCATGTGATTTGCCTGAAGAGCCCATTTCAAATAATGACACTTGGTTTGTATGAGAAATTTCAGCTTTTCCTCAAGAGGGATGCTGCAAAACACTCTGGGTCCTCTGCCAATCAGCCAGCATTGAGGGGGAGCAGGAGCGACATCTATAAGAGCTCTGAAGAAAAATGAGGGCAGAACTCTGCAACACTGAACTGCAAATCTTAGACCAACCCCCGATCAATTCCAGCAGAGTTGGGTATTACACAGCTGTCAAAAATTAAATTTCATTTGATTAGACCAGAGTTAGCAACGGAAGTAGACGGAAATGACAGAAGACAAGTAAACAGGATGACCATTGCCTATGACTTACACTTCTCTGTATTTATTTTCCTCCCATTCTGTAAATTTCCCATCTTCAAGTGTCTGACGAAGCGGGATTTTCTCCCACGAAAGCTCATGCGATAAATAAATTTGTTAGTCTTTAAAAGTGCCGCAGGACTCCTTGTTTGTTTTGCTGAACTAGACTCACACGGTTACCCCTTTGAAACTCCAGAACAAACAAGGAGTCCTGTGGCACTTCTAAAGAATAACAACATTTATTTATCGCATGAGCTTCCATGGGAGAAAATCCCACTTCGTCAGACACTTGAAGATGGAGAACTTACAGAATGGAAGGAAATTAAACACAGGGAAATGTATGACACAGGATCAGGTCAGGCTGTAACAGCAAATCAGAATGGGTGTTGGGATTCAAACATGGAGGAACAGCATATAGAGGAAGATGAGGCCAAATCACCTGTTGTAATGAGAATAAACATTTGGAACCTGTTACCTAATGGCATGGATCCAGGGCAAAATCCTGGAATGGCTGCTATGGGACACAATCAGTAACGAACAGAAGGGTGGCAGTGTAATTAATGACAATCAACAAGATTTTATGGAAAATAGGTCTTGTTGAACAAACTCAATATCATTTTTGGGTGAGGCCACAAATTTGGTTGACAAACCTATGGCTTAACATACTTCAAGGTGTCAGTAAAGGCATTAGAAATTTGGCTTTCAAATGAATGCTCTGCAAAATCAATTCAGCCCCTAATACATGGATTTAGAAACTGGGTCACTGACAGATCGTAAGAAGTAACACCGAGTGAAGACTGATTAGACAAAACCCTGGCTGGGATAATTTAGGGGGAGTGGTCCTGCTTTTTAGCAGGGGGTTGGACTAGATGACCTCGTGAGGTCCCTTCCAACCCTATTATTCTATGATTCTCCAGTGTGGGTGTTTTTCTATCTGAGTCCTACAAGGAGCTGTCCTTGGCTCACACACCATCCAGCATGCTCATCAATAGTCTGGAAATACATATAAACACTTTGCTGACACTTTGGTGGCATGGCAAATAATGATAGGGAAGGGTCAGCTCCACAGAGCGAGGGGGATTGCATGATAAATATGGCTCATTTAACTAGCCTGCCTTTTCATCCAGATAAATGGAAAGCCATAGATTGAGGAACTAAGAACACAAGGTTGCACCTCTAGCGTGTGGGACTGTATTCAAAGACCAGCGACTCACAAAGGGGTTTGGCGATGTTACCTCTATACACACCATTAATGAGACCATTACAGATGGCTAAACTTTATCAAGACTGCTTTCCAAACCGTTTGGAAAACCTGTGATGGATTTGGGGCATAATACGTGTTGACCTGCTTATTAAGTTGTAGGTACAGCCTGGTGTAAAAGAGGCTGAGTCATATGGCACCCCTTGGAAGCTGGCACGCAGGGTGATCACTGTGCTCAAGTGCCCTGAGAAGCAATCCTATTAGGGTGTTTTCTGTAAGACTGTTTGGTTTAACTCAATACCAAGTCTGTGTGGAAAACAAGAGGGAAGGACAGTCACCTTTCGGCAAACACTGAAGAGCTGTTAAGGGACAACGCCTGAACTGTTAGCTGGGATGATTTTGCCTCAGTCTCCAGCTAAGCTATAAAACTGGTTTTGATCAAGAAAGGAAAAGGCCTGCAGATACACAGATTTGTGGCAGGATTTAAAGGGATACTCTCGAGAGAAAAAGAGTCAGTAGTGATTTTGGGGGAACCACACTGTAGTGTAAGCCCAAGGTTAGGAGAACTCAAGTTAGCAATCCTGTGGTTTGTTAACTTACAGTTTGAGCATTGAACCCTGGGTCCCCGCCTGGGGGACCAGCATCCATAATGCATTATGCAGGCCCTAGGCTGACCACCCATAGTCCAGCCTTTCTAACTCGCTGCCAAAATGTGCCCACACCAGCCTTATGTTTGTGATGCAGCGTGGGAAAACTTGACTGCCAGAGGAAAAAGAAAGTCGGCCCATGGGATTGTAGGATACTTTTGACAGACCCATTGTGGTTTGGGTTTGGATGGAAATTAGGTCTTGAACCTGAGTTTACATTGCAATATAGACATACTCACTGAGGGTTTGTTTACACAAGAAGTTAGTGCATGGCAAACTGAAGTGACAGTCTACATTGCCCTGGCAAGTCATGCACTAAATCCTGTGTGGATGCTCTTGCGACCCACTGTGCAATGCTTTTTGACCAACTGGTGTTTCAAAGAGGAATAGATCAAAGTGCACTATGGAGCATTAGTCCACACCAGCACAGCCCACATGGCCAGCTAGTGCATTGCCATCTGGTGTGATCTAGATTTACACTGCATCTTGCCACGCAGCATCTCTCCATATATCAGGCCTCGACAAATCAATGTTTCTAGTCACCATGGTGACCAGTTTCAGTAGTCTGTCACCCTGCTCCACTGTAGAAATGTAATGGAGGAGTGCCTTCTAGCAACCAAAAGTTACATTACTGGCACCTATCTGTGGGCCAATTTTGTCCACCCCTGCCATATAGATATGCTGTGAGACACAGAAAATTACTGGAGAAGACAGGTCTGCCTAGGTCACTACACAGGGATAGAAGGGCTTTAAGTAAGAGAGACATGAATGTGGACTGTAGATTTGTAGGGTTCCACCCCAGAAGAGGTGAACACTGAGGCCTGACCTCTGAGGGAGTGCATTCAGACAGACCAGGAAGGGGACAGAGGGAGAAGCAGTGACCTAATCGTGGTTTATAAGCAACTACATGAGCACAAGATCTTGACTAGCACAGGGCTCTTTAATCTAGCAGACAAATGCAGAACAAATCCCGGGGCCGGAAACTGAAGCTACACAAATTAACCGCTGCAGTACTTGCCTACTGACATGGCAGGTTCTCCATCATGTGTCATCTTTGCATCAAGGCTGGACCTCTCTCTCCGAAAGACACATTCTAATTCAACCAGAAGTGATGGCTGAAAGCTGGACTCACGAGGTGAACTCCTCTGCCTTGTGTTCTGCAGGAGGTCAGACTGGATGATCACAGTGGTCCCTTCTGGCCCTAAACTCCTATGTCTACACTGGCAAGTTAGTTCGAATTAAGGAAGCTTAATTCAAACTAACTAAAGCCATGGCTACACTCGGCTCTAATTAGTTCAAATTAAGGGCTTCCTTAATTCGAACTAATAAATTTGAATATGCTATTCGAAGTAAGGGTTAATTCAAACTAGTTAGTTCGAATTAATCAATGTGGCCATGTTAGTTCGAACTAATTGCTTAGTTCGAACTAACCAGCCCATTGAATTCAATGCAATTCACTAATTCGAACTAAGCAAGTGCCATGAATGGCACTTGCTTAGTTTGAACTAAATTTTTCGAGTTCGAATTAAGTTAATTCGAACTAACTAAAATTAGTTCGAATTAGTTAGTTCGAATTAACTAATTTGAACTAATTTTAGTAAGTGTAGACATAGGTATAGGAATGCGAAAACAGAATAGACCCACAACAGGAGCCCCTGAGATTTGTATGCCCAGACCGGAGGGGACTGGTTTGAACTTTCTGCAAACGGTGCTGTAAGAAACATATGAGGCTAGAGACACTCTGGGAGAAAAAGTGAAGCAACTTATTAGCCAGCCGGCAGAAGAGAAGGGTTCGGACCATTGCCAAGGGACTAAAACAGCTGTGACCATGGGCTCTCTACAGGGGCTACTTGCCTTTCCTCTCTCCCCTCGATGATGCCAGCAGCAATGTGCAGGTAGAAACTGCTGTGGAAATGGAGTCTGTGCAGGCTAGTGAGGAACTGAAGGAGAAGTGATGCTGCTCTTTGCCAGTATCCTCCACCAAAGCAGAAGGGGCACGCCGGGGGGAGGTGGGGGGGGGTACAACGTTAGGCTCTGCAATTTATATTAGGAGGGGTTTGCAAAGAGGCTTAAAGGAGTTAGTGGCTCATCTCTCGTTGCATCTCCATGATATTTGGGCATTTAACTCCCTTAGGCTACAAGGTGTGGTGCACAGAGCTCTGGGAAGCCCCCATGGCGGGTGTCAGTGGTGCAGCTTTAAGGCCTGCAACATTTGGAAGAGCGTTCCTGAGACTCATCAGCCAGCAGCAGCTGTTTCCTGGCTCCAGAGTGAAGATGCAGAATGCGAAGGACTGTGCAAACCTGATTGGTTTTTTGCTTGGAACTTCTGAGGCCAGTAGAAGACACAACTGCCTGATGGCTCTCGGGAAGATGTTGTAGATAGAGACCCACCAAGGTATTTCCTTAACAAATTCCCCTGGTAACCAAAGATGCTTAACACACCCTGGTAAGCAACATGACTGACTGAGGCTCGGAAATGCCACTCCCAATTTCCTGGATCTTTTCCTGAAACGTCAGGGATTATTGCTGTTGAAAAATGTGTCGGTCTAAACTTCCAGGGCAGACTGGCTGGGACCTTCCTCAAATCACTTCTTCTTCTCTCTTCTCATTCTTGGCAAAGGAGATCGGCAATGTCTTAGCTACCAGCTGCCTTCCTTACCATGGTTTCTTGGTGATTCACCGCTGGCTCGGGGCAATGAAAAGACCTGCACTGGCATCAATGGGAGCTGGATCGGGCCCACAGGGATTGTGTCCATCTCATCTGCTCCCTTCCAGAGTAGGATTCACCGCCACAGCACCTTTATTGTTGCACTGCCGGTGGTTCTTTAAACTCCCCCAGCGCTGCAGTTTCCAGCACACTCCCTTTTGCCACATGCCCACCACCCAGAGACTGCACAGCCCTGGTTCTTCGCAGTGGGAAGAAAAAGATCCTGTCCCGAGCCCTTAAGTTGCTAATTACAAACCTGCAATCGTATGAAAAACAGTGGTGAGCAACAACCCAGCCTGGGGTTATTTCCTCACCTCTCCTCCTCTCCCACCTCAGCAACTTTTGTAATGAGCCATTAAGCCAAGCAGCAGAGGCTGGCGCAGTCTCACAAAGGACTATTCTAATAAGAGTGTCGTTGTTCCAGTCACACTTTTGCTTGTATGTTTTCTTTTAAGAACATTTCTGTGTCCCATACCGAACAGGCTTCGCAGCCTTCATTTGCCTTCACAAGACAGTTGCATTAACTTTATCTAATGGGATGTTTTAGCTATTGAACATGGACCCATTCCAGTTTAATTATACTTCAGAAAGTTAGACATTAATTATAGTAACAAGCTGAAGAGAATTAAACACAGCTAATTGCTAGGCTGCTTCATTGCTTAACTTGGAAATGACTCCTACTGAAGGGGAGCGAAAGTTAGGAGCCACTATTGGATAAATGAGCTCACATTATAATGAAGTATGTTCTTCCTGAGAATTTTGCAGTCTTTGGCAGCAGCAAAACCTAACAGGAAAAATTATCCCCAGACAAGTCATCTGATTCTCATTTTTATTTTCCATTACATTTTGGCCCTTTGTTCAAAAACATATTTTTATTTTCTATTTTCTGGACATTTTCATGGCGCTGTTTTGAGGAGAGCTACATTGCGTGGTTCTTCACCATTTCCATCCTTAGCATCGCGTGAGGTGGAGACCAATGGCCAAGTCTGATTGGCTGGCTTCAGCTCATGGCAGGACTGTCCAAAGCCAATGAACGGGGTGAAACTTTGGCACGGGCTGAGTTTAAAAGCTCTTTACTCTGATGTGTGAATGAGTCTCTAATTTAAGTCAGTTCTACGAAACAGTCAAGGGGCCATACTTAAAAGAAAGCTTCCGAGATCCTACCTAGAAACTAGCAGTAGGTGGGTAAAGGATTTCACTGGGCTTGTGACCAGGTGTGTGCGGTGCAGAAGAGCAGAACGAGAACATGCAGACAATGAAAACGAATTGAGTGACGCCTGGTCTACACCTAAAAATAGATCAACCTAGCTTCTCAGGGCTTGAAAGGTCAATCAAACTCCCAGTGTAGACACAGCTAGGTTAATGGAATAATTCTTCTGTTGACCTAACGACTGCTTCCCAGACAGATTAACTACTTCAGTGGGAAAATCCCGTCTGTCGGGTTAGGCCGCATCAACACTACGGTGCTACAGAGGCACACCTGCATTAATGTAGTTGTACTGCTAGACATGCGCTGAGAGAGATGGGCAGGAAGAGCAGCTCCAGTGTCCCCTGACCGGTGAGTTCTGATTCCTCTGGACTTCTGGTCTGCGTCCCGTGAGGCTGATGCAGTTACTGGAAGCGCCGTCGTTTCTGCATTTCCTGACGCACACATGTCTGGGATTGACACCGTTAGCACCACATTAACCTACTTCGCCAGTTAATGTAATTAGCATTTATTTACTTTTTCCACTGGCTTTTTTTATGCTTCAGAGACTCATTAGCAGAACTGCAATAAGACAGGGTTTCCACGTTATTCATAGCATCTCAGCTCCCAGAGGCTGGAAATCGCTCAAAAAGCCCAGCACTCACAATATTTGGGCCCCACAAACGCCTCCCGGGTGATCAGAAAAAGCCTGTGAAAAATGTCAGTGCAAACCCCCCATTAACCCAGATCTGGGTCACCCCATCTCAGAGAGACAGCCCCAAGGGATTTCTGAGTCCCCGCTGTGGGGGAATTGGGGGACAGCTCAAGCAGCTGGGGTTGTGCTTTTAGACCCAGAGGTTTGAGTTTGAGGCTCAGGGGTTTCTCTCCTAAACATGAACAAATGCTGCCCTGGCTCTGCACTAATAAATACTGCTATTTCGAGTGCCACTGTGCTGCACGCTGTCATTAACAGGGCAAAGGGCCTGAATGCAGCACAAGAAGGAGAAGTCTGTTCGCAGGATGCATGTTGCTTTAGCCAGCTTAGAGACCCAGGGCAGCAAAGCCTTCCCCCTTAGAAATCTCCTCGGCCCAGGTTTGTTGAGTTCTCATTCCATCCAGGGCTCTGGCAGCCGGAGATAGTCAGCTTTATCCACAGAGTCAGGGAAGTCACCTCGTCCTGTGTAGAGCTCTGCATGGATACCAAAAACTGCATCCGCATCTGGTCCGTGATCCACAAACACGGTCTGCAGATAGCCACAGGTTTGCAGGGCTCTAGTCCTGTGTAATTAGCCACCTGCCGTTCATCGGCGGCTACAAGGAGAATTTAGTAAATAGAGCTGCAGGTTGGAGGGAGGCGGCTTGTACTCTAGCTGGATATGACTGGTTGGTGGGAGTTCTTTATTCTTCCCCATCACACCTGTGTATCAGGGAGGCTCCCAGCTTTGGACAGCATCCCTAGATGTTCTAGAGATGTGAGCCCACAGGGATGTTTCTACAGGACAAAGTATAGCAGTGTAGATGTTCTCGCTGTGACATGACCCCCTCACTGGGTTTCAGAGCTGAAGCCAGAAAGTCTACCCGGCTATTGTTAGCGTGAGTGTGCCGACCTGTAGAACCCTAGGTGGATACAAATATGTGGATCTGCATCCAATCTGCATCTGCAAGAAATGGTCTGCAGATATCCGCGTTGTATCCACAGAATGCAGATATCTGCGGATTTGCAGGGCTTTACAGACCTGGGATCTGAGATGGTTTTTTGCAGTGTAGATGTATCCTTTGGAGCTAGTAAAAGCAAATTGATTCTAGGCCGCCCACTCTCCCTGAGACCAGTCGGCACAGGGGAAAGCTCCTTCTTGTTGTGAACTATACCATGCTAGGGAAACACTATATTATAACACGCTAGATATAAAACTACTCTGGCTGCTCTAGGGGAGTAGGTGAGCTGAGAATAAACCTTTAGGTGATTCAGCTACCAAAGCATTTTCTTCCCTTCGGGTTGCAGTGTGTCTAACTTACATTCCACCCGCACACTGGATTAGGTGCTAATCCACCCTGTGGCACTGCAACCAGACAATTTAGGAATGCCCAGGGGTGCACGGGATGGAAAGTGCCTAGCCACAGAAGGTGTTATTCTTAGTTAGGCTGGAATCAACGGTTTATCCAGAGCTGTGTGACGGTGAATTGAACCTGTCACCATAGATCTTGTTTGAGCAACACGGCCAAGCCACATGCAGCAGCATGCATGCAATGTGTCCCACTCTCTTCACCCAAGACACTCAAAGACCAGCCTGTCTTTTACTTGCCCGTCCAGAACACAAGACCTTAATCAAGGTGCCTTTCTTCTAACCAGCCTTGGACTGAGGTTGCCTGAATATTGGCCATGACTAAATGTGACACTCAGGATTCTGACAGTCCCCAGGGGAGAACAGAAGGTTTTAACCCCAAAAATGAGCAGTTGAACCAGCTGATCGCATGCTGGATAGCATGGATAGCGGAGGTCTTTTCTGAAAGCTTGCAATGCTCTGGATTGACGGTCATTACGAGCTGTGCATACAGACTGTCGTTGCGAATCTATGGACTTGTGTACGTAGGAAAATGTGCCTGTAAAGTAAGCTACACTTCATAGCAGGGAGGGGCAGCTCCCATGTCAGCCAGCTTCAAATAATAACCCATTGTCCAGATCAGGCAAAGAGAAGGATGACCTATTAGCATTAATGGGAAGACACTCAGATACCTGGCTAGCAAGTCAAAGGGGAATCCCCCATTCTGAATACCCATGAGTCAACATGCCAGGAGAGTGGGAAAGGAGGGGAGCCTTTTTATAAAGAGGCTGGAAACTGAGGTTTTCATCCAGAAACTGCGGGACAGCCCTGAAGTGAGAAGCTGTCCGTGGATGCTGGTTTCCCACAGCTCTCAGTGCTGGGAAGTGTTGCTGATGCTGCCATTTTGACTGCAGGTGCTGCGGTTCTTGGAGCATCAACGTTGGTTGCAGAGACCTCATAAAGACAGACCCCGACTCAGTTTGGTGGCGAAGGCCCTCAGCCAGGTTTATTGTCAGCAGAGTCCAGTGGCAGTACCCTGTCCAAGGGATCACAGAGACACTAACACGTGTATGCCCGGGACAAGATAAAGGGTCAATCAACATAACAGGATGCTGTCCCCTCAGCCAATACCAAGATGCACCGCCCATGGCTTCTCCTTTTATACAATGACTCAAACAAGTTGTGTCTTACACTCCAGCCATTGTTAGTTGACCACCCCCATGTTGTGTGTCTAATAGTGCAAACAAAACACCCTCATCCATGGCCCCATCATCCCCTCCTTATTGATGCAAGAGGTGCCCTGTGCCATCACTTAGGAAAGTGTTTACACAGTGACTTGAGTGCTCCGTGTGATTTTGGACCATCCTCTCTGGTCAGGAATGTGCTGACTTGGTTAGCTGACACATAGTGTGTATCTACACTTGTAAATTAAGTCGACTTAAGCAGGTTTAAGTCTACTTAATTTACTCTGCGTCTACACTTGAGTTTCCTTAATTCGACTTAAGCAGTTCCTTAAGTCGAATTAAGGAAAAGTTAGTTCGAATTAGTAAAACCTCGTTTTACTTCGAACTAACCCTTAATTCGAACTAGTTAGCTCGAATTAAGTCAATGTGGCCATGTTAGTTCGAACTAACTGCTTAGTTCGAACTAACCCAGCACATTGAGCTTAATGCAATTGACTACTTCGGACTAAGCAAGTGCCATGCACAGCATTTGTTTAGTTCGAACTAGCATTCTAGTGGGGCCATGATAGTTTGAATTAAGTTAATTCGAACTAACTAAAATTAGTTCGAATTAGTTAGTTCGAATTAACTAATTCGAGCTAACTTTGGTAAGTGTAGACATAGCCTTAGTGTGTTACTATTCTGTCAAGACCTAATCTGGTTCCTACTTCTAGTTAGGCCTAGGACTCCACCAAAGCCTTCACGCCCAACAGCCAGGAGGTATTCTGAGAAACTGCTCAACAGCAACAGGGAGCTGGTTGCTATCAGGTCTCTGGCACGCAAACTGTATGGCGTGTGTGTGCCACAGTGAACTGACCCCCAGGAGGCTGACTGATGCCTTCAGGGGAGATGAACCAGAGGGGAATAGCCCACGTGTCTGGTAGTTAAGATCTTGGGGTCGACAGCCATCCCTGGAAAAGGCTTCACAGGAGAACTCCGCAGTGGAGACCTCCCAAAATCAGCCCAAGCTTCTCCCATCTCTGGAAGCCGTCCATCTCCAGAACAAAGGCCCTAGGAATACATGAGAGCAGTGAGGCTCGGTTTCCCTGAGAGGAAGGGTGGCCCAGTGGGCTCTGTCAGTGTGGCCTTAGTCACCATCTGTACAACAGGATAACAGCCCTGCCCTGCCACATAAGGCTGTTGGAAGGCCAGACGTGGCGGAGATCACACACAATGGTGATGGGGGCCAGCCAAGTACCTCAGCTAGAAAGGAAGAGGTTATAAATGCCCCATGAGCAGGTTAATGCAAGCTCCTGTGGTTTAGGAAGTTCTGACACTTCAACGCAACTGATCGTCCTGGTTCGTCCTGGTCTTCCATGGCAGCCTCTGTTGGATGCAGCTTTAAAGAGCACTGAGATCCTGGTGTGACAACATATTCTCTTCACGAGTCTTTGCGGTCCAGATAGACATCCCAGGCTGCGTGCTGGCAGTTGCTACGGCATTGAGGCCCCTGTGTCTATGGCCTGGAGGCAGGAGAAGAGTCTGTGTCATCACTCAGAGCTATGAATTTTGGATCTCTGGCTGCAGCAGGAGCCATCTCCGTTGGCTCATTCCCATCCCTCTGCCTTGGCCCAGGAAGCTGTCCCCGTGGTTCGTGGTCACTTGTGCCAATGTCTGCCTCCCCTCCCCCTTTTTCACCTCATGGAGAGCGGATGCTGCAGCTGGCTCTCCGAATCCCTCTGCTGTCAGATTTCAGGGGCAGCAGCGCTTGAGGCTTTTCTGCTACGTTGGGTGTCTGAGCTCTGATGCTCTCTCCAGTCCCCCTAAAAACCCCTAAGCAGGCCAAGGTCTGGGCCTGCCTGAAGATGTGCTGGAGGAGCCTGGGCAGGTTGTCGCAGCTCAGAGCATGGGGGAAGATGCAGAAAACAGTTCTTAGGGATGTCATTAACGCTGCCAGGTGGGTGACCCCTTTGTACAGTGAGCCACAGCTGCTGGTGGCCTCTGTCTGACACAAGCTGCTGCCGTCAGGTTCCAAAGGGGGACCTGTGTTAGTCTATTGCAGAAAAACAACAGAGTCCTGTGGCACTTTTAAAGACTAACAGATTTATTTCTCTAATGAGCTTTCATGGGAGAACATCCCACTTCGTCAGACGCTTTGAAGATAGGAAACTTACAAAATGGGAGCTCCCGTTCTGTACGTTTCCCATCTTCAAAGCATCTGACGAAGTGGGATTTTCTCCCACGAAAGCTCATGCGAGAAATAAATCAGTTAGACTTTAAAAGTGCCCCAGGACTCTGTTGTTAAGCTGCTGCAGGTGTTTCTCCAGTTGACACTCCAAGGAGCCGGGTATCTCAATGGGAATTCTAACCGCATGCTCTGTGTGCCTGGCCCACGCAGCTGAGCCAGATAGGCTGGGAACGGCAGGCCCAGGATGACCATGGAGAGCCCTTTGCCAGCTGGCGGAGCTCCTGGGCAAAGGAGCTGGCTTAAAGGATTAGATACCATGTTGTTGGGCACCTCCAGGATAACCGGGGAGATGCATACCCACTGCCACCGGAAAAGATAGATAGATCTGTGTC
The DNA here is from genome assembly GCA_007922175.1 of Pelusios castaneus. Classification (NCBI taxonomy): domain Eukaryota; kingdom Metazoa; phylum Chordata; order Testudines; family Pelomedusidae; genus Pelusios; species Pelusios castaneus. The sequence continues at coordinate 5,038,912 of ML685811.1, forward strand.
TGTCAGACAGACATTCGTTTCTCAGCTCCATGGCTCATGCCATTTCAGAGGCCACTCCACAAGGGGTCGCACAAAGCTCTTCCCCACACATGGATATATCTGTGAGGGAGCTGCTCCAAACCCAGCTTAGAACAGCTCTCTGGCCCAAATGAGCCCCTCCATGTGGGAAAAGGACCATAGACTCCTCCCAGCCACAATCCCCTTCTCCAAGATATTTTTGGCACTGTGTAAGGTCAGACAATGCACACTTGCCTGCTCCAACTCGCTAGCACCAGAGCGACTGCACTCTGCAGCCAGCTAGCACCAATTGTCCCACCCTCAATGTAACCCGATATCTTTCTCTGAAGAGATGACAGGTTGGGCTGATAAAGGTCATAGTCGCTAGCTTTCTGTAAGGTACTTGACTAGATACTGCACAACATTTTGATTCAGAGGCAGAGTGACGTAAAATTAACATGGCAAACATTAAATGTGTGAAAAACTGGCTAACTGATAGGTCTCAAAATGTACCTGAAAGCAGGGAATCATCACCGAGTGGGTGCGTTTTTAGTGAGCCCCAGAGATCTGTTCTTGGCCCTACAGAAGTTTGCAGATGACACAGGTATTGGGGAAGTGGTAAATAATGAAGAGGCGAGGTCACTGGTTTAGAGTGATCAAAATCTCTTGGTAATGTGACAGGCTGCAAGGCAATAAAAAGCTAAGTGGTCCATCTGTCATGTGAGCCCAATAAAGAAAGGAGAATTGGAGCCAGAACTTAGTGGGCCAATGGGGAACAGCTGCTGGGCTCATTAATTGAGGGCTATAAAAGACTTATAAACATGTAGGGCAGGGGGAAAGCTGGAAAAGGAGCAGTCACGCAGTAGAGTGAGCTGTGCTCTACTCTGCTGGTGGCTGAGACTGTGAGGCCCCTCAAGCTATTAAGCTGGATGGTTTGTAAATAGAGGGTGGTGGACATGCAACCTGTAAACCTCACTGGTAGGAAGCTTGCTCCTGCACGTACACCCACTCACAGCACAGGCTGGGTACAGAGTGCCGAGACTCTGGGAAGATGTATGAGTTGGTCTTTGTTGGTGACAAAGCCTGCTGGAGCCAGGGGTTCCTGCTGACTTGTCTGGGAGCAGAGGGCAGCCCCACAACATCGTCCCCTGCCTGCCAGCTTCAGGGGCTCCTGTGCTCTTTCACTAGCATTCGGATGCTGTTGCTTTCAAATCTGCCTCTACTAGCCCAGACCATAACAGGCCCCCTGGTGCCTTCAGGCCCTCACGTCCACATGACAGCTCTCCCCTCCTGCCCTAGATCCAAGTAAGCCAGTTCAAGGGCATGTGGTGACCCTTGCATCAAGAAGACTATCTCAGTTCCCAGAGCTGGACACTGCAACGGCACCTGTCTCACAGCCTAACACAAGCAGCCAGAGATGACCCATGCCTTCCCAAAGCAGGGGGGCAGAGTGAGGGCAGCCGGCTTCAGTGTGAGCATGCTCAGTACAAGCCAAGCAGCAAACCCAGGACCCCACATGTCCCTCCCACACATCACCTCTGCAATCAGTCAATTATTTTATTTTTATTGTTAAACTTCTTCTGTCCTGTTCCTTAAAGAGAAAAAGAATAGTCCTTCCCATAATGCTTTGCAAAGCCAGCAACAGCAAAGGAAGCTCATTGATCTCCTGCTTTCTGCATGAGTGACCTACTTTTTGTGGCTGTGAAAGGACAGGTGTAGCTGCACTCTTTAGCTTACAGCCCAGTCATTAATGCGAAGGTGAGTGGCCCTGGAACAGGCTGAGTGCCAGGCTGGGAACCTACAGTGGGTGTGAGGCCAGAGTCACCCCCCAGGAGATGTGAATGAAACAGGGAACTGGGGAGCAGGAATATGGAGCTTTCAAAACCAAGTTTCCTCTTAATGCCATCAGAAGTAGATGGGGGGGTGGAATCAACCAATTGGCGTATCTGGGTTCTGCTCACTCCGAAAGCTCCATAATGAGAACACTGGCCTCCCATTCATCCCTGGGCACCGTCATTAAACCCTGTGTAAAAAAAGCAGAGACTGTCAATTAAGGTTGATGCCTTTAAGACCCTCCGTCCATTTGATAACATCACACAAACTCCCAGGCCAGGAGAATTTATGGTGATTTCATTTTGGGCTTTGTCTATGTTTCTCCCAATGGGTTCTAAAATTGGAGAGATCCTGTTTGGGAGCTTCATGTCTGCTCTGATTGTGCCAGAGGAAGAACAGGCTTTAATCTCAGCCTCCTGCCAGATTGACTCTGTCATTCTGTCTCCCTATAGTCTCCCTGCTCTATCAGTTGGCTACAGGATTCTTCATCACTTGCAAAGCATTGCGGTATACTGTTAAACAGATGTCTGGCTTTACTTCAGAGGTGGCTGCTTTTCGATGCTGAGTGCAATGGAATACTAAACTGTATTATACAGTAGGTGGCACTGTCCGTAAAATGTCTTGTTTAAGATAACCTCAGCCATTCCTGGTAAAGCACTAAAGGGACATAATGACGGACACATCTGGTGTGCCTCTCCCTCAAAAGCAAACACTGTAGCCAGTCCCTATGTCATAGAGTAGCATGACAGGGTGTCTGAAGTAAACTGGTGCCAGAAAGGGAAGGAAAATAGCACCGAAGATTTCAAACAGAATGAACAAAGGTTGCAGAATATCATGAACATGCCATTTTTCAGTACCCCGGAGGACTTTAGCTCTGACTAAGCTTCACAGTGGATAAGTGGAACCAGCTTTTCCCAAGATTTTAAATTGCTACAAAGCTACACCATGACACTAGAGATATACAGGTATCTCCTTTATTGTACGCTCTAGAGAAGCACGCAGAACATATCTTTAAATCTTTTGAAGACATTCAAACAGATGCCTATGAATGGGTTCTGGCTCGGTTTGATGCATACTCTGTACTGCCGAGAAACGTGGCTTATGAAAGACTGTGTTGTAGTAGAAAGTGAGAGCCTGAGACATGAGGCCTAGTATAATGGGCCTAGATTGAAGATCTGAGGCCTGAACCAAAGTCAGGCTGCAGGAAACAGCGATGCTTATGAAGTCACTGACTGATACAGGAACTTGGCAGAAACACAGCATTGCTAATGGCTTCACATTCCTAAAGAGCAATAACAGGAGCAGACCATTGTTAAGCCACTAAGTCCCCTAATGTGATTGCAGAAACACAATCCTGGGAGACTGTACCCATGCTCCCCAGACAGCAGTAATCTACAGGGAGGCAGCACAAGCTTTCCCCAAGATACAATGGTGCACAAACACAATCAGGAGGGAAAGTACAGAGAAACCCCAACCTTAAGGTAGAGGAGGCAGGATGATGGATGAAATGTTTTACTTGATTTGGAAGCAAGGTACAAATGCCAATATCAATGACATCAAAGAGGGATTTGTGATGTGTTTACAAGAAGTTCAGAAAGGAATTAAGGGCCAAACTAACCCCAATAATAGCCGGGCCTGATAGAAAGTGAAGTCCAGTCCCAAGCACACCTAGATAGAATGAGATCACTTACCACATACATAGAGAGAATGACAACACGCACCACGTACACAGAGAAGGAGATCACGTACCATGTACACATAGAGACAATGACAACACACACCACGTACACAGAGAAGGAGATCGTGTACCATGTACACATAGAGAGAGTGACAACTTGTACTACATACACAAAGAGTGAATGAGGTCATGTACCATGTATGCATAGAGAGTAAGATAACACATATCAAGTACACAAAGCCCATAACAAAATTACCCCACAGAAGGTGCATTTGAATAGACTTAAAGCCTGTCACAATCGAGAAGCTGTTATGAGGATGATTTCTTCTCCTGACTGGGTGTCTGAGACATTGCTCCTCTTTGATCTGGTGGTTGAAAGCCCTGATGACTCATCACATGGGAGCACTGAGGTAGGGAAAAAGCTAATGCAGAAATTCTCATTGTGCTGCAAAGACACAAGCTGGTTTTCTCTAGCATGCCTGGGGGTGACTCATAAAATGGTCCATAGGATCCATATTGTTGGACTCAGTCTGCACTTATTAGCTCACTGAGTTGCTGGCAAAGTACAACACCAAATTTATTAATAAATACAGAGAATGGAGACAATCACAGCAAATTCTGGGCATTTCTTCTTGTGCTGGTTCTTTAAGCAGAGTAAGACAGTAAAGTTTTGTACTGCCTATAGAAAATGTAATGCTGTCACAGTTCCTGATGCCTATCCTATAGCCAGAATTGATGACCTGTTAGATACTTTCCAAATTGTTTCAATGGAGTATCGCCCTTCCAGAATATGAGATGGAAATTGTGTATATTAATGGAAGTAATGGCAGACTCCTGTCTGCGAAGGACGGTTCTGATCCCACAGCCTATGGGTCAGCCAGAGGCCATCCTGCAGCATTGTAAGAGGGGAGATGTATGATGGAATCCCACAGGGACAGTGTCTGGAAGCAGTCAGAAACCAGACAAGACTCCAGTGCAGTGGGTTTCCCCTCAAGGCCCCTCACATCAGTACAGTGATCTCCTGACACTGGCCTTGGGGCCTGGAGAGCCCTTACACCCCCCACAAAGGGGCCATGCACCCTGTCAGGCAGTCAGAAGAAATTCCACAGCCAGTGTGGAAATCAGATGGGTTTGGTAGCTCTCAGGATCACAGGGCAGACCAGACTTTGTTAGCAGATAAAAAAGTTCCAGTAACGACTATGTGGGGATGGCCCAGAGCCCCATTCTTGGCTCTGCCCCATGCTCTTCCAGCCAGTCACCCCCAGACCCTCCCCATTACACCTCCATAGTCCTTTGTCTCTTTTCCGAGCAAGGTGTCCACTCCTTCTTGTTTTCACCAGCCACAGCCTATTACAATCTGTCACAGCTGGTTGACAGAAGAGTCCTGGCTATTGTCTGTGTACGTGTGGCTGGAGAGGACCATCCGCCCTCTAGTGGTCTCTACAATAATCACACACCCAGGCCCCGTCACCAAAACCAAGAGTAACACATGAGGAGAAACTGAGGCACACACCAGGCATTCAGAGAAAATCCCAAGAAGACCTCCATATTGCCACAAGGTGGAGCACTAAAAGCCCCTTGAAGCCAACTGGCAAAGGGCTGCGCACTATTATATAATAGTAAATCCCAGTAGTTCTGACAAGCTTATTACACCCAACACAGTGTCATCAGAGTAATTATGCAAACAGTGTCATATGAAAACAAGAGACAGGCTAGTCATGACTGTAAGTGTGTGATGCAGGCACAGGTTGTGTATAAAGAGTTACGTGCTGGAAATATGTTCTTAAAATGAGTTTTGGAAGCACTTAGTAAACACACCTGTCACAAATAAATAAAGGAATGTGGCTTTATCTAACTGCATGGCTCAAGCTAATAAATGGATGAGAAAACAGCATGGCTTGTCTGCAAGTCAAGGACATTTCCAGCTAAGGGAAATGAAGTGATCCAGCCAATAGTAAAAACAATCTGACCGGCGGATGAAGACTGGCCTTGATGCCTGCCACTGAAGAGGAAGCAGCAGAAGAGACGAACTTTGTTGGGCTTCTTTGTCAAAGAATCCATGTCCAAGGTTTTCTGGACTATAGAAGAGAAGAAAGGAGCCTCCTTTGTTAGCCAGCACTTCAGGGCATAAGGGGCCAGGGCTCTTGAATCTATGAAAGGTGGATCCCCCAGAGATGTGGGCTGCGGGTGAGAAATCACATGAGACCAGTACTGTCCTTAGATCAGTTTTACACACAAGAAAGCGTGTGTTATTTCTGCTTTATCTGTAACTAGTTTCTGTTATCTCCTCCTTGGTTGGTATCAATCTCTGGTCTTTATTGATAAACTTCATTGTAGTTTTACCATGAAGTCATCTCCGTGCCGTGATATGTAGCGAAGTGTGAGTCCTCAGCCGAGCAGGCTGGGTGTTCTGTCTCTTTGAACACAGCAGGCACCCAGTGACAGGGGAAGGATGTTGCAGAGAGACGCTCTTCCAGGGGGGTTTGGAACTGGGGTTCACTGAATGGCAAGTTTTAGACGGCCACTCTCAAGGAGTTTGCTGGTGAGGCGGATATATGTGTCAAGGAACTGACATGCACAGTTTTAGCTCCAGAAAACTCTCTGGCTGAGGCAGAAGGTGACTTATGGTTCTCGACACCTCACAAAAGTGTCACAGCCTGTCCCCTTTTTATTGGGGTAACTTCAGGGGAGGGTGACTAGGGCGTTTGGGGTGTCAGTGGTGGGGTCCCATTAGCTGGAACATACGTAGGCCACCAAACACTATCACCTTATTCACTCCTCATCTCCCATTGCTTCTTCCTCCTCCGCTCCCTGCATCTTGTAGCCATTCTGCAGGGCCAGTGCTGTGAGCCTGTCCCCATCTCCTCCCTGGACATGCAGAGGTAGCTGTGGTAGCCTGTCTTCTCCCCATGGCCTCTCTGGGGATCCTGGTGTGAGGGGAACTTTGCCCTCCAAAGGAGGTGGGTACCAGGTCAGAGGGATCTTCTCCCTCATGCCCATGACAATCAGGGATGAGGTGAGACACAGGCTATGGGAATTTCCTCCCCCATCCCCATGGTAACCAAGGATGGGAAGGCCACCATGCTGGGAGCTGATCTTCTCCCCATATCCATGGTAACCAGAGGTTCGGGGGGCACTAGGCGTGCAGGCTATCCTCCCCCATCCCTATGACAATCAGCCCAAATCAAAATAAGAAAAAGCACCTCCCCAGCACAACAGAAGCACCTGGGTGGCATGAGCTCTGACAGGAGACAATCAATTATCCTTCAAACAGATGCCATCACAGAGTGAGATAAATGGACGAGAAGAGCAGCTGTGATGATCAGGGGGCTGGAGGGATTGATGGATGAGGCAAGATGAAGAGAGAGAAATATATACAGCTTGTCGAAATGAGTACTAATTGTGGACAGGGCCAGTTGCACAGATGGGAAGGGTGTAAACAAGGGACATTTTGAGTGATCCCAGGGATGGAGTTAAATGGTGAGGAGAGGGAAAATGTTAGATAGAAAACCTCCCAGTGAGCATCCAGGGCTGAGGATTGGTCTGCCGGGAGCCCTGTAGCTGAGCGGATTTATAAAGACCTTGAGAGACTCGACTGGACAATGGGAGACAATGCAACATGGACTACAGGGGATGGGCTGGATGACCTCACAGCGCTTTGCTTCCTGGTTTCGGCAAGGTGTCATGGGAATGCTGAGATTTGGATGCAATTGGTTCTGTAGCTCTCTAGTGGCTCGACAGGTTCCTATCTACAGGGCACCTCCTGCTGTCTTGCCGTGCTGTTCTCCAAATATCCTCTGCCGCCAGGAGCGTGTGCACAGTTGGACGGCCCAGCTTTGGCAGCCCCTAGTTGGGACCCACAGCAGGGAGAATGGGGCAGAGAGGAAGCGGTCAGCATCCTGATGGGACAGAATGCCCCCCCTCGCCCTCATCGACTGGTGCTGTTCATTAAGTGAAATTTCCCTTCACCCACCACAGGGAGGAGGCTGTAGTGTCTGTGGGGATCAAATGAGTTCGCAACTGCAGATAAAGCCAGTCCTGTCCTGCAGAGATGACTTACCAGGCCCTGGGCTGGACAATGATGCTGGGGTGTGGGGAAGTGAAGAAGCTCCCCGGCTATGGCCTCCTTATCTCTGAGCCATTTCGCCTTCCTACCAGGAGAGATTATGGAGCACAGCCACCTGTATCATTAGGGTGTGGAGCCATGGACCAGTGAGATCTGTGGGAGGGAGCCATGGACCAGTGAGA